>OU452268.1:7140752-7799992 GCA_911728495.1 Furcula furcula | reverse complement strand
GACAGAATCCGAAATGTGGAGATTCACAGAAGAACTGAAGTCATCGCTCTTAGAATCTGCAAGCTGAAGTGGCAATAGACCACATCGCTCGAAGAACTGATAACCGATGGGGAAGAAAGGTTTTCGAGTGGCGACCACGAACCGGCAGACGCAGCGTAGAAAGGCCTCGGTGGACTGACATTGTCGCGCGTCAGCCGATGGATGGAAATAGCCAATTGTCGTTCATTGTGGCGTTCTAAGGGGAGGATTATGTTCAGCAGTGGGCATCTTCCGGCTGATGATGATGAATGCAGATTATAAATCTAATAAAGCTTTGGGGAAAATGGGATAGAAAGAAATAGTAAACAAGATAAAAGAGCAAACATAGTCTCTGATCATCATGTCAAAGCTAACAATATTAAAGAAAATTGAACAAGAGAAAATAGATCATGTCCATATCCATTGACGATCCAATGGATAGCGTTCATGATAATTTTACATCCTGATGGGACGTTATGGATAATTTTGGGTAAGACCCTTATTAGTATTTGTGAATAAGCCCTGTAAGGTCGTTCAAGTGCAGCAGCGGAATAATATAATCCTAATTTATGGACACATTTGTCGGGTCTTGACACATTTTAAACTTCAATAAATCAACTACTTTAGTGAGGTCAGTTACATTCTGTGATGCAGATTTGAGAAAACCCTACTGATACCAATTTCTGGAGATTTATGAAGATAGGCCAAGATCAAAAAGATTATACCATGTTGACTGGTTAAACATGGGGCTAACTAAAACAGGGCACTCGGTACTAGATTCTCGTTCTATTACAACGCTTCGGTTAGCTTGCTTGTTGCTTTGAAAACAGCCGCTTGACGACGGAAGACACCTTTTTTTTCGCTGGGGAAACCTTCAAAAGGTCCCCGGGAGCTGTGGGATTATTAACCACTAAAACCCCCGTGGCTGTCGCATCGGCACATGAGAGGGGTACCCTAGGGCTTTCCGGTGGGATCTGCACCAGGGGGCCCCACAGTGCTTTGCCTTTAAGCCCGCCACCGGAGGGGAGCGACTCCGAAGGGACAGAGTACACCTAGTACCTACAAGGTTGCAGAGTATGGCCGATTGTCCGGTGAAGCTGTAATGGCCATCTGCGGCCAGCAGCGTCTAACATTCCCAAAAAAAAAAAAAAAAAATTAAAAAAAAAGTATGGTCGCCGAGTCACTGGACGTTCCGGGTGTGGGTCCTAGGACGTTCATTGAGTACAGTGACGACTCCGAGGAGGACGGCGGCGTGGTTGCGACCTCCGTTCCCGTGGGCACCGTATCTGGTTCGGGCATAAAGGCAAGGCACTAAGGGTGCTAATAATAATAATAATAACTTTTTATTTCAGGCTGCATAGGCCCATAGATAAATACCTTAAACTAACATACATATTAAATACAATATAGAAGTTATACATATAAATTAACACGTCGTCTTCGTGTCGCGCGCGGTGTCATGTAGCCGACCTCTGAAGCAGCGAAACAAGACACCCTTCGGCCAAAATTCCTCCTTCATGAAGGTCGACAGATGGGCGGTCGGTATTCGCACCACAAAGGAATTAAAATCCACCCTATGGCGGGACTCCAACCGTTCGACCCTCAGTAATAACTTGGTCTTCACTCTCATGTATTCTACGATCTCCTCGGCCTTCGTAGAATAATGAAGCCTTGACACATAAAGCAGCGTCGTGGGTTCAGCCGGACGGAGCAGGTGATTCGGTTCCGTCGGGGCGATGCCGCACTTGTTGCGATTCGCGGGCTTCTTCTTCCTCCTCACCACCTTGATGAAGCCCTCCTCGTCACCTTGGCCCTTCTGTAGACCCGTTGTTGCAGGCCTCTGCTTCTCCTCTTTTGGTTTCGGCTGTACAGTTGGTGACGCAACGGCAGCAGCGGCGTAAGCACGTTGAGGCGTCGATGTGCTGACGCATAACGATTCCCGCGGAGCGGAGGCACGGGAATGGTGCAGATCCTACCGAAGTCCTGTTGTCCCTCTAATGTGCCGATGCTCATGCGACAGCCGCGGTTTTGGGAATCCCACATACCCCGGTTGACCCCCTACAAGGTCCTGGGGGTTCCCCACCGAGAACAAATAAGAAAGCGAAAGTTTTCATATGTCAGTTCACTTAACGATGTCGATTATTAAATGGTTATTTGAATTAATCCAATTAGGCAGTGATAACGGATATCCTACGTACACTACAAACCAAACAAGCTTGAACGCGATTGCAACTTTTTTATGCAGTTATAAAACACCCCCACTGTATAGATGACCGTTAACGCGGCAGCAAAAAAAAGGTTGGTATAGTAATCGGCAAATAACTTGGCAAGATTCGTTAGATGCGCAGAAGTCATTTTTTAGGTCTCTTTGGTTATCAAGCGAGGCGCGGGGAACAAGGTAACATCGTTCCGGGCGCGCTATTGGTTAACCGGTCGAGCCTCGCTCCCCGCAACTCGCCTAACGTCCCGTTCGCTCCCGAGTAAACTTGCGTGCACTAAAATGGTTCTGTTTGTTTTTGTTAAGTATTTGTTGCAAGTTTTTGAAAATGTTATTTTATCACTCTAATTAGATCCCGACTTTTCATCCTGCAACCCGCCGGCCGTCAAGCATTAAATCAGTAATTACTTTGTCACAATATTTTATTTTAAAATACATTTCTTAAGTAAGTTTAACTATAAAAAAAAAACATTTATTACACCTCATTATATTTCAATCATTCTTATGTTTTTCTTCTTTTTATGACATGACAAAAAATATGGCAATAAAATTGCAATATATTATATTGACCATGTTTTGTTGCAACTAAGTGCACATGCGCGAACTACGCCAAAACCTTGCCAACTTACGTGCCGGGGATTATAATACAAAGTTGTTTTTGCTGAGTTGACAATGTATGCGTTATGTAGTTATTGGAGCCGTAAACGAATTTGTAATCGCGTTGAAGCTTATTTGGGATGGAGTATAGTGGATGCGAGACATATCTCACGTACACCACTGACGTTACAAGATGCTTGCTACGGTCGCTGCATCACGTTCACACCACTTGGCATCGAAATCTCAATCACTGTTGACCATCGATATAATATTAATAATCGATATAATCATCATCTTCATCACACGCCGGAAGAAGTCACTGCTGAATATAGCCGCCCCCCCCCCCCCTGTAAAGGGGGGGGGTCATATTGTAGTCGTGTAAGTAGTTCAGCAGAAGACGTCTTCCGGCTGGTGATTAATCTCGTTGGACCATACATACAGCCGCACTGCACTACCACTTGTTATATGAGACTTCTGAGACCCTATTAAGTCCTTTGAGCCTAGTAATTTCACCAGCTACAGTGCCCTTTACACCGGGACACAGCAAAGTTTACACCCTACTGCTTGCCGGCAGAATATCTTTACACTGCAGTGGTGCTTAAGGTTAAGGAATCTTGCACAATTGACCTAACACTAAGTAACACAAATTCCATTAAACGGATCATCGCAAGTTATAATAACCATTGACGAGTGTATAAGTCCACCGAAATGCGATCACCTAAGGAAACCGTCAATGGATGCGCAGCTCATTGTAATTACTCGAATAGAAGCGTGGTTGAACACGTGTAGCTAGAATAGTATTCACTTTCATTGTGTTTACGTCATCGCGACCGAAATAGCACTTATTTGTAAACACGTATGTAAAAACAAATGTCTAACGCTTTCCTACGACGCATGTCCTTTTAAAACATAATAAAAACTTTGACGAAAACATTTTTAGAAAAAAATAAAAACCAACTTCAAAGAAAATGATCTAAAAACATGAAATAACGAAAATATATTTAAGTCGGTGCAAGTTGATGCTGGTGTTAGTTAATAAGCTATCTTAAGCGTTATATATTTTAGCCTTTGTAGATTGTCCTCCATTAAGAATCCTTGTCGCAGAAAAGTAGACTTTAATCAATGATATTTTACTAAAGATATGTTATATCCCTACTAACGCACGATAAAAGTTGTCTCACTTGTAGTTAGCTATACCTAGCTATACATTTTCCTACCTATAGTCTGATAAGGACAGATACATAACGAGAAAAGTAAGAGAAAACGAGATGGCTATATTTTGTGCGTTCCATTGTCAGCGTTGGTTAAACGCTTGTCAGTGTCATCTTGTCAACTGACACATTCAATTTTACAATTATTTCTTACAATATTATTATGAAAATTGAAATACAAATTGAAAATCAAATTATTTTTTCAAAGTTACATGGGCTATATTATTCCTGACTGTTTATTTACTTTTGCCTGGTAATTTGTGCACATTATAAATACGCAGGACGGCATTTTAAATTTTTAATGATAGACGTCACGATGTCGCATTAACTACGCGGGACGACATGCGACTAACAGCTACAAAACCCAGTTGGGGGATACTCGCTGAACGTCTGGCGAGCGCTAATGGCATATCTATTGTTTAAAATATCATTGACTTTAATACAAAATCTACTAATTACGGAATGAAATCAAAGACTCAAACAAAAGGGACTGAAAACCAGTATGTTAAGTATTTAAAATAAAAATATTCACACACTTGAAGCTTGACCAACGTGTGCTATAAATATAACCATTGTGCAATCTGTCTGTGTTTACAATTAGTAGGTACTGCAAAATGATTTCCAATGCAAAACAGGACGGCGATTCCGTTCTCATAACTTAAATCATAACATAGCTTCGTCTCTGTCCAATAGTGTATGTAAGATAAGGACATAGGATATTTAGATGTGTGTCTCTAATGACAATGTTAGACTTCTTCTGGGGATCAGAAGAAAACAATCGTTCTGATAGGAATTTCATTTAGTCAAAGCCAAGAAATATCATGATCACGCGATTTCAGAATCAACAACTAAACAAGACTATTTGGCCTCAAAAGTGCAAAAACTACTAGAACTACCCACTTCGTTTTAGCGTAATAGTCTCTGCAAATATTTTAAAAGGACAAAAAACCCAATTCGAACAAAATAGACTTTAAATATCTTCTTACTGCACCATCTTCGTTACTGAAGGTTGGTGATCATTGTGGCGATTTCAACCTTTGACACTGATGCTCTAAAAAGTATACTTTTGCCAAACAATAGGCATGATGACTGCAACACAAAACCAATAAATCTGTGATTTTAAATATTAGAACAGATTGCACTGATTCCAAAAATGCATCTCATTTTCATAATAATAAAGAGATTTTCGTGATATTTAAGCAATTAAATTACTCAAATACAGCTAATAGCCATTTTGTAATAAACGCTGATCAAAGTGAATGACGTCAATCCTGTGTAAATAAACAACTGTCAAACTGTCATCTCAACTTTTTCTTTCATACAATGATTCACTTTTATACCTAGACAGATGTTTATTTACACCTTAGTGACGTCACAAAATGGCGCCATACACAGGCCATCGTTTTGGAATGAAATTCAAACTCTATTTTAAAAATTGAAAATGTTGCTGTTAATTGAAAATTTTATACAAAAATATTATTATTTTCAGCAATAGTAGACCCGTTTTCAAAATTAGTCATCATGCCTATTGTCGAAGCTCATATTTTGGACCTCGCATATAATGTGGCCATACCAGCCAGCATCTTTGAATAAGCAGTTGATATGCAAATAATTCATCCCTGGTTCCTGAATGGGGTGACTTAAAATATACGATGTACTAGCGCAGACACAAACAGTGTACCAGTTTTCAATCAAAATCGTTTGAACGACGTTACGTGCGCTTATCCCGTCCACATGTATTTTGGACCGGCTCGTGCAAGCGAATATCGTCCTTAAGGTGGTACACCGCTTATGACCGCGAGAGTACTTATTTGAACTCGTTACGTTAGGACCCTTCATGGGTATATTAATGATATGGTAACAGAAATGAAAACAAAACACGAAATGGCGTCGAGAGTCCGTCAACATTTTTTTTAAAATACATTAAGTACATCCATTCCACAAGTATTCCATTCCTCCTTTTCGGGGCAGTCGGGTAAAATATAACAATAAACCCAGTTATCCTTCGACAATGGACACGTGGAATAAGGTGAAGGACGAGAACCTGTTCCGAGTGTACGTGACTCACGGAGCGTGCGCAGGCGCATGCTTTTGTTCGCACGACGAGGACGACGCACGGCCTTGCTGTCCCTCTCTGATTGGAGTGAGGAGATAGCGTGGGTGGACGGACACTATCCCAGAACCGAATTACTTGCTCATATAATGATAAATATATAAATGACAAACGAAAACACTGTCTTAATTATTTTTGTAGATGTTGAATTACGCTTATCGTCAGATCTTCACGCACTCCACAGTTCAGGTTCAAGTTCAACACTGTTTTAAACTTTTTGGCGATTAACAATAGTATCTCAACTTAGGGTTTACTGCTTGGATTCCTATTGGTTTTACGAATTTCTGCGCTTTTGCAAACGCCATGATCACGGATAAGCTGCTGGAGCGGGTGGGTAATGGATAAATTAGGAACAGACACCTGCATCGAGCAGTTAGGTATTGGCAAAAATCCTATTCAATTCAGATATCTTAGATAGATCACTAAAGACATCCTTTCTAGTTAATATGAGCGCGGACTACTTAAAAGTTTTCTTTATAGCATCGCGCAACGGATGCACTTTCTCCAGAAATCTAAGATGATTTCTGGAATTTTATATACGAGAATTTTTATCAATTAAGAACTCCGCAGTAATTTCTGAAGAACTCTGGCACGTTGATTCGTATTATTATGTCTTATTATTCACAGAATCAGGCTTTTGCTATCACCGCGACACGTAATTTCATCTCAACAAGAGATATAACTGCCGTTGAGTTGATTAGGATTACATGTCCTTATAAGCGTCATTTTGGCTCACTTGTGACTCTAAGCCACGAGCGTCTATTGGTCTGTATTCCTTGGCACCGACCCGTATCGATGTCACTCTATTGAAATCAAACTACTTTTACGGATTTTATCGCGGTTTATTTTAGCGGTTTTTTTTTCCCGACGCTTCGAATGCTTTGCAGCACCCAAGGTCAATGGAGGACTGAGATGTTGAACGTCCTTATGTCACAATTATGACGGTGTACCCTCAGGTCTTCTTAGTTATTATTGTTGGTCCACTCTACGCAGTAAGAGCTTACAGTATCTTGAGGCCGTGCTATGTTTTGCTTGGTTTTTG
The DNA here is from genome assembly GCA_911728495.1 of Furcula furcula. NCBI lineage: Eukaryota > Metazoa > Arthropoda > Insecta > Lepidoptera > Notodontidae > Furcula > Furcula furcula. Next base: position 7,792,793 of record OU452268.1, on the reverse strand, counting down.
ATTTAATTATATTTATCACAGGATCCCAAGCCGGTGGTAACACCCAACCATCTTCTCTATTGAAATTAGGATGTTTTTTTTTTTATTTCAATAGCCTTGACCAATCATTCTTGATAGGAATCGATGTACTCTTGCGAGAATATGTGGTTTATCAAATCTGATATAATGGTGGGTGCAATCCTGAACGTGTTCAGACTGCAGGCGTACAGCGTCGGTGTTTCACATCACATGTGTGTGATATCACTCTAGCAGAGTCTCCAGACAAGTAAAGAAGTCTGGAGCACCCCTGCAAAACGCCTGGCCCCCCGGTGCCAATTTCAATAAAGATAGCATTCTAAACGACGTATTATCACGTATGTTAAGTAAAGAACATGTTCTCTGATAATACTAATTACTAAGCCAACATTGAGTTAGTTGCGTTAGATAATGGATCACCTGATCGTTTCAGCAATTATATAATATTGACAAACAAGTAAATGTTAGAACAGGTCAAGATGGTAAAAAGCATCGAGCCTTGTTTATGCCAAACCAATAGGTTTGGTTCTTTGGAAGATTTCCCCCGCGTCATAAAAAAAAAGGATTATATTAGGGGGCTGCGACAATCGATTAATATTTTGATTAAATTGACCTTTGGTTCTACAGGAAGACCACTGGCCCAAAACCAATATGGTCCTAAGCCTTAGGGTTCCGAGTCGACCGCTTAAAGCAAATTCTCTCTACGCTTCAAGCCTAAAGCATCGAAAGACAAAAACAATTGCATTGCTTATATCTAACAATTAAGTCAGTGACTGGTTAATGGGACATTTTGGTACCAATGAGCACCTCCACAGAATGAGGCTAAGTACTGTTGATACTTACAGATTCTGAGATGGTGAAAAAGAGTCAATGCAACACAATATTGTGCGGCTGCGACATTTGCGAGACGTAGGTTGAGTTACCTGGGAGTCTGGGAGTAGCCTATCCTACACCAGATGATTATGTACAGCTCCAAGATGACGCAATCGTTGCGTACCTAAGGGAACTCTTCGACACGCCAGCAACAGAGTAAGGGCTAGGGCATGCACAATGGATCCAACTTGGTCGAAGTGCGTTCCGGTGGTTACCGGGCCCAATTTTTAGCCACCAAGAATAGAATAGTGAATGGTCGATAAGGAATCAGAATCCCCTATTTTAATAAATATGAATACATAGTTCATAGGTATGTCGTTTGCAGCGAACGGATGACCGAAACCAAGTGCAACATTATCTTAGCACAGCGTTATACTAATTGGATCCATTTATTGACTTATTATACAGTATGTGTAATATCCCCAGTGATCCAACAGGGTTTTTGTTAGATACTGTTTAATACTTCGAACGGAACATTGAATAAGAAGTCCTAATCTAAACGGGATACGAATGGTTTAAGAATATTAGCAATTAATTCGTCATGACCTTCTGAAGACAGAAGAAATAGGACAAGATGGCGTCAACGGACAGTACCAATTAAACTGTTTGCTAATCAGCACACAATAGACTGAATTGTTTCGTGGGATCAGGGTCTAGGCCATGACTTTTTGGATAATATAGGTTTAAAGAGTTTATTCTCATAAAAACATAAAGTTCATTTACAATGAGATACAAATGACAGATATAGTGTACAGATTGATTCTGGAGTGTAAGAACAAGTGTTGTCATAGTTTTTGTATGTATGACTTAAGTTTCTTTTTAAACATTTTAATGTTGTCACATTCTTTTATTTCGTTTGGTAAATCGTTGTACAGCTGTATTCCCTCAACCAATATCGTTTTCTTTCCATAGTTAGTTCGCGCAAGGGTAAGCTGGAGTTTATGTTTATTTCTTAAATTGTGTGAATATGTTTTTTTATCTATCTGTGTATTGGATTTGATGGAACCAGTACTTATTTTTTTAACTATTAGACAGGTGTAATATTTGTATAATTGTGAGATTAAATATTCCTGTTTTACTATAGAGTAGCTTTGTAGAAGTGAGATAATGATAGTGATAGAGTACTTTAATTATCTTGTTTTGAGTCCGTTGTAACGTGTTTAAATGCGTTTTTGCTGCGGATCCCCATATTTCTATTAAATATTCCAATTGCGACTTTACTAAGGAATTATAAATCATTGTGCGGACATTTTTTGGAATACAATTTCTAATTTTAGATAATGCACCTATTAAAGAAGATAATTTTGTTTTGACATGCTCAATGTGAGTTTTCCACGTTAGTTTAGTATAATATTGGGCGTTAGAGCTGAAAATATATTGGAAAGTTTTTTTGCAATATAAACAAATCGCTCCCGAGATAATATTATAGTTATATTAGGACTATGCAAGCCGATCACCTGACTGTCTAGAAAGAAAGTAAGATGATCCATGCGTCGGATAGGCATGTAAAGTCGGTCCTGCGCTCGACCTCACCCCGGTCGTGTCGGTCTTCCGTCCCATCGTATTGTGAGAGTAAAGGAATAGAGAGTGCACTTGTGTCTACGCAAGCACGCGTGCACTATAATATCTCCCGCGTAAATGGCTGATCTTTTGAAAGATTGGCCGCTGTATTGGCCAGGAGGACATTATTATTTGTATTATATTTGTTTACAACGCTCCGGTCGGCTATCTCTTTCCTGCCCCATGTTCAATAAGTCAGTCAGTAGAAGAAATATAATTGATCCATTTTCATAATTATACATAAAAACATGTCGTGGTGCCTTATTCATATATTATTATGTATACACTCGATATGCGACGCCATGTGATTCAACAGATGTTTTTATGATATCGTACGATTGTCTAACGAAATTATCTAATGCGCATATTATGTTCTTTCAAAACAGTCATTACGTCATAGTAAGACACTACATTCTTACTACATTTGTTTATTTATATTTTGTCGTATGGTTAGTGGCCAATCTGGGGCCTTATCCATGAACTCTAATAGCAGGTCAGTTTAACACGAAATAATAATAATAATAATATCTTGGGACAATCCACACACGGTCATCCGATCCCAAACTAGGCAGAGCCTGTACTATGGAAACCAGACAACTGATACTAATACTTATATACTTATTTTTTTTGTAAATACATACTTAAATAGATAAACAACACCCAGACACTTGGCGGGAATCGAACCCACGACCCATCGGTTAGCAGGCAGGGTGTCTGCCAACTAGACCAACGGGCCCGTCGAAATGTGACCTATCTTACAAATTTGTACCATGAGCGCACTAATAAGCGTAACAATAATGTTGTCACGTGACCACTCACCTGTTTGGGTGACGTAATAGCTGGGTGGCCTGCTGATTAGTGCGCTCATGGTAAGTACACAGGTCACTTTAAAACTGACCTGCTATAAGAGTTTATGGTAAGGCTCCTGGTGTCAGTTGTTCAAACTGCCCTTAGCCTTGTGACGGATCGGATCAATGATACGGGGCCCCCGGGGGACAGGGGCCCCGAACACGTGTAAGCAACAATTCTTAAAATCTATGTTCTCATATAATCTCTTAGGCCGTACCATATTTTGGGCCCCCCAAGAAATTTTGATACGGGGCCCACCTAAGGCGAGCTACGCCACTGCCCTGTGACTTAACGACTGTTGTCTAGATGACAACAACCGGGGCCGAAATGTTACATGCCCTCCGAAGCACGGAGACGCACAGTTCAAGTTCCACTTAGCGGTCACCCATCTAAGTATTGACCTTCGCTAACGTCGCTTAACCAACTGATTGTTTACCGAACAACCGTAGTGTCAGATATTCTGCCGCCAAGCAGCAGTGTGTAAACATTGCTGTATTCCGGTGTGAAGGGCACTGTAGCTGGTGATATTACCGGACACAAGAGACTTGATAGCTACGAGCGATTGTCTACAAACGAATGTCATGTTTGCCTCCGGTAGATTAAAAAAATACTCAACTACGTAGTCTTATTATTTGTGTTAATTAATTCGTATATACATAATTAATGTTTGCGAAACGATCAAAACGTCTTGCAACGGATACGCGAAATTTTAATACGGCGAACGGCTACTGCGCAGTTTGTCTACTTAAAAATATTTTGTTATACGAGTATTTTTAATATGCACCCAATATGCTAGTAATATTTATGTCGCGAGTACAATTTATTAAATGCCAAAATTGGTAATATAGACATTTTCAGCCAATCAATTTCGATATTTAAAAGTATGGTACTGAAATCATTCGCACAAATCTCTTGTGATTTTCATTAATGTAACCCTTTAACATTTGTTTTTCTTCTTTTACTTAAGTATGTACTTAATATTAACTTAATATTTTTCTAATGTTAGTTGGTAAATGCTGTGCATACCTGTTATTGGTGTACATATAGGAATTGTGCTTACTCTAATATTTTTCAATTAATCTATGATATGTATACGGGTAGTGTGCCTTAATAATCAATAAAATAAAAATATCACCTGTTTCATCTTTTTTAAACAACTTGGTATTAAGCACAGCCGTACTCGTATTAGGGATATCCTATCGATCCCTAAATATAAGTTAAAATCATCTATCAAGTCATCGATATCCCGCGATAAACTTCCAAAATGGAGCAATAACTAAAACCCTGACATAATGTCATTTTTAGTAAAGGTAGATTTCTTATCCGTCTTTGTTGAAACGGAAATATGTCATTACAGCTATCGATGGTAACTATTATAACTTATAGTAAGGGATCGATAGGATATTGGGACCGACAGTAAGATACACAAGTAGGGACACGAAAAATTTATCGATACTTCGTGGTATTGAGTGATTTTCGTTTCGATACCGATAATTTTGTACTCGATACTATGTATAATTTCTTTGTTAATAAGCTTCAATGTTACACACTCTACACTATTTGTGGTAATAAATGCAGGAAGTTTAATATTGTGTTACAATCACAGAAATTCAATACTTCCTGAGGTATTCACATGGCGTATCTATTTTCATAGAGTCACTACATTATAAAACAAAGTTCTCCGCCGCGTCTGTCTGTCTCTTCGCAATATACTCTAAAACTATTAAATTGATTTTCATGTGGTTTTCACCAATAGATAAAGTAATTTATGGTAAAGATTTAGATTAAAATTAGTTATGGTTTTGTGTAAATTGCTTGCAATATAACGATTATTGTAGACAGGGTCGGATAAAGCGCGGGCAAGGATGCGAGGGTCAGCTAGTGTCTCTATCAACTCTAAATTGTGACCTCCCGACTTAGGTATTGCGAATAAATCAAAGCAACAATCAATTTACATAGTACCTACCTTTGTTATTTTAGCGGAGGAAATTTAATAGGCAGGCGGGTCCTGGGGTTCATCCGGGGTATGCGGAATTCTTACCCAGTAAATATACCCCGCGGCTGTCGCACTGGCACTTAAGAGGGGAACCCGGGTTCTCTGGCAGAATCGTCATCAGGCACCCCTCAGCATTTTGCCGTTGAGCCGGCTGCCTGGATTCTGACATGGTGCTGACAGGGATGAGGGTGCATTGGCAAGACACCGGAACACAGCAATGTTTACACACTGCTTTGCGGAAGTATATCTGCCACTGCAGTGCAGTGCAGTAGTAGTAGTAGTTATAAAAGGTCCCTCTCACAATATAAATAATTAGACAATAAGTAATGGGAATGCGAAAGGCTAAAAGTAGAAAGACTTAAAACGATTCGTAAATATCAGTCTAAGTCAAAATTATTTCTAGCACTTTTGAAAGGTCCATTTTTTTTTAATTAGCTACCGCCGGATCACAACGCGGCCTCAACTGAGAAGATCCGGCAAGATACTCAGCGGGCTTGTCATTTATTCACTTTTTTAAAACAGTGTTTGTCATGTTACAATTAGATCAGCACCAGCGACAGTGTGTCCTGCCGTTCAAAAGATCAAACAAGAGAGAAAACAAAAGACGACGAAAGTAGAACAAACTAGGCGGCCAAAGGGATAGTAGTCGGACCAGTTCCCCCAAGCAGCACCCGCGCACGAGTTGACTCGAGCAGCAGCCATCACTCCCCTCAACCATATTGGAGGGAAGGGGGTGATCCGCCGTAAGTTACTACATTACCCTCCTGACCCCATGACGGTCCTATTGGACCGGGATGCGCCGAACCCTCCCCGACAACCGTATGCTACACTAGCTATCAGACACCGGTCTCGCCGGCGAGGCCGAAGGGTTGTACGCATGTGACCTCAACGACGTGCATCACCCCACTGAGTTTCTTGCCGGTTCTTCTCAGTGGGGGCGCGTTGTGAACCGGTGGTAAACTCAGCCCTCTATTAAGCGACGGCCCAAGCCGAGGCCGTGACTCCCTGAGGTGCCCTTGAGCTCGTCGCTACTTCTGCCGTTAAGGCTAGAGTGCTTTAAGCGCTCGCCTCCTATTGTCCGGTGAAGCTGTAATGGCCATCTGCGGCCAATAGCGTCTATCATTCCCAAAAAAAAAAAAAAGTTACTACATTAAATCTCTGTTGGAGCTAAATAATGTACTATTTTGTATGTTTTTATGGGTCAGTTTGGATTATCGCGTTTTCAAGGCGAGGAGGCTTAAGAAGAGGCTAACTAGTGAGCGAGGCCACTCCGAGCTTTGATGTTTAATGCGACCAAACATATCGGTATACTGGTGGTGTCGCCACTGTCTATGCAAAGCTGTCAAACCGTACGTCAATCTATACTATAATAAAACTCAAAGAGAACTTTTTCTGTACATTGAATATTTAAAAAAAAATTCTATGTGGGGATACTATACTATCGACATAGAGGCCAACACAATTTTTTTTGGAATTATTGTCTGTCTGTCTGTCTGTCTGTCGTTCTGTTTGTCCAGGTATCATTTGAAAACCCGTGGATGGATTTTGATAGGACTTTCACTGATGTGTTCTGTAGAAGTAGGGGTATAAATTGGTATATAAAACATCACGCTATGTTTCATAGGGGCTAAGCAGTGAAACATTACTTGCACATATTACCACGTAATTTCCTTTGTATGTGAATAGGGTAATTATAGACTGATCAGTTAATCATTAAGATATGTATTATTACGCTATATACAATAGGGACTGAGCAGACATTTAGTTTGCATAAGATATGGCAGTGGCGAAAGGTCAATTTTTGTAAGGGGTAAGCCGGTCCGGTACAGCCAGGACATTATCATTAGATTTCTGTATTGTTCTAAGTACTTTGCTGATAGCAATATGACATTATCTATATCTTTGAAAAGTTAAAATCTGTGTCCAAACCAGATTAGGAAAGAAATAGGCAATAAAATGTCCAACTACAATTCACACTATTTCACACTACACACAATGAACAGCGCTCCCAAAAAACGCTTCAAGGTCAGGGCTCAGGGGGGTTCATGAAATTTTAATGAAACTCCCCAAGTCCAGGTAGTGTATAGGTATTGTATTACAGTCACAACAATAAAAGATGCAAAAAATTTAAAACTTTCATTATATCGAATATCATTAGACAGTAATTTACGATGTTAGCGTGATTTACATTATGAACAGCGGCATCTATCGGTGAAATTGAACATACAATCACACAGAAAGTCGTGTTAGTTACACTATTTATAACTCAAGAACGGCTGAACCGATTTGGCTGAAAATTGGTGGGGAGGTAGCTTAGAACCAGGAAACGGACATACTTTTTATCCCGGTAGGTCAAGGTTAAGCAACGTTAGGTAAGGTCATTAAATAGATGGGTGAACCGATTTGTTTGATTTTTTTTGTGCATATCGGGTAGGTCAGAGAATAGGTCATAAAGTATATTTCATACCGCTAGGTTAAGGTTAAGCAACATAAGGCAAGGTCTTTAAATAGTTGGGTGAACCGTTATGTATGAAATTTTGCGGGTAGGTCTGAGAATAGGTTCTAAAGTAGATAGATAGACAATTCTTTATTGCGCACAAACAAACAGATACAAAAAGAATAAGACACAAATTAATAAAACATGCAACAATGGGCGGCCTTATCGCTAAAAGCGATCTCTTCCAGGCAACCTTTGGATGGAGAGGAAAATAAAGAAGTTACAAAGAGCAGAGGGAAGAGCAAAGTATATTTTATGCCGCCGATACCATGATTGACGAGGATATATAGAACGAGAGGAGGGTGCAAGAGAGGGAGAGGGGAGGATGATGGAGTGAGTGATCGGAGGAGTTAGGTGGAGCAAGGGGGGGAAGTGAGAGGGAGCAAGTTGGGAGAAGAGAGAGGAGGGAGAGGGTTCAGAGAGGACAACGGGGAGAGGAAGAGGGGGAGTTTGACGGGAACCGAAGCGGGAGGGGAGAGAAAGATTTATTAGAATTAGATTTTTCTTATAAGAGAGAGAGATGGAGAGAGATAAATCAAGGGAGTAGGGAGAAAAGGGGAGCAAAATGTAATTAAAGCGCGGGCGGAGCTCCGCGGGTCAGCTAGTTTAGTATAAAATTAATTAGTTCTGAATTTCGCCACAGGCACACCAAAGTTGTTCGGATATATTTTGGGTTCATTCACCCACTATTCGTAATGGAGTCATAATTGCTATGGTAAACGATTACATGGCGATTTCCGGATTAAAAATGGTTTCGAAATCCAAACATGTGTTGATTTCGGTTGCTTTATAGGTGTTTGACCTTTTACGTAAGGGGCCGTCCAGGTAGGTACTACCGCAGTATCAAATATTCTGCTGCCAAGCAGCGGTGTGTAAAAATTGCTGTGTGCTGGTGTAATGGACACTGTAGCTATTAACAACTGGACTGAGGTGATAGCGACAGTGCATCGCAATTGTGGGCTGGCATGCCACATACCTTCTTACCTTACTAAACCTTCAGTTGGGGATGGAAAGCACTAAGATAAAAAAATACATACCAGGCTAGCATAATATACAGAAGCACGAAGACGATAATTAACCTTCAATTTGACCGTCACCAAAAATAATGTATCAGGACATCATAAACGCATCAGTAGTCTATGTACCCTTCAAAATAATATTATCGATCAAAGGTCGACAGCAAGGTCGAACATCTAGACGTCTGGATTGTTGGGTTCAATGTACCGCAGGTTAGGACGATCTCTTTGTTAGCGCTGCACTCCTAGTACTTTTGGATGTTATTTGCAAAGATTTTATTTTTAAGTTTTGAACTTCACAGCTTGAACGATATAGCGGTCAAATAGGTAACGGCTTGGCTGATGTGATCGGTAGGTCTCGCTCGACCTAACTTCGATTCTCAGGGCGGCCAACTTATGGAGGCTTGCTGGGTAAGGATATATTACAGGTTTCCTTTGGAGTCGCTGGTCGTTCGGGGTGTGGGCCTTTAGGAGGTCCATTGAGTACGGCGGCGACTCCGAGGAGGACGGCGCGGCGGCGGGGTTGCGAGCACCGTGATCGGTTCCCGGGGGGCTAGAATGCGCCCCCCAGCGGTGGTGTAGATCCCACCGGAGAGCCCTGGGGTCTCATGTGCCGATGCGACAGCCGCGGGGGTTTTAGTGGGTAAGAATCCCACATACCCCGGTCGAGCCCACAGCTCCCGGGGAAATTTTGAAGGTTTCCCCCGCAAAAAAAAAAGGTATATTAGGTTTGGGAAGTTTGGACTGTCCCAGATGTCTGTTGAGTACCTATGGTGGCGAGTCCAAAGAGAACGGCAAAAAATCTTAATAAAATAAAGAAATAATGCGCCCCCAGGGGCGGGTTTAAGGCACGGAAAGGTATAGATCGCACACGAATACAATGATCTTCCCTCTTATGTGCCGATGCGACAGACGCGGGGATTTTAGTGGGTAAGAATCCCACATAACCCCGTTTGACCCTCTACAGGCTCCCTGGGACCTTCTAAAGTTTTTCTTTTATACTACCAAGGTGGCAAGCAAGCATGCAGCCCGCCTGATGGGAAGCAGTCACCGTAGCCTATACTCGCTAGCAACACCAGAAGAATCACTAGCGCGTTGCCGACCTTAAGACATTAGATAATATTAAGTCTTTGAGTCCGGTAATTTCACCAGCTACAGTGCCCTTCACGCCGGAACACAACAATGCTTACACACTGCTACTTGGCGGCAGAATATCTGACACTGCGGTGGTACCTACCTGGACGGTTCCTAGCACAAGGAACCTACCACCTAGTATTTATTTACGAGTATCCGTAGATAGGTGTGTTCGTATCATTTATTTGAATATCATAATACAGGCTCCGCCCAGCCGTAGGTATGTATTTTCCTAGAATATTATTAATTGTTTTAACGTGCGTATAATAAAATTAATCTGCTGTCCCTGCCCTATAAAAGTCATGTTATTGTTTTAAAAATCTGTAATAAACAAAGGCATCTCGCGACAAGATTAAAGAAAGGACAGTATGACGTGCTACTCTTATCTCAAGAACACACTTACATACACGTTATCACAGCTATATTTAACAGAGATTTTTTTTTATAAACGTCCCCGAGATTCTAAATAATCAGACTTAATAAAAACATAGCGCTCCTTCTGGGGTACCTGTTGGGCTAAAATGTCTGAATGAGAATTGCCGCTAATTGGCGTCTACGAGAGCCGCTTTTAAACGTCAATTAGTTAAAAAACAATAAATAATTGCTGTTGGCGACCTGCATCGTTGCGAACCTTTTTGGCCACTTTTATAATTATTTTAGAATTCAAATTTATAGTGGAACATCTTTATATATTCTGTTTGGAAGATTTTGTTTTTTTACCAGTTTGCTAATAAAAGTGCTATGACGAACACGAGCTGCGGCCCGGCTTTTAATTGATAGATTTTTCCCCGTCCTGCTTTACTGCGTTCTTTTCATTTTTGGTGTCAGAATACGTGTTATTTAAAAACCTACGCGGAAAAAATAATGTTAACTAGGGCCAAAGCTCGTGTTTGTGCATCAAAGGGATCGCCGTCCCTTCGCAGTGCTCAGGATTCGTTATCCAAAAGCAACCAAAGTTCACATTCAAGAAAGGCTCAAGAGCTAGCTGCAAAGGCGGAGCACGCGCAGCGCCTCGCTGACATTGAAAATCAGCTCGAGGCGCGCGCCGCTCAGCGGGAGCAGGCCGCCGCGGAGCGGGAGAAGGCCGTCGCGGAGCTCCAGCTTGAGGCAAGTTTGGCCGCAATCGAGAGGTCTTCCCGCAGCGCATCACATGTAGAACAATGGTTAGATGAATCTCATAATTACCAAAATGATATAGATGCTAGGTCAGGAGAGGTTCGTGCATGCGACTTAGCGACCAGGACACCTACTGCTAATGTTACTAACACTGCTGTCATTATGGCTGATGGGTGTGAGATGGCCAACGTGCCCCCACCACATCTGCAGTTTAGCAACTCAGGCTTAACTGGGTCCCCTGAGGGGCCACAACCTGATTTCAGGCAGGCAGGAATGGTGACCGCGGAACCTCTACCGCTCTTCTCTTCGGGCGTCGGCTTTAGGGAGTGTCCGGAGGTGCCGGTGCAAGCCACAGCTTGCTCTCATGTACCGCTGCCTTCGACGTCCAAGCACCAGGGGGTGCCGGTGCAAGCCACAGCTTGCTCTCACGTACCGCTGCCTCCTACGTCCAAGTCCTGTACGCCACAGAAGCCTACGTCTACATGTCACAACTACCATTCAGTAACTTTAGGCACACACCACACTCAAAACACGAATAATTGTAATTTGCATGACAGAAATAAAAATCACGAGATAGGTACACAAGACAGCTTTATTACATTGGCGAACGTGATTGCTGATCTGGGGAAGAGAAAGGGGGTAAGTTTTTTTAATCTCCCTAAATTTGATGGCCGCGCAGTGGACTGGCTCTCATTCAAAAGGTATTATGAGCAGACCAAGTCGGAGTTTACACCCAGTGAGAACATGGTCAGACTCGGGGCCGCCTTGCTGGGTCCAGCGAGAGAGGCGGTCGCGATGTTGTTGGTGTCCGCTGATGATCCAGACAGAATAATCCGAGCGCTGGAGACACGGTTTGCTCAGCCTGAGTTCATCGTACTCCAACAAATTTCATTAGTGCGATCGCTGCCGAGATTGAATATGTACGACAATTCTCGGGAACTGAACTCATTTGCCTGCCGCGTGCGGACTTGTGCGGAAGTAATACGCCTTCTCGAGCAGCCTGAGTACCTAGCTTCTCCTGAGTTAGTTAACAGCATTTTATGTAAATTGACTCCTTTGCTTAGGTCTAGGTGGATTGATTTTGCTGCAACGCATATTACAGCCGGTAAATATAAATTGGAGATATTGGCAGATTTCCTAGAAAATGAAGCGGCTTTGCAGAGTCGACGTTTGTCAGCAGAAATCCACAAAGTCAATCCGTCAAGACAGTCAAAGACAAAATTTTTTCAATCACATCCACTTCTAAATTATCTAAACCAAAGAGTTTTCACTTGTGTAATTATTGTCAACGGGTGACCATCAAGTAAGCGAATGTCGGGATTTTTTGTCTCTTTCTTTAGACGATCGCTGGCAGTGGGTGTTAGACAATAGGGTGTGCCGTAAATGTTTAAAAAAGGGTTTTCATCAGTATAGTTTTTGTAAGAAAAGGTGCAGTGTCGAAGGTTGTACCGCAGACCGGCGTCATCATACGCTTCTCCATAGGGTTCGGTCTGCATCAACGTCTCATGTTGAGGTACAGTCTGCACCGTCGGTTACCTTTCAAGGCAATGATTCTATTGCGAATGAATTACAGTCGGCTGCGATAGCTACCGCTAGTGTCGAACCAAGTGCGTCAAAGGGCACGCAACGTTCAGCTATCGTGGCTCATAACTCGTTTCCTGCGAAATTTTCTAATTTTAAGCCCCTCCTTAAGATTATAGCGGTCTCTATATCTGGTCCAAAGGGAAGTGTAGACACTTACGCTCTCCTTGATGATGGTAGTTCCGTAACGCTATTAGATCAATCTGTGGCAGATCTAGTAGGAGCTAGGGGTCCCAAGGGTAGATTGAATATTGATTGTATTAGCGGTTTGAATAGATCCACAGAAGTAAGTTATGTTGATATCAAAGTAAAGGGTCGTCATAGTGCGGAGAGTTTTGACATTAGGGCGCGATCTATTTCTAATCTTGGTATTAATAGTCAGTCAGCGCGCTTGGAGGATATATGTCGTTATGAGTATTTGTCAGATCTCGAGGATGTTCTTTGTTATGACGATGCGAAACCTCTTATTTTAATAGGTGCCGACAACTGGCATTTGTCCTTTCCGAAGGTAGTTCGTAGAGGCAGTCTTAGTCAACCCGCCACTGTTCTCACTGCCTTAGGTTGGGTTTTATTTGGTCATATGTCGCATAGGTCAAATTTAGATTCTGTCAATCACGTTTCTGCGGTCCTTGAAGATAAAGAAGAACCCCCGTTAGATTCTCTTGTGAAAGACTATTTTAAGTTGGATTCTATTGGGATAGTTAAAGCGGATCATTACAGTGCTAGTGAAGAACGTGCGTTAAGAATATTAGAACAGTCTACTAAGCGCTTAGATTCTGGTAGATATGAAACTGGTCTTTTATGGCGCGAAAATATCACGTTCGTTCCTGAGAGCCGTGAGTTAGCTTTAGCCAGGTTTTCCAGTCTCGAGCGGAAGATGGTCAAGGATAGTTCATATTACGATGCTTATAGGCAGAACATTCAAGCCATGATTGATAAGAGCTATGCGGAATTGTGCACAGGTCCTTCCTCCGGTCAAATCTCATGGTATCTTCCTCATTTCGGAGTCACCCATCCGCAGAAAAAGAAGTTACGTGTTGTTCATGACGCAGCTGCTAAGTGTGCTGGAGTTAGTCTTAATTCTATGCTGTTAAAAGGTCCTGATCTTCTTCAGCCCCTACTTAGTATAGTGATGCGTTTCAGGGAAGGTCTGGTAGCAGTGACAGGAGATATCAAGGAGATGTTTCCACAAGTTAAGATTAAGCCTGAGGATAGGGACGCACAACGTTTTTTATGGAGAGACAGACCGGACTTGCCACTTCTAGAGTATCGTATGTCGTCGATGATATTTGGCGCAGCGTCTAGTCCGTTTACTGCATTGTGGGTAAAGAATGATAACGCTAGTCAATTTCAGTTGCAATATCCCGATGCCGTACGGTCTATAATTGAAAATCATTACATGGACGATTTTTTGGAAAGCTTCGATAATATTAATATAGCTGCGCAGCGAGTGTCTGAAATATTAGCTATTCATAAAGCGGCCTGTTTCGAGATGCGTTCTTGGGTTTCAAACTATAAGGAAGCTTTGAACTTGATTCCCGCGGATTTGCATGCTGCTGACGTCAACGAAGTAGGGTTAGGTCCAACTTTGCCCTCGCAAATTCGTGTATTAGGCCTGACTTGGGAAGTAAACGAAGACAAGCTTCATTTTATAAAAAATATTCCAAATTTCCCCGACAAAGTTACTAAACGTTCTGTGTTGTCTTTATTAATGGGAATTTATGATCCTTTAGGTCTCTTGTGCCCTATCATTATGAAGGGTCGTATTTTGTTTCAAGTAACTTGGAAATTGGGCATTGACTGGGATCAATGCTTGCCTTGTGCCTTAACAGACAAGTGGAAATTATGGTACACGGAAATTAAAAATTTATCTAATAATTCTATTCCTCGTTGTTACTTATTCAATACCCAGAGTATTAAGGAAGCTCAACTTCATGTTTTTGCCGACGCAAGCGAACGTGCGTACGTTTGCGTAGCTTATTGGCGTTTCGTGTACTTCGATGATACTGTAAGTTTGGCTTTGATTGGAGGTAAAGGTCGTTTAGCACCCCTGAAACCAGTTTCAATTCCTAGGTTGGAACTGCAAGCTGCTCTTATTGCGTCTCGTTTCGGGGTATATGTTACAGAGGCGCACAGGCGAAAACCGAATCAAACTTTTTATTGGACTGATTCCCTTACGGTGTTGAAATGGATCCGTAGCGACGCTTGTGCATTTAAAGCCTTTGTATCGTTTCGGGTAGGAGAGATCGTTGAAATAACTAATGTTCAAAATTGGAGGTATGTTCCTTCGGCTTTAAATGTGGCAGACGATGCTACGCGTGATAACCAAAAATTCTCAACGTCGTCACGATGGTTCACTGGTCCTGCTTTTTTATTATCACCTTATTCAGAATGGCCGCTTGAGCCGTCGTGTAACGTCCCTCCGGTGACTGAAGAATTAAAGAGTGATTCAGCATCGGTGGAACTTTTAGTTGCCAGCCCACAGCTACCTTCACCGGTAGTGGCGGACTACAATCGTTTTAGTAGTTGGCTACGATTACTTCGTGCTACAGCTCGAATACATCAGTGTATAGGAGTATTTTTGTCAATTTTACGTCAAAATTCAGAACTTTTCTCTAATACGCTTCGTGATAATTTGAATTTACCTTTGCTTACTGTGGAAGATCTCAACGTTGCAGAGATCTACTTATTACAGAAAATTCAATTAGAATCATTTCCCGATGAGTTGATTCGCGTTCAAGCAGCACGTCCTGTTTCGAATGACAGTAGGTTGCGTAATATTTCTCTCACATTAGGTAAGGATAATCTGCTTCGCCTCTCTGGTCGCACTGCCGCTGCAGAAGACGTAGAGTCCTATCCAGTTGTGTTGGACGGCAAGCATCGAATCTCCAGATTGATGATTCACTTCTACCACGTCAGGTTTGCGCATGGAAATAATGAGTTGGTGGTTAATGAGTTACGCCAAAAGTTCTACATCCTCAGCCTAAGACCAACAGTTAGAGCTGTGTCGCAGAAGTGTCAGTTTTGCAGAAATCGTAAGGCCAAGCCTGTAACACCACCAATCGGAGACTTGCCAGATTGCAGATTAGCACACCACCAGCGTCCTTTTACTCATGTGGGACTGGACTATTTTGGACCTGTGAGCGTCACCATCTGTAGACGCACTGCGAAGAGGTGGATAGCCTTGTTTACTTGTTTGACCGTAAGAGCCGTGCATCTTGAGGTTGTTGAGAATCTCTCTTCAGATTCTGCCATAATGGCTCTTCGACGTTTTATTGCCAGAAGAGGTTCCCCGAATTACATTTACTCCGACAATGGGACCGCCTTCGTTGGTGCGGCCAAGATGTTACCGGATCTGTTTGATTTCTGTGCCAACAAAAGAATTGAGTGGCGGTTTATTCCACCAGCGGCACCGTTCATGGGAGGATGCTGGGAGCGTTTGGTACGGTCAATAAAGAGTGCAATTTTGGTGACCTTGAAGGAACGTTCACCCAAAGAGGAAATATTATACACACTGCTACTTGAAGCTGAATACGTCGTGAATTCTAGACCCCTTACTCATGTGGCTGTAGACGGCGATTCAGAAGAAGCGATCACGCCATTCTCATTTTTAATTGGAAGCTCTAGTGGCGAGCCATCAGTAAAGGTTTTCGATGACGCTGACCTACATCGACGTGTGGATTGGAAGAAGGCGCAGAGGCTAGCCGACCACTTTTGGCAGCGTTACGTTAAAGAGTACCTGCCCACTCTTGTCCCTCGAAAGCGACAGCCAGGTACTGAAAGTCAGACAGGCCAACTCAAGGTTGGGGACCTGGTGTTTATAGCCGACGGGAATCTCCCCAGATCCTGTTGGCCTCGAGGAAAAATAGCGGCAGTGCATCCAGGCAAGGATGGCATAATACGCGTTGTGGACATTGTAACAAAAGCGGGCGTGCTGCGTCGTCCTACACGAAAAGTGGCGCTGCTGGTCGCCGGCCAATAACATTGGGTGCTTCTCACCGTCGGGGGCCATGTTGGCGACCTGCATCGTTGCGAACCTTTTTGGCCACTTTTATAATTATTTTAGAATTCAAATTTATAGTGGAACATCTTTATATATTTTGTTTGGAAGATTTTGTTTTTTTACCAGTCTGCGAATAAATGTGCTATGACGAACACGAGCTGCGGCCCGGCTTTTAATTTATAGATTTTTCCCCGTCCTGCTTTACTGCGTTCTTTTCAATTGCCAAATAAATATGTTCCCGAAATGATAAGGTTACATTAAAGTTTTGGCACTAATTTCTATTAACGATAACAGACACGTAATTAACGTTAATTAGTATAATAGAATTAAATTAATTAGTATAATTAGAATGTGTGTGCTGAAGTATACAAATGAGACTACGTCTAAGTAAGAATTATAATGTTTAAGTAAAAATTCGTCATATATTTTATTTGGGAAAAATATATAGCCTACGTCAGCGTCACTATCACAACTTGACGAATCTAAAGACATATTTTAAGTCACTCTCCATCAAACCGTTTAAGTGCCAAAAAAATTGACATACGTTCAAACTTACATACATACTCTCGGCAAAACCTAACCCTCTTCCTGGGACATTCGGTCAAAAGAAAAGTTCTATTGAATCTAACATCGCATCATAACAGCCCTATATCATCGACAATATGACAAAACACACACATTATATTCAAATGTTTATTACAATAAAGATAACATAATACGTGAAAAGAGACACGACATAGATAAAACGTTTGTTGACCTGCCACGCGAAATCAAACGATAACAACGCTCTCTAGCCTTCAATCAATAACAAAATCATCTAAACAAGCGGGAGATATTATAGTGCACGCGTGCTTGCGTAGGACACAAGTGCACTATCTCTTCCTTTACTCTCACAATCCGATGGGACGGAAGATCTACACGACCACGAAATAATAAATGTAGGACACGACACCCCGGTCGTGCCCTACGTGTAGAAGTCAGACGCAGGAGACGCTTAGTAGTAGAGAGCTACGCGATCCAGTACATGATTCTGAACATCCTAGTGTTGAAATTTATCAATGGCTTTTTCACGAATATCCAACAAAAAAAACCACTTCTATCTATACTTATAATAAAACTGTAACAGGTCCAATTCTGTACATTGAAGATATTTTGAAAATTATTTTTTAGGGCATTCTATAACCAATACTGAGGCCGAAAATGTATTTTTTTTTATTTTTGTCCGTCTGTCTGTCTGCCTGTCTGTCTGTATCACGGCTGAGCATCACGCCGAAACTACTGAATGGATTCAATTGAAACTTGGCATGATTTGAGATCTCACTACGAGGTAGGACATAGGATACTTTTTATCCCGTAATCTAGCACGGTTCTTTTGGGAGAAGGGATTAAAGTCAAAACGGGTTATACGCTTGGTCCGATTTTATAAATTTTTCTTTATAATATAATAAATATTAGTGAGGGACACTCATAGATAGTTGTTATCAAGGTTTTGTAATCGATCGGGTTAAGCAACGTTAGGTAAGGTCATTAAATAGATGGGTGACCGTTTAAGGCCATTTGAACTAAACGGGAATGTGCTTCGGAGAGCAAGTAAAAAGTGGGTCCCAGTTTTTAACCGACTATAAAAAATGAGGTTATGTATTCGATGCAAATGTCTGTTATTCAAAGTTTAGTTAACGTAAAAATAGCGCAGGCGGAGCTGCGTGGGTCAGCTAGTTTTTAAATAAAATTAGTATAACACCATTATTGGCATAAAATTAAAAACTATAAATTATTTATTTGTGTTTTTTTATTTATTCTTTATACACAAAAACAGTGCATAGGCAATTAACTATTATTATTTTAGAAAATTAGCAATGTAATTTGAAAAATAAATATTATTCCACATATAATCATTGCATGCTCGAAAATTAACAAGTTAGTCATTTGTCATTTACCATATAAATGGTTACTGTAATGTTGTAACGGGCATTATTTGAAGTTTTATAAAAAAAAAAATCGGTACATGGTCCCTTACACCCTGTATATAATGTACTCTGTGGACCGACTGTTTATATGTCCACCAGGCTCTCCAGACAGCCAGGTCGGTCTGTATTGTCTTAAACAACCCGAGATCCCGATTGACACTAAAAAACCTGATTTTGAACCCGAGATCTATTGTAACTTTATTTAAACTGGCAGGTACTGCAAATCCAGGAAACGAATCATCGGGAAGCGTAACGTAGAACGCCCTATAACCACGTGGAGCGACGGTAGTTTACCAGCTACAGTGCCCATCACACCGGAACAGCAATGTTTACACACTACAGCTTGGCAAAGGAATATCTGACACCTCCTGTGTCACTGTGTCTCCTGTGTCCCTTGCACAACCGATCTATAAAATAGCAGTTAGAACTAATAAAAACCTGAATTATTAATCACGTTTAAATTTCTTTGAAATAGGATACACCTTATAATATAATCAGTATTAATCGATCCTGTATCGATTATTGTACCACCTGGCTACATTCCAAGCACTGTCATTGTGCTTCATGGTTAATTATGGACATGCATAATGCACTCGAATGTGAATGCACCTTGATGACGTGTTGGAGATTTCAATGCCAAAAACGCAGAAAGTGAAAAGTTCTAGACAGGGTTTAAATTCCTTATAAGTGTGTTTTTCAGCTTAGCAAAGGCATGGTTCCGTTTTTTTTTTTAAAGAGAAATAAACTTTGGCAAAGGAGGAGTCATAGCTCAGTGGGCGAACGCTTGCCTTGGAAACAAAGTGCGCAGGTTCGAGCCCCTCTGATTTATTTAATCATGTGCGAATCGTCTTTGTGCGATTGTTACTAGCTTTCGGTGAAGGAAAACATCGTGAGGAAACCTGCATGTCTGAAAAAGCCTAACTAGCTTTCGAATGACTTTTGAAGTCCGCCAACCCGTACTTGCCCAGCGTGGCAGACTATGGTCTTAGCCCGGAGGCCCGTGACCAACAGTGGCACAAAAACAAAGGTTGGTATTTTTAAAGAAGTAGAGCCACTATACAATTTCTGATAAAGTGCGGTTTCAGGATATTCAACAAGATGGGTCAAATTTGGCAAGGGGGATTTAAAGAACAATTTCTGATAGGTCCCGAAGTTTGCCAGACCCGAAAGTAAGCTGATCCATGCATCGGATGGACATGTATAAAGTCAGTCCGGCGACTGAGCTCTCCCCGGTCGTGTCGGTCTTCCGTCCCATCGGATTGTGAGAGTAAAGGAAGAAAGAGTGCACTTGTGTCTACGCAAGCACGCGTGCACTATCATATCTCCCGCGAAATTGGCTGATTTTGTGAAAGAGGTCGGAGGACGTATCGGTCAGAAAAACATTATATTAAGCAAAAAAATTGCTATCGATTTCCAATATATTTTCAGTGTAGGAAGTCCGTTATCAGAAACGTGTGACCTTGTTACAACGTACTTTATCAAACGCTCCACTGTTCGGTATGTGGATAAATAATAGTAACGTCATATGTAAATATGGCCAGACAAATTAAATGTTTCCAAAGTATGTAACGCTTGTGCTGTGTTCACGGTACAATGAACTGCGTTTTCCCAGCGACAATCATGTTCCAAAAATTATTATTATTATGCCAGCTTATTCTGTCTCCCTAATAGGCAAAGGTCTCCCTCCTTTACCTCAATCTAAGCCGATAGAGGATCTGTCAATTTCCAGGAAAGGCATCCCGGTCATCGTGCCATTTTATCCGTGGTCTACCGCGTTTTCGCGTCGCTATTTCGGGCCAAAATGTCGCTCTCTGGACCATTTTATCCGTGGTCTACCGCGTTTTCGCGTCGCTATTTCGGGACTCCAAAATGTCGCAAGCCTACTGCTCGTGCGACATGCGGCAGACACGAGCTGTCCAGTTCCATTTTAGTTTCGTAGCATTTTCTGCTCCGTCGGTTGTCTGTGTTTTGGACCGCAATCTCGTGTTTCTAACATGATCCGTTTATTGAACACGAAGAATACTGCGCTCCATATTTCGTTGGCATACATTAAGTCTGGACTTCCATGTCGGTGCACCGTATGTTAATATAGGGAGAATCACGGGGGAGAATGCACATGCCCATGAGTTTTTGTTCGAGCGATATGGGTAAGCCACCGTTCATGAGATGTTTCATAGGCATTTTCTGTACGTTAGCAAATTCTTTCCCAAAATATTTGCAAATATTTTTTGTAATTCGCTGCGATCTGGATGTTACTCGGTTCTAATCTGGGCTGCTTTTTGTTCAGCTGGAGACGAAAAAAGATGTCACTTACTAGTGATCTAGTTTATCGGCAATTGTCTGCGAATGTATTCGGCTAACGAAAATGACTTTAAAATAACCAGCAATTTAGCAATAAGCGCGACGATGCTATAAATAGTGTTGGGGTGTTTGCACCGGAATCCGACTTCATTGGAAGATTGTCCAATTACTGTTCTTACTTTGGAAACATGAAAGGCGATATTGCGTCAACTTAAATATGTGATTGCGAACCTTATGTAAATAAGGATAAGTTTCAAATTGAGTTGATAAAAACAAGGTAAACTGATCTACATATATGGTCTTAAGATGCAAAGTTGCAACATGTCAGTTTTGGTCTTGCAGAAGTCAAGTTTTCCTCAATTTCAATAATCTCAATGATTTCTGATAATATAATACATGAATACATTCAAATGAAACCAATAAATGGGGTTTTTCGCGGATCATGAATGCTTTAAAATGCTCTATGAACTTCCAGAGTCCAGAAAATTTAATGTGGTGATAATTTCCCATAGCAATTTCTGCTTTATTAAAGAGCCTCCATGGCGCAGCGGGTACGGTAACCAGAGGTTACGGATCCAAATCCCGCGAGGAGTCACAACTTTGTGTAGTTGTTACTTACTGGCGTGGACAATGCAGGCCGATCATCTAACTGTCTGGAAAATAAGATGATCCGATGGGCACGTATAAGTCGTTCCTGCGCCTGTACTCTCTCCGGTCGTGTCAGTCTTCCATCCCATCGGATTGTGAGACCGAGAGAGTGCTCATGTGACTACGCAAGCACTTGTACACAAATATATCCCGCGTAGCTTATCTAGTGAAACGCTGGCCGCTGTGGTCGTATCAGCCTGGAGCACATTTTTGCGGTCCTTTAACCTCGAAGATGATTCGTAAACTTACATTACTAATGGCCTGATGATGTAATTAGTGACGTGAACACGGAAGACTGTTTATCTATGCCCCTACTGGATAAGATAAAGTATATTCGGAAAGCAATATAAGATTTTAGCTGTTAATCTATGATTAGATTAAGTTTTATTGCGTTTTACTATTGCTAGTGTCTAGGTCTAGTACCTGTTTAGATGCCTGTAAGGTGAACGGGTAAGAATAGCACCCCCCCCCCCATCTCCTCCCGTTGGGTGTCCGTAAGAGGCGACTAAGGGAAAACAAGAAGACAGGCAGCAGCGTCTTTCTATTGGATTACCTACCACCTATACTGCGATCCCCAAGACTCCTGCCAAACGTGGAGATTATAGCAACCTTCCAAGAAGAGGGAGGCTTTTGTCCTGCAGTGGACGTCTTTTGGCTGATGATAATGATAACTGCTACTATGCTGTGCTTGCACGTATCAGACTGAAATCGGAAATAATTTAATTTTCCGTGAATAGTGTATTTTTTTTTAAAAAAGCACTTTATAAGACGGTTCACCCTTGGAGAGTTGACCAGTCGGCGATATTTCGACAGCCAGGCTCAACATTACTCTTTCGGCAACTTATCATACCAGCATTCAACCAACTTCGAAAAAATCATTCGTCTTCTATTCGTCGACTTAAATAAAATGTAATTATCTATTCACTACGCCCGCCGGCTAGGCGGCTTAGCCACTAGCCAAAGACATTTTTTAAGTAATAAAGAAAGGAAAGCAAAAAAAAAAACCTCTGACTCTGACCTCTGGCTTAACGACTGCCGTCAAGATGACAAAAACCGACCGGATCTAATTTTAATGTGCCCTCCGAAGCACGGAGACGCTCAGTTCAAATGACACTAAACGGACACCCATCTAAGGACTGACCTTGCTTGATGTCGTTTAACCAACTGATTTACCAAACAGTGATTACTGCTACCGCTCTAGTAGGTACATACTTAGTACGTAGATGGTACGCGACGATTGCCTTAACAAGGCCTACACGTTTCTAAGTCGCTCGAGCCCATTGAGCCCAAAAATTTCTCGCAGTGGCTTTTACACTTTAACGGGCCGGAATACAGACAGCACTGCTTGAGCGGCAGAATATATGCGGTGGTCTTTGAGGCGGTGGTACCTACTTGGACGGTATCTTGAAGAAGACCTTTTTGATATAGTGGGGGAAACCTTCAATAGTTCCTCGGGACCATGTGGCGGGGTCAGCCGGGGTATGTGGGATTCTGAGACACACTAAAACCTCCGCGGCCGTCGCATAGGCACATGGGCCTGGCTCTCCGATGGGACCGGCACCCCTCAGTGCTTTGCCTTTGACCCCCCGGCCTCCCCGGAAACCTGTAACAGAGCTCACGGGGTCGGGTGTCGCCACCCCGCCGCCGTCCTCCTCGGAGTCGCCGTAACCGTAAGTACAAATAAATAATGTATATTTTCCTTATTTACGCAATCTAAACAAGTAGTACACTTGTTTTAAAGTAATCGATCTAAAGTAGAAGTACCAGGGTTTCATAAAACGAAACTGGAAGTCACATCCACAGGTGCGACACGGCCAAATTAGGAAGTTGTTTGTTTCAACAGCTGTCGAACGAGACGGGCGGCCTATTTACATTGTCGAATAATATCAATATCTACGTATCAAGTTATAAGTACCTACGCAGCATATTTTATGACGCAAATTAATTAAGTTCGTGCACTGATTGAACTTGCGAGCTCATGTTTTGACAAAATAAATTATTCTTGTTAGCATTGTATCTGCGTAATAAAAATCATGTTCAAAAGCTACAAATTCAAATACATCGGCGTTTTTAATGTAAATAAAGTCTGTGCATACAGACTACGACATTTAATCTTGGTTCTGTACAAGTTTTGTTGATAATTTCATTGTTTATTTATGTCGGAAAATCGGAATGAACTCACCGCTCAAATCTTCAATGGTGTTCAGTTTTCGCGTCGTCATTTTCACGTAGACAAGTACGGAGCACAACGAAAGAGTTATTTCGATTAAATTAAACACGGACAATGAAAGTTCTGCGAAATATTTTACAATTTCACACAAAGAGCACCCTTCACCGATTCCTTTGTTTTCTTTTTGCTACGTGTTTTGATTTTTATCCGCAATGACAACAAGAGGCGTGCAAATCGCACTCGATTCCGATTGGTTATTCTTAACCAATCACAATTTAGAACGTCAAAATTCATGGCCTATGATTGGTCCAACTTATGTAAACAAATAGCTGCCAGGTTAAAAAAGTAAAAGGCAAAATATACGTCCGATTTTGTTTCCGATCCGATAGTCTGGTCAGACAGACCCTTAGAGGAGATACCACTAATTACTCTGAGGACAGACCAGACTATCGGATTGAATTTACGATATTTTGTGTAGTTTTAGGTTTAATCGAGATGAGTACGGCGTGGCAAAGGATGGTGGCGGGGTTGCAACACCGGTCCCCGTGAGAACCACGTCAATTTCCCCAGGGGCTCTAATTTTTTGGGGCTTTTGTCTGTCATGAAGAATTTCATTGCTTCAGTCCCAGAGGCAAATACCTTTTTCTACGGCTACAATAAGCCGTTCAAATCATAATAACTATTATTTTCTCCCATTGCCCGAACCACAACGTTGCGTCCGTTCAGTGCCAGAATCAACTGGCAAGTCGGACAGAGGAATCGGACCGTTACGTGTATGGTCTCTATGGAGCTCAATTATACTTGTATGGTTTAACTGCACAGGTATACCTGTCAGGTAAACCTGCGCGTGTATATCTAGCTTTAAGCTAGAGCTAATATTCTGGGACAATCCACACACGGATCACAAATTAGGCAGAGCCTATACTATGGAAACCAGATGACTTTTTCTTGTAAATACATACAATAGATAAATAACACCTAGACACTTGGCAGGAATCGAACCCACTACCTATTGGGTAGCAGCCGGCGTGACTACTAGACCAACAGGCCCCAATAGATGAAAAGACGTTTCTTGATGATTTTTTTCTTACGTTTTATTATAATTGCTGCTACTTTATTATTTTTAAAAGTTTAAGAATCATTATTTGTCAGCATATTTTTATGTTACCATAATAGATGGTACCAAGTATTCTACCGCTTCCGGCGTACAAGTACAAATGTTTTATCGTTACAGGGTGACATAATCATGTCAAGGAATAAAATTATTTAAATTTTATCGTGATAATCTTTACGCTTAGTATGCCAAAAACAATGCTCCGACTTGTACATGTTTATAAATTCTTCCATTACTACATTCCGCTTACGAGACGACATATTGTATTAGAGCGCCGCGCGTCCTTTCCCTCTAACCTTAGAGAAAGAAAACAATAGAGAGCTGGCACTTTCTTTCTCATTCGCTCAAGAAAAGGATGCATTTATATATATGTATTATATGTGATAGAAAGAAACAGAGCATATGATTTTTTGTCCCTTAGCGTGTGTTCAAAATCTGGCGCACCTACGGTGCGTTTTCTTCGAGTACTCATGAAATTTTTCAGTTCACGACCTAGCTTTGGAGTTTTAAATTGAATTGCGTTATGAAATATCGTTTATACTACATAATAGTCGCATTTGAATAAATATCCATAACGTGTGTTAAGTGTGCACAGGTATACCTGCGCAGATAAAAATATGAAAATTCATATTTTTTGACTCGCCTGTACAGGCGTGGAAACCTGCACAGTTTTGCGGCATACACACTCAGGTTTACCTGCGCAGTTGAACTGTGCCTTTAGTACGAGATGATACGTGAAAACCACACTACGTTCCGTGTAATCTCTCATTTACCGAGCGTCTGTGAATAATTGCTATGACGAGTCGCTACACTGTGAGCCGTGTAAATACCAGCGAGCCCAAGATTCTCTCACTAGCCCCAGCATGGCCCCAACCCCACTCCTTATATGACTGTCTCTTTTATACACTTCTAAAAAGAAAGAGTCAAATATACCTGTCAAAACTGACATTGTCTGTCTGGTAAGCGTTGTGATTGGAGATTAGAATTGTAGATAACTTGTGATTGGTTCATATTATTGCTTGTAAGGATGTGTAACGTTCAGAAACAAAAATCGTTTCATAGGAACGCTGTAAATCGATTCTAAAAAAAATCGGGTTCGTAATTATTTATTTCAACTGAAGCATACTTTAATCGTTACTTTTTTGCGATATATTTTTTTAAAGTGAATTTGGAAGTATCCTTTTGTAATTCTATATAAATATATTAGGAAAATGAACATGGGTGCTTATCTTAATAGAGAGTTTTTCATAAAATAAAACTTACCTATTATCTTTTCATCAATATCCGGAATCCATCTTGAGTCAAGCACCTGTCTTTCAGCCAATAGTGTGCGTTTCCTATTCCCTCTCTGATGTAAGCGCCCCCTAGAGTCTTAGTTTGGAACTACTTACGAGGCGCGCGAGCACCGGGTGATGTTTCATCATTATGGCACTCATGATGCACCAGGTAGGGCTTACCTGGATTCCGGATATTGATGAAAAGATAATAGGTAAGTTTTATTTTATGAAAAACTCTCTATTATCTGTTTAGTATCAATATCCGGAATCCATCTTGAGTGATTTGTTTGTTATCACCTGGTGTGTAAGCTATGTAGCTTGCAATAGACGCTATAATGTGTAAGAATAGGTTATATTATTAAAAATCATAAAATTTAAATCAGATATAACATGAATTATTATGTTCGATTAAATAATAGTAATTAAAAATCCATACTTCATTTTTATTTTATGAAGTACGACTAGGCACTAAGTATGTACACTAATTAAGTTTATAATGCAAAATAATACTACCTACTGTGTGAAAAATAATGAATGGGATCAAAGTAAGGTAAATGGCAATAATAAAATATGATCTTCAGATAGTAATTTTGGAAGGTGTACAGTACAATCTTCCAGTTTCCTGATATGAGGATTTTATCAATAACAATGTGTAGTATTTGCGCAAATAAAAGATATTATAACTAAACTGTCACCCGTTTAGGGATGCTACAGCTGGGCCTACAGAGCCTGGTGAGGCTTTGATTCTAGCATATGCCATTAGAGAATTTATCCAGCCGCCAATAATGTTTCTGGATAGACAAATTATTAATTTCGGTATGTCGAGTCAAGGTTAACGTCAACAATTGTCTGATCCATAACACCGCATTTAAATTTCTATCAGACTGTCTCTCGCTATTGGTTTTCGAACCAAAAGCTGGCCATAAAATAACATAATTATTAAACTATCGCTTTCAATACGCATTATGTACTCTAAATCCGATACTAATAGCAGTAACATGGCTTTTGATTAATTTCTAGTGAATATAGATATTTTCATTTAGAACATTACAATATAACAGCAATTTTAGATTCCCATTAGGAGGGTTAATAGGCTTTTCACGAGCAAATGTAAAAGCTTTAAACATATGCTAAAGAAGTTTGAAGATATATTTTATAGAATTCAACTCGCACCATTTTGAACTTCGGCTCCCAGCTGGTTGTTCAACTCCACCAGCTTCACATTAAAAGTTTTTGTTCCTGATCTGTCCTTCCAGATAATGAGTCTTGCTCCCAAAATCAGTCATACTTCAAATTGGAAGTCTTAACCTTTGGTGGATGTGTGCCTGCGACAGTGTATAAGCTAGATGCTCTGTGCTTGATATGAAATCAGATAATACGAATGTAAAATTCTGCGTTATGCATCTAGAAACCAAAATCCGTTATTCCACTATCAGTAGATACAGTCCGCTGGCTCGATTCAGGTGGTTCAGCACCTACTGTTTAAATAGGTTTTAAAGGTGGAAATAACCTTGCAAGACTGTAATGCCATGGGTGGCAAAACGCATCATAAGACATGTTGATCCTGGACGTCTGCTGATGCATATTTTGGTGTGACACGTGCTGTTCTCGAGGCGAACAGATCTATTTTCAGTGTGCCACACATCTGGAATAGCTACTCTTTCTGTTGCTATTGATGTGAGATGTTGTGACAGCACGGGAAGAGCTTTTCGGTGAGAGCGTACATTAAACATGCCTGGAAAATACTGAGCCTGAAGGCAAATGTTCAGTTTGTCTAAAATAGAAGAAGTTGAGTTTGTTCGAGAAACATTTGATTTGGTCCCGATTTCCTTAGTTATATAAGACAACGGTCCGATTGTCTGTCTGGAGAAGTATATGAGCATTCATTAGTTGTTGCGCTGTGGTGCCCCTGCACTGTGGTTGCCTATACGGCGAACATTTCCTTTTGGACTTTTGACATTTGGGTTTCTGTCCAGGTACCTACTATGTCTTTTTCGTCCAGGCGTGCTATCCAGCCGAATCGGTCGCATCTGTGTGTGTGTGTGTGTGTGTTAACAAGTGAGTTATTGCACTTGCGTATACTAGCAGAAGTTATCCGATAGCATTTCTCAATCATATAATGGCTAAGGAATGCGAACTTGAGGGTAAGGTTGGTTCGCTAGCAACTGTCTACTGAAGTGTGCGACAGTGAAGCTGGCCTCTCGGTGTGACGAAAATGGCAATGTTGAGTCTTCCTGTCTAAGATTGATATTGTTTGAGGGACTAATTACCTTTTTAAAACTGTTCGTAAACTGCTTTGCGTAGCGATTGGCACTTCGGTTCAGACAGGGACTGCGTTTCGTTTTGTGTCCCAGGTCATACCGCGAAAATGAGGCATTGTGTCGGTACAAAAACAATGTGGCAAAGTTGAGTCTCCCCATTAGAGATTGATATTGTTTGAGGGATCAACTACCTTTTTCGAGCTGTTCGTTAAGTGATTTGTGTAGCGATTGGCATTTCGGTACAGACAGGGACTGCGTTGCGTTTTGTGTCCCAGGTCATACCGCGAAAATGAGGCATTATGTCGGTACAAAAACAATGTGGCAAAGTTGGGTCTCCCCAATACTCCCCATTAGAGATTGATATTGTTTGAGGGAACAACTGCCTTTTACGAGCTGTTCGTGAAGTGCTTTGCGTAGCGAATGGCACTGTGGTACCGACCGGGACTTTGCGTTGCGTTTTGCGTCCCAAGTTATGCCGAGAAACTCGAGGCATTATGTCGGTACCAAAACAGATTTCTCGTCTAACCCAGTCTCCTACAGATTTTGATGGTAAAAGCTATGTCGTCCTTTAGCTGATATACAGATTCGCATGCCAGAAAAAAAATCTTGCCAGTATACCACGCACCGGATACTATGATGGCACCGAAACTTCGCTTCGCCACCCAATCGGTTAATGAAGCGAAGGTACTTGGCGCTGAAGAAGGTTAGTGTTGGTTTTGACCGTGATGACATACGAGCCCGGAATCTACGATGATGAGCAATTGATACTTAAAACTAAGCTAGGCTCAGGTTTAGTTTCATTATCCAGTCCTAGTCCTGCAAAATGCTAGGACACGAATAAGATTTAATAGACGAAACGGTTTCGTTTCGTCTTTCAATTGTTTAAAGATTTAAAATTAGGCGGTGGCTACCGTTTGACTTGGGTACCAGGAAGAATGTAGATTGAGCTGTGTGTACATTCTGCCTGTTGATAGCCACCCAACTCCAAATTATGTAGTTGGATGTGCGCTGACGTATCGAGCGATGTTTTTGTTCGATAACTTTGCATGACTAAGGAATTTGAAAATAATAGTGGTTTACGAAAAAAAAAAAAATTTAAATTCGCGCCCCAATTGGCAGCTTGCAGATGTTCTTTGGTCACCCAGATTCCCCGAGTACTTGATACCGCTTCCATTCGCTTGTTTGCTTGTCGCTGGTTTTTGCTTATGTTTATAAAGGCATTTTGATTGTGATTGAGACACTGGCCGGGGTTCATTAAACTTTTTCCTTGCCCCCCCCCCCAAAATTTTTGAAGGTAATTTTGAACAGATTCGTCAATAAATAACACTGCAGAACTAGGGGGTATTTTCATAAAAACATCACGATGTAATTTTTCAGAAATTTGACGTAGTTTAATCAAATCCGCTCGCCATCCGCAAACCATTTTAAAGTAAACCGTCCATTACGTTATTGTACGGTAAACCTTCAGAAAACAACGTCTCTATTTTGTTAAGTAATGCTTTAAACAGTTACTAAGTATCGTTAAAACAACATTTGATTCAACAAAACAGAGGGTAGTTATCTAAATTCTTTGGAACTCCCGTAAATTTAATAGTATACAATCTTCATGTGAATTAAAAATTATAAAAAATTATTTACAAAATGCAGGTATCTTGTAATTTTTTATATTAAATCTGCTTTGGTCGTACATTAACAGGATCTTACAAAATTGTTTTTAGTCAAGATAAATGTTTAGTATTTGCTTAGTCTGCTGCAGGTCGGCCTAGATTTAAATCATTACAAACAGGGAGCGGCACGGCAATTAAGTTTAGTATTTGCTTAGTCTGCCGCAGGTTATTTAAATCATAATAAATAAAATAACATAATATATCCTAATAATCATAATAATAAACAGTCTGTATTATAATTATTATGGACGGCGGCTTTGGCGATATTAAATCCGTTAAAATGCCACTCGTCGGGATAATAGTTCAATGTACATAACTCACGGTTTGATCTTCTTTTCCGGATCGGCGTGAATTCTGCGACACACTTTCACTACTCGTTGATTTTTTCATTAGAGAGGTACTATACTAAAATACTTAACTAGAATACACTGATTTGAATTTTTAATAAGTATTGAAGTGCATTGCACGAAAGACGACGCTATAATGATGAAACATCACCCGGTGCTCGCGCGCCTCGTAAGTAGTTCCAAACTAAGACTCTAGGGGGCGCTTACATCAGAGAGGGAATAGGAAACGCACACTATTGGCTGAAAGACAGGTGCTTGACTCAAGATGGATTCCGGATATTGATACTAAACAGATAATATCGGATAATTCGATACTACTTATAATCGATTACTCGATTAATCACTATTCACATCCTTACTTAACTCTTATTTTCTTTTATAACCTCAATTTAGTAGAATAGAAATTTATAAAACATACCGTACAGTTAATTAGTTCGAAATTAATACCTAATACAAGTGTTTATAATGTAGTAATAATACGAACCGGGCTCACCTTGCCTAACCAAGTATAATCATGAAATTCGGATGACCAAACTAAAATTTATAAGGTATTTATAAATTTATTTACAATGTTATTTACCTATAATTGCATATCAGTCTCAAGAATTTATAATGGATAGATAGATATGCTGTGCATTAAAATGGTAAGCTAAAACTTGTAAATCTAAATGACACCGTAAACTGAGATTTTCATGTCGTATACATGACAAATCTACCATACTGCACCTTCATGATGTTCCCCTATATTCATTTGAATAAGCAAATAAAGTTTGTGTGAGAAAACTTAGTATTTTTTTTAATTTGCAGAAATACCTACTTGTTTCTTGAAGACAATGGCGCATGGATGGAGAACTTAGACTATTATATGATCTAAGATGGAGAAATACTGCTGGAGGAAGAATTATGCCGTGTATCTCAGATTGGCATGAATATGGTGTTATTTTTATACTAAGAAGAATACAAGCAACAACTAAATAATTGATTGTAGACAAATAAAGACATAATGATAGTATTGTTTTATTAAAAAATAATTTGTGTTGTTATTTGCTCCTAAAACATGACATGGTACATTCATAGAATCTTTGTCAATATAGTATTTACACAAATTAAGAATGTTATATGAGATGACTGCTATCTTGCCTAGACTGAAAAGGGGCTGGTTTGAACCTCAATGTTATCCAACTATAAATAAATCATTAAGCACTACATAATCTAATTAATCATTTACTAACAGCAAATTAAATAACTTGCTGTACGAAGCCTAGGTATGCTCCAGAAATTTGAAGCACTCATCTAATCTGCTTTGTGTAATCTACCATGATATAAGATTTCTCATCCTCCCTTGCTCAGTCAGTAGAGTGAAATTTTAATAAGACTAAGTCTTGAATGTGGCTTATGGTCATGCTCATGCATGCATATTTACTACATTTATTTTATTTAATAAAGTACATCAACGATATACATATTATACACTTACAATTTCAAATGTCCAACAAAAGCATCTTATACATATATATCAATTAAAGACGTACACAACATTCATAGAAAAAGCAAGTTGAAATAGTAGGAAAGAACAGAAAAGACATTGTTTATTTAAAATACTGACATTTTATTTAGGTACATGAAATATAAACAGAATTTAAATTGCTGCTAATATATTCTACAAATTATTCTAAGGTAAACCAATCATGTATGCTAGAGTCCAAGTATATCATTAGGTAATATTTTTTCACCAAGGAATTCTATTTGACATGGTTACCTGAAAAGAGAAAAATAATTGAGTTACCTATTTATTAACTTAATCATTGAATTGCTATATTATTAATGCACTTATGGTATGGCGCGAACTTAATGCCTTAGGCATTTTCTTAGTCTACCTTTAGATCTTAGAGTGCAGAAATATTTTATGGTAGGTGCCAATTTAGTGATGATAGGTAAAAAAATAATTTATTTAAACATATTTACCTATTAGTTAGGTAATATAATATGGCAATTCCTATGTATTAAATTACTGTACCGTT
Source organism: Furcula furcula (assembly GCA_911728495.1). Classification (NCBI taxonomy): domain Eukaryota; kingdom Metazoa; phylum Arthropoda; class Insecta; order Lepidoptera; family Notodontidae; genus Furcula; species Furcula furcula. The sequence continues at coordinate 7,760,380 of OU452268.1, read as the reverse complement.
ATTCAAAGCTTATTATGAGAGTGGCACTTCCTGTTTCCCGTCGACTTTGCTCCTATTGGTCAACTTTCTTGGGATTTGACCGGAAATAGCATCACCATGGCAGGCGAGGGCAGCAAGGGTTTGTTAAATATGCCCGCTCGCCCCGCTCTTGTTCATTGGCGTCTTATTTCCCGTCACGGACACCTGTCCGAGGCTACAATATTACAACTATTTATGGAATTCATATCAAATTCTAAATAATTCCAAAGGAATAAAATAGTGAACAACAATAGTTGTTACAAATAGTTGGAAGCCAAGCAAACAGTGAGTAAAAACATTTTAACGGTTTTTGCCGTTCGTTTTGTTTCTTTGTTCCTAATGAAATGTTTTATACTAATGAATATTTTGTGGTTTGAATATAGTGCAAGTAAATTGGGCTATGTAAGCAATATTTTTATAAATAATTATTTTCCATTCAGTCTACCGACAATTTTATTTTGAAAACTCGAAACTTAGTTTTTAATACTTGTGCAGAAATGATATTTTTCGTAAAGTTTATTGCTGGTAATTTGTACGTACGAGATTTCTAAGTGGATAAAAAACGACTCTTAGTAAACGACCCATAAAACATATTAATAATGCAAATTATTTTCTTTACAATCTACCCGCAGTTTTAAACATTTGCTGAATTATTTTGTAGCAAAGTCCTACGATGATAATACATTTCTTACAGTTAGTTCTAAGCTTTTTTTCAGAATGAATATTTCTTTAAACCACATTATTATGCAGACAGTAGCAATACTGTCAATTTACGAAAATCTGAACAGTGAAATAGTGACTCTATTATCAACGTGAAAGACAGCAAACAAGTGAGTTCAGTTAATTAGTATCCCAGTTATACAGACGCACCATTGCGTCCATTTTTATTTTTTTATTGTGTCTTAAAACAAAAAATAGCCTGCTGGACAGTTTTCGTAATCTTCCTGTGTGGGCTAATTAGTTTATTACAGATATGGTCTGTGTGCCGGAAGGTGAAAATATTACAATTGCGAGTTAAATACAATTACGTTAATGTATATTCTATGTAAAATAGTAAAATAAAATACAATTTTAGTAATAAATAAATAAAAATATTTACTTGTAAGAAACTGTTCAAAGGACACATTGCTGAGAGTATCAAGTAACGTAGAGAAGCTATCATGGTAACCAAAAGATTAATATTCCACCTTGATCCATAAAAGTGTTCAATTATGTTTGTGTTCAAGAAAGCCGATGGCGTAGGCAATATATATTCTAGCCTACACGAAATTCACAAATCTGGCTAACCCATTATGGTTACAATAAGTATATAGTGCTATCATATACATACAAGTTATTATCCACCCTCGCAGGTTGGGAACACAAGTAAATAACCAAAGAAGGGGGGACATGTACAGTGGCTTCTCGAGAGGGTAAGCACCTGGTTTTCAGATAATGAAGTCCACTTCATCGCATAAAATATACCCCACCCTCGCTGGGTGGGTATACAAATAATAAACCTCCCTCGCGGGGACGGTATATATATATATATAGTGTAGCTCATCATGAGAGCACATCTGGTTTTTGGAATCCATTTTGACAACCTTGTCAATTTGAAAATGGTTGGCTGAAAGTCTATTTCACCATCAGCGTACTTTCCTTTGCAGGGACTAAACCATTTACTACCCACCCCCGCAGGGTGGGTAAACAAACACTTAACCTCCCTCGCAGGGACGGTACATACATGGTTGCTCATCATGGGAGTACTCATCTAATTTTGGAATCAATTTTTGTCAATCTGATCAATATAAAAATGGTTGCCTGAAGTATATTTCACCATCCGCGTACTTTACTTTGCAGGGACTGAGCAATATACTGCCCACCCCCGCAGGGTGGGTACACAAAGACTTAACCTCCCTCGCAGGGATGGTACATAGATGGTTGCTCATCTGGATTTGGAATCAATTTTGACAACCTAGTTAATTTAAAAATGGTTGGCTGAAGTCTATTTCACCATCAGCATATTGTGCTTTATTGATCCCCAAGCCGTCTGCCAAGTGTGGGGATTATGGAAACCCCTCCCTTCTAAGGGAGAGGCCTTTATTCAGCTGTGGACGTATATCGGCTGCTAATGATGATGATGATGATATTGTCCTTTGCAGGGACTAAATAATTTATTACTCACCCCCGCAGGGTTGGTACACATAGACTTAACCTCCTTCGCAGGGATGGTATACAAATAGCAGCTCGTGAAGAAAGCACGTAGGTACCTGATTTTCAGGATCATTTTGAATATCGGGTACATTCAAAATGTCTGAAAGTTGTTTGCTAAGTCTATTTTAACATAATAATTTGACGGGCCCGTTGCTCTAATGGTGAGATTCTCGGGCTGCTATCGCCGGGTTCTATTCCCACCAAGTGTGTGATGTTTATCGATATAAGTATGAAAAGTATATAAATATGTATTTTGTATCAGTTGTCTGGTTACCATTGTACAGAATCTGTCTAGGTTGGGATCAAACGAATGAGTGTGGATTGGCCTGAGATATTAAACAGTCCTTTGCAGGACGGATAAAGGCATTGCTGCTCTGCACAGTTGCATTCACCTCTTATTTAAGAATAAATTCAGCCTGGATACTTTAACATAAGTGCCATCGCTTGGCACATCGTCCGTCTTATTATTGACCTCTGTTTCGAAGAGCTTGCACAGAATATGACCCACTCTCGTGGGGGATGGAACACAGAGATTTACTTTACAGATGAAGGATGTATGTATATTTGCTATTCCAAATAGCACATACATGATTGTATGAACATGAATATTTAACATATATTAATATATGTATACTTCTTAATGAGGATTCATTGCATAATTATGGCTCGCAGTCACGTCTTGGATCTTACTCTTGGTCCCCTCTCTTGACAGTCTTGGTATATCAGGACCCACCAAGCAGAAACTACTATAAGTCTACCGAAGTTTTGTACAGAATATTGTAAAAAACTCCTACAAATAATGGAGGGAAGGGCCGCGCCAAGTGCCATTCCTGGCATCTTTAGTCCTTCCTTCAAGTTTATTCGAAAACCAACATTTGTTTTTCTATACTATTACCTCATTACAAAAAAGGAAAGTATGTAATCTTACAATTATAATAGCTGTTTAGCAATTAATCATTGGAAGTTTTGAGGACCTATAATAACATAATGCAATCAATGATAATGCCTAAAAGAATTATCCAGGAGTTTCCATAATATTGGAAAACTCAATTGTATTGTATGGTAAGTAAACCACTTACCCGAAATTGTAGCAACACTGCATCGCATTCATTTTTACCAGCCAGAAATTCACTCCTGACACAATTTTGGTAGACAAAAGCGTGTAATTTAAATTTCGATCAATGTCAGGACATTTGTAACCGAAAGAAATGTTAGCAATCCTGATTATTATCCCTTGCAATTTCGATTTTATGACAAAAAGTTGCCTTTACCTCCGCAAAGACGGGGGGGGGGGGTCTCACCCATTCCCTTACGGATATTACATTATAAGTATGTACATACCAGATAAAGTTCGCTACGAAATATTAATCAAATACAAATCAAATTTTATTGATTATTTTCAATATCCATTTAGAAACAGATTCTATTGACAGATCATTTTTTTTGAGATAGTAGTACAGACTGAGCTTTACCTAAGTCCATAAATTAATATTTACAATAAATATTTTCGGGACTTCAGAGCAGGTATACCATAAAATATTATCTATGTTTAAATCTTTGAGTATATGGTTATAAGGTAAACATACTGTGTGGGTTAACACATACTTAATCGCTGAAGTATTCTGGGGAGTAAACTCGTTTCTTGAACGAGTTTTGATTCATATCTCACAACCTTAGTCTTAGTGGACGTACAGGTCAATACTATCTATTAACATACAACGTGATCCTGAAAGTGGAAATGTGAAGGACTTGACTCACATAGTACCAGAACCTAGTCTGTAAAATCTGTGCCGGCTTTTTCTAATCTAATTTAAAGTATTGGCATCATTTTGGACAGTTTTATAGCAGATTCATACATAAATACATAATAAACATAAGTAAATAATTGTCATTTAACATTATTTGGCCTAAATCATTTGTCTGACTGATATGATTTAGTGAATTTCCTGTCCAAGGATAATTTTCATGCAGTAGCTTAGCTAAACATTGCAACAGCACCTGGTAGGATGTAATTCATAGTCGCGTCCTGGAATTGCGTTAATCGGAAAACCACCTGCTTGCAACGCCTGCAGCGTTAAAATAAAATTTGTTTTGCGCTTAAAGCATCAGCGTTAAATACCAAAAACAAATTGTTTGTATATTCCAGTTACGATAGCTGCCGTTGATTGGTTTAAAAATACTAAAATTACCAACATAATCTAGCTTAAATAGTTAGCTATCATGCGCTACAAGCATAGTTAAGTTTTTGATACTAGCTACCTCCTGGAAATTGGAGGTCTTTAATACATTTTAGACAGTTTTATAAAATCGAAGTCATAAGTACATCGCATATAAATAATTATTCATTATCAATTGCCCATAACATTGATTCCAATCAATGGTTGAGACCATTCCAATGGTTGAGATACAGTTCTCTTATCTTTGCTACCCATTTCTAAAAGAAATTCGTAGCAGACTATGTAGATATATTAGTATGCAATTTATTGCATTTCTATTTAAAATTCACACATGGATATTACAATACATCTATGTATCACAATCACATTGGCGTCATGTATACTGGCATCACCAGGCGAAAACAAACACGTCTCATAATAAGCTTTGAATAACGGTACAGTAATTTAATAGCAGCGTTTTCCCTGAAAGAAAACGCATATTAAAATACTTACCTTATTCAAAGCTTAACTTTTAATCCTGCCTGGTAATTCTTCGACACAATGAACAAGAGCGGGGCGAGCGGGCATATTTAACAAACCCTTGCTGCCCTCGCCTGCCATGGTGATGCTATTTCCGGTCAAATCCCAAGAAAGTTGACCAATAGGAGCAAAGTCGACGGGAAACAGGAAGTGCCACTCTCATAATAAGCTTTGAATAAGGTAAGTATTTTAATATGCGTTTTCTTTCAGGGAAAACGCTGCTATTATGAGTGCAGTCTAGGTAATAACAATACAATGAAAATTATTAGTCACTTGCCAAATAATTATTGTAATGCTATAATTTATTACCTATGAGTGGGTGTAGTATGTACGTTAATAATATATGTAAATACTAAAATCTGTTAATGTACAATTTTAGGTGTTGGCGGGTACATCCATAAGGAATGGCTTTAAGATACAACCTTCCTTTTAGTCTGCCAGTCATTTTTGGATTTGTTAATTCAATCACATATATGTGATTGAATTAACAAATCCAAAAATGACTAAATAGAATTATTCTATGTAGTTACTGTGAATTTATAATAATTTAACCAGCAAATAAATGCTAAAATATTTACATACCTTGCGTGCTAGTAATATTCTGTATCTTTTTGTTAATTATGAGTTTTTTGGGGCTGGACATCGTCAGGATTATATATTATTCCTTATTATTATTCATACAAAAGCTCAAATGTTGTTTTATGATATTTTCTTCCTGAATATGGTGTTTATTCGAGTCTTTTAAGGGCGTGCTTTATTCTCATCATATCTTAACTCTTATCGTCCGTCATTGCCATTGATAGCTTCCACAGCCTCTGGAGCTACATGCCACGTGAAATTCAATTACAAGAAAATCTATTTTCTCTCAAAATATCAATTAACGCCGCACTCACTCATATCTCTCACGCAAAAAAAATAAGTGACTTGAAATACTGTCAAACGCACGTATTCGTGACAGCGTAACGTCAAAATTGCGTCTTATACTGCGATTAATCGTTTGACAACTCACGAATAGCAAAAAACACAAGGCACGGTGAGTAGTGTCTTGATGATTTTAAGTTGTGGTACCGATTTTAGTTTAGGTTTGTATCCGCTAGAGGCGCTGGTGTGAAATGTATGGAAAAGCATTAACGGGCTCACGCGTGTCGTTCTCACTGATTTCTCGTACTAAGCCTACTGTACAGGTATACCTGTCAGGTAAACCTGCACGTGTATGGCTGGCTTTACGGACGGACGGACGGTTGTCTGTCGGGTAATCGGGTTCATAATCATTCATGACATTCACTTCATTCATTCATTCGCTTGATACCTAAAATAAAAAAATTGCACGCACTAAAAAGTCCGGAAAAATAAAAGTAATTTATCAATTACAAAAGCAATTATGAACTCAAATATTGCAGAAGATGAATATTCTTCGTCTACAATCTCAGAAGAAGCAGAAAGCCCTCGGTAAATAGCATGTTTATGTGGATACTGATTTTGAATCGGTGTTGTGTCTGACAGCTGATTGCACCGCGGGAAAGTCAAAAGGCGCGAATATCACTAGTGCTAAAGTTGAGTTATTTCGTGAGATTTCAACTTTACATGTTAAAACAAGTGAATTTTTCGCAGGAAACGAATGCGGATGGATAATTCCGGCCGTAAAAGTTGGAGTTTGATGGACAGGAAGACTGATCACGATGTAAGTTGTCAATGGTTCCCGCTTTTTTTCCACACGTTTTTGGTTAGAAAATGCATTAGAAATCCATTTAGCTTATCACTGATACTGTAAAATTGATGCTAAATAATGATTGTAGTACTTAAACTCGTTTAAACTGAGCCAAAACTGCTATAACTGATTTAATTAGATGATAACTCCTAAAAATTTTTGGGCGGGATTAGACAGATAATCTTTTACGTCATCAGTCAATACCTACCTGACCTAATTTTCTGCTAACCATCAAAGTACTATTTTCCTTTAGTCATCCACATTCTGTGAGTATTAAGCCGTAAACTATCTGTTTTCTAGTGGTAGGTCTCTTGTGCAAGGAACCGTCCAGGTAGGTACCACCGCAGTGTCAGATATTCTGCCGCCAAGCAGCAGTGTGTCAACATTGCTCTGTTCCGGCGTGAAGGAAACTAACTGTAGCTACTGAAATTACTAAACTGAAAAGACATAATATCCAATTCCAGTCCTAGCTTAAATATGAAAACCTATAGGAATATGATAAACTATAGGTGCAATAACAGCTCAGTGGGCGAGTGCTTGCCTTAGAAACAAGGTGCACAGGTTCATACCCCAGCTAGCAACTCTGATCTTTAATCATGTGCGAATCATGTTTGAGCGATTGTTACTAGCTTTCAGTGATTGAAAACATTGTGAGGAAACCTGCATGTTTGAGAAAGCCTAACTAGCTTTCGAATGATGTGTGAAGTCTGCCAACCCGCACTTGGCCAGCGTGGTGGTCTATGGCCTAAGCCCCTTCATTTTGAGGGGAAGCCCGTGCCCATCAGTGGGAAATAAACAAGGGCTGGTATTATTAAGAATATTTGTGTCTTTGGATTTCTATTTTACAGGCAGCAAACTGCAGTAACAGTAGGATAAAATGTATATCCTACTCACCCTGTAGTGGCCTCCAACTGCCTCTAATTGCTACACCTTTACTAATAGACTTATAATCAGGGTCTACTACAGGGCTTGGTAACTTGGACAAATGTCCAAGTCAAAACCAAGCCAAAATAGCACCATGGTGCCATTTTGGCTAAATATGTATATACATATTCGTAAACGTGAAGACCCATTGGTCTAGTGGTTAGATACCCTGGCTGCTATCCAAAAGGTTGCATGTTCGATTTCCACCAAGTGCATGGGTGTTATTTATCTATTTATGTATGTATTTACAAAATAAGTATTAGTATCAGCTGTCTGGTTTCTATAGTACAGTATGTATTCCCAACAGATCTTTGCGCATCTGAAGTTGGGTTTGGGGAACCATTGCGTAACTACAGTCATGAGTTGTCAATACAAAAACACAAAAATAGCTGCTGCGCAGCGTCTTGCAGCCAACTTCAGACACACAAAGATCTGTTGTGACTACTGTACAGACTGCCTAGTTTGGTCTCAAATGACTATGTGTAAATTGTCTCAAGATATTATTGGATAGGTATTATTTTATTAAAATAAATACCCTAGTTAAGTGCGGGGGCGTAGCTACCGCCGTATCAGCCCTATCAATGATTCGGGGCCCCGGGGCTACAGGGGCCCCGAACATGTGTAAGCAACAATTTTTTTTTTTTTTGGGAATGATAGACGCTGTTGGCCGCAGATGGCCATTACAGCTTCACCGGACAATAGGAGGCGAGCGCTTGAAGCGCTCTAGCCTTTACGGCAGAAGTAGCGACGAGCTCAAGGGCACCTCAGGGAGGCACGGCCTCGGCTTGGGCTGTCGCTTAAGAGAGGGCTGAGTTTACCACCGGTTCACAACGCGCCCCCACTGAGAAGAGCCGGCAAGAAACTCAGTGGGGTGATGCACGTCGTTGCGGTCGCATACGTACGACCCTTCGGCCTCGCCGGCGAGACCGGTGTCTGAGGAAGCAACAATTCGTAATATCCATGTTCTCACATAATCTGTTAGGCCGTACCATTATTTGGGCCCCCAACAAATTTTCATACGGGGCCCATCTAAGGCAAGTTACGTAACTGGTTAAATGTAACAAGTATAAATTATAAAAGTACTACAACTAAGACAAATCTAACAACAAAAATGATAAGTCACTGTCCATCACACTGTGCTGTAGGCCGTGCCAAAGAAATAGACATACGTACATACTCTTGAAAACCATAGCCCTCCGCCTGGAGCATTTGGGCAAAAGTCTACAAAACCTCATGACAATAACCCCGACTAACAGCTCATGTATGACTGCCAGGAGCTGCCAAATGAATCTGCTATTCTAGTTTCCTCCTGGCACTTATTTCAGTGTTGCCAACCAATAGTAAAGTGCTGTGTTTGGTGGAAATAGTAAAAAATATACAGGGTGTAAGGGACATCGTACCGAAAACCGATACCAGGGATCCAGTACATGATTCTGAACACTCTAGTGTTGAAATTTTTCATCGGCTTTTTCATGAATTTTAAAAAAAAAAAAACACTTTTTTTAATTAAAATTAATATAATATCATTATTGGTACAGATATTCTATTTCACGAAGTCCGTTTGACTATGACTGTTGTAAGGTCTGTACGTGCACACTGTTTTAGTGTGCGTAACCTCGGGAGCGCTCAGTCACGATCGCGACGCGGTCAGAGTCACTAGTGTTTTGTTTCCGCGCTAAAAAAATTCAAAGAGTAACGTCAGCATGGCAAGTAAACGCAGAAAAGTTGTCCACAGTGAGGTAACATTTTTTTTAACTATTGTTACTACTTTTTGTGTGCTATTAAGAGTTTATCTATCTAATATTATGAAATTTGTTACTTAAATAGGTATTTCGATTTGGTTTTGTTCTAGGGTCGAAGCATGATAGCTAGCGTTTATCATTTCCTGCGAGAAGAGTATGAATTCACAAAATCAGTTGCGGAACCTAACTGTGATTTGTCTCATTTACGAGATATTACAAGGCGTACAGCTGAGGCTACAGGTGTTTCTATGAAAACTGTTCAACGGATATTAAAAGAAGAGAAGGAATTGCCATCCTGCTCATCAAATTTCACTTCTCCTATGAAGAAGAGAAGAAAGCGGAATAGTAAGATAGAAATAGATAATTTTACAGCCGATGTTGTTCGCAGTACTATACAAAATTTCCATGTCATCCATAAAGAAATTCCAACGTTGGCTAAGTTAAAAACTGTATTAAATGAAAAAATTGGTTTTGATGGTTGTATCGAAACTGTTCGTCAATTGTTACTGAAGTTAGGTTACAAGTGGCGTAAAACAGAGAATAACCGTAAAGTTTTGACGGAGCGTCATGATATACAAATGTGGCGTTTAAAATTTTTGAAGAAGATGTCAGAATATCGCAGTCAAGGTCGCCCAATTGTGTACACCGATGAAAGTTATGTCCTTTCAACACACGTGCGAAACAACACCTGGGCACAAAAGAAAGAGAGTACACCATTCTTAAAAAAAATTAGCACAGGCACTCGCTTTATATTAGTGCATGGGGGTACAAAGGATGGATTTATTGAAAATGCTTCATTGATTTATAAAGCCAACTCAACAGCTGGCGATTACCATTCTAATATGAGCTACGATAATTATGTTAAATGGCTAAACGAAAAACTTTTACCCAATTTATCCCCACGCTCTGTCATTGTCTTAGACAATGCTTCATATCACAACACACGGACTGAAAAACTACCGACGTCGGCTACAAAGAAAGCAGACATGCAGCAATGGCTCAGGGATAAAGGTATAGCATTTGAGCAATCTCTCCTTAAATTGGAATTGTACGATATTATAAAAAAACACAAAGATGAACACATAACGTATAAAATTGATGATTTTATTAAGAGCAAGGGTTTTGATGTAATACGTCTTCCCCCCTATCACCCAGAATTAAATGCTATTGAAAATATTTGGGGTATTGTAAAAAATTATATCGCATCAAAGAATATCGAACAAAACATGACGAACATGGAAAGACTGATCTTTGAAAGCTTGGATAGAGTAACCAGTGAAACATGGCAAAAAACCTGTGCTCATGTTGAAAAAATTGAAAAAGAATACTTAAAATACGTCGACCTGGATATTGAGTTCATAATTAACTTAGGGAACGATTCTGACGAAAGCGAATCAGAAATTGAATTTGATAGTGATTAAGTGCTGATTTTTTTGTTTCTTCTCTGTAATAAATAAAAATATTATTTACTTTCAACTGTTGTTTCTTTTCTCTGCAACTTATCATTCTAATAGCTAAATATTATTTACTTAAATTGTCTATATAATTTATTAAATAAATATATTATGCGTGTCAGATTTTTTTCCTAACGCTACCTACGTTTACACACACTAGCGCGCCTATCACTACACGTCACTACTACAACCAGAGCCAAACGGACTTCGTGAAATAGAATATCTGTATAATAATAAAGCATAATTTTAATTTAAAAATAATAAATTACTTATTTGTGGAGAATTTATTTAATTATTTATTTATTTATTCTTTATGCACTAAAACAGTACATAGAATAGAATACTCTTTATTGTACACCAAGAAGATATTTACAATATAAACTTAGAACTAAAACATAAAATGTACAAATGGCGGTCTTATCGCTATAAGCAATTTCTTCCAGACAACCATTTTGCAGGAGAAACACAATCAGAATAAATGGGCAGCTGGTGGTGTACTACAAACATATACATAGGACACACAAACATAAACTTATATGCATATATATAAATATACTCAACAGATTTCACAAATACTATACATAAACTCAATACTATACTTATATGTATATTTAATTATTCAAGTACATTGTATTATATATATATGTATATATATATATATATATATGTATATATATATATATATATATTATGTGTAATAAATCGTAAAACATGGTAACACACACATGGAACATGGTACATAGGCAATTAATTAAAAGGCTATTAACTATTGTTATTTAAGAAAATTAGCAATTTAATTTGAGAAATAAATATTATTCCGCATATATTCATTACATGCTCGAAAATTAATAAGTCAGTCATTTTCCATATAAATGGTTACTCTAATGTTGTAAAGGACATTATTTGACATCTTATATTTTTTTTTTTCTGTACGATGTCCCTTACACCCGTTATAAGTGTATTTCTTAGATCTTATTCATTTACAGATACTACAAGAGATGGGTGTCAGTATATTGGAACCAGATGATAATGATGTTCAATATGATGGGAATACAGTTATGGTAAGTTTTATACCCTGTGAGGTGTCTGGGTAAGAATAGCACCCCCCCATCTCCTCCCGTTGTGTGTCCGTAAGAGGCGACTAAGGGAAAACAAGAAGACGGGCAGCAGCGTCTTTCTATTGGATTACCTACCACATATACTGTGATCCCCAAGCCGCCTGCCAAGGGGATTATGGCAACCCCTCCCTTCTAAAGGGGAGGCCTTTGTTCAGTAGTGGACGTCTTTTGGCTGCTGATATATGTATTATCTATTTGACAAGACTTTCTAGGTAATAATTATCTATAGTAACAGCTCACTGGGCGAGCGCTGGCCTTGGAAATAAAGTGCGCACATTCAATCCCCGGCTTGCACTCAATCAAGTGCGCATCGTCTTTGTGCGATTGTTACTAGCCTTCGGTGAAGGAAAACATCGTGAGGAAACCTGCGTGTCTGAGAAAGCCTAACTAGCTTTCGAATGACGTGTGAAGTCCGCCAACCCGCACTTGGCCAGCGTGGTGGACTATAGCCTAAACCCCTTCATGTCGCCCTTACCCAACTGCAAAAACAAGGGCTGTTATAATAAAAAGGTTATAGGGATAAAACTCCAAACCAATTAAAATGGTAATCTTATGAAGAATGCTTACAAATGCTAAATCTCACTACCTTAAAAGACCGCAGGGAGCGTGGCGATTTAATCGAGACATACAAGATCTAAATAGACACTATGATTTACCCGATTTCGAAAAGTAATTCAAACTTCGCTAAAATGTTCATATAAGGGGTCAATGCTTCAAACTGTCTACCAGGCTTTCGAAAAATAGCCCTCTAATAAATTTCCTAAGTAACAGTGGTTAAAGCTTGGAACAACCTCCCAGAAGTTGTCACATCAGTTAACATCAAGCAATTTAATAAACTATTTAAAAAAAAAAAAACGACTTCAAAGTAAATTATCTAAAAAGCATAAAATAACGAAAATATTATTGAAGTTGGTGTTAGCGTACCTGCTGTGTATATTCTGCACCAACTTCAATAATATTTTCGTTATTTTATGCTTTTTAGATAATTTACTTTGAAGTCGGTTTTTTTTTTTTTTTAAATAGTTTATTTAACACTTTTTAGTGACTTATTTTACCAATATAGGTATCAACACTATCACGCAACTTGAACGTCTACATTACAGTAACTTACTGAAAACATAAAAAGTTTATATCTCTTAAACTACTGGACTGATTTTGATGAAATTTGTACTCTACCCTAAGTTGAAAAATACTCTAACTATTGCAAAAAGAATTTTCGAAATCGGACTTGTAGTTTCTGAGAAATCCGTGGACAAACCTACATACATACATACACTCGTGAAATTTGGTAAATTCGTTTAGAAGCCCACATAGACTAACATATATGAATATTACGAATTTTTATTAATATTATATACATACGCGTCGAATACAGAACCTCCTTTTTTGAAGTCGGTTAAAAACAGGTTTGACTCATATATTAGTAACCTCAACAGTACAACTTAATAGAGAAGAACAGGATATAAGCTATTATCAGTTGTTCCAACTGCTTGCATGTTAATTATTAATAATAATAATAAATTCCATGCTATATACAGTTTTCTATGCAGTAGTAGGAAACAGTATATAGGATTTCTTATATGAGTTATTGTAATAAGCTAGTGTGGTTTATTTTCATTGATTATGTATCGATTGTCTCCTGTCTCCAGGCCCACCACAAATCATTAAAACGCAAACGTGACATTGAAAACGTAAACCCTAACGTTAACATGGTGATGTCGCCGCGCTCCAAGTACAGTCCGAAGAGTCCAAAGATGAAGGTCTGCAGCCCTGGTGCTGGAACGTCCAAGTCTCGAAGCCCTAGGAGCATGGACAAGAGTAAGACTTTATTCTATCAATAAGATATTGCCTGCCTGTAGGGAGCTTCACTGCTCTGCCATTCGACACCCTAAGCATTAATCCCATACAATAATTTACGCCTCTTTTTCGCGGGGGAAACCTTCAAAAGGTCCTAAACATTAATCTCATAGAGTAATTTACGCCTTTTTTCGCGGGGAAACCTTCAAAAGGTCCTAAACATTAATCTCATACAGTAATTTACGCCTTTTTTCGCGGGGGAAACCTTCAAAAGGTCCTAAACATTAACCTTATACAGGAATTTACGCCTTTTTTTTCGCGAGGAAACCTTGAAAAGGTCTAAACATTCCCTTACAGTAATATACGCCTTTTTTTCGCGGGGAAAGCTTTTGAAGCTAAAAAATGGCGTAAATTATTGTAGCTGTGGGGCTCGACCGGGGTATGTTGGATTCTTACCCACTAAAACCCTCGCGGCTGTCGCATCGTCACATGAGAGAGGACCCCAGGCTCCGGTGGGATTTTCACCAGGGGACCCTCAGTGCCTTGCCTTTGAGCCCGCCGCCGGGAGGCGCATTGTAGCCCCCCGGGAACCAGTCACGGTGCTCACGGGGACGGGGGTCGCAACCCCCCGTCCTCCTCGGAGTCGCCGCCGTACTTAATGGACGTCCTAGGGCTCACGCCACGAACGTTCAGCGACTCCGAAGGTCAAAGAAACGCTGAGCGACCTTGAATTGGTGGACTAGTCGTATCGTAAGTGACCGAGACATTATTGTTTTAGTGAAACCATTACAACCATGTGACCAGCAACTCCTAGAAACAACGTTGCTAGATGAGTATTTAATTGATGAGGAAACCCCTGCGGCTCAGCTGGTCAGTGCTCAGTCCATACCATCGGGGCCAGGGTTCAGTGCCAGCACAAACAGCAGTGGGAGAAAAAGCTATGGGAGGTTTACACGTGAGTTAAAATAACCTGTATTCACTGAAATTCCAACCCATGGTAAGAATAGCACCCTCCCATCTCCTCCCGTTGTGTGTCCGTAAAAGGCGACTAAGGGAAAACAAGAAGACGGGCAGCAGCGTCTTTCTATTGGATTACCTACCACCTATACTGCGATCCCCAAGCCGCCTGCCAAGCTTGGGCAACCCCTCCCTTCTTATGGCAGGCTTTTATACAGCAGTGGATGTGTTTCGGCTGATGATGCTGATTTTTAACCGACTAAAAAAATGTATGTATGTAATATTAATAAAAAACGTAATATTAACATAAATGTTAGTCTATGTGGTGTCTGTCTAAATAAATGTACCAAATTGTATGTATGTAAGTAAGGTTTATCTAACGATTTCACAGAAACTGCAAGTCCGATTGCCATATTTCTTTTTCCAATAGTTTTAGTATGTCTCGACTTAGGGAATGGCACAAGTTTTATCGAAATCGGTACAGTAGTTTAAAAGATATGGACCATTTATGTCTGCAACAAGTTACTCTAACATAACCGTTCGAGTTGCGTGATAGTTTCCTAAGGATTTAGATATTTATAATGATAATTATAGTGATTAGCATGTTGCTTGTCGTTTATCGACTTCACGACCTTATTCCTAGAAAGGGTAATCAGAGATGTCTTGTACACATTTTGTATTAACTGATTTGATACAAGCCCATGTACTGCTGCTGATATAGCGTTGTTAGAAAGTGTTTTTAACCGGCTTCAAAAATAAGGTTCTCTATTCGACTCGTATGTATGTAATATTAATAAAAATGCGTAATATTCATATATGTTAGTCTATGTGGGCTTCTAAACAAATTTACTTACCAAATTTTATGATTGTATGTATGTATGTAGGTTTGTCCGCGGATTTCTCAGAAACTACAGGTCTGATTTCTAAAATTATTTTTGCAATAGTTAGAGTATTTTTCAACTTAGGGTAGAGTATAAGTTTCATCAAAATCGGTCCAGTAGTTTAAGAGATATAAACTTTTTATGTTTTCAGTAAGTTACTGTAACGGTAGACATTCGAGTTGCGTGATAGTGCTGATACCTATTTTTTTGCTAAAATAAGTCACTAATAATTGTTAAATAAACTATTTAAAAAAAAAACGACTTCAAAGTAATTTATCTAAAAAGCAAAAAAGAAACGAAAATATATTGAAGTCGGTGTCAGCTGGTGCTAGTGTTAGTTAACATGATGTGCTAACACCGACTTCAATATATTTTCGTTATTTTATGCTTTTTAGATAATTTACTTTTAAGTAGGTTTTTTTTTAATAGTTTATTGGTATTATAACTTCCAGCTCTGGGATTACAAGAGGAATTGATAATCAATCGCCGCCACACATCGGAGCCGTCCGGTGCGGACGCCTTCAACGTCCTATCTGACGAGATGATTTTGAGTATATACAGATGGTTGCCCAAGAGGACGTTGGTGCATTGTATGATGGTCTGCAAGAGGTATGTATGATGTCCTATAACAATTAAATTAGTTTGATGAACGATCACAATGGTGGGATGGGAAAAGTCTTTGCTTGTTTCACAAGTCAAATAATTGATAACATCTATATCTATACTTATAATAAAACTGTAACAGGTCCAATTCTGTACATTGAAGATATTTTGAAAATTATGTTTGGAGGGCATTCTATAACCGATACTGAGGCCGAAAATGTATTTTTTTAAATTTTTGTCTGTGTCTGTCTGTCTGTATCACGGCTGCGCATCACGCCGAAACTACTGAATGGATTCAAATGAAACTTGGCATGATTTGAGATCTTACTACGAGGTAAGACATAGGATACTTTTTATCCCGTAATCTAGCACGGTTCTTTTGGGAGAGGGGATTAAAGTCAAAACGGGTACTTGGTTATTCGTTTGGTCCGATTTTATCAATTTTTCTTTATAATATAATAAATATTAGTAAGGGAACACTCATAAAGAGTTGTTATCAAAGTTTTGTAATCGATCGGGTTAAGCAACGTTAGGTAAGGTCATTAAATAGATGGGTGACCGTTTAACGCCATTTGAACTAAACGGGTCCGTGCTTCGGAGAGCAAGTAAAAAGTGGATCCCAGTTTTTAACCGACTATAAAAAAGGAGATTATGTTTATATTCGATGCGAATGTCTGTTATTAAAAGTTTAGTTAACGTAAAAATAGCGCAGGCGGAGCTGCGTGGGTCAGCTAGTAAATACTAAGTATGTGAAAGTGTTTTGTGTCTTGCCTGACGAGGTACTGCTTAACAGCAGAAGTTAAATGTGAGCCACTGTGATTTTGGTTCGGTCATGCTCGCCATCGAAAAGTCTTTGCTTGTGGCGGCTTTGTGTGGCGGGTCACCCCCTTCCCTCCAATATGGTTGAGGGGAGTGATGGCTGCTGCGAGCAGTCGTGCTCGTGCTTGCGACTGGTCCGACTACTATCCCTTTGGCCGCCTAGTTTGTTGTACCTTCGTCGTATTTTTTTTTCTGTCTTATTTAATCTTTTGAACGGCAAGACACACTGTCGCTCTGATCCAATTGTAACATGACACACTGTTTAAAAAAAAAGTGAAATGACAAGCCCGCTGAGTTTCTTGCCGGATCTTCTCAGTTGAGACCGCGTTGTGATCCGGTGGTAGCTTTTTTTTTTAAAAAAAAAACATGACCTTTCAAAAGTGCTAGCGTTAAGCATATTTGAAATAAACTATTTTTGACTTTGGCTTTATATCAAAAGGACATATTAAGCAAAATGACCTAAAATCATAAACACCGAAAACTCATAGATCGTTGTACGCACAAGAAGTCCTATACGCAAAATGTGTTAATAGCATATGCTCCATGCCATGGTGTCATAATTTATTATCCCTGACAATTTTATATCGGGTCATTTTTATATGTGGACAAATTTATAACTGGTCATTTAAAAAAAATTGACAAATTTATAAGTCGTCAATTTTAAAGGAGTTGTTGCAAAATGGGCTAGGAATATGTACACCACCTCAAAAAATCGAGAAAAATCCATAGAATCCGGGAAAAATATAAATATTTCGTTTAAATTACTATTATTGTTGTAATTTTAATTATAATTCTCATTTATTTTATATCTATATTCAACATGATGTCCTAAGATGGCGCCTCACTGATGTCGAATTGAACTGTCAGCCAGCCAGCTGTCAATAGCTACTGTTGCTGTCACAGTTGGTTGTGTGCGTGTATTGTATGTAGTGAATTGATTATCATTGATATTTTAATTAATGAAATGATGTATGAGAAAACAGAAACAAAAATACAAAGAGTACTGTAATAAAAATACTTATAACGCCTTTGATAATAAAAATGACACATGACAGTGACACTTTTCCGCCATGCCAGTTTTTTGTTATGTGTTGCAATTTTAAGTAAAAATTCTTAAGTTTTACAAGCAAATAAAGCCAAATTAAAGTAAATGGATAGTTAAAAACTGTTTTATGTGTGTTTCCCTATTTTTGATTATAGTGTACAAAGTCCTAGCTCAGGCTCCATACATTTTGGAACATCTCTTTTGGACGATTTTATACATAGTCAATAGTAGATACAGACATTATTAGATTAAGACGAAAAAACTATATTGGACATCATCAATCGAAAGTCGTTCACAGCTGAACAAAAGCCTCCCCCTTAGAAGGGAGGGGTTGCCATAATCCCCACGCTTGGCAGGCGGCTTGGGGATCGCAGTATAGGTGGAAGATAAATCCAAAAGAAAGACGCTGCTGCCCGTCTTCCTGTTCTCGCTTAGTCGCCTCTTGCGACACCCAACGAGAGGAGATGGGGGGATGTGATTCTAACCCAGAACCCCTCGGGTATAGATACTGTTGTATATATTACTACAATCGAGATCAATTTATTATGTGCCCTCCGAAGTACGGCGACGTTTAATTCTAACGCCTATCTATTGGCTGACCATGTCTGACATTGCTAAGCAGTTCTTGCAACTCACACAAACTTTTTTTATTTTTTAGATGGTATAGACTAGCCTGTGATGAGACTCTATGGCAAAGATTAGATCTTGGAAACAAAACTTTGTCAAAGGATGCACTTGGAAGGATATTAGCCAGAAAACCCATCATTGTCAGACTCGCCAGTTCGGAGGTAATATAATCGAAGTATTTTACCAGGTTTCCCATCCAGAGACTTGATAAGAGATCAAGAGACTTGATAACTAATGTCTCGTGTGACGAGCGGCAGTGCAATGTGAAGGGCACTGTAGCTGGTGATATTACCGGACACAAGAGACTTGATAACTAATGTCTCGTGTGACGAGCGGCAGTGCAATGCAGTTGTCTATAGGTAGGCGTGACGCGCGACCTACAGACGAATATCTTGCTCAATAGCTACTATCTTTACATTTCAGATAGGCGAATGGCATCCCACAGCCCCACCGAGTCCATCAAGAATTCAGTACTTAGACCTCAGCATGTCAACCATAGATAATAAAACCTTAAATAGCCTATTAGAAAGGTGTCCGGGACTTAAGAAATTGAGCTTAGAAAATGTATGCTTAGACGAATCCACTTGCCAGTTAATTGGTGAGTATTTAAACTACTATTATAGTACTAATAACAATATCCATGTGTGAATAGCACCCTCCCATCTCCTCCCGTTGTGTGTCCGTAAGAGGCGACTAAGGGAAAACAAATACAACAAGGTTCTTAGGTTCGAAACCCGGCTCGCACCTCTGTTTTTTTAATTAATCATGTGCGAATCGTCTTTGTGCGATTGTACTAGCTATCGGTGAAGGAAAACATCGTGATGAAACCTGCATGTCTGAGAAAGCCTAACTAGCTTTCGAATGACGTGTGAAGTCCGCCAACCCGCACTTGGCCAGCGTGGTGGACTATGGCCTGAGGGCCTTGCCCAACAGTGGGACATAAACACGGGCTGGTATGTAGGAAGTGTCTTTCTATTGGATTACCTACCACCTATACTGCGATCTTCAAGACGCCTGCCAAACGTGGGGATGACGGCAAACCCTCCCTCCTGAGGGGGAGGCCTTTGTCCTAGCCCTAACCTTGCCTTCACCCCTATGGGGACTGGGTACCTTTTGAAGGATGGCTAAAAAGGTCTCCGACTTTGTTTAATGACTGCTGTCTAGATGTCTTCAACCGGGACTGACTTTTCATATGTCCTCTGATGCACGGAGATGCTCAGCTCAAATGCCACTATACAGGTTGCTTACCTACAATCTACATACGAATGTCTCATCTTGTGTTAATATTGTACCACCAAGGTGGCAAGCAAGCATGCGGCCCGCCTGATGGTAAGCAGTCACCGCAGCCAATAGACGCTAGCAACACCAGAAGAATTACTAGTGCGTTGCAGACCCTTAAGAATTTAGATATTAAGTCTCGTGTCCGGTCATTTCACCAGCTACAGTGCCCTTCACACCGTAACACAGCACACTGCTGTTTGGCGGCAGAGTATCTGACACTGCGGGGATACCTACCCACCCGGTACCTTGCACAAGATACCTACCACCTACTAAATATAAATACTTTTTACGTTTCAGCAAAATGTGTTAATTTAGAAACTTTAAACTTAACAATGGCACAAGGATTAACTCCTGAAGGATTGACTTCTATACTAAATAGTTGCACTAAGTGAGTATAACAATTTTTAAGCAAACCAATACGAAATTTGGTAAAACCCCCATTCTTAGTAAGCCAGCACAGATATTGGCAAACCCCCATTCTTAGTAACTTAGCACAGATATTGGTAAAACCCCCATTCTTGGTAACCCAGCACAGATATTGGTAAAATCCCCATTCTTGGTAACCCAGCGCAGATACTGGTAAAACCTCCATTCTTGGTAACCCAGCACAGATATTGGTAAAACCCCCATTCTTTAACCCAGCACAGATATTGGTTAAACCCCCATTCTTGGTAACCCAGCGCAGATATTGGTAAAACCGCCATTCTTGGTAACCCAGCGCAGATATTGGTAAAACCGCCATTCTTGGTAACCCAACACAGATATTAGTAAACCCAATACAAAATCATGATAAAAATGTCATTTTGGGTAACCCACATAAATCTTGCCAAGCATGGGGACGGATGGCATCCCTCCTATTTAAGGAAGAGGCCTTCGTTCAACAGTGGACATGTTTCGGTTGTTCATGACGATGTTGTATATTTTTTTCAGCATCCAAGCACTGAACATTTCCTGGTGCAATCTGTGCGAAACCGCACTAGAAGTGTTAGTAACAAAACTCCCACAAAGGCTGCAAAGACTGAACGTTGGCGGTGCGAGAATTATCACCGATGACTGTAAGTATAAACGCCTGTAGACAGCGGCCAATCTTTCACAAGATCAGCCAACCTATAATAATAATGTCCTCCTGGCCGATATGACCACAGCGGCCAATCTTTCACAAGATCAACCATGTACGCAGGAGATATTATAGTGCACAAGTGTTTGCGTAGACACAAGTGCACTCTCGCTTCCTTTATACCTCTCATAATCCGATGGGACGGGAGACCGACACGACCGGGGAGAGGTTAGGCGCATGACCGACTTATTACATGCCCATCCGACGCATGGAACATCTTACTTTACAGACAATCAGGTGATCTGCCTGCATTGTCCTAGCCGTAAGGCCACGGAGGCTACGAGTCTATATTATACCAGCCAACCTATATTATAGTACACAAGTACTAGCGTAGAAATAAATACATACATTCTCTCTTCCTTTACTCTCACGATCCGATGAGACGGAAAACTGACACGACTGTAATATCACCAGCTACAGTGCCCTTCACGCCGGAACACAGCAATGCTTACACACTGCTGCTTGGCGGCAGTATATCTGACACTGCAGTAGCACTTAGTAAAATTTATTTTTTAATTTTTTAATTCACCTATAAGCGGCGATGAAGTCGAAGATGGCAAAGCACACTAGCTGTCCCATGGAGTGCCGGGTTAGTATTGCATCCCCCCATCTCCTCTCGTTGGGTGTCGTAAGAGGCGACTAAGCGAGAACAGGAAGACGGGCAGCAGCGTCTTTCTTTTGGATTTATCTTCCACCTATACTGCGATCCCCAAGCCGCCTGCCAAGCGTGGGGACTATGGCAACCACTCCCTTCTAAGGGGGAGGCCTTTGTTTAGCAATGGACGTGTTTCGGCTGTTGATGAAAGCACACTAGCTTAATAAAACTCATCCACTCTAGCCTTGAACACACTCATGAATCATTTTCGTTGTATTGTTAAAATAAAAATTCAAATCGGTCTAGCCGTTTCTGAGGTTTAAGTTAATATAGTAACAATAATAATACCAGCCCTTGTTTTTGTCCCACTGTTGGGCACGGGCCTCCCCTCAAGATGAGGGGGCTTAGGCCATAGTCCACCACGCTGGCCAAGTGCGGGTTGGCGGACTTCACATGTCATTCGAAAGCTAGTTAGGCTTTCTCAGACAAGCAGGTTTCCTAGTTAGTTACAATCGCACAAAGACGATTCGCACATGATTAATTAAAGAAATCAGAAGTGCGAGCCGGAATTCGAACCTGCGCACCTTGTTTCCAAGGCAAGCGCTCGCCCACTGAGCTGTCACTGCTTAGTTAATATAGTATTACGTGTATTTTCCACAGTAATAGAACAGCTAGCAGGCCGGTGTCCGCGTCTGCTAGAATTGGACCTGTCGGATTGTTCCGCGTTGAGTGGGCGCGTGTTACCAGCCCTGCAGACCCTCCGTCGGCTGGAGCACCTGGCCCTCAGCCGCTGCTACCTGCTGCCCGCGCATGCACTCACGTATGTACCGTACTGCCCCCTGCAGACCCTCCGTCGGCTGGAGCACCTGGCCCTCAGCCGCTGCTACCTGCTGCCCGCGCATGCACTCACGTATGTACCGTACTGCCCCCTGCAGACCCTCCGTCGGCTGGAGCACCTGGCCCTCAGCCGCTGCTACCTGCTGCCCGCGCATGCACTCACGTATGTACCGTACTGCCCCCTGCAGACCCTCCGTCGGCTGGAGCACCTGGCCCTCAGCCGCTGCTACCTGCTGCCCGCGCATGCACTCACGTATGTACCTATAAAAAAAAAATGGGTTCCATACCTAAAAGGTAAATAAACTACAGCCTTGGCCAAAAGTATTGAGCACCCATAGTAAACTTCAGTTTTTAGGAAACATCGAAGTGAAATACATTGGAACAATTTTTATATGGTAACAATACCTATTTATTATTGGAAATTTAATATTTGGCGGTTCCACCCTTTGCCTTGACTACAGAAAATTTTTTTTTTTCGTATAGAGCTTACTAGCTTTTCACAGTCTTCAGAAGTTTAAGTGCTCCATTCTTGACGTAGGCAGCCTTTAAGTTCTTCTTTTGTGTTTATCGTGTGGCGCATGACTGTTCGCTTTAATAAACCCCAAAAATATTCTACAGGGTTAAATTCTGACGACTGGACAGGCCATTTAAGAAGCTCAATGGTTTTTTTTTCGAAACCATGGCATAGTGCGAGCAATTTTATGATGTAGCGCCTTATCCTACTATAATTGAATCCCATCCACGTTTGTATTATCGAAAAGGGTTGAAAAAAGGGGCAGCAATTCAAATTTTTACATGTTTAAGGAGTTCAGGTAACCCTCACCCACGACCATTTCCCCATTTTCTAAACCAGTCATGCAGACCATTGACCATTGTGTTACCTGCGCCGTGTTTTTCGGTTGGTATTACACACCTTGGACGAAATTTTTCTCCTACACAGCGGTGCACAAAAGTCACACCAGGTGTACCAAAAAAATTGAAATCGAGAAAAAATAGAGACTTGGAAACACAAAAGTATTTTTGTCATGGAGTTTTAGTTTTTAATCTGGTTATTTTATAATAATAGGACGGGGAAGAACTCAACTCAATATTCGAATTGTCTGACCACACGATAATTGATCAATGTCCTATGGTGAAACTTTGGTATTTTAAGGCCCATCTTACCAAGCTTTCTGTTGTAGTCCGAGAGCCATGCTTTCTCTCTGGCTTTACAGTCTTTCAGGTCAGCTTCCTAAAGCCTTCTTCGAGTACTGCGAGAAGAAATTGGTCTCCTAATTTCCGTAGAAAACTCAGCAGCTAGCTCGGAAGAAGATTTTTTTTCCATTTTTTACGGACTCTCTTATTAATTTCCGGTCCTTACGATCTGTGGTAATGCGTTTACGCCCGATTCTGTGTCTATTTTTACGTGAATCGATATCAGCGAGTTGCTTAATAGAATATTATAGAGATTGGCGCGAGTATTGCAGAGTTTTAAAATTCTCTACCTGTGAATTCTCATGCTCATGCAGAAGCTGTATCTTCCCAAGTTGTTTAGTATTATGATTGTTTCTTTTAGGCATACTGAAACGATATCACTCTGTGTAATTGCTCAAAACACCAATACAGCACTAGATCATTGGATGTGTACACAATGAGCGAAAGTAGTGAACTGATAACGAAATACCAAAATATTAAAACTTCATATTTCATCACACCAGATGTTTTATAGCCAGTAGTAGCGTGGGTTTTTGTTTTAAATGCCTTTTTAAGTGCTGAAAAATAATTCATAAACAATCAGCTTAGTTTTCTGCAATACTTATTATGTTCGTTTGAAATTCTCAGGGTGCTCAATACTTTTGGCCAAGGCTGTATTTAAAAAAAAACCGACTTCAAATTAAATTATCTAAAAAGCATAGATAACGAAAATATATTGAAGTCGGTGCTAGCACATCATTTTAACTAAAACTAGCACGTGCTGACACCGACTTCAATATATTTTCGTTATTTTATGCTTTTTAGATAATTTACTTTGAAGTCGGTTCTTATTTTTTTAAATAGTTTATTTAACACTTTTTAGTGACTTATATTTTAGCAAAATAGGTATCAGCACTATGACGAAACTCGAACGACTACGTTACAGTAACTTACTGAAAACATAAAAAGTTTATATCTCTTAAACTACTGGACCGATTTTGATGAAACTTGTACTCTACCCTAAGTTGAAAATACTCTAACTACTGCAAAAAGAATTTTCGAAATCGGACCTGTAGTTTCTGAGAAATCCGCGGACAAACCTACATACATACATACACTCATAAAATTTGGTAAATCTGTTTAGAAGCTCACATAGACTAACATATATTAATATTACGCATTTTTATTAATATTACATACATACGCGTCGAATAGAGAACCTTCTTTTTGAAGCCGGTTAAAAAAGAACTCGACGACTATGGACTATGGTGCGACTTTGTCTGTTTTGTCTGACACACCTTATATAGGTGTGTATTCGGGAACCTCTGATGCTATCGATTTGAAATCAAGTTTTAGATATTACTTACCCAACCTTATCGTAATGTAACGAGTTTTTTACAAATAAAATTTATTTTTATATATAATATTATTTTTCTAGGAAGTTGAATTCAATGCCATCGCTGCAGTTCCTAGAAGTATGGGGCATGCTACAGTCTCACTCAATCACCGCACTCAGAGCGGCGCTACCGGCTATACAGATCAACCAATACATGTTCAGGTAAATATTTGATTATGGGTGATGTTGGGTTACTAACTGTCGCACTCACAAACGCCAATTAACTTTAATTAATCAATTAAGTCTTTTTTTGTAATCTATTTATTTCGAATCTCCGAGCCTCTTATGATTATTTTTTATTAGTAATTACGAAATTATTGATATCTCTACTCACAATCAGTGTATAAAGTATGAATTGGCTTCAAGTGTCGAAATAATACAATTTAAAAAAATGACATAAATGTAATTAAAGTTAATTGATGTTTGTAGGTGCGGCAATAAGAATAGGAGGCACCTCCTATTTTTTTTTTTTTTTTGGAATGTGAGGTGTTTGATGCCAAGAATTGAGGTTTTACCATGATTGGGATATGGAGGAATGTTGGGTGACCAAGAATGGTGCGTTTTACCATGATTGGAATGAGGGTAATGTAGGGTAATCAAGAGTGGCGAGCTTTAGCATGATTGGGATAAGGCGGAATCCCTATGAGGTGAATGTTGGGTGACCAAGAATGGCGGGTTTTACCATGATTGGGATGAAGTGAATGTTGGGTGACCAAGAATGGCGGGTTTTACCACGATTGGGATGAAGTGAATGTTGGGTGACCAAGAATGGTGGGTTTTACCATGATCGAGATGAGGCGGGATGTTGGGTGACCACGAATGGCGGGTTTTACCATGATTGAGATGAGGCGGAATGTTGGGTGACCAAGAATGGTGGGTTTTACCATGATCGAGATGAGGCGGGATGTTGGGTGACCACGAATGGCGGGTTTTACCATGATTGAGATGAGGCGGAATGTTGGGTGACCCCGAATGGCGGGTTTTACCATGATTGGGATGAAGTGAATGTTGGGTGACCAAGAATGGCGGGTTTTACCATGATTGGGATGAAGTGAATGTTGGGTGACCAAGAATGGCGGGTTTTACCACGATTGGGATGAAGTGAATGTTGGGTGACCAAGAATGGTGGGTTTTACCATGATCGAGATGAGGCGGGATGTTGGGTGACCACGAATGGCGGGTTTTACCATGATTGAGATGAGGCGGGATGTTGGGTGACCACGAATGGCGGGTTTTACCATGATTGGGATGAAGTGAATGTTGGGTGACCTAGAATGGCGGGTTTTACCATGATCGAGATGAGGCGGGATGTTGGGTGACCACGAATGGCGGGTTTTACCATGATTGGGATGAAGTGAATGTTGGGTGACCTAGAATGGCGGGTTTTACCATGATCGAGATGAGGCTGGATGTTGGGTGACCTAGAATGGCGGGTTTTACCATGATCGAGATGAGGCGGGATGTTGGGTGACCACGAATGGCGGGTTTTACCATGATTGGGATGAGGTGAAATGTTGGGTGACCAAGAATGGCGGGTTTTACCAAGATTGGGAATTGGTATGAGGGGGGAATGTTTGATGACTCTAGAATGGGTATAACCATAAATGGTTTGACAATGATTGGGAATAGAATTCTTGGTAATAATTAAACAATTAGTTCACGTTTCCGCCACCAGCACAGTCCGCGACCACATTTTAGATGTCATTTTGTTAGTGAATGTTTATCTAGTTTATTTATTATATCGATGCTCCCTAGTTATTATTTATATTAAATTTTATTGTTTTGTCCACAGTGCTATCGCTCGCCCAACAGTGGGCACGCGAAGAACGTCCATATGGGGCCTGAGAACGCGGGACTGATTAATTATAATTTAATGTAAATAATTTATTCTAGTAATAGTGCAAGAAATACAAATCAAAATGATAATATTATCGACAAACCTATATTATATATAGTGATATGAATATGAATGTGAATATTTATTAATAATTTGGTATAAAGATTAAAAAGTATATAATGGCAGAAACTAAGATTGATACATTTGGTTTTTTTCTGACCAAAAAAAAAAAATTAATTCTCTATTATATTTGTAATAATCAACATGATAATCGTACAATGAGACATTGTTACGGCTAAGCAATGATAAAAACCATAGATATGTTCTATACCTACTAATTCACGCCAAAAATTGTGACCTATGTAATTTAAATATATTTTCATATAGATATGATATCCCGTCTATATTTTTACTTTTGTGCATTTTCTAAATTCGCATATTATATTCAAAGGCACGCGTCACGCACTCTCGCGGTCAAGAACGGTGTACCACCTTTAGTACGAGCCGCTCATAGCCAGTTGTAACCACTGTTCGGTAAACGATGTTTCCGCCACCAGCACAGATACGCGACCCCCGTGATTACATTTTAGATGTAATTTTGTTAGTGAATGTATATCTAGTTTAAATATTATATTTATGGAACGGACATATGTATACTCGTCTCATTTTCTCTTGTAAAATAAAATCAAATTACTGTATAATATCTATGACACAGGTTCCTTGTATTGTTAAGTTTGTTTAACTACCATCTGCGATCGCATAGACGCTTACCATCCGATGAGTTGCAGTCAGCATGAATGGAATTGAAATAGATTATCCAAACACTTTATTTATGTTACCATCTGATTGCAAAGTGCTGAAATTAGAGTTACTGTCTTAGAAATGGAGGGGGGCTGGTTAGTATTTATATATTTCAAAGTCCGTAGAGTCTGTGAATTAAAACTAGGTATGTAGAGTAGGATCAATTTAATAATCCCTACCCAATGATATTTTACTAAAGATATGTTATATCCCTACTAACGCACAATAAAAGTTGTCTCACTTGTAGTTAGCTATACCTAGCTATACATTTTCCTACATATAGTCTGACAAGGACAGATACATAACGAGAAAAGTAAGAGAAAACGAGATGGCAATATTTTGTGCGTTCCGTTGTCAGCGTTGGTTAAACGCTTTTCAGTGTCATCTTGTCAACTGACACATTCAATTTTACAATTATTTCTTACAATATTATTATGAAAATTGAAAATCAAATTATTTTTTCAAAGTTACATGTGCTATATTATTCCTGACTGTTTATTTACTTTTGCCTGGTAATTTGTGCACATTATAAATACGCAGGACGGCATTTTCAATTTTTAATGATAGACGTCACGATGTCGCATTAACTACGCGGGACGGCGTGCGACTAACTGCTACAAAACCCAGTTGGGGGATACTCGCTGAACGTCTGGCGAGCGCTAATGGCATATCTATTGTTTAAAATATCATTGTCCCTACCCTTCAACAGCAGTGGCGTGCATACAATTTTATGCCAGGGTAGGCAAAAAAGGAAACTTAGAATAGTTATTAAATAATAGTCATTAGGAAGAGGGTAGGCAAAGTCTTTGCCTGTATGGAGTGCACGCCACTGTTCAACAGTTATGGCACAATTTTTAATATCTTTATGACGTCCCATGAAAAGACTATCATTTTCAAACAGAAAAACGATGCGGGTTCTTAAACACAATACATAAAAACAACTTACCGATACAAATTTTGCATGGTTCTTTATTTTTATAAATGGTTATCTTTAATTAGTAATGGATTTTTGTACATTTATTTTCTATTAATTTCTTAAAAATCTTTCCTATGTGTTCATAAATAGAATAACTTTTTCTAAGGCTTACACCACGTCACAGGTGACTGAATAATAATACCAGCCCTTGTTTATGTCCCACTGCTGGGCACGGGCCTCCCCTCAAGATGAGGGGGCTCAGGCCATAGTCCACCACGCTGGCCAAGCGCGGGTTAGCGAATTGCCCACGGCATTAGAAAGCTAGTTAGGCTTGCAGCATACTGAATGATAAATTGAAAAGAACTAAGTAGGCTTGCAGCATACTGAATGATAAATTGAAAAGAACTAAGAAAAATGACTGAAAATTTATGTAGTAGAAGAAATACATATTTATATGTTCACTTAAAAATTGGCCCTTAAACTGTGGGTTACTTCAGCCAAGGCAACCTAACCACCCCCTCCCCCTTTAATTTTGTATTAAGTCTATTAATCCAGTTTGTATCTTGAAACGTCTTTCTATTTTTCAGATAGACATAATGAATTACACTAATAAGTATTTAATAGCTTACATAAGGATTGTAATTTATTGTTTGAATGTTTTTTTTTTAGATAAATCTTTTTTAATATGTACTATACGAATTTATTTTTATGTGATGGTAGGTATGTAAAGTACGTGACATGGCAATCAGGGAGGGGACACTCCGCACACGCAAACACCGCCAGCGTCCCTTCCCCCGCGTCCCCACTCATATCCCGATCGCCATGTCGAACTCTCATACTGTACCTACCATCACATGCACACACATAAATGATTGTCCTAGTTGGGAATCGAACCTAAAATCTACTGGGTAGCAGCCAGGTTGTCTCCTGCAATGCCGTAAATATGTATGTAGTTTTTTTATGTACTTTAAATGAGTAAATAAATAAAACAATATGAAATTTTATATAAATCTTATGTTTAATTTTATACATTTACAAGTAAATCCAGGGTTGTATTTCATAAACAGATGGTCCAATGTTAGAAGGTTCCCCTACCTACTTTGATGATGTGCATCTTGGTCCAGATCTATGCGTTCACTACCTAAAAAATACAAAAAGTTATAAATATAAAAGCCCATCTACAACCCACCATAATGGTTTTTAATTACATTGCACATACATAAAATGAATAAGGACTTTCATTTGATACCCATAAAGATATTTTTGGAAGTA
The DNA here is from genome assembly GCA_911728495.1 of Furcula furcula. NCBI lineage: Eukaryota > Metazoa > Arthropoda > Insecta > Lepidoptera > Notodontidae > Furcula > Furcula furcula. The sequence continues at coordinate 7,730,573 of OU452268.1, read as the reverse complement.
AAAAATATACAAATTTGTAACCAACATTTTAAAAAAAATATACAGCCTAAGTCACTCCCACAACTAAGGCTCAATTCACACATGATGGCAGCGGCCAGAAGAGGCGCAACGCGGCCGGTGTGAAGCGGTCGCGAGCAGCCTCGCGCCTTGAGTCTAGTTCGTACATTCTATAAGGACACTCCACTCCAAAAGGCTAGCGACGCCGCGGGTGACCGCTTACGGCCGCGCGGCTTCTTTGAGATTTTCAAGCGATACTGGTCTTTTATGGTCGTATTGTAGATAAAGTTTAAAATTCTTTCACAGTGAAAGTGCGCGCCGCGCCGCTACCATCTTGGTATGAATTGAGCCTAAGACGAATCCAAACAATATACATGTAACAATCATTAGGACTCAAAAACCTGGGGCATGTTATAATAATATTATTCACATAACATGCCTTACTTGACTTGACGGGCCCGTTGGTCTAGTGGTTAGTGACCCTGTCTGCTACCCAACAGGTCGTGGGTTCGATTCCCACCAAGTGTCTGGGTGTTTTATCTATAAAAGTATGTATTTAAAAAAAAAAAAAATATGTATTAGTATCAGTTGTTTGGTTTCCATAGTACAGGCTGTGCCTAGTTTGGTCAGATGACCGTGTGTGAATTGTCCCAGTGAATTATTACTTACTTAAAAGTCCTCTTCGCCTTTTGCTCAGCAGCGTCACTGGCTTCCACAAATGTTCTTTTTAGTTTATTCTTCCTGCTATCTCTATATTTAGATGCCACCTTCTCCGATAGCATAGCTATCCTCTTCATTGTCTGTGGAGGGTAGCTAAAGAAATAAATTATATTTTAATATACTGCATTCAATCCATGTATAATTATTCATACACTAATATGGATTATGTATTGAATGGCAGCTGTAACAAACATTATGAAATCAAATGCTTTCCTTTCAACAAAATTAAGAATCTTCCAAATTAGATCAGCTTCATATAAAAAAAATGGTATTGAAATCTGCTCATTCGTAAATGGATGTAGTTACTATTATCCCTTTGGCTTTTTAGTTTGTTGTACTTTCGTCATATTTTATTATTTTTTTCTGTCTTATTTGATCTTTTGAACGGCAAGACACAGTGTCGCTCTGATCTAATTGTAATATAACACACTATTTTTTTTTAAAAAGTAAAAAAATGACAAGCCCGCTTAGTTTCTTGGCGGATCTTCTCAGTTGAGGCCGCGTTGTGATCCGGTGGTAGCTTTTTCTTTTTAAAAAACATGACCTTTCAAAAGTGCTAGCGTTAAACCTATTTGAAATAAACTATTTTTGAGTTTGAGTTAAGTGAAAAGGATCCACTCCACATGAACAGGTTTTGAGAAATTCATTTCTTTTTAAGTGTACGTATGTTTTCTTCATTGATGTAATGCTGTAAATTAGTTGTGTTTATTGAAGGTTAAGGATTATTTTGTCTGAAGGATGTGTAGTTAAGTTTGGTTTGGATTGATTGATTGGATCCTTTTCGCATTATAATAATATCATGTCCTGGGATAAACATAATCATTGGGTCATTTAATCCCAAACTAGGCAGAGCCTCTTACGGTAACAGACAACTGATACAGAACATGCTTACTTTTTTGTAAAAACATACATATATGTTTAAATAACAACTAGACACATCATGGGATTTGACTAACTACTAGACCAGCAGGCCTGTCAAAAGTTTTGCAGCTATATCCCAGGACTGAAGAGGCAAAGGCATCAGACTTATAATAGGTTCCCATGTTTGGGCTAGAGGTAAGACATCCTATTACTAGGAGCTCCCTTGTGGAGTCTGTCAAGGTAAACCACATTATTAGATAATCTGCCATCCAGCAGCTATGTGTAAATTTTGGTGTCCTCCAGTGTGAAGGGGTGACACTACCATGTCCGTTTCACCTGCTCCACCACAGTGTCGTAGAAGGAAAAAGCTACATCAATATTACGAAGGAATTTGCTAAACACTAACAATGAAGGTTGCAAATTGGCAGATCCAATATTCAGATAGTTATGAAGGGATAACTGTGGCCGTGCGGTTGACACATGGAGGACTGTGCGGTTCTTAAACGGAGCTTAGTAGAGGTCGCATTATTACTGCTATTCTCTGATATGATTTCGAAGAAAATGCAGAACAGAAGAATAATGACGATGTCAGTCATTTCGGACACATAACTAGGCTTAAGGGACTTATTAAATAATGTTTTGGTTCACGAGCAGCAGCAACAGGTGAACGTCTTGCGTGACACATGAGTAGATTAAATTATAGTAACAAGTGAGGAATACAAAGTTATTTACTACCAATCTCTTCTAGAAGGGATAGCTAGCTATCATCAGCCAAAACACGTCCACTGCTGACCAAGAGGCCTCCCCCTTAGAAGGGAGGGGTTGCCATAATCCCCACGCTTGGCAGGCATCTTGGGGATCGTAGTATAGGTGGTAGGTAATCCAAAAGAAAGACGCTGCTACCCGTCTTCTTGATTTCCTTAGTCGCCCCTTACGGACGCCCAACGGAAAGAAATGAGAAGCTATTCTTACGCGACCACCCCACGGGCAGCTGGTTGTCACTTACCGGCAACCCAAAAATTCAATATTAGTAAACAATTGGGCTAAAGTAATGAGTTCAGATTCCTCGAAATCGTTTTTGTGCTCCATCATGAAATTCCGTCGTACGTCCCACTGTTCCTCAGATTCGTGCTCGCTGCGGAGCGAATCGATATCTATTACAGGTTTCATTTTTACAATAACGTTTTTGACCAGTAAATAAACCCAAATCGTAGACAGACCCAAATTTAGAATTTTTGACAATTTTTTTTGACATATGGCGGACCGCTCGCTGACGTGTGTGATTGGATTGTCACTTGACATTGACATGACACTGACACTACGTGCTTGACAATCTTACATGGGCCGCGGTCCACTTGGGGCCCACAACGATCAAAACGCCCCTTAGTCGTTCCACTTAGCGACCGCGGGCGTTGTGGTCGCGGCTAAAACGTCACTCATGACGTCATGACTTACGCTCACGCGAAGCTCACGACGACCCATCTCAAAAGGACCCACCTTTTGAGATGGGTCGTCGTGAGCGTCGTGGTCGTTGAGAAAATTGGCGGCATTTTCAAAACTCAAAGTATCAAAGATGGCGCCCGAGTAACTTACGTTATTTCATGCGGAAAGAGATATTTTAGTAGAAATGAATGTTTCTGCAGCAAAAGACATTTTAATTATATTTGAACGTAAATTAATTAAATACACTACTAATGTTAAATATCAAAAATTAAATTGACAGAATTTGAAACGGGCGACTGTTGGTCTAGTGGTTAGACTGCCTGACTGCTATCCGATAGGTCGTGGGTTCGATTTATATATTTTTTTTTCAATATTAAATTAAATATTTTTTTAAATATTTTTATTCAAAAATTCAAAATTGTTTATTTTCAACCATTTTTGACAATGTTCTTAAAATAGTACAAGGTTTAGAGCCTCCTATTAAGCATAAAAACACTTGTATCAGGAAACTCCTCTCTTCCATAGCCAGCGACACTTAAAATTGAAATAAACGTGCATTTACACATTTTTACTTAGTTTCTATGTTGTTATGGTTTAAATATATATATGTAAGTATAATATATAAGTGTGTGTGCGTGTTTGTGTGTGTGTATGTGTGTGTGTGTGCGCGTTTGTGTGTTTATTTTATTATTTCCAATATTGTTTCTATTTGCTCATATGTCATGCTATTTAGCCACCCACATAATATTTTCTTACAGTCATATTTTCTCGTTTGATATATTTTTAAAATTCTGTTTATTTTATTATAAATAAAGGAAGATTTCTTTTCATACTGCTGTGATGCGAAAGCAGTTTTCACACGTTTAGATCGAGCAACAATGTCCGATCTTCTTCTATTTAGTAAGTTTCGATCACACGTTAAAGTTCTGTGTAGTCTGAGTACAGAGTGTAATATATATATCTTTCTAACAGACATTAGGCCACTGAAATGATATAAATCAACGGTGGGAAACCTGTATGGCTTAAAATACATAACCTTAAGGAGGGACCTCTGCGACCTTTCGAGCTCCAAGAATTTTGTTTTGGACGCTCCGCCCCATATTGGAATACAATAACTCAATATAGGCTGAGCCAAGGATATGTAAATTTTATCAATCAGTTCTTTGGATGCTATATGTCGTAGAGTTTTAAATATATAAATAAGTTTTCTGATTCTATCTCTTATTAATTCGACATGGGAGTGCCAGGATAATCTTTGGTCTACACTTATTCCTAAATATTTAACTTTATCTACTTTATGAATCAAAGGACAGTCACAACTTGTATTACGAGGCGAACCACATTCATGAATCCTGATACCAAATTCCGAGCCTGGCTGGGAAGAGTTGTAAATAGAAAAGCAGACATAATTGGACTTTATAGTATTTAGAGTAAGAAGGTTGTTCTTTAACCATACAGATATTACCTCCAGACCAAGTTCAGCATATAAATCGATTGAAACAATAATTCTTTAGGTTTATTTTCAAGGCTTACAGATTGTAACCTAACCTCTTAAATCTTTTGCTTTCTTTTTAATAACTCACCGTTTGTATTATTTACCTCCACGCTCAAAACGCTTTCTAATATATTCCACTTGCTTGAGTTTACGACCGTAACGCTCAGAAGCAAGTGGAACGAGAAAAACTGCAGTCGTGAGCGTGATCGTTGTGAACGTCAAGTGGAACGCGCTCTAAATCTGTAGGTTTGTCAATATCGAAGTGTATATGTGTTCTGTGAACGAACATGCGTAGCATCCCTAATACTTTCTAAGTAATATACTCTTAACTATGCCTAATACGTCTGTCCTACTAGTATCTAATCTGTGCGTCTGTCTGTGGAACGAACAAACAAAGACTGGGATTTTTTGTTGACGACTGAAATTATTGTCTCAAATTATGAGATTTTATTTTAATTTTGAGGGTATTTTCTACTGAAATCTATTTTTATCTAACCGAAAATGACGTGACACACAAAGTTAAGTTCTGATACCATCGGATACAAGGTGTTATAAGGTAAATAATTCAAATTTTGTTTCCTTTGTCGTGATTCGCATGAAACTGCAAAATCATAATATTTGTTTATTGTTTCATCTACAGCGTGATTCGAACGAGCACAAACATAAAACCGAAGTTGTATTCAAGTTTTAAAATAGATATACGCCCGTAAATATGGCGTTTTCCATACGGAAAATGTTTTCTAACATATCCTACTTTTCGAAGTCCGGAGACAGCAGTAACCCTAACGACAATCCCGACGAGGTATGTACTAATCGTCGCCGTAATACACTACATTCTATCAACGATCCGTCAAAAAACACAGTATTTCACACAGAGGCCGATTCCACATCAAAGCAATCTGCTACAAGTCTAAAATTGCCTGAATCTCTAAAAAAATTCGCCGCCAAAAAGGGATCGCTGTCTGACACGGATCTCCTTGGCATTAACGAGCCGAAAAAAAGCCGTAGATCAAAAAACAAGAATTTAAAACTAGATATTAAAAAGGCCAGTCAATCGATGATCGAAAACATATCACGTTCGGACAACTTCTATGTTGAAAACACACCAAAACATATATTGCTGGACTGTAGAAGTGCTGAAATGTTTAGCGAGAAATTGAAGAAATTAAATTTCGATCAATCTTTTGAGTTCAACGTAGATTCAGAGACGGATGAGGATGTTGATATAGAATTGTTATCTGAATGCACGGAATCCGATGTATCAGCTAAAGAAAATGATAAATCTGAAATAAAGATGTGTCGGAAGGTTGAGGCAGATCTTGAAAACCAATTAATACCATCTACCACGCCGGAGTCATTCGGAGATGTTGAATTCGATCAAAATGAAGAAGAAAGAATCTCATTACTATTAAGTTATCAAATGAAATTTGAAAAAATGGAATGTGTTCTAAAGAAATTACTATCAGAATTCCAATTTCATATTGAAGTGTCCAAGATATTTAACAGTCGCTCTGTAGTCACCGCTCTCCCTGGTACCAATATCATCAATATTCCAAAAACATTAGGGCAGGTAACATATATGGATAATGTGAACTGTGACATTCCAACAGAGTCTTGGAATATAATTATGGAAAAAGAGGATACTACTGCTAAAGATAAACTCCGGAAGCAGTTGACAACTTTGAAAAACTCCATAGAGACATTCAATACAAAATATTTGCAGAATCGTGAGAATTTCAATACGAGAAGGATCCAAAAGCGTAGTATTACATTTGATCTTCATAAAGGGAAACGCTTACACAAAACGAACAGGGTAAACATCAAGAAACGGATCAAGCATTTTGATTTTCCAGACTTCAGAGATGCTTTTCTGAATCTATTTAGAACAGAATCAGAAATTGATAGTACTTTAAACAACTCAGAGCAAGAATCACAAAAATGTAGCTGTGATTGCCATAATCAGTCATTAAATCAAACGGATTCAGGCCTTAAAACAGAAAATATAACAAATCAATCAATTACCTCTTCTATTGGCAACTTTTCGTTGGATTCCACAACGCTGTCTGCTTATTCAGAATCTCTAGAACAAGTTATAAGCTACAACAGTTTTCAAGATACCAGCCTGATCAACACACTGCTACAGAAGCCAGCAATTGAACGAATAACATTCTACGTTCAAGTACACAGCATACAGTTAAAATGTGAAACCACTGACAGTTACGAGTCAAAAAATTCCATCTCGTTCTACTGTCCGTCTTGTGAAATTACAGAAAGCGATGAGAACAGCTTACTGCAACATATTTTGAGTCAAAAACACTGTGAGAAAATACATTTCCTGTACAAGACTGCATACATAAAGAAATGTGTTGCGTCCGGGAAAGAGATCCAACCTAGCACTGTGCTTAATCCGATGAAATTGTACAGAGATGACAACAAAATTGTTTGTTTTGGGGACGCTATGTACGCATGCTCATTGTGCTTTGAGAATTTAATTGTTGGTGAATCCATCCTGATGCAGCATTGTGGTGATCAGAACCATATTGATAGAAGAGAGAAATTGGATGAAATGTTTAATTAATTTTTATAACAAAGACCACAGGCGTAAGTATGTAGTCTATTATCAACTATTGCTAAAACATACTCCAGCAAACCCATAATGCAGAATTAAGTTGAAAAACGTCTTTTTCGTCTAGTTTCTTTTATACTTGGCTATAACTTGTAAGTCTGATGTTTTAAACAGGTTAATTACGGTCTCAGACCTGATGGGTTACACTGGACGCTAATTTAAAAAAAAAACGATTAGGAATTTAAATTCGACTAATCAAGTTAGGGTTGCCAGATTTACGTTCATCATTTCCCGGATTGATACAAAACAATATGGTTTAGCTATTATTAATGTTAGTTACGTTAAAATTAAAATGTCCATAAATTCATAAATTATACTTGAAAGGTATAAAAAACAGTATTTTGAAAATTAATACTTTTTTTTTTATATTGATAATACGTTGCATTATGAAGCTGTAACGCAGTTGTGTAACGCAGTATAGAATCAGAAATACTGGTATAATACAATGTAATTACAGGACACAGCACCAGACAATTATTCAGGATTATCCTAGATTTCCTGGTCCATTTGGCTGCCCTAAATCAAGTGGCAGTAGTGTTGTGTTGCATATGATGGCGACGGCCAATTAATTCAATTCCCCTCACTTTAAAAATAAAATAGTAGTCATAAATTTTCGTAAAAAAAAAAATATTGATTTGTATTTCCAGTGTCACCCAACTGTTTTAAAATATTAACACAATCCCGCGGGATGTTAGGTACCTATAAGAAATGGCGTTAGAGCTGAATTTGTTAAGAACATTTTTGCCCACATAAATTAGTGCTCAGCCCATTTTATTTTTCGTAATGAGGTAAGTAGACCCGTTGTGTTTAGGTATATATGTATTTAGTGTACTGTAATAAGAAAATGTATTTTTGACATTGTATAATTATGTATTTTTTACAATATATACCGCGTTCCCTCCATAAATTCAACTGTTTAGTGCCAAGGAACTCAAAATGATGTTTATTTAGTCATATCTCCTTTTTTATTTATGAAAAAAGGAATGGCTCATGAAATTAGTTTATTTATTAAGGTGCATAATTTATACAATAATAATATAAAGTAGTTGTGTTTTGTAAATGTGTAGGTAACCTGTAAAACAGTCAAAAGTGCTTTAAATATACACAAAACAATTTTACAAAATTAAATACTAGTTCGTGATTTAAAAAACGAATCAAAAATATTTTTTATTTATGACTGATAACCGTTAAATTCGTGTTTTCACCACTATTAATAACCATTTAGCTCTCTTCCTGTTCTTAACCTGTCATTTATGATCCTATTTTATTCTTTCAAATCGTATAATTCCTTTAACTAAACAATCCGTTTCTATTTCCACCATCCGCACAGACACAGATAAGTCGGTCGATCAGCGGGCCTAAAAAGGCCACATTAAGCATTTAATCTAAAAGGCCACATTAAGCATTTTATCTAAAAGGTCACATTAAGATTTAATCTAAAAGGACACATTAAGCATTTAATCTAAAAGGACACATTAAGCATTTAATCTAAAAGGCCACATTTAGAATTTAATCTATAAGGTCACATTAAGCATTTAATCTAAAAGGCCACATTAAGAATTTAATCTATAAGGTCACATTAAGCATTTAATCTAAAAGGCCACATTAAGTATTTAAAAGATCACATTAAGCATTTAATCTAAAAGATCACATTAAGCATTTCATCTAAAAGGAATTCGTATTCTGCATTCCTTCAAGAGATCCTTCGCAATTCCTGTAATTTTCGTAAAAAGGCCACGCATTTTAGGTGAATCATACTCAATTCATTTATCATTCATGTGGTGTTAATGCTGTCATTATGCCTTTTTAGACCCGTGGGTCAAAAAGGCCATATTAAACAATTCACCTAAAAGCAATTCATGTTTTGAATTTCAAGCTTATCCTTAATAATTCTACTAGTTTTCGATGGTCATACATTTTAGGTTAATTTATTTATCAGCAGAATCATATTTGGTTTTAATGCTGTCATACGAATAAAAATTGAAACGTAACTTACTCATATTATGATGTTAAAGTGGCCTTTTCAGACCCGCTGTCCTTTTCGGTAAGGCTTTAGGAGTCCGATACAAGAAATGTGTAATCCCTAAAGTTGTTAACGATTAGTCGGTCGGCTTATCAGAGATTTTACGGCATTCATCTGCTGGCATTTTCTTCTTTACACTATTGATGCTCAACAATAAAAACTATATCACAATGAAATATACAGGTGTTAGTATATTTTATTTATCATTTAAGTTTTACCCTATTGAAAGTTTACGGATGCCTCTACCAATTGAAAAAATAGTAAAAAATTACCAAATCATTCCTAAAATTTTTATTTTTATATTCATGCCTTGTGTGAAAGATAAAATACAAATCAATTTCTATACTGTTTCTATTGAGTGATTTCGTATATAATATTTGATTAGTGAACTAATAAACTCAAATCTTGATCTTGTATCCATTTAGCAATTTATTTTAGCACAATAACCCACAACCTCGTAATCAAGTTGATCAAATTAATTACTTTTTATGGAAAGCACAGTCAAATATCCGACAAGATGACACATTGATCCCCGTTTAAATTGAGCTACTCCTTCCGTATCGTATAACGAAGAGCACGATCTGAAGACATATTATGTCTAAAAAAAACATTAAAGGGAAAATATAAAAAAAAAATATAAAGAAATAAAATCTAAATTTGCCTTTTGTTAGATACCGAAATCGCAAACCTTAGGATAATAATATCATTTACATACAGCATTGTGCCTTCACGCTAAAATCACTGCCCTTACCCGTTGAAATGTTAGCATAGTAACTGACAGTCTTTTTAAGCTCTCGTGTACTCTTAAAACATACGTAAGTATTATAAGTAGCGTTTAAGTATATTAATCAATTTAATATTAATGATATTTTAGTCATTATCATGTTACTGATCTCAAAATTTCTCGATATAGTAAAAAAAACATTTAAAAGACTGATTTTTCGCTGCCATTTTTTAAGTCCGATTAAAAAGTAAATTTAGTAAAAATTTGAGGGAACTTACTTAATTTAATGTTTATAATAAGACACTGCCGCTTTAAGAGTCCGTTAATGATCATTATCTTCTCACTTAAGAACGCTTAACAGACTCTTTTGGTGGTTACTTTGAGATGCACCTTTGCAGATCTAGAATATCCCGACAATCGCATGGTACTCAAATATGTTTGATTGCAATAACTATTCTTACCTAGACACAAGCGATAAATTGCTAAAAATAACATTTTCTGGTTTCTATTAACATTTTCTCAACATTTTTTTTTCAAATTTTTACTAGATTTTATCATATCTGTCGTTCAATTGTGAAATCAAACTATGTATGTGTGAGTTAGTAAGTAAATTAACTAAAATTACGTATCGATATTAGAATAATTCGTAGATATGGTTATTGTATTGCCAAATCCAAGTCTTTAACGATAATGTAAATATTACTACTACTAATTTGATGTTTATATATATCCTTTCGCATCATCCTACCTACGCCATCTTCCCCTTTTCTTCCTTACATCTCAATCAAATTATCTAAACATATTCTTTATATATATATATTTAAACAGAGGCTTGCCTAAAAACTTATTTGTTCATGGTTCACTCCAAAAAAATATTTGCCTATATTTGTATATTTTGGATAGCAGCTGGATTTTTGAGAATGTAAATTTATTTTTAATTAAATAAATCATAAAATTGATTCATCTTATAGTGACAACCAATCTACTATCAGCCTTTTGAAGTCTGAAACGCTAATTAATAATCTTAAAATTATTTAAGGAGAAATCGAGTTATTGTATGTGTATATTAGGGGATAGGGACTGGGGCTTGGCATAAATATTTACATTTTTTTTAAGTTTGTTACGTAGTCTTGACCTTTACACATAATTTTATGTATATCAGCAGAATCTTGTAATCATTGAGTATATACTGTATGCGAATGTATACGGTTAACATAAAATAGGTTTGTCTTAGCATTATAGCTAGAATACATTCGAATAAAGTGATTAACACATTAATTTCTAATATTAATGCATGTAATCTAACTTAGCTGTATGTTAAGAAAAATAAAAAATACAAAAAAATATTTGTAATAACTTTTTAAGGTGCATTATTGTATACGAGTCTCAACGCTCTAGTGAGATTTGAGTCTTAGGACCGATTCGATCGAATCTTTTTGTATATGTTCAGAATAGTTTATTTTTCTAAAAAAAAAACTACTGAAAATAAAACATAGGCTAGTTTGTTAAACTTTATTTTTATCGGGAATTAACGCGATTTACCTTATATTTTGGCTTGACGTTTCGGCCGGGTTGCACCAGCCGTGGTCACAAGCAGACTGGTTCAGCGAGACGGCTCCGTGCAGGAGGCAGAAATATCTTCATCTACCCCCGTTCTTTCACTTGTAACGTTAAGCCCACTACACACTACACTCACAGTATCTGTATATTTAACCGCCGGCAAATAGAAACGTCAAGCCAAAATATAAGGTAAATCGCGTTAATTCCCGATAAAAATAAAGTTTAACAATGGAACGCGAAAGTCTAAAAGTATATAGGCTAGTTTGGTTGAATTGGTCTTTTGTATTTTATTTAATTTACAATATTTGTATTTATTTAATAAGTATAAACATTTAATAACTTTTGACAACATTTAAAAGTCTGGTAAAAACTACTTAAAATAGTTTTATAGTCAGTTTTAGTTTTGTTTGAATTTTTTTTTTACATTTCATATAAGTACATACTACTTTTTTAGTGTGAATATTTTTCTAATATTTTTTTTTTAATTTCGTGTTCATGGCTTTTGACAATGTAACCAAGATCTCATAAAGGCAACTACAAAGGTATATATTTCAAAAAGAGGCTAAAAACATTGTACTATGCTCAAAGGGTATAAGTTTAGAAAAAACTAACACATCTGTGATTTCAACTGTTGATAGCGAGTGATAGCGAAAAAAGCAAATTGTTAAAAATAGTGAATTGTTAGTAATAAATTGCGATGACTTTTAAAATGGCCACGGACTTCATTTATTTGCATTTTATTTCTATAACTAATGCAATCTCAATAAAAACGATGCGTGTGACAAATTCTTAAATCGTTTATTAAATAAAAACTATGAAGCGGAAAATATTCTTATAAGAATTCCATTACGTTATTTGAATTAAATAACGCGGTAAGCAAAATTCTCGAGAAAATTTTCGCGTCGTCTGCGTTAATTCTAAACCTACAAGTTCATTCTTTGAAGGCATCGATATTAATATCTAATATATAAAATTCTCGTGTCACAGTTTTCGTTGCCATACTCCTCCGAAACGGCTTGACCGATTTTGATGAAATTTTTTGTGCTTATCCGGTATCTGAGAATCGGCCAACATCTATTTTTCATCCCCCTAAATGTTATTATTTTTTTTTTTTATTTATATGGCAAAACAACGTTTGCCGGGTCAGCTAGTGATTATATAGATGCTTCGAGATAGAATTCTCAATTTTCGTGGGCGCTTTTTCTTAACTTTCTTTTTCTTTTATAATTTTCTATTCGGCCGCTTATCAATCTACATTTTTTTAAAAGTCATCGTGTTTACCGCCTATTTGGTAAAATCTGTGATTCCCAATTAACGTGTTCAACATATCAAAATACCTAATATTATTTGTAGACCAATTTGTAAAATATAGGACTAAATGGAAAATTAAATTTATTTCTCTTGGTAAAGTTCCAGAAAAATAATCCAGAATAATTAAATTATTCTTGCATAAGTCCATATTATTGTGATTTCCCACACACATTCTATTTAACTTTTCAGGGAACAATTTCTAATTTAATTAATTGATAGACTGTAGTTACATCTATCAAATAGAATTCAAAATTGTATCTTGAATAAAAAAACATAAATTGTGTTATACCTTATGTTCGCAATCACTAGGTATTTCTGGTTCTGGGCAATCACTATACCGGTTACCCTATATTTCTGTAAGTGTAAATATAGGTACCTAAACTCCACTTCATATTACTCAGTAACCACATAACGTCTACTTTGTTAACTTGGCGTAGTAGGAAAAAAACAACTTTGTATTATTAAATAACCAAGCCTACAGCCAAGTATACAGTTATTCTTTTTCTGGGTGTATATTTTATCACGAACCCTATCAGTGTCGTTAATAGTTCATATTTAAACATTAATCAAAATATTTTTTGCATTTATTAAATTATCCAACACAAAATTACGAAAATGTATTCACGTGACCTCGGCAAGCGGCGAACGCCCGTGACCATGATCACTGCGCTTGTTGTGGATTAAAAATACGTATCCTTATTTTTTAACAATCTATAAATCTACAAAATTTACGCATTATAAAAAGTGAATCTGTATATGGCGGTCGCATAATAAAGTTTTAATTGTTTTCAAGTGTATTTGAAATGGAGAAAAGGTACATGCATTCTATGTGTCATCTGAAAAAAAATATACTGAAGCACTAGTTTCTGATTTTGGTGTTTTTTTTTGTAAGACGCGTAAAGCGAATGAAAATAAATATACTTTGCAAATAAAATATGAAAGATTTCTGATCAGTATTAATTGTTAAATTCATCCAGTCAATTAAATGGCTCTTAAAACTTTGAGAAGTTATCTTTAACTTTCTTCTTACTACTTAGTCACATCTTTTTATAAATTTTGTGGTCTACAACTTTTAGCTATATAAAAGGTCTACAAATAATATTTCCTGTTTATTATAGTATTCAACTGTTAATCATTCTCTGGTATAAAATGAACCATTTTTCGACTGATTAAAAATAAATGTTTTTTTTTTTATAAGCACATTTTCTTTTATTATTCCCATTTAGTCCTTCTATTTCAATAAATAACGGTTATAATATAAGAAGACTTTTTTAGGAAGGAAGCATTTTTTTAAGCAGTAGGATCACAGTATAAATTAGGATGCTTACAATTTAGATCTGTGCATTGGAATTGTAAAAAATGTCTTAAGCTCATTACTTTTTATATAGGGCCTATTATGGTGGCAAATAGGTTAATTATTGGTTACTGTTTTTTTTTACTATTCTGGGATAATCCACACACTGTCATGTGATCCCAAACTAGGCAGAGCCACTATGGAAACTATGGAGTGTACTATGGAAACCAGACAAATGATACTAAATACTTTTTTTTTAAATACGTAGTTAAATATATATATATATGTATATATATGTGCTCATATTTTATCTTTACTTTATAATGTTCTGTTTAATCCTTCAACCCCTTCTTATCTTAAACAACGTTTCGAGTTTATGCATGAAACTCATTCGAGGTCCTTGAGGTCATCAGAAAATTTGATGTTGAAAACACCAACGCATTCAACGAAATTTTATGATTCATCATTTTCCGTTACAGCTGTACGATTGTGGAATGCGTTGCCTGTTCCAATCAGACTTGCTCAATCCCTACCATCTTTTAAAAATATGGTCAGAGATCACTATTACAGTCATTTAGATTATTAGTTTATTAATATTTGCTTCTCTATAGGTGTGTATTTAATAATATTTTAGTAGGATATAAATGTATATATATATATATATTATACATTAATAGGTACACCACAATCTACCCGTATTTAAAATAGTTTCTTCCATTTCAATAAGGTTGTCTGGAAGAAATCGCTATTAGCGATAAGGCCGCCGTTTGTACTATCCTTTATTGTTTGTTCTTTAATGTTGTTATTTGTTGTTTTTGTTTGTATTAAGTCGTACCATTTTCTTGTTCATTTGTTTGGTGTACAATAAAGTATATTCTATTCTATTCTATTCTATTCTAAATAGTTTGGAATTAAACACTTGGTGGGAATCGAACCCACAACCGATTGGTTAACGGCAAGGGTGGGTGTCTAACCTTTAACATTTGTAACCATTATACCTTTAATGATCTCTTTTTTTTTTTAAATATAATAGTGTATAATAATATAGAAAATAATACAACATTATGGTTAATTATCTATAATTCATTTATTTCCTTAAGAATAGCCATACATGGTCTTTTAAAAGGTGATCGGTGTATTTCTAATATTTCATTAATATAGGAATTTGTTGCAAGTTTCAAACATTTCTGATTTTGCAAATAAGCCAGTAAGAGTTTACCATAGATTTTATCATTAACACAATATTCACTGTACATTTTTAAACAATTAAAAATACTATTCTGTATTGTCTCTGACTTGTTGCATGTTTTGTATGCTGTAAATATGGTGAAAATGTTATGTAAAAATTCTTTAGGACTCAAATCAATATTCAATATGTTAGTAAGAAAGTCTGTTTGGTCAACTTCATTCAATATTAAAACAAAGTCATTTAACACATTATTCTCTACACACATATCTCTTAATAAGAGTTTTAATACATTTTTGAAGTATTCAGGATATATTTTATACGTTTTTAATAGTACATCTGTGCTGTATCTAGAGTTATCACGTTTTATAAAGGCTGGCAAGAAAATCTCAAAGAACTGGGTCACAAATATCTTATTTTCGAGTTTCCTATCGAATATAATTTTAAGTACACGTTCAATAGTGTTTTTGGATAAGTTTTGAGCGAGTTTAGGTAGTAATTTTGGATTTTTTGTAACTACATCTTGAAAGTATTCAAACTGTGACAACAATTCTTCTTCATTATCGAAAAAGTCTTCAAAAGAACATCTTTCTTCGTTTTCATTAATCATATCTGTTGTATACACATCTTGGGCATCTGGAGAGTCGTTAACAACTATAATTGGGCTGTTTTTCTCAATTAAATCTTTGTTTTTCAGCCCAAATAATCTAGACCATTTGTTGGTACTGTCCGGTGGGTCGGCTGCTTCTAAACATCTTTGTAACATTCGATTAGATTTTGGTGAAAATGTCCAAATATGAGCCATAGCTGTTAAACTAATCTTTTGATAAATAAATCTATTCACGGCGACGCAACGCGACGGCCGGAGAAGCGAATCAAAAATAAATAAACAAACAAATGTCAAAATAAATGATTTCAATATTTGGTCTATGGTTATTCTCTTTTTTTTAAGACTTGGCTATAAAGCCTTTAAGCCAATTAATAGTTTATTATACTTTGTAGTGATGGGAAAGCTCCATTGATTTGGTTCTTGTTTGTACCTGGTTGGTACTAATAAATTGATCGTGGCGAAAATCATTAGCACATATTTTATAAAAACAAAGAAATTTCTTCAAACGCGACTGTCCAGGACCTCTCACAGAAACCATAGAATTCATAAGTTTTACCATTTAGAGAGACGTGTGCAATAAAGTGTAATCTATTTTATTGTGCTTAAGATTATTCACATAGTACAAATAAAATAATATAATTTTTACAATTGTATATCTTCTGAAGGTCTTGGTATAATAATACGCAATCTAGGTTCTTCGTCTTGCATATCTAATTGCAAAGCTAGCAAATCGGCAAAATAGGTTTCAATAGCTTCAACACAGGGTGCTTTATACGCCGTAAAATGGTTATTAACTAACTTTATAAGCAATCTTAACTCAACATTAAAACCAGAAATGTTTTGGACAAAATATAAAAGTAGTCTGCCATAATCTTTGTTAAGTCCGCAGTGATGCTTATGTGAATCCAGTTTTGAGTATATGTACTGGACTATTCTTTCAGTTTTATCACAATCCTGGTACAATATGTAAAGAGCGGATATATTATGAGTAAACTCAGTTGGTCCCATTTCTACTTCAGTAAAAATCTTCATAAGTTCTTTTCGTTGTTCTGTGTTTATAGTACCTAAATAATCTAATAGGATTTTATTAGGTATTTGTAAATCTACTAACATATTTTTTATTACAATTTTAAATAGTGCCGGGTATGCTTTACTTGCTTTTACCAACAAATGCAAAGAGAACCAATTGTATTGTTTTTTCAAATAAACAGGAAAAAACAGATCATAAAATAACTCTACAAATCTCGGTTTAACGTCTTTTTTAGAGAATATCTCACTTGTAAGTTTATCGATTGCGTATCCAGATAGATGTGCAAGTTGCTGCACTAGCTGAGATGTTGTGATACATTCATTTTGAATATAATTGAAAGCTGTTATGTCTTCAGCTATTATGTTTAATTTTTTATTAATCTCTTGCGGTGTTTTCTGGACCAAGGTATCACTGCTATAATGGCTGTTGTCTTCTCTACTTAGAGTGCTATTGTTTCTTAAATAATTTAAATTAATAAATCGATGTCCGATTCGAATGAACCAATCACTTTTTGGCGCTATATTATCAATGCAAAGTTCTTTACCACGTTTCACCATTTTTTCACTGATTGCCAGCTAACTTCACAATTTTTTCCCTTATTTATGTCAAAGACTAGGGCCTCCTTTTTGGTACTTTTATAATTTTAAAATAAATCTGTATAAAAATGACACAGGTCTTCACACATTTAAGTAGGACAGTGAACTGAGTACCTTATCAAAATAAATTTTCAGGTAGAAAAGTACAAATAGCCTTTTATACCGTTAGCTATTATCTGCACGTGGTAATTTTATACTAGTTGCTTACTTAACTGCTAATTGAGTAATTAGTAGAAGTGCTTTTGGTACTTATCTATTTATTTATTATTTAAAAATGAATTCATGTTTATTCGGGAGATTGTATCCTTATCGTTTACCCTATCGATTAGTTCAATCAACAAATCTTTATTAGAAAAACACAAAAAGCCCAACAGCAAAGAAACAAAATTACATTATACATGTACAAAATGTATAATAATAATGTCCCTCCTGGCCGAAACGACCACAGCGGCCAATCTTTCACAAGATCAGCCATGTACGCAGGAGATATTATAGTGCACAAGCGCTTGCGCAGACACAAGTGCACTCTCTCTTCCTTTATATAATACCTCTCATAATCCGGTGGGACGGAATACCGACACGACCGGGGAGAGGTTAGGCGCAGGACCGACTTTTTACATGCCCATCCGACGCATGGATCATCTTACTTTACAGACAATCAGGTGATCAGGTGACAAAATGTATATAATATACTAGCTGACCCGCGCAGCTCCGCCCGCGCTTTAATTACATTTTGCTCCCCTTTTCTCCCTACTCCCTTGATTTATCTCTCTCCATCTCTCTCTCATGCTGTAACAGCTCAGTGGGCGAGCGCTTGCCTTGGAAACGAGGTGCGCAGGTTCGATCCCCGGCTCGCACCTCTGATTTATTTAATTAATCATGTGCGAATCGTCTTTGTGCGATTGTTACTAGCGTTCGGTGAAGGAAAACATCGTGATGAAACCTGCATGTCTGAGAAAGCCTAACTAGCTTTCGAAAGACGTGTGAAGTCTGCCAACCCGCACTTGGCCAGCGTGGTGGACTATGGCCTAAGCCCCTTCAACTTGAAGGGAGGCCCGTGCCCAGCAGTGGGACATAAACAAGGGCTGGTATTATTATTATTATTATTATATCTCTCTCTCTTATAATAAAAACCTAATTCTATGCTATTTCTCTCCCCTCCCGCTTCGGTCCTCGTCACACTTCCCCTCTTCCTCTGCCCGTTGTCCTCTCTGAACCCTCTCCCCTGCTTCTCCCAACTTGCTCCCTCTCACTCCCCCCCCTTGCTCCACCTAACTCCTCCGATCACTCACTCCATCACCCTCCCCTCTCCCTCTCTTGCACCCTCCTCTCGTTCTATATATCCTCGTCAATCATGGTATCAGCGGCATAAAATATACTTTATAACCTATTCACAGACCCACCCGCAAAATTTCATACATATCGGTTCACCCGACTCTCGTGCACGTAACTCAGAGGTTCTCAGATTTTGTTGTGCAAGGCGTTGCGAACGTTCGATACTCAACTCTCGTGCGCGTACCTGAGAGTTTCTCTGATTTTGTTCAGCAAGGCGTTGTGAACGTTCAGGTGAAGATTCTCCCATACGACGTATTCTTGCTGCCCGTGCTTGAGAACTATGTTTAGAAAGTTAAGACATGGCTCTCTTAGGCATTTTCAAATGTTTAAGAAAATGCTAACAGCGTGTAATATTCTAGCGCTGAAAAGAACTGTTGTTTAGCCCAGAAAAGAACTGTTGTTTAGCCCTGAAAAGAACTGTTGTGTAGCCCTGAAAAGAACTGTTGGTTAGCCCTGAAAAGAACTGTTGGTTACCCCTGAAAAAATCTGTTGGTTAGCTCTGAAAAGAACTGTTGCTTAGCTCTGAGAAGAACTTTTGCGTAGGTGTAGTTTTAAGAAAGAAATCTAAAAAAAATCGAGAGGGTCCGACCTCGCGTCTGAGCCGCGCGGGTACCTTACTCATAGATCTAAACTCCCTTCCCGCATGCGCACCCCCGCCTTGGGGACGCTCACTTCGCAACGGGCCGTGCAGCAGAAATCGTAATATTTTAATTTCGCCATAACTACAAAACCAAATGTTCAATTTTAATCATTCTGTGGGCGATAGGTTTCCTAGGATCTTGAGAAGCTTGATAATAAAACACCAGTCTTCTTGGAAACAGTAGGGAGGCAGCGGAGGCGGGGCAGAATTCCTTTTCTTCCTTTTTCTTGACTTGTTCTTGCGAATCACTTCCAAATTGCGAATGACGCCTCGGCCAATCAGCGTCCTTTTTATACTTTGCCCGAGTGTTTTTCTGGAAGGTTCTCTGCCTCACCCCCTCTGACCAATCTTTATTGATAACATCTTACATATATTATATACAGGTTTTTCCTTATGTCTAGGTCTTAGGTTAGGTAATTCCACATTCCCTGACATATGCGTGCGCACCCGGCGTTGCCTGGTTTTAGAATGGGAGCGCGCGGACGCGGCGGGGATATTTAAGTGACCTCGCCCCCCACCGTCCTAGTATAAATATTCGCCCTACGTGCGCTCCGCATGCCATTCCGTGATAGCGAGCCGTCGCACGCACATGCATGACATTATGATCTTTATTTACTTACACAATTAACATACCTAAACATATCTAAACATATTACAATATCCTATTTATTTTCCCTTCAAAATAAAACACCATAGCAAATATATTTTATTATCCAAAAAATCCTTATTCTACTAGTTACACTACTCACTAGTTGAGATACAATTCTTATACGACTACCTTATCCTATTTTTCTTATCATCTAGAATACTGTAAAAACTATTGTAAACACGTAAAATACAATGTCCTTATGCCCTTATGCCTATCCTATGAAAATATACACATGTAAACGCACTGTCTCACGCACTGAGTCTATTCTGTCGTGCACATTTCTCCCGCCGTCGCAGCTTGCGATCCCATTTGGAGCACGACGATCTTCTTGCAGGGTCTTCGCAGGACGTGCCCGTTGCTCGTAGTGACGTCCACGACTCGTACCTCGTTGTCCTTTCCCGGGTAGACTCTGGTCACTCTTCGTCTGGGCCAGATGTTCCGCGGTAGGTTCGGGTCGCAGACGATGACCAAATCACCGACCTTCGGTGCCGTGCCCGTGGTGCGAGGCTCCCGCCGGTGTTGGAGCAGGGGAAGGTACTCCTTGACCCATCGCCGCCAGAACTCGTCCGCCAGCCGTTGCGCGCGCCTCCAGAGTTGCCGCGCAGACTGATCTTCCTCGGTGAACTGGCCCGGTGCTGACACGTGACTGTTTGACCCCAATAGGATGTGGTTCGGGGTCAATGCTTCTGGTTCTTCCGGTGTCACAGCCACATGAGTGAGCGGCCGTGAGTTGACGATGTTTTCAGCCTCGACGAGAAGCGTGTGCAGAGTCTCATCACTGGGGTACTTCTCGCGCAGCGTGGCACGTAGGGCTTCCTTCATGCTGCGTACCAGGCGCTCCCACGCGCCGCCCATAAAAGGTGAGGCGGGCGGTATGTAGCGCCAGGTGATGTGACGCGCGTTGGCTTCCTCTTCCGTCGCGTCCCAGGCTTCCTTCACCGCTTCCGTCAACTCCTTGTCTGCCGCCTTGAAGCACGTCGCGTTGTCTGACCAGATCTCCGTGGGCTGTCCTCTTCTGGCGATGAATCTTCGTAGCGCGGCGATGGTACTGTCCGCGCTGAGTGATGTGACGACCTCCAGGTGAACCGCCCTCGTTGTCATGCAGGTGAAGAGAGCGACCCATCTCTTCTCTCGGTGTCTTCCGACGGTGACCTCCAATGGCCCGAAATAGTCCAGTCCCGTAAAGGAGAAGGGCCGCGCGTGATGATTAAGGCGCGCGGCTGGCAGGTCTCCCGTCGCAGGGCTCATTGGCTTCGCTCTTCTCAGAAGACACTGTGGGCAGCTTCTTATCACCCCTTTCACTGTTGGTCGTATACGTGTCACCCAGAATCGCTGTCTTAGTTCGTTCACCACTAACTCAACGCCGCCGTGTCCCATCTTCTCGTGAACATGTTGTATGTACATTCGCGTGTACCTATGTTGTCCATCCAATACAGCGGGGTTGATTGTCTCGTCGCTTAAGTCTTGTGCCGCTGCAATCCTTCCGCGTAGTCGCAGCGTTCCGTCTTCCATGTACACACTTAAAGCGGCGAGACGATCCTTTGTGGAGGGCGCTGCGTTGCACACAATACGCGTTTTTTCGTTCGCGTAGCAGTCGTCCTGTACCTTCATTATCCATAATTTTTCTGCCCGTATAAGATATCTTGCGTCCAGGCAGATGAATCTTCTTTTTTCCGTCTTCTTTGTGGCCACATTCATGTCTTCTTTCGTCTTCCTAGTCTTGCTGGTGTTCCACGTAGGGTCCTTTTTCGCGTTTCCCTTTGTCTTCTTGTGTTTCGCTGCCGCGACGACGTGTCTTCTTGCGCGACACATGTCTATGAACTGCAAGACACGTGCCGTAGCGCGAATAAGTACTTGCCACTTCGCGATATTTTCGATGGCCGGCAAGTATCCATGAGTCTTCTGCTCTTGCGCTACGTGACACCTTTCTTCTCCGGTCTTCTCACTCGGCTTGCGGACTTCTTCCGGCCATTCTTCTTCTGGTCGCCGTAGGAAGTCGGGTCCATGGTACCACCGGTGCTGCGCGTTGAATCCAGCTGGCGTCTCACGGGTGGCGTCGTCGGCTACGTTCTCTTTCGTAGGTACCCATCGCCACTCGTTCACCTTGGTCAGCTCTTCGATTTCCGCCAGTCGGTGTGCGACGAACGTCTTGTAGGCGCGAGGCTCGGCCCTTATCCACGCGAGAACCGTGCGTGAGTCGCTCCAGAAGATCTTCTTCGCGAACTCGAAGTCGTGCTCCTCTTCTGTTGTTCTCGCGAGGCGTGCACCCAGAAGAGCCGCTTGTAGCTCCAGACGTGGTATAGACGTAGGCTTGAGAGGCGCGACGCGACTTTTCGCTGCTGCCAGTGCGACGTGTACGGACCCATCGGCGCGTCTCATCCGTATGTAGACGGCGGTCGCGTACGCTTCTTCGCTGGCGTCGACGAACGTGTGCAGCTCCCTGGCGACGACTGGTGGCCCGGCGTTGTAACATCGCAGAATGCGTAGCTCCGTTACAGCGCGCAGGTTGGCCAACCACGCTGTCCAGCGCGGTTGTAGGTCTTCTGGTATGTCTTCGTCCCAGTCGGTGCCGTATCGCCACGTCTCTTGCATTAGTCTCTTCGCCGGTGTAGTGAGTGGTGAGACCAGGCCGAGCGGATCGAATAATGACATGATCACGCTCAGGGCTTCTCTCTTCGTGGGCGGTCGTTCACTGCGCAGTACTTCGGGTGGTGTCTTCCTTTCATTGAAGCGAAAGCTGATGCAGTCTTCTTTCACTTCCCATAGTAGACCTAAAGTCTTCTCTACACCGTCGACTCCTATTGGTACTGCAGTGGTCTTCGTGTCTGCGTTAAAGTGTCGTAACACAGACTCCTTGTTCGATGCCCATCCTCGTAGAACAAAACCAGCGTGACGATGAATGTGGTCCACGTTCTTTGATACTTCGATAGCTTCTTCTTCAGTCGGGAAGCTTGTGATATAATCATCCATGTAGTGGTTCTTCTTGATTTCCTTGACTGCTCTGGGGAAGGTCTTCTCGAAGTCTTCTGCGTTCCGGTCTTTTATGTACAACGCTGTGCATGGTGAAGACGTTGCACCGAATATCACCGATGTCATCTGGTATTCTCTTGGTCTTGTGTCGCCTCTGTCGTCCCCTCTCCACAGAAATCTCAGTGCGTCTCTATCTTCTTCTCGGATCTTGATTTGCATAAACATTTCTTTGATGTCCGCTGAGACCGCGAAGGGGTGCTGACGGAACCTCATGACGACTCCAGGTAGCGACTGCAGAAGATCGGGGCCGGACAGCAACATGTCATTTAGGCTTCGTCCGTGCGACCTTGCCGCCGCGTCGTGTACCAGGCGTATCTTCGGCTTCGATGGGTTGCATACAGCGAAGTGTGGCAGGTACCATGTTCTTCCCGGCACTGCAGGCGTGCTCGCTTGGACCGCGTAGCCCGACGTAAGTAGGTTGTTGACCCGTTCTTCATACTTGGACTTCAAATCCGGGTCGCGGTCGAGCTTCTTCTCGAGCGTCATTAGTCTTCTGTATGCGTCTACGTAGTTGTTCGGTATGGTGACGTCGTCTTCCTTCCACAGCAGAGCAGTTTCGAACCTTCCATCGGGCATTCTTCGACTCTTCTCTTGTAATATCTTCATGGCGCGCTCTTCTGGGTCATTCTTCTGTCTTCTTGGTTCTACCCCAAGAGCTTCCAAGTCGAAGAACTTCTTCATCATGCCATCCATCGACTCTTCCGGGCCTGTTAGCACTGTATGCCCACAGAATGCCACAGGCTTTTGGTATGACGTACGACAGCCATGTAGCACCCAACCCAGTCGCGTGCGTGAAGCGACAGGTTGATTCTTCTTTCCTGTTCTTACTTCAAGTGCCACGAGCAGTTCCCAGTTGTCCTGTCCAATGAGTATCTTCGGACAGGCATCCCTGTAGACAAGCTGGTCTTCCATGTCGCGTAGGTGAGTGCAGTCCAGAAGATCTTCCTTTTCTATGTTCTGCCTGGTGAACATCAATCGCTGTACTGTGCGCGCGTTTCGCATGACGTATTCTTCCTCGCTGTACTTTCCTCGTATCTTGATGTCGACCCTCTTGCTGTTCTCGTGCTTGACGGTCTCGTTCAGGCCCTGTACCCACATTTCGTCGCGTGGGCCGTCCAACTCGAGTAGCTCCGCCAGCTGTTCATCGACGAGGGTGATGGTGCTTCCGTCGTCCATCAAGGCGTAGGTGTTCACTCGGGTGCCGTTTCGACCGGTGATAGTTACAGGTGCGATTTTCAAAAATGCTTGACAATTTCCGATGCGGTCGACGTTGTTGACGAGTTCTACTGCCGATACGATCTCTTGTACTGCGGGCGAAGGTGGTGGTGATGGTGTTCTTCGTGGTGCGTCTCGATGCAGCAGGTAGTGGTGTGCCATCGAGCATCCATTTTTTCCGCACGTCTTCGCTCGGCAGGTACCTCGGCGGTGTGTACTTCGTAGGCAGCGGAAGCAGATGCGGTGTCTCTTCGCTATCTCCCAACGCTCGCCAACGTCGAGGTCTTTGAACCGCTTGCAGTCAGGCAGTTGATGGTGGTCACCCTTGCATGTGGAACAGTGTTCTTCTTTCTTGACATGCTCGTTGGTTGCGAAAGTGCGCTCGTACCTCTTCTTGTAATATTTTTCAGGCGTCGTGTTCATGGCGATATCTTCTGGTGGCGCGTAGGCGCCGCACTTGTCCGCTTCTTCATTTAAAAATGCAGCAAGTCTCTTCAGGTCGGGAATGTCTTCTTTATTCTTCGCTGCGTAGTCATACCACTTGCTTCTTATTATCGGCGTAAACTTGTCGATGATGATCTTCACTAACTCCGGATTGTAGAGATAGTGAACTTTCTTCAGTGCTTCTATCGTGGCCACTATGTTAGCCACCTTATTGGCGAATATACATAAGTCTCGCGGGTTGTCGCTGAGTCTTGCTAATGTCTTCATTTTCTGCATTTCGCTCATCGCCAGTGCATCCGGTCTTCCGAATCTTCTTTCCAGGGCTTCCATTATTGTCCCCGGATCCGGCTGGCTGATGAGTAGACTGCTGACCGCCTCCGTAGCTGCCCCCCTGATGCTTCTTCTCAGTCTTGATACATTTTCGGTCTTCGAGAATAGTGCTTCAGTTTCATAGTAGGCGGCGCGGAAAGCGAGCCAGCTGCCGCACTGCCCGTTAAAGGTAGGCAGTTCCTGTAGATACTTCGGCGCGTCCCTTGTCATTCGCACCGCTTGAGTAAGAGCTGCTGCCAGGGAAGTGACGTCCACGTTCGGTGGCTGACGCGCAGGCCGGGCTTCTTCCATGTCTTCCCGGTGCTCACGATCCTGGTCCTTGTGAGCGCCCTGTCCTCGTCCTTTCTCTTCACTTTCCACAGGCGTCTTCTCTTTTTCCTTCTTGTCTTCTGCGGGAGGGTCCTTCTTCTGCCCTTCCAACCATTCCTGAACTCGGCTAGGGCATTCTTCTTCGTCTTCCGACGCGGAGGGTGCCTCGTCTTCTTCTTCTTCTGTGGCCCGCTGTCTTTCAAGCCGAGCCTGGGCGAGGGCGAGCGACGCACGTATTTCTTCCAGCTTCAATTCGGCGATCTTCTCTTGCGCTTCTAATTCCATGAGCCTTTTCTTCTGAGTGTCCGAACGTCTTGACTTGGCGCGCTTCGACGGCTTGACTGTGCTTGTGTCTTCTACTTGCGTCGTGGCGGCGGTCGTGACGTCGGTGCTCTCGGTGGAAGTCGTGGTCGTAGTCGCAGTGGTGCCCGTAGTTGTCTCTTCTGACGAGTGCGTAAGTTCCCCCTGCCGCGCCGTCCTGGCCGTGTTCGTGCTTCTTGTGGCGATCCCCGTGCTTCTGACGGCACCTCTTGAGCCGCTGG
The DNA here is from genome assembly GCA_911728495.1 of Furcula furcula. Classification (NCBI taxonomy): domain Eukaryota; kingdom Metazoa; phylum Arthropoda; class Insecta; order Lepidoptera; family Notodontidae; genus Furcula; species Furcula furcula. Next base: position 7,704,603 of record OU452268.1, on the reverse strand, counting down.
GATCTTGATTCGCAGGTTCTTGATTCGCTGGATTCAGTCTTGATTCTGCGGTGTCCGCGACGCTTCCCTTCTGCGATCTTGTGACAGGCATCTTCTTAGTCCTTCGATAGCTTTCTTCCCAAGTCCGCGCTGTTTAATCTTCTTTCTTCTTAAATTATCCGGCGAGCAAGCGACCAACAATGTGGGCGCTTGCCGGTCCTCGTAGTAGTCTTCTTTCTTCAGTTATCCGGCGAGCGAGGACCACACAATGTGGGCGATAGGTTTCCTAGGATCTTGAGAAGCTTGATAATAAAACACCAGTCTTCTTGGAAACAGTAGGGAGGCAGCGGAGGCGGGGCAGAATTCCTTTTCTTCCTTTTTCTTGACTTGTTCTTGCGAATCACTTCCAAATTGCGAATGACGCCTCGGCCAATCAGCGTCCTTTTTATACTTTGCCCGAGTGTTTTTCTGGAAGGTTCTCTGCCTCACCCCCTCTGACCAATCTTTATTGATAACATCTTACATATATTATATACAGGTTTTTCCTTATGTCTAGGTCTTAGGTTAGGTAATTCCACATTCCCTGACATATGCGTGCGCACCCGGCGTTGCCTGGTTTTAGAATGGGAGCGCGCGGACGCGGCGGGGATATTTAAGTGACCTCACCCCCCACCGTCCTAGTATAAATATTCGCCCTACGTGCGCTCCGCATGCCATTCCGTGATAGCGAGCCGTCGCACGCACATGCATGACATTATGATCTTTATTTACTTACACAATTAACATACCTAAACATATCTAAACATATTACAATATCCTATTTATTTTCCCTTCAAAATAAAACACCATAGCAAATATATTTTATTATCCAAAAAATCCTTATTCTACTAGTTACACTACTCACTAGTTGAGATACAATTCTTATACGACTACCTTATCCTATTTTTCTTATCATCTAGAATACTGTAAAAACTATTGTAAACACGTAAAATACAATGTCCTTATGCCCTTATGCCTATCCTATGAAAATATACACATGTAAACGCACTGTCTCACGCACTGAGTCTATTCTGTCGTGCACACATTCAAAGACCAAATATTATCTACATAAACTGTACTTAATGATGAATTAATTTATTTTGATAAGGATTAATAGCATGATTAAAATAAATGCGTTTAAATGTAGTCCAAACAAAATTCAAGATTTTTAAATAAAAAAAATGGTTGTTGGGCCTCGACATAGATAGTGTGCCGCGGACTTTTTGTAGATATTTATAAGATCTACAATTAATTAGAACATTTTACGGTTCTATCTTTTATAGTTTAGGCAGCGTACGCAAAATAAGTAACTTTTCTGGTTGATTTTTTACACCTTGTGTCCGAAAAAACCCAAATATCTTACGGAACCCTATTTTTTTTCATAATAAAATTTAGCCTATGTTACTCGTGGATAATTTAGCTTTCGAATGGTGAAAGAATTTTTAAAAACGGTTCAGTAGTTTTTGAGCCTATTCATTACAACCAAACAAACAAAGTTTTCCTCTTTATAATATTAGTGTAGAAGTGTAGATTTAAAAGACTTTGAGAACTTTAATTTAACACCCACTATTAATGTTTTTGGAAGTAAAAAAGATTTTTATTTTAGTTTATGTCACGTAATTTTTGGTTGATAATAAAAAAATGTCAAAAAAATACCATTATATCTCTGAAGTTTGTGGAGGGAAAAAACTGAAATAATTATGTCTATCTATATTTTACAGGAAAAAATAAAATGATATCTCTAAGTATTACAGTTTTTTAGTAATCCTAAAAAAAACTCGATAAACAAACTTAGTCTTACGATTTGTTTTTTTTTATATATTACATGAACAGTAAAATTACTATATAATACATCCAAAGATGGTAGATGACTCGTTCGACGTCCATACGTTTGAGATTTCGTTCGCGCGAATTTGCGATGATCGCGTGATCGCTTTTATTAGGACACTCCCGGTCAGTGAATTTTAATCGTTCTAGACATCGATATACTAGAAAATGAACATCTCTGGATTGGTTCGTCAAAAGAGGACGTAAACCCGAAGTAAATATAAATCCGTGCGTAAACCTAGGTCCATCCCTTGGTCCGTCATTCGTTCCCCTGCGTCGTTTTGGTCCATGCTCCATTCATTTATAGTGGGTCTATGCATGTCTGTCCATGGCATCGATATAAATATTAATTAAATCGATAGTCCATTCCATGGCCAAAGAATTATACCAGCCCAAGATCACACTGGCCGACCACCTACCGCCCGACCGCTCGCTCCGTTTCCTGGTTTCCTTTCCTGCCTGCCTGCCCTGCCCCTGCCTGACTGCCTGACTGACCGCATGTCAATCTCCGCATAGAGTATAGTGCACAATCTCCTCTAAGAGTGCACAGACTATATCCCCGCGGCTACATCTGCACGCGAATATTCGTGTCGCCCTGTCGCGATAAAACTTCGTCTTCGCCCAACGGCGAAGTCGCTGGCTACATTATCGTCCTAGCAAAAGCACGTGGTATTCGGGCGAATATTCGTCGGAATCAGTGTTGCCAGATGCATTGAGCGTTTTATAATCTGTATATAAATCTGTACCTACTGCCTTATTAACATGAAATCTGTATAAAATATGTATGGACAAAAGAGCTAAAATAAGTGAATTGGATTGGTAGGATTAAATAAAAAAAACAGTCAACTGCAAGTTGGACTCGCGCATCCAGGGTTCCAGGGCATATCTTTGATTGGACGTATAGTTATTTTACTATTCGTCTAATACCTCATAAACTAAACCGGAAAACTCAGTTTGATAGTCGAGGATTAAAAATAATAACGACGTTTGTATTAACCACTCGATGTCCCGCGCAGCTCAGCCCTCGTAATTTTCTAGTGTTTCTTTCATATGAACCTTCTCTTGACAAAAACACAAACAAAAAAAAGAATTAGCGAAATTGGTCTAGCCGCCAATATGCCTGCATATTGCCGTGACCAAAGGAAACAACAGGGGGACAGACAATATTTAAGATTATTATAATTTACTACGGAATAAGAAATCTGATATATGGCAACGCTGCTGCAACTGCAAAGGCGAAGTGTAGCTAGTACGGCGAAGTTTGTCGCGACAAAATCCTTTGATGCGTGTCAATTTACCGACAACACCGCGAAGGCATTCGTGTTCGCCCGAATACATCGCGCTAGCACGAATTGTTTGGCCACACTTGTCGCGATAACGTGAATCTTCGCCGAAGCGTGCAAATGTAGCCCCGCCATTAGGATGGTGTAGTGCATGTGTAGTGCGTACATGGCGTACACTCAGAGTAATTAGAATGGAGCTAGTATCGCGTCAATTCCCGGAACAAATTTTTCGTGGTACTTTTGCGGGGTCCGAGCGGCGAAGTAATCACACACAGATACAATTTCACGCATACTCTTGCAAATGTCTAATGCAAACTCTTCATGTTTCTATGAACCTACACTATAATAAACTCGCAACACATTCAAAAAGATACGCACACAAATAAAGAATGACCTGAACATATGAACAAAAACTTGGCAGAGGGGTTAGCGCATCATACTCTCTCCAGTGGGGCGTACACATTCTTCCTCTATGGTGTAGTGTGTCGTGTCACTGTAAAGTCTGTACCAATCAAGACCGAAAATTTTGTAAACAAACAATCACTTAACATCGTCGATTACACAATTATATCACCATCAATACACTCAAAACTGATGTCAGAATCTTCGAAAATACTGTATCTTTTATTTAAAACTTGTTTTGGATTGAAATTGTAACATTTAAATGGAAAAATATTAAATTATTGAAAAAATACAATGTCTATCGTTTTTTTTTTACAAAAGCTCTAGTGAAGGGGCGATGTATATGAAATCCACAGACTATTAAACGATATTGAGTGAATGAAAAACAGACTAAGGGTGCGTTCCACTTAGCGTTCTCAACGATCACGCTCACGATTGTAGTTCTTCCCGTTCCACTTGCTTGTGAGCGTTACTGTCGTAAACTCAATTGGAATGGACTATATAACGTTTTGAGCGTGGAGGTAAATAATACAAACGGCGAGTTAGTAAAAAGAAAGCAAAACATTTAAGAGGTTAGATTATAATCTGTAAGTCTTGAAAATAAACTTAAATAACTACTGCTTAAATCGATTTATTTTGAAAAAAAAATATGATTGATTTTTTTATATATAATATTATTGGTGTCTTCAATTAATTTACGTTCAAATGTAATTAAAATGTCTTTTGCTGAAGAAAAGTTCACTTCTAGTAAAATATCTCTGTCCGCATGAAATAACGTAAGTTTGATGCTTTGAGTTTTAAAAATGCAGCTAATTTTCATCACTACGAACCACCTTTTTAGATGACGACGACCCGTCGTGAGCTTTTCGCAGCTACCACAACGATCGCGGTCGTTATGTGGAAAGACTAAACGAGCATTTTGATCAATGTGGGCGCTAAGTAGAATGCACGCTAAATAGAACTGCTGTTCAGTTCTAAGGAATTTAGCCTAAATAAATTATGAATATTTATTTATTTCTGTTCCTATCCGTCTAAAATTAGAGCCACATCAAATACTCTTTTTACAAATCGCAAGACAATATATAACGTTCCGGTTAAAATAACCCCGACTTCGGAGATAGCTCCGAAATTGGTGGAAGGAAAATTCTGAAATAATTACAGGATATAAATGTTTATGCTAAGATTGCAGGAATAATAAAATTATGTTTCTGAATATAACGGTTTTTATTAAACGGTTTTATTTAGCTTGCCCTGGTTGTTTTCTATTTATTCAGTATCATTGTAAATCCAAGATGGCCGCCGCTATAAAATGGCGATGGGTATTAAATGTATGGGAGCCCTCAGAGCTTGACTAGTAGGATACTGTACAGTACGACGAATTTCAAATAGTAAGAAGGCGCTTGAAATTTCTATCAACACTCAAACGCTCATATCGCTGATCAATGCCCTAGATTGATGAGGAGTGGTGTGTTGACTGGTACCTAAGACCTACCGAATAATTTGTTAGCTTTAGTACAAGTAAAACCGTTTAAACTAACAAATACACTTGTTTATACGGCTTGGTATTTTTGCTACCTGAGAGCTATAAATAGCAGTAAAAAGTGTTGTGACAAAGAACAAATTAGCCAGTACCATTTACCACCACCCTCGATCTTTCCAGGAATCGGAAGTAGTCAACCCAGAAATGCAAGTTATCTTTATTAAAAATAGATGCGTCGTAAAACACGTGCATTTATTCAATTACCAAATTAGTAACTTATACCTTTTTTTACAACTACCCGATAACTAAACCTACTAAAGTAATTGCGACGAAACGAATAAGCAGTAAGTTAACCCGTTCTTAGAAAATTTTAACGTTATGGTTATGAGGTTTTATTAAAAGAATCATGAAGTTACCTTGTTACGCTATTATTACCGATATAATTAACGTTACCATGTTCTACATGCTGGTGGTGATGTGGTTCGATGTCATACTTTGTGATTTCTTTCGATTTCATCCGATCCCGTGCAATTATATTTCATTCAATAAGATACCCGATACTAAAGACGTTATGATTAACGTTAATATTATTTAACAATACCCAAAATTAACGTAAGATTATTTATTTATGTTTTATGGTTCTTTACATTTTATTAACGATATTATATATTACCGTTAACGTTTTCAAGTACACGGTAAGATTTATTCCATTGAATTAAAAACTATCCATTCACTCATTCGTTCAAAGTTGTAATATGCAATGGGGACATCACTAAAACTGTTAAAGGTCATTGACGTTCCTTTGTTTACAAAATTTTTTGTCTTGATTGGTACAGACTTTAGTAATAACTATCTATGTTAAGCTAAGCTGTGTATAGTAAATCAATCCTCTTTGGTCAGTCCAGTCAGTTTTGTTTTGTCATCGTTGTAAAGTGGTTGTGTTCGTAGCGAATCAACAAAATATTTATCGTAATTATTTTTTTCGGATCTATGTAAAAGAGCAAAGGACTGGTTGGTGAGTGAGTATGTTATTGTATTTAAAGATAATAAAGGAAATAACATAATGAACTTGGAAGGTATTTTAGTTCTTGTCCAAAATGTTCACATCACAAACAAAACTACGAAAAATAAATATTAAGGATAAACCAGATAAAACTGAACGCATATACAAGGAAACATCCTTATTATTAACTTATTTGTCAATACAATAATAATGTATGAATTTAAAAATGCAAGATAAAAATAACTATGCTCCACGATATTATTAATATATTATTATTATTTCTACCTACTAACTGACCCACGCATACTACATTTAAGTAAGTAGATTTAAGTATAAGCCTTCCTTTTGAATCACACTATTTATTGCTGAAACCTGCATTACATTACATAAATTATTATTACATGACATACGCGACCAATTAATGCTAAAAAGCGCGACGAACTTTTTTTTGTCGGTTTAGTTTTAAAACAAGTTTAAATAATAAAATCGTCTCGTCTCCTTTAATTTGCTACCCATATTGATATTTTTGCAAGTAACAAAAATGAAAAATACGGCACATGGTTTTTTAAAGTAAGTACTAAATTCATTTTTTTTTTTAATATTCAACATCTGTTTATACAATGACCTAAATATTATGAGCCTTTGTAAATTCGTATTTTATTTCAATATTGAATAGTAACGAGACGATAAGCACGCATGTTCAAAGGCAGTTATGTTACTACCTTATCAACAAAGACATTAGTTATCAACTCTCTTCTGTCCAGCGTACAGTGCCCTTCACAACGGAACACAGCAATGTTTACCGCACACACACTGCTTTGCACATGTTTACACACTGCTGCTTGGCGGCATTTGTTTTCTAAATGAAGAAACTCAACTGGGGTACAACTAGGGTTGCCAACTTTTTTTGACAAAAAAAAAGTATAAAATGGTTTGGATAGGAAAAAAAATAAAGTATTTGGAAGAAAAAAAGTATTTTTTAAATTGTATGTTTTTATTGCTTTAAAAACGTATTTTTGTGTGCTTCTAACACATGCTATCAATTTTTTGTTATCTTTGAAACATTTATGTTTCAGAGCTGGTTTGACAATTAATATTAAAATTTAAATAAATAAACAATTCCTTTTTAATTAAATTTATTGACGCTCTATTTCTCTCTTCTCGCCACTTTAGATTCATTGCTGAAAAAACTCTTACTTACTTGACTATTTAACGGTACACTGTGTACCGTTAAATAGTTAAGTACCCATAATGAGTATGTATTTTGTTTTACGCATCACAGTAAAGGTTGAAAATAAAGTATTTTCACATACTTTATTTGTATGCAAAAGTATAAAGTATAATTACCAAAAATAAAGTAGAATACGTTATTATAAAGTATGGTTGGCAACCCTAGGTACAACCCATCCACCATTCAATCTCCCGTTGGGTGTCCGTAAGAGGCGAGTACGGGAAAACAAGTAGACGGGTAGCAGTTGGGTAGCAGTGTCTTTCTATTGCATTGAATAATAATAATAAAGTCTTTGCTTGTGGCGGCTTCGTGTGGCGAGTCACCCCCTTCCCTTTGATATGGTTGAGGGGAGTGATGGCTGCTGCTCGAGTCAACTCGTGCGCGGGTGCTGCGCGCGGGAGACTGGTCCGACTATTATCCCGCCGTAATTTATTGTTTTCTTCTTTTACCCCTTGTATTATGTTTCGAACAGCAGGGCACACTATCGCTAATGTTGATCCAATTGTAACAAGACAAACAATGTTTAAAATTTTTTAAAAAAATACAAGCCCGCTTAGTTTCTTGCCGGATCTTCTCAGTTGAGGCCGCGTTGTGATCCAGTGGTAGCTTAGCGTAGCTATAATTGACCATTCAAAATGCTAAGCCTATTTGAAATAAATATATTTGACTTTGACTTTAATATATCCTGGCCTTAGAGGAGATACCACTGGAGAGAGCATGATGCCTAACCCCTCTGACAAAATTTTGTTCATATGTCCAGATCATTCTTTATTTGTGTGCGTATCTTTTTGAATGTGTTGCGTTTATTATAGTGTGGGTATGCGTGAAATTGTATCTGTGTGTCTTTGCTTCGCCTCCCGCACCCCGCAAAAGTGCCACGAAAAATTTGTTCGGGGAATCGACGCGATACTAGCTCCATTCTAATTACTCTGAGATCCTGGCCGATACGACCACTGCGGCAAATCTCTCACAAGATCAGCCATCTACGCGGGAGATATTATAGAGTACAAATGCTTGCGTAGATGCCAGTGCACTCTCGCTTCCTTTACTCTCACAATACGATGGGACGGAAGACCGACACGACCGAGGAGAGGTCAGACGCAGGGCGACTTGTTACATGCCCGACCGACGCATGGAGCATCTTACTTTTCAGACAATAAGGTGATCGGCCTGCATTGTCCTAACTGTCAAGAACAACTGCAGAAAGTAGTTGCTTGGGCATGGCCTAGGGGTCGTCTCGATTTTCGGAGTCTAAACGTTTGCGTTTGAAGCTCAGTGGGCGAGCGCTTGCCTTGGAAACGAGGTGCGCATGTTCGAACCCCGGCCCGCACCTCTGATTTCTATAATTAATCATGTGCGAATCGTCTTTGTGCGATTGTTACTAGCTTTCGGTGAAGGAAAACATCGTTAGGAAACCTGCATGTCTGAGAAAGCCTAACTAGCTTTCGAATGACGTGTGAAGTCCGCCAACCCGCACTTGGCCAGCGTGGTGGACTATGGCCTAAGCCCCTTCATCTTGAAGGGAGGCCCGTACCCAGCAGCGGGACATAAACAAGGGCTGGTATTATTATTATAAACGTTTGGGATGTGGGCCTTTCAAACGAATACGGTGGTACCGTGACAGGTTTCCGGGGAACTAAAAGACGGTTATAAAGGCAAGGCACTAAGAGGTATCTGGCAGATGCCACCGGTCAGCCCAGGTCCCCAGGTTTACAGATGCGACAGCCGCGGGGGTTTTAGAGGGTAAAAAATTCCATATACTCCGGTTCAAACCCTTATGAAAATGTAACTAAAATCCTTTATTTCAAATAGGTCAAGATTAGCACTTTCGCATTGTCGTATTTATCATAATAATAAGAAATACACTTTATTGTATACCAAAAGTTACCAATACGTTGAAGATATCAATGTACAAAGGCGGCCTTATCGCTAAAAAGCAATCTCTTCCAGGCAACCCAACTAGAAAATGAGAGAGAGAAACATAATCATTATCATTATATTTATCATTCATATTTTATCGTAAAAACTACCACCGGATCACAACGCGGCCTCAACTGAGAAGAGCCGGCAAGAAACTCAGCGGGCTTGTCATTTTTTAAACTATTTCATGTAGTGTCATTGTTTCGTTACCGCACAACTAAACGTAATTTAAATATTATGCTTCAAATCGATGTTCGTTACTCGGTAAGCAATAGCAAAACGCAGTCGCGTATGAACTGCGATGCACTACGTACTATTCAAATCGTTGGAGCGTTAGCTATACGTGTGGAGCACCAAACCACCGTCGCGCGGGAGTGTCTCTTGGTCTCCTCGGTCTCTTACCTCTAGAAGAGAATCTAATCCCTACGCGAGTGATAATTTGTGCCACAAGAACGAATTCCAGTACCACATCAGAGCCGGCTCTTGGACAATCGAAGGTGGAAAGCTCATCGTGTGCTGTACGCAATCCAGGGTATGTAGTTCATTCTGTTTTGCTAGGCACATCTGAGTAGTTGAACATCGACTAAATCGTATATCGTATTTTCCCTGTGTAGTAGAAAGCCACCCAGCTGTTTCGGCTAGGTGCGTATGCTACATAATTTCTGGTGCCGAAACCCGGGAGTTTCCACCTAATCATCAGAATCGTATATGTGCTTATGGTATTTCTGGTAAACATCGCGGTATTTTAGCTTAGAACGCAAAATTGATCGATATTTAATCCACCTACCTACTGCATTCTAAGTTATTCCATCACACCTTTTACGTACCGGATCTTAAGTACATAATTCATATTTACGTTCACGAGTCATCACCATCGTTAAACTGGAAGTAATTTAATTATTTTGTTGTAATACGAATAGCGGGAATCATTGCAAGAACTAGATAAGCAAACACTAATTTTATCGGTGCTTATTCTCCATCGGCTTGCAATAATTCTATCATCCAAATCTAAAATATTATACGTAATTATTTATTCTATTGAAATAATTAGCATTCAAACTTATATCAAAAATTGAAGGTACACACAACTTGTTGGCGTCGGCCGCCGCATCCACGGCTGCGCTCGAGCATTTTTACGCAGAGTACAGCCCTCCCCTCAAGTTCGAATAAATTCTCACATCATTCATACAAGTTAAATTTAACTTTTTTGTGCGGTTGTATCTCGTGTATCATAGTAACGAGGTTGTCATTTTTTACTTTTGTGCAACCTTCTGTTGACCGAAATAAGATCTAAAATAATTTATTTATTTTAGTATCGTGGTTTGCACGGCAATTTCTATTGTCCTCGCCCGCCTGGTGACTGGTTTTAAGCTTATCTCTTATCTCACGATAGCGGGATAATTCTCACACGTATTATTGAACGAAACAATTAACTCGCTCATTTGTTTACATTATTTACGTTCTATTTTTAGATAATAATACCGTTAAATACATCAAATTAAATTAAAAATGTCGCTTCTTCGTAAACATTCTACACGTAAACAAGGAACTTTAAGGAAATCGAAGTCGAAGTCAGAGGATATTGAGTATACGGTTCAAGACTTAGCAACATTACGGAGAAAACGGACTATTGCTTACAAACGGTTGGCTAAGGCGTTGGAGATCGGCGAGTTGGCTGCCAATAATGACGTGCAGTGCAATTTGTTTCTTTCTTATCATCAAGAACTCAATCAAATCGTATCAAACTTTGAAGATTCACATTTTACTATCCTCGAAATTATTGCCGATCCCGAAACGGATGACAATGAGATCCAAGAACGTTTTGATGAAATGTATTTTCAGGTTTTATCCATACATCGTACTTTAACGAAAAATGAATCGGTACATAATATTCAACAACTGCACAGTGGTTCAACTTCCAACATTCGTTTGCCAAAAATGGTGTTGCCGAGTTTTTCCGGCAACATCAAACAATGGCCTGAATATTATGATACGTTTAACGCGTTAATACACAACTGTTCTTCGATTTCTGATACGGAGAAGTTTCACTATCTGATTTCTTCTCTTAGCGGCGATGCGTTATCAGTGGTCAAGGCATTTCCTATGACACACGAACACTATTCCGATGCATATGAGGCGCTCGTAGCTCGCTATAAAAGCAAACGTACTTTAGCTTTCACATGTTGGCGGGATATTCTAAATATCGATCTTAAAAGTAATAATGCGCGCGAATTTCAAAAATCGCTTGACCTCTTTGAAGAAAACTTAAGTATTTTAAAAACAATCGACCTGCCGGTCAACCAGTGGGATTTCGTTTTAGTATATCATATTTTATCGAAACTTGATAAAGATTTGCGCCGTGATTTTGAAGAAAAATATTCAGACACCGAATTACCATCGTACGAACAATTAAAAAAGTTTTTGCGGTCTAAATGCGAAGCTTTGCTACGTGATACACATTTTTCTGAACCGTACAAATCGAACAAGCCGTTACCTAAGATCACGCAACAACCATTTAAACGGATCACTGCATCACATACGCTTGTGGCTGCAACCGCTGCAACTAATCAACCCCAACAAAATGAAGACGACAATAAATTTAAATCGTATTCTATCAAGTGTGCTTTTTGTTATGGGTCACATTCAATATCATCATGTCAAGATTTTCTTAGCAAATCGCTTGACGAACGTATGGCAATTGCCAATCAGGAAAACTGGTGCTATAATTGTCTCAAACCATCGCATCAATTAAAGAACTGCAATTCAATATTTTCGTGCCGCACATGTAAACGTAAACATCACACCTTGCTCCATCGCGATAAATCAAATATCGAACCAAACCTCATCGGATCGTCGTTGGTAGCAAGGTCACAATCGAACGTTACTGTGTTACTAGCAACTGCTATCGTGCAAGTTCAAGATGCGTCAGGCAATATGCAATCGTTCCGTGCTTTATTCGACACAGGAAGTCAAAGCAATTTTATTACCGAATCTGCAGTGAATCGTTTAAACTTAAAGCCGATTGCAACAAATGCAATGGTTAGCGGCCTAGGAGAAGCATCAGCGCCTATTATTGGCGATATCACTTGCTCCGTAGGTACTAACGATCGTGTTCTCTTTAAGTTAGACATGCATGTCATATCTAAGATATGTGGCGATCAACCTATCGCACAACTCAATACATCGGGATGGTCACATATTAAATCGCTGCCATTGGGTGACTCTGGCTTTGACATTCCAGGGCCAGTCGATCTTCTTTTCGCTGCGGACGTTTTCGCTGATTCTGTGCTTAACGAACATATCAAAGGAGGTGTCAACCAACCAACCGCATTTAATTCTGTCTTCGGTTGGCTACTGCTAGGCAAAACTTGCCTATCGTCTAATTCTTTAATACACACGTTGCCGGATATCGATAATGAATTAAATTCTCTAGTACAGCGCTTTTGGGAACTGGATTCCTTACCAAGATCATTAACGTTATCTCCGAATGAATCACTTTGTGAGCAAAAATTTATCGACAGCCATTTGCGCGATCCTTCTGGACGATACATAGTTCGAATTCCGTTCAAACACGACTGTGAACCCACGTTTGAGGGATCTCGGGATGTTGCCTTGCGAAGGTTCTACGCAACCGAACGGAGGTTATCACGTGACCCGCAGTTACAATCACAATACGCAGACTTCATGTCTGATTATATCGAAAGCGGTCACATGTCACGAGTCCCTGTGGGTGAGATGGGCTCTGGTAAGTATTACATCCCTCATCATTGTGTTTTACGTCCTGATTCTGTAACTACACGTCTTCGCGTCGTATTCGACGGTTCTGCAAAAGACTTGCATTCTCGATCTCTAAACGATAGCCAGTTTATCGGCCCAAAGCTACAACCGAATATATTGGATATCCTTTTACGCTTTCGACAACACAATGTTGTTTTTATGGCTGACGCTCGTCAAATGTACCGACAGATTTTAATTGCAGAGGAACATCGTGACTATCAGCGTATTTTTTGGAGGACCACGCCTGATGAGCCACTTCAAGAATACCGCTTGAATACGGTCACCTACGGTTTAGCCTCGTCTCCATATCTCGCTTGCCGTACCCTGCGACAGCTCGCTGAGGATGAGGGAGATTCCTACCCACTCGCAAAACAAATCTTCTTGTCCGATATTTACATAGACGATGTTACCACCGGATTTCAAAGTTTAGAAGTCGCTCAAGACGCGAAATTGCAAGTCATAGACCTTTTTAAACGTGGATGTTTTCAACTAAGAAAATGGGTAAGTAATAATCCCGAACTATTGGCTGATTTACCTAGCGAAGATTGTCTTACTGGTTCGGTATCGCTTGACAATTCCGAAACTAACACTTTAAAGGTTCTCGGACTAAAGTGGGATCCATCGTCGGATGAATTTTTATTCGAAATCAAACCTTCTGATCGGCCATGTTCTAAACGTTCTATTCTGAGCGAAGTCGCCAGAATCTTCGACCCTTTAGGGTTTCTATCTCCAATCACAATCAAGGCTAAGTGCTTGATCCAACAACTGTGGATACTCGGTGTTGGTTGGGATCAGACACCTCCTGATAAGGTCACTAGAATATGGAACACATATCTTCAACAGTTATCATCTTTATCGCAACTTAGAATTCCCCGGCAACTTATTTCGACAAACATGAAATCGTGTGAGCTGCATGGTTTTTGTGACAGCTCAGAGATCGCCTACGGTGCAATCATCTACTTCCGTATCACCGATGCTGATGATAAGGTTCACGTTTTCATGGTTTGCTCCAAAGCACGTGTGGCACCTCTTAAACGCACCTCGCTACCTCGACTTGAACTTTGCGCTGCTGTTCTACTATCGGATCTATACAAATTTGTACGAGATACTCTGGTTTCTGAAATCCACATTAACGCTGTCTACCTTTGGTCGGATTCCATTGTTGTCCTGTCGTGGTTACGTTCCCACTCTTCCCGCTGGGCCACTTTTGTCGCCAATCGTGTCAGTCATATTCAAGACATTACTCCTACCGACTGCTGGCACCATGTATCATCTAGCGACAACCCTGCAGACATTTGCTCACGTGGACAGTATCCGAACGAGCTTCTGTGCAATTCACTATGGTGGGCGGGACCTTCTTGGCTTTTGGAAGGCCAAAAGTTCTGGCCTACAAGTGCAGCAAATATATCACATAAAGAAGATGTGATCATAGCAGCCGAAGAACGCAAGTCAGTGCTTTTAACAACTACTGCAGACGCCACAATTGAACCATCCATTTTCGACAATTTGCTGACTAGATTTTCTTCTTTAGAAAAACTTGGTAACACTATAGCTTACGTTTACCGTTTTATCCACAATTGTCGTAATCCGAATCAAGCTAATCGTACCGTATTTTTGAACAATGTTGAACGACACAATGCATTGATGCAAATTGTAAAACATGTCCAAAGTATTAATTTTGCAAACGAAATCGCTAACCTTAAATCGAAAAAACCATTATCGAAACCGTTTCGTAAACTTAATCCGTTTATCGACAGTCAAGGTATTCTCAGGGTGGGCGGCAGAATCTCTCGATCGGGTTTAGAATATGAGCAACGGCATCCTGCATTCCTGCCGTCTGATCACCCCCTAACGTTTTTAATAATCGACTTCATACATCGTAACTACTTGCATCCGGGTATAAATACGACTCACTACCTGCTTTTGCAGCAATTTTGGATAATTTCTGCCAAACGCACAATTCGTCGTCGTATTGCCAAATGTATTCCATGCTATCGACTCAACCCTCGGCCATTGCAGCCGTTTATGAGCGATCTTCCGTCGTACCGTCTTAATCAAGTTAAGCCATTCTCCGTGGTAGGCGTGGATTTCGGCGGACCTTTCCGCATTAAACTAGGTCCACATCGAGGTGCCAAGATAGACAAAGCATATCTTTGCTTATTTATCTGTCTTGCAACTAAGGCTGTTCACCTTGAGGTGGTTTCAACACTCTCTACTGATGGTTTTATCGCTGCACTAAGACGCTTTGTTGCTCGTCGCGGTCGCTGTAATGTTATCCATGCTGATTGCGGGACTAATTTTGTCGGCGCTAGAAATCAACTTTCGGCTTATATGCATCAGGCTTCTAACGCGGAGAAGATTCAATTTAAATTCAACTCTCCATCAGCCCCGCACTTTGGTGGTGTTTGGGAAATTCAGATTAAGGCCGCAAAATCCCACTTATTTCGCGTTGTTGGTGACCAAGTCCTAACCTTCGAAGAACTTTCGACTCTCTTTGCCCAAATTGAGTCCACCCTTAATTCAAGGCCACTTTGCCCTATCAGTT
Source organism: Furcula furcula (assembly GCA_911728495.1). Classification (NCBI taxonomy): domain Eukaryota; kingdom Metazoa; phylum Arthropoda; class Insecta; order Lepidoptera; family Notodontidae; genus Furcula; species Furcula furcula. The sequence goes on along the minus strand of OU452268.1, from coordinate 7,689,117 downwards.
CCGACCCTAATGATCTATCAGTGTTAACGCCAGGACACTTTCTTACATTAGAGCCTTTGACGGCGGTCCCCGATGAAGATCTATCAAATATTAAAGTAACTCGGCTTCAACGGTGGCAGCTGTTACAATCGTTTCATCAGAGCTTCTGGTCCAGGTGGAAACACGAATATCTTAATACTCTAACGCAACGAGCCAAATGGACCCAGGACTCTAACCCACTAAAGGTAGGCGCGATGGTGATGATCAAGGACGATAATCGCGCTCCACTGCAATGGCCGCTCGCCAGAGTTGTAAAGCTTCTCCCTGGTGTTGATGGGATTACTCGGATTGCAGAAGTTAGGACTGCGAAAAATAATATAATTCAAAGACCGTTGGTTAAGTTATGTCCTCTACCGTTAGAGGACTAGCTTAAATCGTTATTTATCGTATCTTTCAAATCAATTTAATCATATATTTTCTTAATCTTAATTTATTCGTATTATATCGTATTAAAAATTCTATTGTTCTATCTCATATCTTAATCTTAAATCGTAAGCAAAGTTAGTTTTAGTAATCAATATAACTATCGATCCTGTCCCTAAGATTGTTCTTTTTATCGTTTAACCAGAAAATACCAGAGGCATTTTGGTGGGCGGGATGTTTCGTTACCGCACAACTAAACGTAATTTAAATATTATGCTTCAAATCGATGTTCGTTACTCGGTAAGCAATAGCAAAACGCAGTCGCGTATGAACTGCGATGCACTACGTACTATTCAAATCGTTGGAGCGTTAGCTATACGTGTGGAGCACCAAACCACCGTCGCGCGGGAGTGTCTCTTGGTCTCCTCGGTCTCTTACCTCTAGAAGAGAATCTAATCCCTACGCGAGTGATAATTTGTGCCACAAGAACGAATTCCAGTACCACATCAGAGCCGGCTCTTGGACAATCGAAGGTGGAAAGCTCATCGTGTGCTGTACGCAATCCAGGGTATGTAGTTCATTCTGTTTTGCTAGGCACATCTGAGTAGTTGAACATCGACTAAATCGTATATCGTATTTTCCCTGTGTAGTAGAAAGCCACCCAGCTGTTTCGGCTAGGTGCGTATGCTACAGTCATTTTTTAACCTATACCCGGGTCCTGGAGACCTTACGAAAGCTTCCCAGCGTGAACAAAAGCAAAAAGCTTTCTTCATGATGGTTTTCATTACAGTTAGCTATTTAAAAACAGTGGAAATCACATTAGCACACTTAGCCGGGAATCGAATTGCCACATACGAGGAATGTCGGTCACCAGTCTAGCATCACAGTATAGGATTAAATCTAACTGTCAATGGGACCGCTGACCTCATCCGGTCCCCGGTAAAAAAAGTAGGCTTAGCCATTCCACGCGACTGCGAATCCGTGTTGCTATATCCTACTAATCTATGTTATCCTGGTACGTACGACCTTGTTATTGGAGCTAATTGTATTGTAACTTACTTAAATACTTATTACACACTTACATACTGGCTAGGACAATGCAGGCCGATCACCTGATTGTCTGTAAAGTAAGATGATCCATGCGTCGGATGAGCATGTAATAAGTTGGTCCTGCACATGACCTCTCCCCGGTCATATCTGTCTTCGGTCCCATCAAATTGGGAGTGTAAAGGAAGAGAGAGTGCTCTTGTGTCTACGCAAGCACTTGTGCACTATAATATCTCCCGCATAGATGGTTGATCTTGAGAAAGATTGGCCGCTGTGGTCGTATCGGCGAGGAGGACATTATTTATTATTACATTGTTTATTATAGGAAGGTACTAGCATGACATACATTGTAGCCACAGTGGCGTAGTGGGAAACCGCTTGCTTTGCAAACCGGAGGTCGCGGGTTCGAAGCCCGCGCGAGCAACAACTTTGAGCAGTTGATTGAATTAAATTTATTTACCTTTATTTAAAATTCAGCGGTTCCTACGTTTAATGCAGCAGAGTCTCTGTTCACCACCTTCCTGCTCCATCATCAGACCTTGATTACCATCTATCTTTTTACCAACTAATCGTCGAAAACGAGCCTAAATTTTGTAGGTCTACGTTTATTAGTGCAGAGATCCTGTTACCACCTTCCTGCTCCATCATCAAACCCTGGTGAAGATTACCACATATTCTTTGGCATCGCCCGATTTACACATGTCCTAAATTTCATGTCTTTTGGACGAATGGAGGTAACAGAAAATGTCTATTATAGCTATAACTTATATGTCTACATCGTTTTGGAAAAGAGCTTATAATCTTTAAACGGCTGGGTCGATTTTCATGAAACATAGCTAAGAACCATCTCGATTAAACCAGCTTTAAAATAATAAACTATTTAAAAAAAAATAAAAACCGACTTCAAAGTAAATTATCTAAAAAGCATAAAATAACGAAAATATTATTGAAGTTGGTGTTAGCGTACCTGCTGTGTATATTCTGCACCAACTTCAATAATATTATCGTTATTTTATGCTTTTTAGATAATTTACTTTGAAGTCGGTTTTTTTTTTTTTAAATAGTTTATTTAAGACTACTAGTGACTTATTTTACCAAGATAGGTATCAGCACTATCACGCAACTCGAACGTCTACATTACAGTAACTTACTGAAAACATAAAAAGTTTATATCTCTTAAACTACTAGACCGATTTTGATGAAATTTGTACTCTACCCTAAGTTGAAAGATACTCTAACTATTGCAAAAAGAATTTTCGAAATCGGACTTGTAGTTTCTGAGAAATCCGTGGACAAACCTACATACATACATACACTCGTGAAATTTGGTAAATTCGTTTAGAAGCCCACATAGACTAACATATATGAATATTACGCATTTTTATTAATATTACATACATACGCGTCGAATACAGAACCTCCTTTTTTGAAGTCGGTTAAAAACAACACCTGAGAGCATGCCACTGACACAGACAGACAGACATAGGTACAACTCCAAACCAAATAAGCTTGAACGCGATTACAACTTTATTATGCAGTCATAAAACACCCCCGCTGTATAGATGACCGTTAACGCGGCAGCAAAAAACGGTTGGTAATACAAAGTTGTTTTTGCTGACGCGCCTAGTTGACAATGTATGGGTTATGTAGTTATTGAGCCGCAAACGAACTTGTAATCACGTTCAAGCCTCAGACTCCTCAAATCGTTCAAGCACAAAATATACAGTGGTTCAAGCTTATTTGGGATGGAGTTTTGTATCAAACTTATAACACGCTTTTGGTCGGGGATTAAAAATAACTTTGTTTTAAAATATTTGCTGTACGTAAAATAAGCATTTGTACTACATATTTACTTCAAATTAGTAACGATTTTGTAATTGCTTTACACTTATGGTATTTATCATAACTTAGCGATAACGTTTGATAGGCTAGCAAGGTATTGCGCGATGGATTGATAAGTATACTTACTACCATATGAATAGAATCTACTTTAAATTATACTTTAATTATTACGCGAAGTGGCACTACATCCAGCATCTGTCCTGCACCTAATCTCTCTCCGGTCGTGTCTGTCTTCCGTCCCATCGTATTGTGAGAGTAAAGGAAGAGAGAGTGCACTTCTGTCTACGCAAGCACGCGTGCACTATATCTATATGTCCCGCGTAGATGGCTGATCTCTCTGTGGGCTATCAAGTCGGTAATGGCGCATTGTGTAACCCACAAGCAGAAAATAATGAAAATAGTCAACAGTTTTAGTGCAGTGGGCTCAACATTGAAGTGATGGCTGCTGCTCGAGTCAACTCGTGCGCGGGTGCTGCTTGGGGGGACTTGTGCGACTACTATCCCTTTGGCCGCCTAGTTTGTTGTATTTTCGTCGTATTTTTTTCTCTCTTATATGATATTTTAACAGTAGGACACGCTGTCGCTGATGCTGATCTAATTGTAAGAAGCCAAACACTGTTAAAAAAAAAACCGTTGAGTTTCTTGACGGATGGTCTCAGTTGAGGCCGCGTTGTGATCCGGTGGTAGCTTTTAAATTAAATTGATCGTTCAAAAGTGCCATTAAGCCTATTTCCAATAAATGATTTTAAATTTGAATTTGTTATTTTCCCGTTTAGGTGTGGTTTAGGTATCGAACCCTAAAAAAGTATTGGCCAGGAGGAGGTAATTATTTTCTTCCTCGTAGATGTGAACGAAACTTAGGGCCCGCCTCAGCGATATCATTGCTCGCTTCAATCAAATCAACTTTAACCGTTGACCCTAACGCTGCTAATTGTAGCGACAGATAGCGGTATTAACTCCATAATCTGTCCACACTGGATTACCAGAAATGTATTCGATCATCGGACGTGTGGCGGCTTCGTGTGGCGGGTCACCCCCTTCCCTCCAATATGGTTGAGGGGAGTGATGGCTGCTGCTCGAGTCAACTCGTGCGCGGGTGCTGCTTGGGGGGACTGGTCCGACTACTATCCCTTTGGCATTTTAGTTTGTTGTATTTTCGTCGTATTTTTTATTTTATTTGATATTTTGAATGGCAGGACACACTGTCGCTGGTGCTGATCTAATTGTAAAAAGACAAACTATGTTTTAAAAAAAAATGTGAAAAAATTACAAGCCCGCTGAGTTTCTTGCCGGATCTTCTCAGTTGAGGCCGCGTTGTGATCCGGTGGTAGCTTTAAAAAAAAAATGACCGTTCAAAAGTGCTAGCGTTAAGCCTATTTGAAATAAAAATTTTGAATTTTGAATTTTTTGACGACGAGACGCACAGCGCATAACAAAAAATTATTTGTTTCTCGCAGATATTTGCGATGCGATGCGAATTCGCAGTTATGTGTGGAAGCCCTAAGCGATTTGCTTCTTCATTTATAATAAGGACAGCTACGGACTGTTTGCCTGCGTCGGTTTACCCGCCCGATTATAATGTAGATGTTTTCAAGGCTAGAGTGAATAGGCTATTAATAAGCTATAATAGATCCAACCGTTTATTTTCTTTTTGACAGCACCAATAGAACGTAACTGCGTCATGTTACGCAAAAGTTCACTTAAAGTGAAGTTCACTTTTAAAAGTTCACTTTAAGTGAACTTTTAAAAGTGAACTTTTGCGTAACATGACGCAGTTACGTTCTATTGGTGTTGTCAAAAAGAAAATAAACGGTTGGGCGCTCTATAGTGTGCTTTACCATCCTCGACTGCGTCAACGCTTTCCATCAGGTGGGGTTCCTCATCATCAGCAGCCGAAACATGTCTACTGTTGAACAAAGGCCTCCCCTTTAGAAGGGAGGGGTTACCATAATCCCCACGTTTGGCAGGCGGCTTGGGGCTCGCAGTATAGGTGGTAGGTAATCCAATAGATAGACGCTGCTGCCCGTCTTCTTGTTTTCCCTTAGTCGCATCTTACGGACACACAACGGGAGGAGTTGGGGGGGGTGCTGTTCTTACCCGGACACCCCACGGGTTATTATTGGCTATAAATCGATCCCGGTAACCACCGGAACCCAGTTGGATCCATTGTGCATGCCGTAGTCCGGTATAGGTTTTCTAAAGATTTCTATAACTATGCTAGGTACTAAGAAAGTTCGTTTTATTTTTACTGTGAAATATAAATTTTCCATCATAAATAATTTATTACTTAAATAAATAAATAAAAATAAAATAGCCTTTATTTGATCTTAATAATAATATAAATTCTTCTTGCTCCTTCAATCTTGAAATTACTGATATTATATCTACTATAACTCTTATGTTTAATTGTTAGCAAGGTCCCCAGTCCCCCTAGACAATGTAACATTATACAAGCGCTATCGCCAATAGAAAGTTTAAAATTGTATGAGAATGACATAAGTCATCGAAAAATCACGTGACATATTGTAGGGAATTGACACCATTAGCGAATGAAGAAATAGATTCGCTATGAAGCGATTGCATCTTGTCTAGGCCCTCTGGTTGGGTAAAGGCCTCCTCCAACGATGTCCACTTCTCTCTACCCTGTGCTATTTGCCACCACTTTGGACCAGCGACTTATTTAATTTCGTTCGTAATTTATTACTTACCTGTATTTATTTCCCCGTGGGGTGTCCGGGTAAGAATAGCACCCTCCCATCTCCTCCCGTTCGGTGTCCGTAAGAGGGGACTAAGGGAAAACAAGAAGACGGGCAGCAGCGTCTTTCTATTGGATTACCTACCACCTATACTGCGATCCCCAAGCCGCCTGCCAAACGTGGGGATTATGGCAACCCCTCCCTTTTGTGGGGAAGGCCTTTGTTTCTTTCAGATGTTTATTTCAGATTTCTTTCCTCCACAAAATTCAGTGATATATGGGCTTACTGGGAAGGTATTTATTTCGACATTTTTAATTATGTTACAATTACAGATAAAAAAAATCAAGTGTACTTATAGATAAACAGATTAAGTCGAGTGCTTCTTGACCTAAAAAATTATTGCGACATTTAATCAAATGTACCTATATGACGTATAAATATGTCACCATCATCGGCAGCCCTTAATCCTTTATTACCCTTCACTGAATTCAGTGACTAACTCATTTACAGTGTTGCCAACTCTCAAAAATGTATAGCCCCCTAAGCTCCAATCAAAAACCCCTAAAACCACCACAATTTCTAGAGATTCCCCCTAAAAAAATATATTTTTTATAAAATAAATAATTAATTATTTTTAAAATAAATAATACATTAAAAATTATAAAATATTTATTATATTCAATAAACGAACAATAACCCATCCCACATTTTTTCGCCATAAATTTGGGGGGGAAACCCCTAAGTTGGCAACCCTGCTCATTTAGCTTCCTAAATAACGGAAGGTGTAATAAGGGCTTTAGACGGAAGAGGTTGCCATAATCCCCACGCTTGGCAGGTGTCTTGGGGATCTCTAGTTAGGTGGTAGGTAATGCAATAGAAACACGTTTTTTTTTTTTGGGAACGATAGACGCTGTTAGCCGCAGATGGCCATTGCAGCTTCACCGGACAATAGGAGGCGAGCGCTTGAAGCGCTCTAGCCTTTACGGCAGAAGTAGCGACGAGTACAAGGGCACCTCAGGGAGGCACGGCCTCGGCTTGGGCTGTCGCTTAAGAGAGGGCTGAGTTTACCACCGGTTCACAACGCGCCCCCACTGAGAAGAACCGGCAAGAAACTCAGTGGGGTGATGCACGTCGTTGAGGTCGCATACGTACGACCCTTCGGGCTGCTGCCCGTCTTCTTGTTTTCCCTTAGTCGCCTCTTACGGACACGCAACGGGAGGAGATGGGAGGGTGCTTTTCTTACTCGGTCACCCCACAGGGAAATAATATAATTTGTCTTTTAAGATTATTTTGTTTGTCTGGGTTATGTACATATGTTATCAGAGGCGTAGCCTGGCTTAGATGGGCCCTTGTGGGGGGCCCTTATACGTAGGTACGGCCTATGGGCAATGATATCATACGTAAAAGGAGGTATCCGGAAGTGGCGGGGGTGAGCTAATTAGCATAACTTGAATCAGTAGCACATTACCCACGGAAGCAGTGATTATACGCTTATATTTACCCGTGGTGTGCCGGGTTAGAATTACATCCCCCATCTCCTCTCGTTGGGTGTCGTAAGAGGCGACTAAACGAGAACAGGAAGACGGGCAGCAGCGTCTTCCTTTTGGATTTATCTTCCACCTATACTTCGATCCCCAAGCGTGGGGATTATGGCCCCCCCCCCCACCCTTCTAAGGGTGAGGCTTTCGTTCAGCTGTTGACGTCTATCGGCAGCTAATGAAGTTGGTGGATAACATTTTACGAATCATTTATTGTATATGTTACCGGCAATCTGTATAATACGGTATTCTATACAATACCTAGGTAATGTATATAATACCTAAAACGTTAAGGTAATGTATGAAATATTTTTCATTTTATACTTTGCCTAGGCATTCTATACAATACCGAATGCGCTGCCGGCAATGTGTGTAAAAGACGTGAGTGGGAGGGTGCGCGTTGCGTTCAGTGATCTCATTGCGTAATCTATTTCATTAAAATGGCACGCAGGAGCGAGCGAAGCGAGCTGGGGCTCACAGAGTACCGCGACATCGCTCATATATGTTACGCAATGATACGAGCGAGCGAAGCGAGCGGGCATGCCCCCCGTATCATTCGTGTTAGGTTGCTTCATCTAATGCCTATTGCATTAGATCAATGCATGCAAATCTAATGTGTTATTTTTATCTCTCATTTTATACCCTTCTACTTTCTTACATATTTATAACATTGATAAATACACACCCAAATATAATTATTTTACACATTGCCGGCGGACCAGCAGGTACTCTATACACTACCTAGAAATTGTATACATTACCTAGGTATTATATAGAATACCTGAATTATACAGATTGCCGGTAACATATACACACGTTCGGTATGTAGCCCGGTGGGCCCTTGACGTTGAGACGGTTGATGCGGCGGTTGCTACGCCTCTGGTTTTTATACTTTTAGTATTTATACTCTTTTATGATGATCGGATGTCATAACGTCCTAGTATCGATAACGGATATAGTTGTCACGAACCTGTATTATAACTGGACAGCGTAGTCTTCTAAAGATCACGAGCCGAATGAGAGGTCCGAAAGTAGTAGTGTATCTCTGTCTAATAGGGTGTCCACGCATTACTATGTGGAAAAATTCTTTTTCTCACTTCTAAGGTCTTTTGGCGGCGGATCGGGCCACAACGGGCGGTGCCACATCGGCGCTCCTGCGTGACCTCCGTCAATCTGAATGTTGCGAGGCGCACCGCATGAGACGATTTTTGCGTTCAAATCGTAATTTTGGTGACATAATACTAATTATAATTATTATTTGTATTGTATAATTGGATGGAATTTAAAGGAAGTTCGCAGTCATTACATATCAGATCTGCTGTACTTACCACAATTAAGACAATAAATTATTTGAATTTGTGGTAATACCTAGCCATCGTTTTCTTCCGGATATCTGTATTTCATTCCACAATTCAGGTTGAGTTAACCAACGTTTGTATGGAAACCATCATCCGAGACGACCGACGCGACGCCATACGTAACAATGGTCACCCTACTCTAACAGTACACCGCGACACCGGTTTACTTACTACGACAATGTCGACAATCACACAACAGCTCAGTGCTGCTACCTTCAAAAAATAATTCAAGTATCAGGGTTCTGTACACCACCTCTTTTTATGTTTTTCAACATCCAAGGCAAGCTATTTGCGTCACATTTATACTTCAGACTTATCCATTATATATATTTATCACTATTCAGTATATTTTTACACCAGTTCACTATACATATGGCGTTATTAAAATTCTTAGTCTTGTACTCTTACTTATCTGTATTTATAATATTGTATTGATGGCTCCAAAAAATGAACTATTTAAACTTGGTTTTTATAACGCTGGATCTCTAAATACTAATCAAGACGATTTCCTAGTTGCAATGTCTCGTTTCAATGCCGATATTGTCGCAATTAACGAGACCTGGCTGCGTCCGGGCCAGGAAGCGTGCGCGCCTGCTGTGCCCGGCTACCGACTACTCAGTGCCCCGCGTCCTGTGCACATGAGAGCTGGGCGCGGCGGGGGAGTGGCATTTTACGTAAAGTGCGGCATCCGAGTGCGTCGCGCGAAACACCCAGACGCAGATATCGAACAGATGTGGCTGTCTACTCGCTTAAACGGATATTCAATTGCAATTGGTACGGCATACAGGCCGCAATGGGTTAAGGTTGATACGTTTATAGACGGTCTAACGGAATCTGTTGTTTTCTTCTCAAGCCACGACTACGTGGTTTTGCTAGGCGATTTTAATATAAATTTATTGAATTCTTCAGACACCAATTCTATGAAAGTCGAAGAATTCTTGCGCTGCGTTGACCTCACCCAGATCGTCACTGAACCTACGCACATTTCTACTAGCACCAAGACGCTCATCGACCTGGTTTGCACTAATGCCCCGGTGCGTGAAGTCTCAGTTTCTCATATTGCTGATACTCTTGGACATGCGATGATCAATGTAAAACTTATGTTAAAAAAAATTAAAATTCCCCCTAAATATATAGTATATCGACCGATAAAAAATATTAATCTAGACGCGTTAAATAAAGATGTAAATGCTATTGACTGGGAATCCCTGTCTGATTTACCTTCTGTTGACTTGATGGTGGATAAATTTAATTCTTTGCTGCTTCGTATATTTGATAAACATGCTCCAATAAAAAAAAACAAAATTAGCTATAATCACACGTTACCTTGGGTGACTGATACAATTAAGATCATGATTGACCTCCGCGACGAAGCCCGTGAAAGGTTCCGTAGTACAGGCTCTGAAGTGCATAAAAAATACTACAAAGACTTTAAAAAGTTAGTTGAAACCAGTATGTCGAATGAGAAGCGTGCTTATTTCAATCACCATGTTAATTCTCAGATCAATAATAGCAAAGCTTTTTGGAAAAATCTTAAGGACAAAATTTTGGTTGACCCTAGTAAAAATAGCACCTTACCTGACTTTTTTGACAATCCTGACGATATTAACGACCATTTCCTTAATATACCTGGTAATAATACTACCGCCATATCAGATTTGACATTTTTTGAGTATCATCGCTTTAATAATTCAACCTTTCAATTACAGCCTGTGTCGGAAAGCGATGTCGCTCGTTTTATCACCTCAATAACTTCTAATGCTGAGGGCTGTGATAGTATCAGCCGGGAATTAATCTTGCTTACTCTTCCACGTACCTTAACTATAATCACTAAAATTATTAACAAGTCGCTTCTTTCAGCTGTGGTTCCCCAACAGTGGAAGCACGCGTTAGTCACTCCGGTTCCAAAGACAAATAACCCTTCCAACTTTAAGGACCTCAGGCCAATCAGTATTCTTCCTTTTCTTTCCAAGGTATTAGAGCGAGCTGTCTATACCCAGCTGGTGAAGTACCTCGAACTTAATGACATATTGCCAATGTATCAGTCCGGTTTCCGGAAGAAACGGGGTACACTTACAGCTTTGTTGGATGTTACAGATAACATTCTCGCAGAGCAAGATAAAGGTCGTGGTACTATTCTCGCTCTATTAGATTTCTCTCGTGCTTTTGACAGTATAAATATATCATATCTCCTATCTAAATTGACATACTATGGATTTGATCGTCATTCTATCGAGTGGTTTAATAGTTACCTGAGTGACCGTACGCAGCGTGTAAAACTACTTAGGGATGACGGATCTTGCCTTTTATCCCAACCTAAGATTGTAGAACGTGGAGTACCTCAGGGATCTTTACTCGGACCTATTCTATTTATTATTTATTGTGCCGATCTTACTAAGGTAATAAAGCACTGTAAATATCACTGCTACGCCGATGATGTCCAAGTATACGTATCTGAAATTCCTGATAGCATTTCTGTGGCTGTTCAAAACATCAACAAAGACTTGGATAATATTGCTGACTGGTCCGATAGAAACTCGTTACTAATCAACCCTGATAAATCCAAATATATGGTACTGGGTTCAAAGAAGCAAGTCTCAAGAATCGGTAGCAAACACCCAGTTCTATCCGTGCACGGTAAACCTATAGATAGGGTACAAGAGGCAAAAAACTTAGGTGTTGTTTTGGATAGTCAGCTGCGATTCGAAGAGCATGTGCTGAGCATCGTCAGAAATTGTTTCTATCGGTTGAAAGTGCTTTATAAAATCCGCAGCTTACTTACTGAAAAAGTACGCATTAGGTTATGCGAGTCTCTGATCCTCTCGCGGCTTAACTATGGGGATATTGTGTACGGGCCTCGTTTACTAGCGAGGACTCAGCGCTTAATTCAACGAGTTCAAAATGCTTGCTGCCGTTTCTGCTTCACCATTCCTCCCCGTAGTCACATAACTCCGTACCTGAATGATGCGTCCATACTTAATATGGAATCGCGTAGACAGCTACACCTAGCTAGTTTGTTGTTTGGTGTTATTAAATTTAAACAGCCTAGATATTTATATGACAAGCTAAAATTCAGTGACAAGTGTGGCACTAGATTCTGTCGACCGCCTTTAGCAGGACATTCGCATAAGACGGCCGCATTTAGGGGCAGTTTCCGTTATCAGGCAACGAAATGTTGGAACAATCTACCTCCTCCAATCAGGCATCTCTCTTCACTGTATTCTTTTAAAAGTAACTGTAGGTCTTTTTTATTAGAAAAACAAAAAATAGGCATTCCATCACGTTACCTGTAATGGTTACTGCTGCTAAGCGATTGTCCTAGTCTGAATCATCTATTGGAGTCAAAAATTATTTTGTATATCTATCTGCCTATTCGTAGTTTATTAATTTATCTATTATTAATATCATGTATTTTTTATATTTACCATATTATTTATTATACACCAACATGTCATAACAGCACCAATTACAGTAGCATGTATATTATATATCGCGCATTAATTCACGCATCTGTATCTCCCTTGGCAATTGCTGAAAATCAGTGTTTTGCTTCCTGAGCAATATCCCCACTGAGCTATTGCCTTTTTGTATTGCCACAGCACACACATATATACAATTTAACCAAAATGTGTATTTTGTTGTGTTTTATTTCATAGTGTATGTATATCTATGTATATCACTGTGTTGTTTGATTGTTTCTATGTGTGTGAACTTGGCTGCAAATAAATGTTTTATCTATCTATCTATCTATCTTCATAATGATAAATTGTTACTAATATTATTGTTAATAAAAGTATTGCATGTTGTTCGTGTTAATTTATAATATTACATTTCATCGTCCTAGTAGTATTATATTTCGATGTTTTATTACAAGAAAAACTTATAAGCAAATGTAATCAACTTTTAAGAAATCTACCTAAAACTACTAAAAAGAATCATATTTTGCGTTGGCAACTTACTTGACAAAGGGGCAGACAAGGACACACATCTACTTTTGTTATCTACACTCGGCTCGTTTTTCTACTTCGACTTGTGTCAATGAAAAATAAACCTTAAGAATGTAGTATAAAGTTTAAATTAGTGATATTAATATATTTAAGTGATCTATCCAGTTTTTACGAAGTAAATATAAATTCGTGATAGTTGTGTACTTAAATTATTATCTATTTGTACCGACCTTATACTAATTATTTTAAACGATGTGTAATTAGTGTCAACGAACTTGGTAACCAAGTCGGTAACTCACTGGTCTATATTTTATCTATATTATAAAGTGAAGCAAAAACTTTGTATCTACTTACCACTTTTTACAAAAAAATCTTGGACCGAGGATGTGATTGAGTATGAAATTAGCACAATTTAAATGTACATAAGCAGAAGGAGTTATTAAGCTAATAATTTTATTTAATATGCATTAGAGATAAATTAAATTAATAAAAAAAAAACATTGCACGCATTATTATGTGTTTGACACCCACACACACACACACACACATACACACACATACACACACACACGAACACTAACACACACCACTTCTTACCCACTAAATCAGTCTCAGTCAATCACTATCAGCATATGAAAGGGGAGACGGGGCGCACTGGGGAGACTCTGGTGAAGTCTAATCGTATTGCCCAGTGTATCCAAAGACTACCGTAAAGTTTTAGTGGGTAAAAATCCAACATAACCTTACCGCGCCTACGCAGAAATGCGTAAAATGCTTTGCAGCACTCATGGTCACGGGTGGTCCGCCCGTGGCCTTAGGTGCTGCAAAGCATTCGAAACGTCGGGATAGTAAAACCTAAAATAAACCGTGATAAATTCCGCAAGAGTAAATAAAAGACAACACTAACTGCCGCACTCACAAACCCCAATTAACTTTAATTCTAATTAAATCACTTTTCAAAATCTATTTATTTCGAGTGTCAAAGCAGTCTATGATTAATTTCGATTATTGAACACGAGATAATTGTTATCTCTACTCACTAACAGCGTAATAAGTATGAATGGGCTTCAAGTGTTGAAATAATCCGATTTCAAAAAATGGATTAATCATCATTAACTGTAATTGACGTTTTTAGGTTCGGCAGTAAGGGTTAAAAAATTTTTTTTTGTTCAAAATATGTAATTGGTTTCAGGTAGTGATGTGTGTTACATTACTCCTCCTCTGCGCAGTCGGCTCAGTATACTGTGTACCGCTGCAAGGTCGGGATACTAGGAGTGCAGAAAAATGTGGATATGAGGTAAAACTTTTTAAGGCCCCTGAGCGTCTCCGTGCTTTGGAGTTACGATCACGGTTGTTCTCACTAACGGCCGGTCCCAATACTCTACCGCCGATAGCAAAAATAACAATATGACACTTGACGTTAATTTTCTTATCTCTAGTAAGCTTTAAGGTCTCGAAGCTAGACCAATAGTAAGGACAGATTTTTCTATCTTTGTTTATTGAAACGGAAATATGTCATAAAGCTATCGACGGTAACTATTTCGACTGATAGAAAGAGATAGATAGGATATTGGGACCGGCAGCTAGACAGCAGTAGTTAAGCATGGGAATTATGGCAACCCTTCCGGGGGAGGCCATGTGTGTGTGTGTGTGTGTGTGTGTGTGTGTGTGTTTTGTTTAGCAGTGGACGTTTTCCGGGTAATGAAGATGATTATAAATAATTTTATATACAGACAAACACACCTAATCTTGGTGGTTCACAGATGTAACAAAGAACCATTGTATCTATACTACTTTACCACAATGTTTTGTTATCAATTCGAAATGTTAAAGTTCAAACGGCTATCACTGTGTATGTTTACAAAATCGTCTTTATTTACACTTATATAGCATACAAATGCGGTCCTACAGGGGGTCAACAGTGCTCATCTTGCCATAACATCCCCCGTTCCCCACATATAACGATATGTGTAAGAGTCTTGCTAGACAGCTGCACAGCAAGATATTAGTTATTGCTTTGAGCCTAGTAATATCATCAGCCCCCCTAGACAATGTAACATTCTACAATCGTTATCGTTAATAGAAAGTATAAAAATGTATGAGAATGACATGTCATCGAAAAGTCACGTGACAAATTATAGGGAACTAGCTGACCCACGCAGCTCCGCCTGCGCTATTTTTACGTTAACTAAACTTTTAATAACAGACATTCGCATCGAATACAAAACCTCCTTTTTTATAGTCGGTTAAAAACTGGGACCCACTTTTTACTTGCTCTCCGAAGCACGGACCCGTTTAGTTCAAATGGCGTTAAACGGTCACCCATCTATTTAATGTCCTTACCTAACGTTGCTTAACCCGATCGATTACAAAACCTTGATAACAACCCTCTATAAGTGTTCCCTTACTAATATTTATTATATTATAAAGAAAAATTGATAAAATCTGACCAAGCGTATAACCAAGTACCCATTTTGTCTTTAATCCCCTCTCCCAAAAGAACCGTGTTAGATTACGGGATAAAAAGTATCCTATGTCCTACCTCGTAGTAAGATCTCAAATCATGCCAAATTTCATTTGAATCCATTCAGTAGTTTCGGCGTGATGCTCAGCCGTGATACAGACAGACAGACAGACAAAAATTAAAAAAAAATACATTTTCGGCCTCAGTATCGGTTATAGAATGCCCTCCAAAAATAATTTTCAAAATATCTTCAATGTACAGAATTGGACCTGTTACAGTTTTATTATAAGTATATAGATTGACACCGTTAGCGAATGAAGAAATAATTCGCTATGAAGCGATTGCATATTGTGCTAGGCTCTCAGCTATAGTGCTCTTTACGGCGGAACACAGCGATGTTCAGGGGCGTATTTACCCTAGGGCCAAGGGGGCCATGGCCCGGGGCGGCAGGCTTAGAGGGGCGGCGCAAGCCGCACCTCGCTTAGCTATGTGCGTCTTTCTTTTTGGTTTTAAATGATTGAAGGATTAAAAAACCTACATGATTAACTTAAACTAAAACTGATTTGTTTGAACTAGTCGGGAATTCGGGATGTTTCACTTTCAACGTTGTTGTGCGTGTAGTTTTTGTACATATCCAAAGAGAGACGGTAGGGCGGCGCAGCCAAAACATAAGCGTGTCTGTTCACCGCTAAAAGGAGTCCGTTCACCTTGGCTCCTACTTTCCAGAATGTATCCTTAGAATACACCAACCGCCTTCAGTTCTTGAGGTTGATATTTCCTCAAACCTAATCTTTGGGCTGTTCATTGAGTCCAAGGCCAAAGTAGCCGCAAGGAAGCTTGGCGTCCTTGTAAAGATCCGACGGTACTTCACACTGGGACTGCTTCTATGTTAGGTATATAAAACGCAAGTCAGGTCGTGTGTGGCAGGCGCGGTCACAGCCAACGATTTTGGGGGGTGGGGTGGTCATAGTTGACGGGCCCGTTGGTCTAGTGCCCTGGCCGCTAGCCAATAGGTCGTGGGTTCGATTCCCACCTTGCGTCTGAGTGTAACAAGTGCGTAACCTATTTTGGATAAAATTGGTTAAACGTTTTAAAGTAAGAAATAAAGTTTGTCAATTTGACGTGTAAGAGTTTGTGATTTTAGGGGGTCATGACCCCTACCACTCCCCCTCTCGGACCGCCACTGGTGTGTGGAGTACTGTAGTCATATGGGCTGGTGCTGCAAAATGCCATCTAGCATCTTTGAACTCGGTGGAGAAGCGTGCTAAAAGGCTAATTGGTGACACTAGGTTCGTGGAGGCCAATCTAAAAAGCCTAGAGCACAGGCGCAGAGTAGCCAGCCTCTCGGTATTCTACAGGCTGCATGTTGGAGAGTGTGCGCAGGAATTAAATGAATTGATCCCACCATCACCCTTCTATCATCGGACGACGAGACGCACAGCGCACACGCACCCATATGTGGTAAACGAGCTTTCAGTCCGGAGTTCTTCGTTTATAATGGGGACAGCTGAGGACTGGAATAGTTTGCCTGCGTCGGTTTTCCCGCCCTATTATAATTTAGATGTCTTCAAGACTAGAGTGAATAGGCTATTCATAAGCTAGTGTGCTTTACCATCCTCGACTGCGTCACCGCTTTCCATCAGGTGGGACTGTGGTCCAGCACTGGCTTATATTGGATAAAGGATCTGAATTGCTTCAGAGTTGCTTCTAAACTGGTCAAAGAAGGTGTTACAGGCATGAACAATATGGGAAGACACAACAATGTCAGCCTTATCTGGGTACCTGGACATGAAGGCGTCGAGGGCAATGAGAAGGCAGATGGATTAGCGAGGGCCGGCTCACAGAGACATTTGGTTGGCCCCGAACCATTTGTGGGGATTCCGTATGGAACATATCACCAAGCATTGTATGCACATGCTAGAAACAAACACATGAAGGGATGGAGGGCAGCGTCAGGCCTTAACCACTCCAAAGCGTTCTCTAGCGAAGGGTGGACTGTGGGGTCAAATTATTAAACCTAAACAGATCACAAATAAGGCACCTGATGGGTGCACTTACGGGACATTTTGGCACTAACGAGCATCTACACAGAATGAGGCTAAGTACTAGTGACATTTGCAGATTCTGCGAAGATGAAAAAGAGTCAATGCGACACATATTGTGTGGCTGCGACGCTCTTGCGAGACGTAGGTTGCATCATCTGGGAGTAGCCTATCCTACACCAAATGATTATGTACAGCTCCAAGCTGGCGCGATCGTTGCGTACCTGAGGGAGCTCTTCGATACGCCAGCAACAGAGTAAGGGCTAGGGCATGCACAATATCCAACTGGGCTCCAACTGGGTCGAAGTGCGTTCCGGGAATACCGGGCCCAAATTTATAGCCACCAAGAATAGAATAGAATATATTGGATAAAAAAAATACTAGTGTATGGGGCGGCAAATCCTAATGGCCCGGGGCGCCAAATTCTTAAATACGCCTCTGGCGATGTTGCAGTGTTTTTGACGGTCCCGTTGCTCTAGTGGTTAGACCATCGCTACTCAATAGACCTTGGGTTCAATTTCCAGTTCCCCACCTTTTGTCTGGGTGTAATTTAGTACTTCATCAATGGACACCTCCACCTCCTAATTATGGTTGTTAGCATTTTATTTCAGGCTCTCTGTGATTTATATTAATAAAATCCCATTTGTCTTTTAAGTAAATTTATATTAAGTTTTGGAGTATATTTTTTAGGGTTCCATACCTAAAAGGTAAATAACTTTCTTTTCGAAGCCGGTTAAAAGGAACCCTTATGGTCTGTCTTTGTCTTTCTGTCTGTCTGTCACACCAATATACACACATCAAAAGTGTCTAGGGATCAACATATATTTTTGCAATAACTTTTCTCCTGATTGATATTAATTAAAATTTTCTTTAAGGATTCATCAAATAAAGTGTTTTCGTTTGTCACAGTAACGATAAACCAAGTCACCTTTGCATTAATAAAGAAATTTGCCATTTTCCTAATAAAGGGATTTTTGACATTTGAACCACTAACACAAAAGAACGAAAAAAAGACTGAAATAACAGTTTTCTTTAAAATTTTATTGGGTAACTTAAACAATTAATAATCCGTGTTTCTACCGCGAACACTAACAACACAAGAACATCGGTTTGGCATACTCAAAATGAGTTCATCCAAATCACGCTGTGGAATGGCCGCCCATGTTCGTTGCAACAACAAAAAAAGGTCTTCTTGCGACTGGATACCCTCCATATTCGGCAGAGCTCTTCTCTGTAGCATATCCCATGCATGCTCAATCGGGTTCAAGTCTGGCGACTGAGCAGGCCAGGGCAGGACATTGATGTTAGCTGCGGCGAGAGTCTGTCTTACAACTCTTGCGGTGTGCGGTCGTGCATTATCATGCATTAACTGAAATAAGGGACCGATTTGCACTTGTAGAGGAACGATGACGTCTGATACAATCGTCTCAGCATAAATTTGAGCGTTGAGGTTGCCTCTGATCCAAATCAACACAGTTCTTCCGCCGATCCAAATACCCGCCCATACCATGATGGTTCCACCACTATAAGGATGGACTTCCTGGCAGGATTTTAATCGCTGTTGGCGTCCAGGGGTTCTCCAGTGTCGTATACGTCTTGTATCCGGTCTCATACCAAAACGAGACTCATCAGAAAAGCACACGAAACGCCATTGTTCTTCTGCCCAATTTCTGTGTTCAAGAGCCCATTGATATCGAATCCTACGATTGTGCATTGCTATAGGTGGTACCCGTAGCGGTCTTCGGGAATGAAGGTTCACTTCATGCAAGCGGTTTCTGACTGTTTGGTCGCTAATTAAGTTCCCTGAAGAGTGATGAAGCCTCACGGCTAACATCATGGCAGTTATTGTTGGAGCTCTTCGAGTTAAGATTTGAATATATCGGTCTTGTCTCCGTGTGGTGCAGCGATACCGTCCTCCATGGCGCTCAGCCACGGTACCAGTGCTTCGGTAACGTGTCCAAAGTCGACTGATAACACTCTGACTTGTATTCAGAGCTAAAGCCACAGTACGTTGCCGGGAACCAGCTTCTATCATTCCCACGGCTCTGAGCATTTCTTCCCTGCTTAAATGACGTCGCCGCTCCATAATAACGTTGGTTTTAATCAGTAGTAGGGAAACAGTAGCACTAAAAATGTCTTCAATGCGTTGTATGTTTTTATAGGGAAAATATTGACAGCTGATTTTCATCTTTTACTCGAATTTGATTCACAGTTCCTGATTCAAATTATGAAATGCACCAAAAAGGATCCATATAAATTTATAAAATCATAAATTTATTACAAAGCCACATCTCAATCTCAAGAAATCCGCTTAAAAATGCTTGATCCCTAGATACTTTTGATGTGTGTATTTCGGGAAGCACTGATGCTATCGAAATTAAAACTTGGAATAGTTTTATATCTTAGGTAATTACCCAACCGAATCTTATATTAAAAAATATTTTTATTTCTTTAATTTTTTTTTCAATGGGCGGTCCCATTGACAAAAAAAAATATGGGCCGTCAAATTTTAAAAGTGAGACTAGGTATATCGAGTGGGGTATCGTATTAAAGGTTTAAAGTTTTTGGCTTATAATCAAAAATGATTAAAAAAAATACCGTTCCCCTCCCTTATCTCCGAAGTTTGTGGAGGGAAAAATCTGAAATAATTATTGGTTATACACATGTATCTATATTTCACAAGAAAAATAAAATGATCTTTCTAAGTAGTACATTTTTTTAGTAATCTTAAAAAACACGACTCGACAAACAAACTTATATAGTCTTGCTGTTTGTTTTTTTGCTATCTGAGGTGTTAGACGAATAGTAAAATAACTTTAATTCGTCTAAAGATGATATGGACTTTTTTTCTCCGGGTTTTCTCTCCAAACTACTCTTTTTTATATATTTCCAGAGCTGCACACAAGCCAAGGAAGGGTTTTTAAACGTGCATATAGTGCCGCATACACACGATGACGTCGGCTGGTTGAAGACTGTTGATCAGTATTATTATGGAAGTAAGTATTCTATTGCAGAATTCAGTTTTGCGACCCTTGTGGGGGTCAAATTAAATTATTTTATTACCTACAATCGAATGTAAATGTTTTATCCGTTGGGAATCCATTGGGGTTCTGATAACATTGTTTTAGAGTTTAAACAGGGTTAAATTTTTGAAATCTATTACCAATACATCCAGTATGATATAAGATACAATGTTGTTGTTTTGGCTGGTATTGTTGCGTTGGCTGGTTGATGACCGAAATGTATACCTATTTGTAGATCCAGTTATAGAAGTTTTTTTTTTCTTGTTGCCTCCGTGGCGCAGTGGGAAACCGTTTGCTTTGTAAACTGGAGGTCGCGGGTTCGAATCTTGCGGGGGGCAACAAATTTAAGTAGTTGTTCCTTACTGGCTAGGACAATGCAGGCCGATCACCTGATTGTCTGTAAAGTAAGATGATCCATGCGTCGCATGGGCATGTAAAAAGTCGGTCCTGCGCCTAACCTCTACCCGGTCGTGTCGGTCTTCCGTCCCATCGGATTATGAGAGGTATTATATAAAGGAAGAGAGAGTGCACTTGTGTCTGCGCAAGCGCTTGTGCACTATATGATATCTCCTGCGTACATGGCTGATCTTGTGAAAGATTGGCCGCTGTGGTCGTTTCGGCCAGGAGGACGTTATTATTATTATTGTTATAGAAGTTTTTTAGTCATTATAAGCTAGTGATTGACTGCAATCCTATCTCGATGGAACGCGGCGATGCTATCGAACTTCGAAAGAACTGTCGAATGAATAGTCCTGTAAATGAGTCATTATTTAATCCCTTAGACTAAGTAACGAGAGAACGATTTGCTTATGAGCATAAGCATATACCAATTATAACTTGTTTACCTTTTGCATTGATACTTATAGAAAACAATACTAGTTTTTCGCGTTTTTATTTTATGAATTAATAATATTTCAGGTCGCAATAATATACAGAAGGCTGGTGTCCAGTACATTTTGGATTCGGTCATCAAGGAGCTATGGGAGGATCCAAAACGAAGGTGACTTAGATTTAAAAGAACATTCGAGGCACTTGCTATAACATTATATTATGCAAGTAAACTTGCATGTATGCACATGTGGTGTGTCTGTGTGTGTGCGTGTGTGTGTGCATGTATATGTGCGGGTGTGTGTAAGAGTGTGTGCATGCAGGTGATATGTGTATTACTTGCGTGTGTGTATTAGTTGCTCATTTGCATTATTGCTTTTAAAATACACGAATTTATTTTAGATTTATCTACGTGGAAACGGCTTTCTTCTGGAAATGGTGGGTTCGCCAACCGGAGTCTATTCAGCAGAAGGTTCATACACTGGTTCGCGAGGGGCGGCTGCAGTTTGTCGGCGGCGCTTGGAGTATGAACGACGAGGCCGCTTCTCACTACCACAGCACTATCGACCAGTTCACTTGGGGACTTAGGTTTGTGAATCTAATTGACTTTGGAATCGCTGGACGCCCGGGGGGGGGGGGGGGGACGTTGAGGAGGACGGTGGCAGGGCGCAACCCTCGTAAACACTGTGGCTGGTTCCCGGGGGGCAACAATGCGTCCCCCGGCGGCTCAAACACAAGGCACTGATGGGTTCCTGGTGCGGATCCCATCGGAGAACCCTGGTGAGAGGACCCGGGGGAGAGGACGTCCATTGAGTACAGTGGCTTCTCTGAGAAGGACGGTGGCGGGGCGCGACCCTCGTAAACACTGTGGCTTGTTCCCGGGGGGGCTACAATGCGTCCCCCGGTGGTGGGCTCAAAGACAAGGCACTGATGTATTCCTGGTGCGGATCCCATCGGAGAACCCTGGTGTCCTCTCATGTGCCGATGTGACAGCCGCAGCGGTTTTAGTGGGTAAGAATCCAACATACCACGTTTGACCCCCCACAAGTCCTTACCATCAGGTAAGTGTATTGATTGTATGATCATTAGTTTGAATAAAACTGACGAGATTAAAAATACCGGACTGAGCCTTAAAACGTTACGCACTTGTTTTTTTTTACATATTAGTATGAGGCGCAGTGACAGCTCAAGGGGCGCACGCTTCCCTTAGAAAACAAGGTGCGCAGGTTTGAACTCCTGCTCGCACCTCTGATTTCTTTAATGTATCATGTGCGAATCGTCTTTTATTATATTACTAGCTGACCCACGCAGCTCCGCCCGCGCTGTGTTTACGTTAACTAAACTTTCAATATCACATTCGCATAGAATACAAAACCTCCTTTTTTAAAGTCGGTTAAAAACTTGGACCCACTTTGTACTGGCCCTCCGAAGCACGGAGACGTTTAGTTCAAATGGCTTTAAACGGTCACCCATCTATTTAATGACCTTACCTAACGTTGCTTTACCTGATCGATTTCCAAACATTGTTAACAACTGTCTATGGGTGTTTCCTTACAAATATTTATTATAATTATAATGAAAAATTGTTAAATCGGAGTAAGCGTATAACCAAGTACACATTTTAACTTTAGTCCCCTCTCCCAAGGGAACCGTGCCGAATGTCGGGATAAAAAGTATGCTATGTCCTACCTCGGAGTATTAACTCAAATCATGCCAAGTTTCGTTTCAATCCATCCAGTAGTTTTGGCGTGATGCTCAGCCGAGATACAGACAGACAGACAGACAGACAAACAAAAATAAAAAAAAATACATTTTTGGCTTTAGTATCAGTTATAGAATGCCCTCCAAACATAATTTCCAAAATATCTTCAATGTACAGAATTGGACCTGTTACAGTTTTATTATAAGTATAGATTACTAGCTTTCGGTGAAGAAAACTATCGTGAGGAAACCTGCATGTCTGAGAAACCCTAAGATTTCGAATGACGTGTGTAGTTCGCCAACCCACACTTGGCCAGCGTGGTGGACTATGGCCTGAGCCCCTTCATCTTGAGGGGACGCCCGTGCCCAGCAGTGGATCAAAACTAAAGGCGTTTAAAAAGAATATTAGTATACTAGCTGACCCGCGCAGCACCGCCCGCGCTTTTATTACATTTTGCTCCCCTTTTCTCCCTCCTCCCTAGATTTATCTCTCTCCATATCTCTGTCTCTTATAAAAGAAATCTAATATATATGCTCTTCCTCTCCTCTCTCTTTCCCCCTCCCGCTTCGGTTTCCGTCACACTCCCCCTCTTCCTCTCCCTGTTGTCCCCTCTCTGAACCCTCTCCCCCTCTCTCTTCTACGAACTTGCTCCTTCTCACTCCCCCGATCCCTCACCCCATTACCCCCTCCTCGAATCCCCTCTCCCTCTTTCTCCTCTCTTGCACCCTCCTCGTTCTATATATCCTCGTCAATCATGGTATCAGCGGCATTAAATATACTTTATGACCTATTCTCAGACCTCCCCGATATGCACACAAAATTTCATACAAATCGGTTCACCTATCTATTTAATGACCTTGCCTTATGTTGCTTAACCTTAACCTAGCGCTATGAAATATACTGTATGACCTATTCTCAGACCTACCCGATATGCACACTTTCATACAAATCGGTTCACCCATCTATTTAATGACCTTACCTAACGTTGCTTAACCTTAACCTACCGGGATAAAAGTATCCTATGTCGGTTTCCTGGTTCTTAGCTACCTCCCCACGAATTTTCAGCCGAATCGGTTAGGCCGTTCTTGAGTTATTAAAGGTCTATAGTGATTGTATGTTCAATTTCACCGATAGATGGCGCTGTTCATAGTGTAAATCACGCTAACATCGTAAATTACTGTCTAATGATATTCGATAATGAAAGTTTTATGTTTTTTGCCCCCACTGAGTTTCTTGCCGGTTCTTCTCAGTGGGGGCGCGTTGTGAACCGGTGGTAAACTCAGCCCTCTCTTAAGCGACAGCCCAAGCCGAGGCCGTGCCTCCCTGAGGTGCCCTTGAGCTCGTCGCTACTTCTGCCGTTAAGGCTAGAGCGCTTTAAGCGCTCGCCTCCTATTGTCCGGTGAAGCTGTAATGGCCATCTGCGGCCAACAGCGTCTATCATTCACAAAAAAAAAAAATATAAGTTTTTTTGCATCTTTTATTGTTGCGACTGTAATACAATACCTATACACTACCTGGACTTGGGGAGTTTCATTAAAATTTCATGAACAAACAAAAATGTCCTGGGTGTACCGGACCGGCTTACCCCTTACAAAAATTGACCCTTCGCCACTGCCATATCTTATGCAAACTAAATGTCTGCTCAGTCCCTATTGTATATAGCGTAATAGTACATGTCTTAATGATTAGCTGATCAGTCTATAATGACCCTATTCACATACAAAGGAAATTACGTGGTAATATGTGCAAGTAATGTTTCACTGCTTAGCCCCTATGAAACATAGCGTGATGTTTTATATACCAATTTATACCCCTACTTCTACACAACACATCAGTGAAAGTCCTATCAAAATCCATCCACGGGTTTTCGAATGATGCCTGGACAAACAGAACGACAGACAGACAGACAGACAGACAGACAATAATTCCAAAAAAAATTGTTTTGGCCTCTATGTCGATAGTATAGTATAGAAATGTACATAGAAATTTTGGAAAAATATTCAATGTACAGAAAAAGTGCTCTTTGAGTTTTATTATAGTATAGATATATTCTCTTTGCAGCAAATTGAACAAGACCTTCGGCAAATGCGGTCTTCCCCGAGTAGGCTGGCAGATAGATCCGTTTGGACACTCCAGAGAGTTCGCGTCGCTACTCGCCGCCATGGGCTACGATGGCCTGTTCCTCGGCAGGATAGACTACCAGGACAAACACTCAAGACTGGCTAATAAGAACATGGAGATGATATGGAGAGGAGATGATGCCTTGGGTATGTTATTATTTACTATTATTATTATTGTCGGGCCCGTTGGTCTAGTGGTTAGACACCCTGTCCGCTAACCGATGGGTCGTGGGTTCGATTCCCACTAAGTGTCTGGGTGTTATTTAACTATTTAAGTATGTATTAACAAAAAAAAATGTATATAAGTATTAGTATCAGTTGTCTGGTTTCCATAGTACAGGCTCTGCCTAGTTGGGGATCAGAGGACCGTGTGTGAATTGTCCCAAGATATTATTATTATTATTTATATATATAGATATTATTTGATACCCAAACGCCTGCCAAGCGTGGGGATTATAGCAGCCCCTCCCTTCAAAGGGGGAGGTCTTTGGTCAGAAGTGGACGTCTTCAAGCTGCTAATGACTGTGGGGTGTCCGGGTAAGAATAGTACCCTCACATCTACTCCCGTTCGGTTTCCGTAAGAGGCGACTAAGGGAAAACAAGAAGACGGGCAGCAGCGTCTTTCTATTGGATTACCTACCACCTATACTGCGATCCCCAAGACGCCTGCCAAGCGTGGAGATTATGGCCACCCCTCCCTTCTAAAGGGAGGCCTTTGTTCAGCAGTGGACGTACTTCGGCTGCTGATGATGATGTACAATTTATCTTAGGGATGAGACATCCCAACACTCATTCCTACCATTGTGGACTTCTGTCAGCCAGGAGTTACAGTGGTCACCAACAAAGACACCGAGGTTTGACCTTCGGCGAGTTCTGGGGTAACACTGAATTGTCTTGGAACTCGCAACAAATTTAACTACAAAATTATTTAGGAGGAGTTAGAAATATATGAACTCCACTTCCCTCTTTTGAAAAGCGGGAGACAAGTAAAAATCACACAGGTCGATATAACCTATGAAAGAATGATTCTTACAGGTTAGGAATGAGACAGGCAAAATGTTTGTCTGACAGCTACACTGCAACGTCAGCTCGATATCCGATAGATTAGCTTAAGTCTTATGAGCCCCTTAATATCACCAGCTACAGTGCCATTCAAGATTTCTCCGTGAGAGCAAAGAAAGGTTAATCGCGTTAATTAGTTAATCATCATCATCACCAGCTGGAAGACGTCCACTGCTGCACATAGACCTCCCCATTAAGCCACCACAATGAACGACAATTGGCTATTTGCATCCACCGGTTACCTGCGACGCGCACAATGTCGTCTGTCCACCTAGTGGGAGGCCTGCACGCAGCGGAGTCTTCCGGTTCGTGGTCGCCATGAGAGAACCTTTCTTCCCCAACGGTTATCGGTTCTTCCAGCGATGTGGCCTGCCCATTGCCACTTCAACTTGCAGATTCTGAGAGCTATGTCGGTAATTAGTTAATGTGTGTTCAATTTTCATTTTCGATTATGCAGGTAAAAAATCTGACATCTTCACTGGTGTACTGTACAATACCTATTCTCCACCACCTGGTTTCTGCTTCGATGTGCTTTGTAACGATGAGCCTATTATTGACGATCCAGACTCGCCGATGAACAACGTGGAAACTAAGGTATTGTGTGATATTAATAATAACAGCCCTTGTTTTTGCCCCACTGTTGGTCACGGGCCTCGCCTCAAGATGAGGAGGCTTAGGCCATAGTCCACCACGCTGATAAAGTGCGGGTTGGCGGACTTCACACAGTCATTCGAAAGCTAGTTAGGCTTTCTCAGACATGCAGGTTTCCTCACGATGTTTTCCTTCACCGAAAGCTACTAACAATCGCGTACGATTCGCACATGATTAATTAAAGAAATCAGAGGTGTGAGTCGGGGTTCGAACCTGCGCACCTTGTTTCCAAGACAAGCGCCCGCTCACTGTGCTGCCACTGAGCAATATTGTCTTCTCATATATCTTCGAGTATTAGCGTTACAGGGTTTTTGAAATTAATTATAATAATGTCCTCCTGACCGCCTATTTTTCACAAGACCAGCTATCTAAGCGGGAGATATTGTAGAGCACGCGTGCTTGCGTAGACACAAGTGCACTCCCTCTTCCTTTACTATCACAATACGATGGGGGGGGGGGGGCGACACGACCAGGGAGAGGTCAGGTGCAGGACTAACTTGTTACATGCCCATCCGATGCATGGAGCATCTTACTTTCTAAACAGTCAGATAATCGGCCAGTACTGGTCTAACCTATCAGTAAAGAGCAACTACACATGTTATGCAAAAAGGATTCCCGATGTATACCAGGCTATGAAAGTAATAAATATCCAGGGACTTTTTGGGTACACATCTAAATCCAAACTAGTTACAACCTATGTTAATCTGGCTACTAAACGGAAACATGTTTACTTATTTTTCTTGGGTAAGATTTGAAACCACGATGTTATGGGTAGTATTCAGGGTCTAAAAACCACTACAACACCTTGTTAAATAAAATAACAGCAAATACTAAAACATATTATTTAATCCTTATGACCCCTGAATTAGACTATAGTGCGCATATTTTCACATAATGTGTAGAGTTTTAATCAGTATCACTAAGGCAATTTTTTATTGGTCTTTGTGACCCCTAGTAAAATTATTACTAATTTAAAGTGTTTATTTGCCCTAACAAAATAAATGTTTTAAATTAAAAATAATTAAACTATTATATCCTAAGCCTCTAGCAAGGTAGGTGAAGTAGCTCTTGATCTATTATCATAGACAGCAGCACAGTAGGTACAATATTAATGGTTATATCTTCGTATTGTTTTAATGTCTTCGATATTGATTAATTTCATAATTAAATTATTTTATAAGCATTTTGTCCAGGTCATTTATTTCTCCAGTGCTCTAATCTATCATGATGTTTTCTATATAGGTGCAAGATTTTCTGAAGATTTGCAAAGAAATGTCGAGTAATTACCGAACGAGTAATATTTTGATCACTATGGGGGATGACTTTCAATATCAGGATGCTAGCATGTGGTTTAAAAACCTTGACAAACTAATACTGTAAGTGCACGCATATGTGCATGCATGCGTGTGAATATAGTCCCTCGGTGGGGGTCACTAGTAATTTATTAGGATTTACTGTCAACTGTTCCACTTTTTATTCAACCTAATGACAAAACAAGCAAGACAGTTGCAATGCAATTCTGCTCGTGATCCAAAATTAGTTATCAAGTCTCTTAGCCCGGTAATATCACCAGCTTCAGTGTCATTTACCATTGCAATGTTTACACACTGTTGTTTGGCGGTAGAATATCTGGCACCGTACCTACGGTTACTTGAACCTACCACCTAATAATAATATGTTAATTTTCAAAAGGCGGCAACTTTTCTGGACATTTGTGTAAACATGTCACAAGCTTATAGAACGAACAATATATTGATAACAATGGGTGAAGATTTCAACTATCAAGACGCCGCTATGTGGTTCAAAAATCTCGATAAACTTATTGAGTAAGTTCGCATGGATTTTGTATTCGCATGCATGCATGGCAGATATGTAAAATCCAGATAGAGTAGTTCATTAAACTGTAATCTTTATTGTAAACAGGAGTTTATTTCAAATGAGCATGGATGCGGCATTAGATTTAGGAAATACCAATATACAGGAATGATATACCTTGAATGTTGATTTTAGAATAGTGTTCCTCAATATCGGACCCGAGAATCCTTTAAGTATTTTTCGCTATTCTTACAGTTTTAGATTTAGCCATCCACGTTCACTTGAAAAATTCACCTAGTATATAACGTTGTATAAATATACATGCGCTGCTAAGACATGGCTCTAACTCTGTACTCACGTACAAGTTTTGGTAAAGAAGCTCGTAGTGAGTTTTGTTTTGCAGTTAGACGAGCCAATGTCTTTATTGTAGTGGCGATTGCTTGTATGAATGGACTGTATTATTACTATGTGTGTAACAGTGTGTTAGTATCCAAAAGATAATCGTTTCGTCTCTTTTGCTGCTATTACTGTTGTGTATGCATCGTTAATATGGTAGTACACTTTACTATTCATAAATGCCTCGCAGCTTACGATCAGGTGGTATCGCAGTAAAGAACTATTTATAAATTATTTTTGTGTATTCAGAAAAAGTCCTGTAGTAAAACTAGTCTGTTTCTTTCCTCTGAATTCGCAAAATTATAGGAATTTGTTAAACATTAATAATATCGAACTGCGGCATAAGAAAAATTACCTGGTTGCATTAGTATGAATGAATTTGCAAGCAATCGTTACTAAGTCAATGGAGCCCGACGACGGGTTTTTTGCATAGTCAGGGATCGCTCGTGTTACAATGGAAAGGTTAAGTTTGTCAAGGTTTTTTTACTACATGGGGGTCATGAGATATTACCCAAACTGATTACTCATTTATAGTGTCTGCATTTTGTGGGGTGTCGTGTACTGTGCTTAGGATATTATCGTGGCTCAGTCGTTGACTATAATTTTATCATTAACTGAAGTAATTGTCAATGACTAAGTTAAATTAAGGATGTTTTGCACTCATGGTACCTACTTTTTTTCTTCATGTCCCATTTTAATTGTCGAAAGCCTGTGTAGTAATTTAGTCGGAACTCTTGAGAGTAATTACGCCATGTATAATAATTGTAATTATGATTTGCTGTAAATAGCAATAAAATTCTTTTTATTTTTCGACAGATATCGGTATTCTTAGATTACGTACAAGACCAAGCTCTGCATTATAGGACTAACAATGTTATTGTCACTATGGGTGGTGATTTCACATATCAAGACGCCACCATGTGGTACACTAACCTTGACAAACTCATCCAGTAAGTATTGACCCTAGCTAGTGCAACGCAGTAACATATACGGCCGCTAAGTAGCAGTGCGCAAATATTACACTATACCGGTGCGAAGGGCACTATAGCTAATACAATTATTACTTTACTTAACTAACGTGTATTAAAAAAAATATTGTATTACAGATATTCAAACCTCAAGGCAGCCAAAGATGTATTAAATATCACATTATTTTATTCTACACCCACTTGTTATTTGAAAGCGGTAAACGATGCCAAGTAAGTAGAATCATAGCAATATCATTATAAATTATAGATATATTCTATACAATTGCTACGCAATGGTCTCATCTATACATATAAAATTACTTGTCCTGACTGACTGACTGATTCATCAACGCACAGGCCAAACCGCTGGACCTAGAAAGCTGAAGTTTGGACAGTAGGTTCTTCTTATGACGTAAGCGTCCACTAGGAAAGGGTTTTTGAAAATTCGTCTCCTAAAGGGGTTAAATGGGGTGTTTTCTTTTGTATGAAACTTTTTATTGCATGGTTCGATTGACTTGAAATTTACGGAAAAGATTCTCTAAATAAAATAAATGAATACGTATTTCGCGAATTTTCAATAACCCTTTGGGGGTGTGTTAGGGGTTCGTAAACTCTGTAAAAAAATTAGCGGGTGAAGCCGCACGAAATTGCTAGTATGATATATTTCCACTTATTTTAGTTTATAGCTCTACCCACTCTGTCTCAGGTATTCAAATCATCTCATACGTAGTCTGTTCTATCATTTTCTCCCATTTGAAAGAGTCCACTTTGTGACGATTTTTGTCCAGGCGGATACTTAAAAAAAAAATGTGCGTGCGTGGAGTCCTTCCGCGCGGAAGAAGTGAAACTTCACTCTCGCTCTGTCTCTTTCTATTCCCCCTCCCTGCGACTGAATGACACTGAATGACACTGAACCACACTGAACGACACTGAATGACACTCAACGACACTGAACGACAATGAACGACACTGAACGACACTGAATGACACTGAACGACACTGAATGACACTGAACGACACTGAACGACACTGAATGACACTCAACGACACTGAATGACACTGAACGACGCTGAACGACACTGAACGACACTGAAAGACACTGAATGACACTGAACGACACTGATCAACACTGAATGACGGAATCACTGAAGACTGAATGACTGGGTCACGTGAGCGCTTTCATACCCCCTCCATGGTAGCGTTAAACTTGTTGGAAGTCGCATAAGAAGTTGGAAGTCACTTCAAAAAACAAAATTGGTGCAACCAAATATCTCCATCTTAGTAAGTTAGTGTTGCCAGTCTTCTCTGACGGCTGAAATACCATCGTTCGTGCCATTTTTTGCTGTCCTTTTATGTGTATTGTAAACTAATGCACTCCCATCCACGGCTTACCTTTAGACGCCAAATATTATGAAATGTTTAGTGACGAACGGCAATGCAACGCTTACTGTCAAGAATTTGTGATTTAAATTGTTAACATTTTTTTTCAGACCTACTTTACCGACAAAGAAAGACGACTTTTTCCCTTATGCCAGTGATCCCACCGCTTATTGGACGGGTTATTTCACTTCAAGACCTACCACTAAATACTTTGAGAGAGAAGCCAATGATATATTACAGGTGAGTAATTTAACTGAAAGTAATCATTTATATTTATTAATAACTATACCTATAGCCAATAATAATAATATATAAGCCATGGGATACTCATCCCAACTTACCTGTCCGGTAGTTGTGGTATAGTATACGGGTATGTGACCCCGGCTTCCCTAGCTATTACTGTCCCATCCCTTGACCTCCTGGGTGATAATATCCTACTTTTCCTATTTCCCACTCTAAATTGCCAATCTTCCTTTTCACACCACCTATCCTTCTTTTTCCCTCATTATTCGCGAGAACGCAAAGGTTAATCACAAAATAATTTAATTGACCAAAATGGTGGCGAAGTGGTTTGCCACCCATCACGTCTCGTTTCTCACGGAGGCGGCCCTTGGGCTCTGCCTACCCCTACGGGGAAAATGCGTGATTATATGTATGTATGTATGTATAATTTATTAAATCTCTGTTGTCCGGTAATATCACCAGCTTTAGTGCCCTTCAAACCGGAATACAGCTATGTATATTAGGTGGTAGGTTCCTTGTGCTAGGAACCGTCCAGCTGAGTATCGCCGCAGTGTCAGATATTCTGCCACCAAGCAGCAGTGTGTAAACATTGCTGTGTTATGGTGAGAAAGGCACTGAAGCTGAGAAAATTACCGGACATAGAAGATTTAATATCTAATGTCTTATGGGTCGGCAACGCGCTAGTGTTTTCTTCTGGTGTTGCTAGCGTCTATAGGCTGCGGTGACTGCTTACCATCAGGCGGACTGCACGGTTCCTTGCCACTTTGGTGGTATAAAAAAAATGTCTTACACTCATGTTGCTTGGCGGTATTTGCAAAATATCTGAGAGACTGCGGTAGTTACCTGGAAAGCGACCTAGATGCAGTACACATTTCATTGGTATGAATATAATATTTAATTTTTTTGTTTATTAGATGGTGAAACAACTACAAGTGCTTGCTAACTTGAATGAACACAATGAGTTCGTTCTGAACGAGCTTAGGAGTGCAATGGGTAAATATAAAATTAATTAAACAAAATGGATTCGTTTATTTCAAGTAGGCCAAAACAGCATCTTCGCACTGTCGTTTAGAAATTTCTACTGGATCACAAATTGGCAACAATGTTATTATGGTAACTTTACCAACGAACTTCCAGCTCATCTCGTCATCAGTTTATATAACAAAAATACTGATTTGATTACGATCAGATGGGATTACAATCAGTCATTCTGACGGGGGAACAGACACAGGCAAACTATTCCAGTCCTTAGCTATATGTTTATAAATGATGAAGCAAATCGCTTAGTCTGGATTGATGGGATATTCATAACGTAAGGGCGCGTAGTTACCATGCGACACGTTCCAGTATAGAAGGAGGAAGATGGAATTGTCATGTAATTCCTACGCGCACTCCAGAATTTATCCTAGAATCCCTATATATTCAATATAGCAATTTACAAACGGTCACCTGATCCCAAACTAGGCAGAGCCTGTTTTATGTTAATTAAGCAACTGATACAAATACTCTTATATACTGTTTTGTTTTTTTTTGTAAATACATACTAAATAGATAAATAAAAACAAGATACAGAAAAAAACAGTACAGTTCATGCACACAATTATACTGGGTGGAAATAGAACTTACAATGTGTTGAGTAGTTGCCAGGGTATTTAACCATTTGACCAACGGGCCTGAAAAATGTCACTGTGTCAATTAGGAGGTCATGTCAAAACTTCAGCAGGATTTTGAAGTAATTATTGATTTATATGACTTAACTACTAACAAGTGAACATTGTTACTAAAACTTATGAGTCTTGGTACTTGAAATAAAGATAAAAAGAAATAAATTTAAGATAATTATTATATTTATTTCAGGTATCATGCAGCATCATGACGCTATCACAGGCACTGAGAAACAGCACGTGACTCACGACTATGAGAGAATATTAACACAAGCAGTGGATGATGCCATGATAGTAGCAAAACAAGCAATTAAGTAAGTATGAGATTTCAAGATGGGGAGAAATGTAGCGCCCTAACGGGGGTCGTTCCTACCGGGGGTCGTTCCCATCCTTTTTATTATTAAGACGTCCGCTCATTACAGATTAGACCATGCTATAGTTTATATGAAGCAGCGCCCACTATAGTCAGTTTTGCTATCGGTCAACTCTGTAGCGTGCTAGGATCGGGCCATCAAAAATTCACGAAAATGCTTACGCATATTCTATAATTAAAATTATATATATGTAATTATAATATGTATATGTTTTATATGTATAATAAAAAAATACATTTGTGGGTATTCAATATATTTAATCAATATATATTTTATATTTGTTTTTATGCAATTTTTAAGCAAAATGTCACAGCATGGAGTAGATAGTTCTATAAAACTTGATATGAAGAAATGCAGCCTAAACGAATCAAGTTGTCATGTATCTGAGAATAGTGACAAATTTGTGGTAAGTTATTTTTTTATTATTTATACTTAATTAATAAAAACATGTGCTTGGCTTTCCAGAGGATGATAGTCTATCGGATCTAAATTACCGGACTCCAATAGATATTAGAAAAGAGTACGCGTTTGTTCATGGTCCCCTTAAACAAATCGTAGACAGGTTTCTTAAGTCCTTCTTCCAGGAGAGTCCAGGAGGCAGGTGAACTATTTAAGTATAATAAGTATAATTAAGTATAATTGTGACAAGAAGTGATGAGTTTGATCTGTCACAAGCGCAAATGTCGATAAATACAGCTGATGGTATAGTCAACTGGTGGTCTATTGTCGTGTATATGAAATTATGCTTTTCGATGTTCTTACTCGTGGCTACGGTTCGTACTTGAAAATAAGCATTCTATAGTACATATACATATTCTAAGTAGGATTATAATTAATGTCTCGTGTGAAGAGCGACAGTCCATTGCTGCTGTATATGGGGTGTAAGGGACATCGTACCGAAAAAAAGTATTGTTTTAAGGGGCTTTAGGAATTTTTTATATATCAAACCTCAGTGGGAAGTGGACAAAATAAGACTGAGAGCCTACGACTTCGATACTGATTCGCGTGTTGTATACTGGGTGTAAGGGACATCGTACCGAAAACCGATACCAGGGATCCAGTACATAATTCTGAACATTCTAGTGTTGAAATTTTTCATAGGCTTTTTCATCAATTTCCAAAAAAAAAATCCGCTTTTTTAAATAAAATTAGTATAACATCATTATTGGTATTTAGGGATGAGTCGGCGTTGCTAAAGGGAGGATCCTCCGACCGAGCGAGGTGTGATGCTCGGCCAGGGCCGAAGCCATAGATGATACTTATTATACTGAGATAGATGCGCAACTCAAGCTTTCAATTTTATAATTTGAAGGTCTGTTTGCTAGATGGCGTTGCTTAGCGAGTTATACGTTTAGCTTGCTAGATGGCACTGCATTGCTAAGAAATATTTACATTGAATCGTACATAACATAGCAACAGTTTTCAAAACTTCTTAGAAAATACCAATATCCCAATAACAAAAAATAATTTAATTAAGTTTGAAAAAAAAAAAACCATTAATCTTCGCAAATGTCCTCTGGATATAAACGCATCTACTGTTAAACTTTACTTGCGAGTTATAATTACACACTAGCTCCTTCTATCGGAGTTTAGATAAAACTATATGTTCGGACACCGTAACACAGATGGCAGTAGATTCTTTTTACATTTTAATAACCACCAATGTATGAGAGTTGCACCCCCCTGGCCGAAGCCCCCGACAGTTGTTGTCGGGATGTTGTATTTATTCTCCGAGTTGGAGAAACTTCGCTTGCACGATTCAGGATCAGAGGTGGCGCCATCTATAGCGTTGTATGTGATACTACGCGCTTCTCATAGCGTCGTTGAAACACATGTGGCACAATCTGGTTGTGTCGTGATGCCACAGGTATAATAATAAAGCATAATTTCAATTTAAAAACAATAAATTACTTATTTTGTGCAATATTAGCAGTATAATTTAAAAAAAATATATTATTCCGCACGTATTCATTACATGCTCGAAAATTAACAAGTTAGACATTTGTCATTTTCCATATAAATGGTATCTGTAATGTTGTAACGGACATTATTTAAAATCTTAAATAAAAGTTTTCGGTACGTGGTCTCTTACACCCTGTACAGGCTGGTGTGTCGATAACCACCAGGCAGAAGTCTTGACAATACACTATTTTGATTAAAAATTGAACTTATGATTTTATTTCCAGGTGACATTATACAATCCATTATCATGGAGTGTTAAAGCACCAGTGATCATTCCAGTCGTGGAAGGAACTTATAATGTGTTTGACTCGAAAGGTAAGTTGGTTGGCAAAAAGTAATTTTTGCCCGAATACCCATCGATATAATATATAAACTAGATAAACATTCACGAACAAAATGACATCTAAAATGTGGTCGCGGAGGTTGCAAACTTATCTGTGCTGGTGGCGGAAACGTGAACTAACAATTTTATAATGACAATGACTTGTAGTTTGACAGTTTCATATAGACAGTAGCGACACTCCTATCGGCAAAAATAAATTTGTCAAGATGTGGCTTGTAAAGAAATACCGACACAAGGGCGCTATTTCTCGCTACCACTTTTTGAACCGTGACACCAAATCTAGTTTATATATCGATGCGAATACCCCAGCAGCAGGCTTAGCAAGATGTGTAAATCTTGACAAAGTGTGAGTATGACGTCACTATGACGTAGTAGTTCACATTTTTGTATAGAGAATTGACATTTCAGTGTTGAAAACTACGTCATACTCCACACCAATCCGTCAAGATTGCAAGTTGTGCTATGCCTGCTGCTGGAAGAGGGATATGTTTTTCAACAGTAAGTATGCCTATTTCTTTGGCACGGCCTACAGGATTTTGACTTCTATGTCTTTAGATTCGTTTCAGTTGTGTTAAAAAAAAAATAGCGGCTGTTAGTCACCATTTTCTATTTTTTTATTTCAGAAAATTATCAAATTAAAGTTAATACCGAGACGATATAACTCATGTGTAAATGTATTATGTATGTACGAGTATAATGTAATTTAAGTCCATTTTGTTTTTTCACCGTCGGGCTAAAATCACCAATTCTTTTATAATTTATACTTGTTCTCTCTCTCTCTCTCATTGTGACTCCTATAACTTTCATCTAGGTACTACCCTTATCTCTCTAACCCCTCTTTTTGCCTCTGTTTACCCATCTCTCTCCCCCTTATCGCTCTCTATCCTTTCCGTGTCTCTATTTCCATTTTCACCCCTCCCCTCTCTCTTCCCTTTCAAACATATACTCTTGTTTGTCATATGGCTAGTGGACAACCTGGTGTCAGAGTTCAAGCTACCCTAAGGCCTCTGACTTGGCTTAACGAATGCTTTTTAGATAACAACAACTGGGACTAACTTTATAACTGTCCGGCTGCACATCCGTCGATTTATCTTGCCTGACGACGCTTAACCAACGTATCGTTTGCCCAACAGTGTACTACTAGCTATAAGTCAAACCTTACTATCATGTTCTGAAACCCTTCTCATGTTTAAGTTTCTTACCTATTTGAGAATTTTCGACCAGCTTCTTCGCGATTGATGACTTGCTCGTCAAAATTATATTTGCGTAGACTTTAATTTTTTCTAAAAATTTTAGGTGATCAAGTCAAATACCAATTGTACAAACTGCCGAAAGCAGTAACAAGTATCCCAACAAGACGATCGATAGCCACACATGAAATAACGTTCACAACCACTTTGAAACCACTTTCTTACAAATCTTATTACATCACAAAACATACCAGATCCAAGAGAGAAGTGAAATCCAAAAGAGAATACGATTATTATAGCAATATTAATGAATATTGGAAGGATATAAAAGATCAAACCGTAATTGATATTAAACACATAGAAGATGAACCAATTAAAACTGTTAAAGTTAACCAAATACCTATTGAACCGACGCCTTTAAAAGCTACAGAATATAAAAAGTTTAACGTCGATGTGTTGAAAGATAAAAACAATAGGGATTTGAAGGATATTGAGAATTTCTTGAAAGATGCGGATAAGAAAGTTAGTGTGAACAGTAGAGTTAGTAAAGTGAGTTATCCTGATCTTAACGATGACGAGATGAGGATGCTAGCTGATGATCCTATGGTAATAGAGAGATATGATGAGGATTTGATCACGATCAACAGAGGTGGAAAGGTAAGTTGAGATTATTTCTAACCAATTTCAAAAAATTGTTCTTAATTCGTATATGTATTTTTAACCGGCTTCAAAAAGAAAGTTCTCTATTCGACGCGTATGTAAGTAATATTAATAAAAATGCGTAATATTAACATATGTTAGTCTATGTGGCCTTCTAAACAAATTTCCCAAATTTTATGAGTGTATGTATGTATGTAAGTATGTATATATGAATGTATGTATGTATGTAGGTTTGTCCGCAGATTTCTCAGAAACTACAAGTCCGATTTCGAAAATTCTTTTTGCAATAGTTAGAGTATTTTTCAACTTAGGGTAGAGTACAAGTTTCATCAAAATCGGTCCAGTAGTTTAAGAGATATAGACTTTTTCTGTTTTCAGTAAGTTACTGTAACTGTAACGTAGACGTTCAAGTTGCGTGATAGTGTTGATACCTATTTGTTAAAATAAAAGTCACTAAAAAGTGTTAAATAAACTATTTTGTAAAAAAATAAAAACCGACTTCAAAGTTAATTATTTAAAAAGCATAAAATAACGAAAACATATTGAAGTCGGTGTCATCTCGTGCTAGTCTTATTTAACATGATGTGCTAGCACCGACTTCAATATATTTTCGTTATTTTATGCGTTTTAGATAATTAACTTTGAAATCGGTTTTTATTTTTTACAAAATAGTTTATTTATTTAACCTAGAGACGAGCCAAGCAAGATATTCCACTGATGGTAAGAGTGGACCGGCATGAAGCCAGCTGCGTTTGCCACATTATTATTGTGACATTAGTTATTATGTCCATTGTGTCCGGTAATATCACCAGCTACAGTGCCCTTCACACACACAGCAATGTACATTGCTGCTTAACGGCAGAATCTGTCACTGCGGTGGTACAATTATTTTTTCTGACGCTGGGGAAACCTTTGAAAGATCCCCGGGAGCTGTGGGGCTCGACCGGGGTATGTGGGATTTTTACCCACTAAAACCCCCGCGGCTGTGGCATCGGTACATGAGAGGGGACCCCAGGGATCTCCGGTAGGATCTGCACCAGGGGCCCCTCAGTGCCTTGCCTTTGAGTTCGCCGCCGGGGGGCGGATTCTAGCCGCCCCGGGAACCAGTCACGGTGGTCACGCAGACGGGGGTCGCAACCTCGCCGCCGTCCTGCTCGGAGTCGCCGCCGTACTCAATGGACGTCCTGGGGGCCCACACCCCGAATGTCCAGCAACTCGGAAGATCTGCGGTGGTACCTACCTTGACTAGTAAAAGCCGTGATTCATGAATATGTATTAATAGATACAAATTAATTTCAGCGTTTTAAACGTAATACAAACACCAACGAAATTAAAGTATTACTGAACAACGGCGGTGACGTTGCATTTAATATAAGCATGTATTACTACACCGGGGCTGCTGGTAAAAACGAGAAACCCAGTGACAGAGCATCTGGTGCCTATATCTTTAGACCTAACGAAGCACATCCTATCAAAC
This sequence comes from Furcula furcula, assembly GCA_911728495.1. Classification (NCBI taxonomy): domain Eukaryota; kingdom Metazoa; phylum Arthropoda; class Insecta; order Lepidoptera; family Notodontidae; genus Furcula; species Furcula furcula. Next base: position 7,649,923 of record OU452268.1, on the reverse strand, counting down.
TAGACGTTACTGACACTGCGCATGTAAATGGAGATATATTTGAAGAAATCCAAGTGACACATTCGCCTAACGCCTACCATTCTGTAAGAACTTATAATGATATAGACTTGCTCATTATAGACTGGGTTGTGGGCCCCATTCCTATCGAAGACAAAATAGGTAAAGAATACATAATTAAATATGAAACGGACATTTTTAATAATGGTGAATTTTATACAGATTCCAACGGTAGGCAAATGTTAAAGCGAAAGTTGAACTACAGACCGCAATGGAATGTTACTTTAGCAGAACCGGTAGCTGGCAATTATTATCCAGTAACTAATGAGATTTATATCAAAAATGATAAGGCCAAAGCTGTAGTTATTACAGATAGATCAGAAGGCGGCACGTCTTTAATAGAAGGAGAAATAGAACTAATGCTTCATAGGAGATTGTTATACGATGATGCTTTTGGTGTAGGCGAGCCATTAAACGAAACAGTGAATGATATAGGTTTGGTAGTGCGAGGAAAACACGCTCTCCTAATCACCAAAGACAATGATGCGACAAGGAAGCATGTTATAGAAACACAATTGTCACCAATAACAATGTTCTCCGACGCCAAAGATTTATCTTTTGATGAATGGAAAGCGTTGGATAATGAGGTTTCTTGGCTGGATGGTGTACCGGAAGGCGTTCATTTGTTAACTGTAGAACCGTGGGGTGATCAGCTATTGTTGAGACTTGAAAATTATTTGGACAATGAAAATTCTGATTTAGAAGTAGATTTAAGGAAGCTATTCAAAGAATTTGAAATTAAAAGTGTAAAAGAGACTGTACTATCTGCTAATCAGTGGGTAGGTGAAAATAGCAATATGAAATGGAATACTGAAAGTGGGGAAATTCACAAAGTTAATGATGAAATAGATGGAGACAATATGGTTGTAAAATTGAAAGCACATCAAATTAGAACCTTTATTATTGATTATAACATTGTTCATTAATTGTAGAATTTAATTATTTGTTAGTTGCTACATGATTTGTGCTAGAAGAAATAAAGAATTACTGTATCCTACATGTTCACAGACACAAGGTTCAGAAATCGATTCGAGATTTAATGAGTATGTGTTTGAGATTAATTTTGAAACGAATCTAAAGATCATAATATCACCTGAGATAATATTCAGATAACTAATTTTATAAATACAGTGAAATTACTTGTAAATTTTAACGTTGTTTGTTTCTTGTGTATACCTATTAGTAAGTCTTAGGATCCCGACTTAATTTTGAGAAAGTCTGTCAGTAGACTACTGCCAATTATTTATCTATACTTATAATAAAACTGTAACAGGTCCAATTCTGTACATTGAAGATATTTTGAAAATTATATTTGGAGGGCATTCTATAACCGATACTGAGGCCGAAAATGTAATTTTTTTAATTTTTGTCTGTCTGTCTGTCTGTCTGTCTGTCTGTATCACGGCTGAGCATCACGCCGAAACTACTGAATGGATTCAAATGAAACTTGGCATGATTTGAGATCTTACTACGAGGTAGGACATAGGATACTTTTTATCCCGTAATCTAGCACGGTTCTTTTGGGAGAGGGGATTAAAGTCAAAATGGGTACTTGGTTATACGCTTGGTCCGATTTTATCAATTTTTCTTTATAATATAATAAATATTAGTAAGGGAACACTCATAGAGAGTAGTTATCAAGGTTTTGTAATCGATCGGGTTAAGCAACGTTAGGTAAGGTCATTAAATAGATGGGTGACCGTTTAACGCCATTTGAACTAAACGGGTCTGTGCATCGTAGAGCAAGTAAAAAGTGGTCCCCGTTTTTAACCGACTGTAAAAAAGGAGGTTATGTATTCGATGCGAATGTCTGTTATTAAAAGTTTAGCTAACGTAAAAATAGCGCAGGCGGGAGCTGCGTGGGTCAGCTAGTTTTTAATAAGTATTTTAGGAAGCCCATAATGTAATATGTGTTTTGGATGTTGTTTACTTTATTATATCTAAGTTAGGGGTCCCTAATTATACATTGCATTACTAGGGTCGTTTTAATTCTCAGCTGTTCCAATGTATTAAGATCGTTTGTAAGACCACCAGAAATCCATGCTTTGTCGCTAGCATTTGAATCATGTACGAGTCTTCATTTAGTTTATATTATAGAAGTGATTTTACAAATAAAGCCAAATAATTATTTTTTTATGTTGTTTTTATTTTATTTTCCACTGAGTAGTTTCAATATTACCTTGTAGTTAAAATATTGTACAATATTATTTTTAGTATACATGAAAACTGGGACAACTGTTGAATATTTTAATCTAAAGAATCTATAAGTATAGAAAATTTCAAAAATGTATCAATTAAACTAACAAAGTTTTCTTGTTGTATTGTCCCGCGCATAATATAATATCTTGGGACAATCCACACACGGTCATCTGATCCCAAACTAGGCAGAGCCTGTACTATGGAAACCAGACAACTGATACTAATACTTATATACTTTTTTTTTGTAAATACATACTTAAATAGATAAATAACACCCAGACACTTGGTGGGAATCGAACCCACGACCCATCGGTTAGCGGACAGGGTCTCTAACCACTAGACCAACGGGCCCGTCGGGCGCATAAGCATAGTCCTCGCCATAGTCATAGACATCGCATGCAAATGCACCCGTGCGTGAGTGACTGACACGAGCCCATCGGCCTCTAATTCCCTCCCGATAGACTGGGGCGGGCGGGTGATGCGCCTACGTTGTCGCTGTGATCTTCAGTAATCTACGTAATCTGTAACTGCTGGGTGGACTATGATGAGTGCTGATATGCGTTACGTATTTAATATTTTCAAATACATTTGTAAAAATATATTTCTATAACGTAACTAATTTCAGGTTTCGTATATACTAAAAATATGGTTGTATAATGTTTGACAATAGATTATTCCAGTAGTTCACCTACCTAGTAGTTCCACTTTGGATCTAGCCTTTCTGGGTATGTCAACTATAGCCTCCCTATCCTATCTGTGAGACCGTCATATCTGACAGAAGGATAGGAGATCGCAGTACACGCTCTGGCCCACCGTCCCCTGACGGTGATATCTGGTCATATTTCTGTAGGGCCCCTGCCCTACAGAAATATGACCAGATATCCCATGCCTTAAAGGGGGCCTGTTGGCGCGTTTACACAGAGTGGGGTCATTGTGCGTCCCTACTAATTGTGACCCCGATGACGTTACTGAGGAGAGTATCGTTACTAAGGAGAGTATGGGTTAGTAAGGAGAGTATGGGTTACTAAGGAGAGTATCGTTACTAAAGAGAGTATGGTTACTAAGGAGAGTATGGGTTACTAAAGAGAGTATGGTTACTAAGGAGAGTATCGTTACTAAGGAGAGTATCGTTACTAAGGAGAGTATGGTTACTAAGGAGAGTATGGGTTACTAAAGAGAGTATGGTTACTAAGGAGAGTATCGTTACTAAGGAGTGTATGGTTACTAAGGAAAGTATCGTTATTAAGGAGAGTATCGTTACTAAGGAAAGTATCGTTCTAAGGAGGGTATGGTTACTAAGGAGAGTATGGTTACTAAGGAAAGTATCGTTACTAAGGAGGGTATGGTTACTAAGGAGAGTATGGTTACTAAGGAAAGTATCGTTACTAAGGAGGGTATCGTTACTAAGGAGAGTATGGTTACTAAGGAGAGTGTCGTTACTAAGATGAGTATTGTTACTAAGGAGAGTATCGTCACTAAGGAGAGTATCGTTACTAAGGAGAGTATCGCTACTAAAGAGAGTATGGGTTACTAAGGAGAGTATGGTTACTAAGGAGAGTATGGTTACTAAGGAGAGTATCGTTACTAAGGAGAGTATCGTTACTAAGGAGAGTATCGCTACTAAAGAGAGTATGGGTTACTAAGGAGAGTATCGTTACTAAGGAAAGTATCGATACTAAGTAGAGTATCGTCACTAAGGAGAGTATGGTTACTAAGGTGAGTATCGTTACTAAGGAGAGTATGGTTACTAAGGAGAGTATCGTTACTAAGTAGAGTATGGGTTACTAAGTAGAGTATCGTCACTAAGGAGAGTATCGTTACTAAGGAAAGTATCGTTACTAAGGAGAGTATCGTTACTAAGGAGAGTATCCGATACTAAGGAGAGTATGGGTTACTAAGGAGAGTATGGTAACTAAGGAGAGTATGGTTACTAAGGAGAGTATGGTTACTAAGGAGAGTATGGTAACTAAGGAGAGTATGGTTACTAAGGAGAGTATGGTTACTAAGGAGAGTATGGTTACTAAGGAGAGTATCGTTACTAAGGAGAGTATCGCTACTAAAGAGAGTATGGGTTACTAAGGAAAGTATCGTTACTAAGTAGAGTATCGTCACTAAGGAAAGTATCGCTACTAAAGAGAGTATGGGTTACTAAGGAGAGTATCGTTACTAAGGAAAGTATCGTTACTAAGTAGAGTATCGTCACTAAGGAAAGTATCGCTACTAAAGAGAGTATGGGTTACTAAGGAGAGTATCGTTACTAAGGAAAGTATCGTTACTAAGTAGAGTATCGTCACTAAGGAGAGTATGGTTACTAATGAGAGTGTCGTTACTAAGGAGAGTATCGTTACTAAGGAGAGTATCGTTACTAAGGAGAGTATCGTTACTAAGGAGAGTATGGGTTACTAAGGAGAGTATGGGTTACTAAGGAGAGTATCATTACTAAGGAGAGTACCCAACAGGTCGTGGGTTCGATTCCCACCAAGTGTCTGGGTTTTTTATCTATATAAGTATGTATTTACAAAAAAAAAGTATATAAGTATTAGTATCAGTTGTCTGGTTTGGAAACCAGACAACTGATACTAGCTTAGTAACGATACTCTCCTTAGTACAGGCTGTGCCTAGTTTGGGATCAGATGACCGTGTGTTAATTGTCCCAGGATATTATAATATTATTATTAAGGAGAGTATCGTTACTAAGGAGAGTATGGTTACTAAGGAAAGTATCGTAACTAAGGAGAGTATCATTACTAAGGAGAGTATTTTAACTAAGTAGAGTATCGTTTCTAAGGACAGTATGGTTACTAAGGAGAGTATCGTTACTAAGTAGAGTATCGTTACTAAGTAGAGTATCGTTACTAAGGAGAGTATGGTTACTAAGGAGAGTATCGTTACTAAGGAGAGTATGGGTTACTAAGGAGAGTATGGGTTAAAGGAGGGTATTGTTACTAAGGAGAGTATCGTTACTAAGTAGAGTATCGTTACTAAGGAGAGTATGGTTACTAAGGAGAGTATCGCTACTAAGGAAAGTATCGTTACTAAGGAGAGTATCAATCAATCAATATATCATTTATTTTCTCCTCACAAAATAGACCTTAAGGAAATACAGTTATAACTTATATCTAATACTGGATTCAGTCACAGTCTACTCGGTAAGAAGCTGGTGTCTGAAATAGGTATTACCCTGTGCTGTGATACAGATCACCAGGTCCTTCCCCAAAAAGTATATGTTACCAGTTTTTTTTTCAAGAAACATAGCAGATATTCCTTTACCTCGTGTAAGGAGTGTTGTTAGGTAAATTTGTGGGTATGATAAGTGTGTGTGTGTGTGTGTGGGTGTGTGTGTGTGTGTGTGTGTTGTGTGTGTATGTGTATTATCTTTTTTTTTTTTTTTGAGGGTACCATTTCCTATTAATGTATTAAATTTTCTGTGAAAGTATAATCTAGATCTTGTAGATATTCTTTAACAACTTTTTTACATTGTGCTTTCGTTAGTGAATAAATTGTTAAGATTCGGTTAATTTTGTTATATAGACTACTACTTTGATAGCAATAAAATCGATGTGAGAAACTAGTATTAAAACGCTTACTATCACAAACAATATCTTTTCTTCGCAATTTATTAATTTTATTGGGATTGTACTTAATTTGAGAATGTGTTTTTGCAACCGTTTGAAGAATAAATAGCTGTCGAACTATTAATACCTTACATTGTTGGTATAGATCCTTAGTGAGATAGAAAAAAGGTAGTGCCTGGCTTACTTTTAAAATCGCTCTCTGGACTCTTTCTAGTTTAAGTAGATTAGTTTTTGTCGTACCACCCCAAGACGTGATACAGTAGGTTAATAGTGATTGACCTAAGGCTAGATAAACGGATTTGATTAAATCTTTGTCTGCCACACTTCTTAGACTTCTAAAAATAGCAATAAGCTTCCGGATTCTGCCAGACAGCATGTGTATATGGCACTGGAAATTTAAATTGCTGTCTATCATGACGCCCAAATATTTCACTGACTGCGTCTTTTGAAGCTTGGCACATCCACAATTTAAGTAACTGTTATTGCATGAATGGAATGTTAGACAGTGTGATGGACCAGGAACATCAGATTTTTTTAGAGAAAAAGCTATATATTTAGTTTTTTCTATATTGAGGGTCAGAATATAACCACTTTGTAACAATATTAAGGCCCCGTTGAGCATTAGAAAATACTTCATCCCAAGTATGACCTTGAAAGAGTAGAACTGTGTCATCGGCAAACGTTACTACTTTTCCTTTATAAAGCTTTAATTCACACAGGTAATTTATATAGGCGAGGCAGAGTTGGCCCTAATATACTGCCCTGTGGAACTCCAAAATGTACAGAAACCTCGTCACTAGTAACGTTATCTATTTTAACACATTGCGTCCTATTTTGTAAGTAACTTTCCAACAATTTCAGCTGAGAGTCTCTGATTCCAAGATGTTCAAGTTTATGAATTAAAATTGGGGCAGAGACTGTGTCAAATGCTTTAGCCAAATCTAAAAATATGCCAATAGTTTTCTTTTTATTGTCCATATTTTGTACGACAAAGTCAGTTACCTCATGTACAGCATCAGAAGTCGATTTTTCAGGTAAACCATACTGAGCATCTGATATTAAATGATTTGATTCCAGAAAACTTACTAACCTCTTACAAATTAATCGTTCCAGTATTTTAGAGAGTGTAGGAAGAATGGAGATAGGTCTATAATTATTAACACAGCCTCTGTCCCCACTCTTGTGGATTGGATGGATCCTGGACTTCTTAAAAGCTGTTGGGAACATTCCAGTCGAAATTGCCAAATTACAAACATAAGTTATAAGTGGAGTAAGAACGTCTATATTCTTTTTTAAAGTTTCTGCTGATATCATATCTAAACCCACTGCACAATCACTTTTCAGATTTGATATTATTTTTTTAACTTCCTCTTCGTCAGCTGTTAACAAAACAAATGAATTAGGGTTAGATTTTAGTGTATTATTGCGTTTAGGTTGCATAAAATTTTTATTTAATTTCTTTGCCAGAGTTATATTCCTATATTTGCGAAGAAACTATTGACATTATTAATTTCATTTTGGGTATTATTTTTACAAATTAATTCTGAAGCTTTTGTCATGTATGTTATTTCCTTTATTGCTTTCCACAACTTCTTATCAAAGTCCCTTTTTACTTTTTTTAATATTGAACAGCAGAAGTTCCTATATCTTCTGTAAGTAGTCTGTAATACTTCATTATTGGGTGCATTTTTAAGTTTTTTATAAAGATTATCTCTATTTCTAAGGCATTTTAACAAACCGGGAGTTAACCATGGCTTCAATATTCTTTAGTAACCATACTTTCCTTAGTAACGATACTTTCCTTAGTAACGATACTCTCCTTAGTAACGATAATCTCCTTAGTAACAATACTCTCCTTAGTAACGATACTCTCCTTAGTAACCCATACTCTCTTTAGTAGCGATACTCACCTTAGTAAAGATACTCTCCTTAGTAACGATAATCTCCTTATTAACAATACTCTCCTTAGTAACGATACTCTCCTTAGTAACCCATACTCTCTTTAGTAGCGATACTCACCTTAGTAACGATACTCTCCTTAGTAACCATACTCTCCTTAGTAACGATAATCTCCTTAGTAACAATACTCTCCTTAGTAACGATACTCTCCTTAGTAACCATACCCTCCTTAGTAACGATACTCTCCTTAGTAACCATACCCTCCTTAGTAACGATACTCTCTTTAGTAACCATACCCTCCTTAGTAACGATACTCTCCTTAGTAACCATACTCTCCTTAGTAACGATACTCTCCTTACTAAGGAGAGGAGAGTATTGTTACTAAGGAAAGTATCGTAACTAAGGAGAGTATGGTTACTAAGGATGCTCACTCAATCCTCACACACACGATTTACATTACCTACTGAATTAGCCTCATGTGCTTGTGTTACTAAATCTTATCCTTTGCTTCTACGGAAGAACTAGTTTTAGCGACTTTCTAGTGATTTTTTATATTGAGTCTATCGCATCGGATTTATAGGAGTCAGGAACGCTGTTTTCACCCACTAATGCCAATTCTTCTTCTTCTATTCGTATCGACAACATATGCAATCATACCCTGCGCGCCCAATACCACCCGCACTGCGTTTTCCGTAGCATCTAATAGTTCCAGAATTGTACAGGAGTCAAATGGGCCATACTTTGAGGGGAGAACCCACACTCACAAACAGCTGAGTCGCCATATCCCCACCTAACTAGGTTTTCTTTACACCGACCGACATGTGTACGTAGTCTATTTAAACTCTTCCAAATTAGCCATGGTAGATCAAGCCCAGGGGAAAGTTCTATGGAGGGAGAACTAAAGTTTGTCAGAGGATACCACTCTTCCCATAACTTTAGTCGAGCCTCGGTGATCTTGTGGCGTGATTCAATAGGAGCCAGAAACCCTAAAAAACTCTTTCGACTTTTAAATTGGGGAACTGCATGCCAATAATACTACTAGGACCAGCTGTTTTACATACGTACAGCAGCAGCTTAAATCCACTGCTGAATAAAGGCCTCCCCCTTAGAAGGGTTGCCATAATCCCCACGCTTGGCAGGCGTCTTAGGGGTCGCAGTATAGGTGATAGGTAATCCAATAAAAAGACGCTGCTGCCGGTCTCCTTGTTCTCGCTTAGTCGCCTCTTACGGCCACGGGAGGAGATAGGTGGGTGCTATTCTAGTCCGAACACCCCACCGGTTTTACTTACCTATCCATGTTTTATTTTAAAATTAAAACAAATTTGTAAGCAAAATCATTTTATTCTTACAAAATAAACATCGACATTTAAAACTAGATAATCACGTAACGAACGAAACAATTACTTATTAACATAACTAACAACGAACGTCCTGATCTGTTGTGGTTTTAACGTTATACCCTCTTCAACATTAACTCTTTCATACGCACTGCTAACATCATCACTATATTCCACAGTACCATTCAAATGTCCAAAAGCCTCGTTAAAATTCTTATAAAACTTGCCACTGCTCCATTTAATCGTTTGCAATTCATCCAACCACACATTAGCGGCCAAATAAGTCTCCCTAACGCTAATTATTTCAAAACCATTAAACATGTCTTTAATAAAAACAGTTTTAACACCATTTTTAACGACATCAGATTTTTCTAAATAATTTTCCAACCTTAATAATATTTTATCACCCCATTTTTCTAACGTCAAAACATGAATACCGACTGGTAGTTTCTTATTTAAGCCTCTATACTCATTTTTAAGGTCGAACCAACCTTTGAAGTCATTCCTCAGCTTACTGCAATGGTTCGAAGTGAACACGAACGGGCCTAACTCGATTTCTTTAGCGAATTTCTTCTCAAATATCTTATTTGGCTTATGATCTGCTTTCGTTAAGTATATATAATGCGTGCCTCTAACTATTAGACCTTTTCCTGAGTGAGTTTCGTTAAGATAGACTTGTATGCCGCTATCGTCTGTGTAGATTCGTCTGTGAAGCATCAAGTCTATTTGACCATCGTCAAGAGACGTCCCGCCTTGAGCTCTGTCATTAAAGACAGTAAATCTTATGTTCTTTTCTATATCTTCTATGTATATCTTGGATGTTACTGGGAAGAAGTTGCCTGGAACAAAATTTACAGTTTTTTTTTATTTTAACATTTTGGCATTTTCCATTGATTTGTTAAATCCGTATTTTTTGTTAATATAACTGACGTAGTCTGACAGATTTAGAATTATAATTTTTTAAACCAGTCCTCATCTCCCAATATCCCAATATAACGTGGATGTCTTCAAGGCTAGAGTGAATAGGCTTTTAATAAGCTAGTGTGCTTTACCATCCTCGATTCCACCGTCGCTTTCCATTAGGTGGAATTGCAATCAAGCACTGGTTATATCTTAGAACATATATAAGTACTATAGAATGCTTATTTTCAAGTAAGAACTGTAAGCACGAGTAAGATAAGAACATCGCTAAGCATAGTATCATATACACGACAATAGGTACCTACTCTACTGTCAGCTGTATTTATCTATATTTAAACCCATCCCTACTTGTCACTTACATATCACTTACATAAAAAGAAGAAACTTTAAATAGTTCACCTGCCTCTTGAAGGACTAAAGAAACCTGTCTACGATTTCTTTAAGGGGTCCATAGATACACGCGTAATCCATTCTTAATACTTATATAAACTCTATGACAAATATCCTTACAAGATCCTTACCTGGTATCCTGTCTGTATTCACAGGCACATATGTAGCCCTCGCGTCCCTAATCCTCTTCATAGTCTGGCGGCCATTACAATCCGTATAAAAAACTCCTTTATTTTCCAAATCTGTGTTGTACCTTATAAATAAATCTTTCCCTAGTCCATCGTCTTCGGGTATTGGGCCAACTAGCCAATCTAATTCGACTGTAGGCAAGTCTTTGTATACTCTAACCGCTAAAGATGCGTAATCGGAGTATTTTAAATGTATTTCTTGGACTAGGTTCGTTTTGTGAACTTCTGTTTTCGGATTCTTCAAAATAATAACAGGTGAAGGGTCCATTGGCCTAAAAATGTAAGCTCCGGGCGGTTGTCTTACAGAATCTAGTTTGTCGGGGTCGTTTAGTTTTTGGGGGTCATCAGATATGTAATAGTAGAATTGGATATTCAACGATATTTGGATGCCGTTCGCTAGTATCATGCTTGTGACTTGCCCTTTTGAGTCTAGATTTATTTTTAGATACTGAAAATTAAAGATTGTTTTAAGTTCCGAGGTGTGTCAAAAGTCAGTCCGTCTTCCGTCCCATCGGATTGTGAGAGTAAAATAAGAGAGAATACACTTATGTCTACGCAAGCACGCGTGCACTGTAATATCTCCCACGAAGAATACACAAAGAAATCATAGTGATCTCTACTAACCTTTGAATGGAAAGGATCTATGCACTCGAAAGCGAGGTTTATATCAATTAATATATTTTATGTTTATCTACTAAATATAATAATAATAATATCTTGGGACAATCCACACACGGTCATCCGATCCCAAACTAGGCATAGCCTGTACTATGGAAACCGGACGACTGATACTAATATATTTTTTTTTTTGTAAATACATACTTAAATAGATAAATAACACCCAGACACTTAGTGGGAATCGAACCCACGACCCATCCACTAGCAGCCAGGGTGTCTAACCACTAGACCAACGGGCCCGTCAAAATAATAAAATATGTAAAGGTAGGGTGTCCGGGTAAGAATAGCATCCTCCCATCTCCTCCCTTTGGGTGTCCGTTCTTACGGACACGACTAAGGGAAAACAAGAAGACGGGCAGCAGCGTCTTTCTATTGGATTACCTACCACCTATACTGCGATGCTCAAGCCGCCTGCCAAGCGTAGGGATTATGGCAACCCCTCCCTTCTAAGGGCCATTGTTCAGCCGTAGACGTATATCAGCTGCTGATGAAGTATGTATTTACAAAAAAAAGTATATCAGTATTAATATCGGTTATCTGGATTCCATAGTACAGGCTTTGCCTTGTTTGTGATCAGATGGCTGTATGTGGATTATCCAGGGATAATATTATCATTTAAGTAGGTACTTAGCATTACCTTATTCTCAATAAACGTATTTGACGATGGGACACTAAAATATATATTTTCTTCCATCTTTCTCGAGTAAATTCGGTAGTTGACGTGCGTGGTGCTTGGCGGCTCCGTGGTGGTGGGGGAGGTTTGGGGGCGATCATCACCATCATCGTTGGTATCGTATAATATGACAGCATCCGGCGTGGAAGTTGTGGTTGTCATCCAATTCATGATCGGCGTGCGTGTTGGACTAGAAAAATAGATAGTTCAATACCTCTAATTTCTCATCAAAATAACATAAAAATAGCAAGGAAGTATAATTTTAGAAGGTAGGTAGGTATGCATTGGGTCTTATCCTAGCTGCGATCTCTTTGAGACAACCGTTGGATGGATAGAATTTTATATTTTGAAAATTAAGGTAGACAGGTAGGTGGGTACGTAGGTAGGTTATGTTGTATACATAAACTAATGGATAATGTGATAAATATAAAACAAGAAACTTAATTTTAAAAAAGAGACCAGACAAAATATACTTATACTGGTATTATAAATGTGCGCTAACGTACGCGGGTTTAGTCTGGGTGACTAAGAAACGATGCTATGAGGATAAACCGATTTATTCTATAAAGCTATAGCTTTATAGAATAAATATATCTTATATATCTTATAAGATAATTGGTTTATTCCTCGTAGTTCGATTGGTAGTTAGATCATCGAACAGATGGGAATTTTTTCTGCTGTCAAAATTCCTGTCTGTCCGATTGGCTTCCACGATCGAACTGAAATAAATTTTGTGTAAATATTCCCAGTACGCTAATGATATGTGGCTAGATGCTAAATGAATGCACACCGGTTGCTTTCCGACTATGCACTGGCTAAGTCACGCGATTACCAGTGTGACCTAGATTATAATTGCACCATCAGCAATAGGTGTTCGATGTGCATCGAACAATAAAAAAATATAGAAGATAGATTCAGATTAAGACTACACACACACACACATTATATACACTTCGATGCTATTGAAAGACTCTGGGTAGTCCGTTCAGACCTTGGCAGAGTCTCTCTAGCGCCGGACGCTCAGAGAAAGGGGAGGAGAGAATGCACGCTCCCCCCAATACCCTCGCAGAGCTTGCGGCGCAGGGCCTACACCGTTTTTTTGCTCACCTCCGGGTCACATTCTATAAGATCGCACCGTGCCACCGTACCTGGTGCAGTGCAGATTCCACTCGCACCCTTTAGATTGCATCAACGCACCCCTAATATTTTGAAAAATTATATTACTCGTAGGTTTCTAGCACTCCAGCTCCCACAAGGGGGTGTAATCACCCACTTAGAGAAATTGAACTACAATGACGCAGCGCGGCGTAAGTAATAAAAATACTCACTTAACAGTAGTATCTTCATTATTTTTATCTGTGGTTACTGAAGTAAAATTTAAAAATGAAGGCGTAGATACAGATTCAAGTACATCATCGTTACTTGTGTTTATCTTTGTTGGGGGAGTCAAGGCATCAAAATAATCTGTATCCCCGGATCGCCTCGACACATCACCAAATAAAATCTTCGTTTTAGCGCCCGGAGTGGTCGTATCGTCAAAATACTCATAATCTGGCTCAAATATATCTTCTAAATGCAACTTCTCTTCCGCCTTCATATTTGTCTGTCTAGTTATGTACTTCTTCTTCTTATTCTTGTTCAATTTCTTTATTATCGACCGTTTGTTCCGGGCACTCTTCGGTATCAGTTCTATGTAGTAACACCGGTACCCCAAAGGGGGTATATCCTGTGCTATAATCACTAAATCATTTTTGACTATTGTATTCCGTTTTGGCAGTTTTGTGACCGGGTATGGTAACTGCATGAGTACCGCGTCAACTATGTTTCCTGAAAATTAATATAGGATCACACAGTGGGTAGAAATGGTGGATTAAAAATTCAGTAATGGACCAAACTGGTGTCAGAATTGTTCAAGCTGTTCTTAGGCTTAAAGACTGCTATCTAGATGACAACAATCAGGAATGATATTTTACGTGCTCTCCGAAGCAAAGAGATGCGGTCACCCATCTGTGTATAGACAACTTGCCTGACGTGGCATACCTAACGAACCAGTGATTACGATTGACTATGAGCGATTATATTAGACTTCATCAATATTACCAGCTGGAAGATATCCACTGCTTGGAATGCTACAATGAATGACAATTGGCTATGTGCATTCACCGGATGCCTGCGACTCGAGCAATGTAGTCAATCCACCTAGTGCGAGGCCTGTATATGGAGAGTCTTCTGATTCATGGTCGCCACTCGAGAATCTTTCTTCCTCATCGGTAATCCATCATCATCCATCCCCAAATAAATTAACAGATTCATAATGTAATTGCAAATTACATATATAATAATTTGCAACGCATAATAAACTAATGTAAAATAAATTAACGTTGACTATTCCTTACGCTTCATCATCATCATCATCAGCAGCCGAAGGACGTCCACTGCTGAACAAACGGGGAGGCCCCTTAGAAGGGAGGGGTTGCCATAATGCCCACGCTTGGCAGGCGTCTTAGTGGGTCGTCGGTGGGCGTCTTTATGCATACAAAATTTAAAAACGGTTTAGGGAACCATTACACAAAAGTCCCATGTGTTATTAAAAAGCTAGGGCACTTCACCTTCTGTGGCTGCACCACCAATTACCATTAGGTGGAAATTTACCTCAAGGACTTGCTTTAATTAAAAAAAAATTTTTAAATCTTATGTAATTTTTTTAATTTGTGTTGTTGACTGAGAGTAACGACCCATATGACCCCCAAAACGACACCTTCCCTTGTTAGGCATAATAAAAGGAGCTTTGGACACTATAGTTAAAAATCACTTAAAAAAAGTTTTACAAGAGCAAGAAATCCTAACGTCTTACCTTTAGGGTCATAAACCACGTAATGTTTTTTCCTAACTGGTAATCTTATTGGCATCGTCACGGGCCACGCTAGCGGGTTGTAAACGACGATCTGGAGATAAATACAAGAATAAATTAAAAAAAACTCGAGCATTAGACCGAGTCTATTTTACTAAGTACTACCCCCTGCCCTTAACCACTAAACTGCTTAACTAAACTAATCTAGGGACTAAAGACCCCTCGCCGCGCCGGAGGAAAGCGTGTATAACGATACTGAAAGATTTTATAGATACTAGAAGAGAGAGAAATTTTAATATCAATTGATACCAAATGTGTAAGAATAAAAAAAATACTTACGTAAAACCAGTTCCCTTCCACAGTCCAACAAGAAGACTCGTTAAACCTGCATATATGGTATAGTGTACTGCTAGGAGTCCCTCGCAATTTGCTGCAAGGCAAACAACTTTATGAGCACTGCCAAAACATTGGACATTGATTTTATAAAGGGCGGTTATAGAATTTCCGTTTTCCAAACCCCAGTGGTGCCGCGTGCACAGAGAGTAGGCAATGAAACATATTTGGCTTGTTTAACCTATTATATGTATATTAGTATACCATTTTAAATATCCATAAATTAGCAGATTCTATAGACATATTAATTTGCATTTAAAAACTGTAATAAGATTATTCAGAGGGTCCATAGGTACACACAAAAAGACTTTGCCTACTCTACGATTTCTTTAAATAATCTTAATTGATAAATATTTTTAAATTGGTGGTGGTGGCACACAGCTTGCAAATATTTTTACCTACTTTCTGTGCATGCCACTGCCAAACCCCCAATTTAGAGACGAGACAAGCAGCACTTCCGACAGCACTGCACTGCTGCTCGATACCCGAGACATTAGTTATCAAGTTTCTGAACCCTATAATTTCAACAACTACAGTGCCCTTCACACGGGAAACACACATTTGCTACACTTCTGCTTTGCGGAAAATATCTAACACTGCCGTGGTACCTACCTGGATGCTCTCTTACACAAGGGTTGCAATTTCTGAGACAATAAAAGATGATTTGCTAGATTCAAGAAGGACTCGAGAGGGGGTCAAAAGAATAGGTGAATTAGCAACCTATTCTTTTGACCCCCTTATGTATCAGCAACTGGTCACATCTACTTTCATTCATCATCATCAGCCGGAAGACGTCCACTGCTGAACGACAGTTAGCCATTTGCATCCATCGGTTGACCGCGACTTTTGCAATGTCATCGGTCCACCTAGTGGGAGGCCTGCGCTGCGTCTTCCGGTTCGTGGTCGCCACTCGAGAACCTTTCTTCCCCATCGGTTATTGCGGCCAGCCCATTGCCACTTCAACTTGCAGATTCTGACAGCTATGTCGGTGACCTTAGTTCTTCGGAAAATCTCCTCATTCCGGATTCGTCGCGCTAAGAAATTCTGAGCACAGTACTTCATAGCTCATCGTGTGACTAATCCCACCACTCATTCCCACCACTGTTACTCCTGTAAGCCAGGAAAGGTAGATAGGAGGAGTTGGAAATACATAAATTCCACTTCTATCATCATGTGACTCTGAGCCTTTCTAATGTTTGTTGCGACTTAGAAATTTAGCATTTTCCCGGGACCCATCGAGGGTAAAACCTCTATTCACTGGTACCAATGCAGCTGCTGGCTTACAAGAGCCACATCGGGGGATTGAGTTGCGGGATTGGTCCCAAAATAATATAAAAAGAAAATTACTTGAAAGCTTGTTGATGCACCTCTAACGCTGCTTTCTTGCCCAAAAGGAATTTATTGAAGTAGTAGCTAACAACGTGAGATCTCAGTGCGCCCGTTATTATGTTATGGTCCTGCATTACTCCTGAAAATTAATTTATATTGTTTTAGTTATGTTAATAGTATATGTGTTATAGTTGTAATTTGTTTTAGTACTTTGGTCTTTGTCGCACTACCTACATTTATATTTATATTTCCTTTTTCTTATCCTATGGGTTGCCTGGAAGAAATTGCTTATTAGCGATAAGGCCGCCTATATGTACAATGTTTCTGTTTCCTTTTCTGTTCTGTATTTTGTGTTTGTACTTGAGTGTAAATGAATAAATATTATTTGACAGGCCTGTTGGTCTAGTCTAGTGTTTAAACGCCATGGCCGCTACCTACCATGTTTATGGGTATTTTCTGGCACAATCCACATACGGTCACATATGATGCCCAACTAGGCAGAGCCTGTACCAGACAACTGATAACTACAAGTACTTAAATATTTATCATAAATACATACATACATATATAGATAAATAACACTCAGACACAGTGTGGGAATCGTACCCACGACATATTGGTGCCTAGTAGCGGCCAGCCCCCTTAACCAAGTTGTCGTACTACGATACGAAACGCTGGTGAATAAAATGCAAATGTATGGGGATGACACATGTTCGCTAAGTCACATCACGGCTACGGCCCTAGCCTTGGCACGGCCAGTCAAATGAAGACAAACATACAGAATTATAAATATGCTTACCAGCAATCCACATCATATCTTCGAATCTGGCATCATTGTTGCCCAATTTGGCAAGTAACTGCAGTTGTTTTGCCATCTGCAACGATAGTCAATAAGTTACAAATAATATTATTTTTTTTAACAATCGTTTTTAGGTAAATCAGATGATCGGCCTACATTGTCATAGCCAGTAAATACCAACTACACAAAGTTGTAGCTCCCCGCGGGATTCAGATTTAGTAGTGACGCGGTCGCGGTAGTACATTGCAGCTGTTTAAAGGCATGAGAGTCACTTATCATCAACCGAAAGACGTCTAGTGCAGTCTAGTAGACGTGTAGTCTATTAGAAAGAGGAGGACCCTTAGAAAGCAGGGGCATGCCTGCCATAATCCCCGCGCTTGGCAGGCATCTTGGGGTTCGCAGTATAGGTAGGTAGTAGGTAATCCAATAGAAAGACGCTGCTGTCAGTCTTCTGGTTTTCTTTTAGTCACCTCTTATGGACAACCAACGGGAGGAGATGGGAGGGAGCGGTTCTTACCCGGACAACCCCACTGGCTGTACATAGTTAATCATATACTCACTTGCACGTATCTATGGATGTCTCTAGCTTGCTTCTTTATGGTCGGACGTGACGTGAACATACCGGATGTGTGCGAATCTTTGTCGTACGCCATTGGAAAGAAATCGTCTTGCTTGGTCGATAAATTTGGACTGTAAATATAAAAGTACAATCAGCTTTTATAATCACAATGCTCAACAAAAAGTTTGGATGTCACATTTCTGTGTCTATGCACCCCTATATGGGGAGTGATGGCTGCTGCTCGAGTCAACTCGTACGCGGGTGCTGCTTGGGGGGACTGGTCCGACTACTATTACTTTGGCTTTTTAGTTTGTTGTACTTTGTATTTTTTTATTTTTTTCTGTCTTATTTGATATTTTGAACGGCAAGACACACTGTCGCTCTGATCTAATTGTAACATGACACACTGTTTAAAAAAAAGTGATAAAATGACAAGCCCGCTGAGTTTCTTGCCGGATCTTCTCAGTTGAGGCCGCGTTATGATCCGGTGGTAGCTTCTTTAAAAAAAAAATACATGACCTTTCAAAAGTGCCAATTTGAAATAAACTATTTTTGAGTTTGAGTTTGACCCCTATTTAGGATAGTTATTCATGGGGTCATTTTTATACAGGCGTAAATAAAACGTCCCTACACCCCCCATTCAATTCCTTTATCATCATTTTAGCTCCTCGCTTAGCCTCTGGCCCCTAGATCAGGGAGTCACAAGAATCTATAAAAAAACAATATAAAAAAAAATCAATAAAGAATGAGACAATCGACCGAATGGGTTTTACTCTCAATAGATACAAATGTTCAAATCATCATCAGTCAGAAGACGTCCACTGCTGCACATAGGCCTTAGAACACCACAATGAACGACAAAGTTACTAATTAAAGGTGGTAGGTTCCATGTGCCAGGGGCCTTTCAGTTAGGTACCACCGCAGTGTCAGATATTCTGTCGCCAATCAGCAGTATGTAAACATTGCTGTGTTCCGGTGTGAAGAGCACTGTAGCTGGTGAAATTGTTGGATATAAAAGACTTAGTAACTAATGTCGCGTGTGACGAGCGGCAGTGCAATGCAGCTGTCTATAGGCAGGCGTGGCACGACCATCAAGCGATCGTCTTGCTTGTCTCTTCACTAAGTTTAATTATAATAAAATGGATAACCTTACCCAGTGGTGGTACATTATTGGACTAGGAACAAATGAACTGTTTATAATGGTAACAGGATCATGGTAATGGTAAGTTCAACTTACAGAGCAACGTACGTTCTAAGTTACTTACTTTTGGTTGTGGACAGCTCTCAAGTAGCAAGCTGGTGTGGAGTAATATAATAACATCTTATCTTTTATATTCCTTTGCGCATTATTTACGGCACTGAAAGGGAACGTAGAACACTATAGCGAAAATATATTTAGACCGATTCTGGTTTTTACACAATAATAACAACATCCTTGGTTTATGTCTCTGCTGGGGGTCACGTCATCCGAAAGCTATTTAGGCTTTCTCAGACATGCAGGTTTCCTCACGATGTTTTCCCTCACTGAAACAATTGCACAAAGACGATTGTCGATTCGCATATGATTAATTAAAGAAATCAGATGCGAGTCGGGGTTCGAACCTGTGCACCTTGTTTCCAAGGCAAGCGGTCATCCACTGAGCTGTTACCACATTTTAGGTTTTTACATAAAAACGTAAATCATTTTCTACAATTGCTATCGTATCTCAACGCAAACTTCAGTGAGAATATTATTATGTACAGAGAATATTATTGGGACAGTTTTTCGATTGTCAATTTTACTAGGTCTGGTGAGTGGTAATATTAACTAGGAGTGGTGAGTGCTAATTTTGCACAGGAGTAGTAAGTGGTAATTTTGCACAGGAGTGGTAAGTAATAATAATATCTTGTGACAATCCACACACGGTCATCCTATCCCAAACTAGGCAGAGCCTGTACTATGGAAACCAGACAACTGATACTAATACTTATATACTTTTTTTTTTAAAATACATACATAAATAGATAAACAACACCCAGACACTTGGCGGGAATCGAACCCACGACCCATCGGTTAGCAGGCAGGGTGTCTGACCACTAGATCAACGGGCCTGTCAAAATTAAGTGGTAATTTTGCACAGGAGTGGTAAGTAAGTGTAATACACTGTTGTACACTTGTTTGTATCCTCAACAGTATTTAAAAGTTTTCTCCAAATTCTCCATCACTCAAAGGTTAGATGTCAGAAAACTCAATGATTGGGTTAAGCACGCCTTTGTGCATTCATTTTCTTTATTTTATAATAATGAGTTATATTATTGTGCAATAAAGAATAAGAATAAGTGGTAATTTTGCACAGGAGTGGTGAGTGGTTATTTTACTCAGGAGTGATTAATGGTAATTTTACACGGCCGTGAGGAGTGTTAATTTCCGCAAGGATTGGTAAGCTGTAATTTTGCCCAGGATTGGGGGTTGGCAATTTTGATCAATGTTGCCAATATTGCCCTGTGTCTGGCACTTTTGGTGATATTTATCAGCGTTAAGCTAACTCTGGGTGTGCCTAACGAGGGGTTATAAGCCACTATTGAGTTTAGGTGCGCTGAAGGAGCTGGTTGACCCCCTCAGTAATTATGTCCCCACGAAAGAGGTGTAAGTTGGGGGTGTCTAGATATTCTCAGCTACCTTACTCTATTAAGTACTTACAGCATGAGTTTCTCAATATTACTAAACCACGTCTTAGCGTCGTAGTATCCATTCCTTCGTCCCATAATGACCATAACATGTTTAGTTGTATAATATGGTGCCTGTCTCATCTTGACCGCTCTCATAAAATCATTAACCTGTATATGTTAAATGTTATAGCCTTAGAATAAATGTATAAGTACAAGTACTATAGAATGCTTAATTCTAAGTAAGAACCGTAGTCACGAGTAAGTACATCAAAATATTTCTCAGGTACACAACGATTAGGTACTACAAACCCCGGTACAGGCCCCGATTATTGTCAAGCAAGCCTAAGGGTAGCTTGAACTCTGACACCACGTTGGACACAGGCTCAATTCACACCAAGATGGCAGCGGCCGGCTGCGCACTTTCAGTGTGAAAAAATTTTAAACTTTATCTACAATATTATTATTATATTATTATATTATTACCCGACATGGTCACGGGCGGACTGAGGTGGTAGCTGTCCATACGTCATAGTTGTCTTAGGGTACCCTCAGGTCTTCTAATTATTATTATTAGTCCGATCTACGCAGAGAGAGTTTACAGTATCTTGAGGTCTTGCAGTGGAATGCTTGTCTTTGAAAGAAAGAAGAAAGAAAGAAAGAAATATTTATTTATGACACTTACATACATAAAACAAACATAGAAGAAAAAAAACTATAAGTACTGTAATATAATTATGTATGTGCGTGTGTAATTATTATGTGTGTGTGTATGTGTTCTTTGGATTTGACTATATTTATCACGAGATCCCAAGCTGGTGGTAGCACCCAGCCATGATCTCTATTGAAATTTGGATGATTTTTAATTTCAGGTTCGGGTTCGGGTTCGGGTTTCTACCGATCGTTTTGTTTGCGCGATATAATCCGTAAAATTAGTTTCATTTCAATATTGTAGATAAAAGAGTAACGGCATGTGCAAGTTTAAGGCACGTTGAGGAGTTTAATCCAAAAGAGATGTTCCAAAATGTATGGAGCCTGGGCTAGGAATTTGTACACTATACTCTAAAATAGGGAAACACACATAAAACAGTTTTTAACTATCCATTTACTTTAATTTGGCTTTATTTGCTTGTAAAACTTAAGAATTTTTACTTAGACTTGCAACACATAACAAAAAACTGGCATGGCGGAAAAGTGTCATTCTCATGTGTCATTTTTATTATCAATGGCGTTAAAAGTATTTTTACTACAGTACTCTTTGTATTTTTGTTTCTGTTTTCTCATACATCATTTTAATAATTAAAATATCAACGATAATCAATTCACTACATACAATTCACGCACACAACCAACTGTGACAAGTGTGACAGCAGCAGTAGCTATTGACATCTGGCTGGCTGACAGTTTAATTCGACATCAGTGAGACGCCATTAGGACGCCATGTTGAATATAGATAGATAGATAGATAATATTTTATTGTTCCACCTTTATTAAAAATCACAAAAATACAAGAAAAAAAAAATAGTAAAATAGTATGAAACAA
The DNA here is from genome assembly GCA_911728495.1 of Furcula furcula. Classification (NCBI taxonomy): domain Eukaryota; kingdom Metazoa; phylum Arthropoda; class Insecta; order Lepidoptera; family Notodontidae; genus Furcula; species Furcula furcula. Next base: position 7,627,886 of record OU452268.1, on the reverse strand, counting down.
TGGGCGGCCTTATCACTAAAAGTGATCTCTACCGGGCAACCTTTGGATGGAGAGGAACTATGAACTGCAAGGCGGGGTTGTTTATACAAACCAATTTTATAAGAGAAAAAAAAAATACATAACTATAAACAATAAAATACGTAACAGCAAAATAATATATATATAAATATTAGTATAATACATAAATATTATATTTGATAGAATCAAATATAAATAACCAACAATAATAAATAAATAAATGCAGCCGGCTAATATCAATATAAAATTCATAGGGACAAATAAAATGCTTTCAAACGATCTTTAAAGATAGGCAGAGATGGTGCATGTCCATGGATAAATGATGTCTAATAGTGACCGGTAAGGCATTCCACAGACGAACAGCTTCTAGATATAAAGAATATAGATATAAAATAAATGATAATTATAATTAAAATTACAACAACAATAGTAATTTAAACGAAATATTTATATTTTTCCCGAATTCTATGGATTTTTCAAAAATTTTTGAGGTGGTGTACATATTCCTAGCCCATTTTGCAACAACTCCTTTATTAAAATTCTTATACACTGAAAGTGCGCTGCCGGCCACTGCCATTTGGTGTGAATTGAGCCACGATAATGAAGAAAAAGACTGTAAGTACTTACCTACTTTATTTTTTATTGATCCTTGTATACGATAATACCACCAGCTACAGTGCCGTTTACACCAGCACACAGCAATGTTTAGACACTCCTGCTGGGCGGCAGAATATCTAATACTAGGGTACCTATTATTCGTTGCACTTAAGTCATTACTGGGTCATTTTCAACTCATGCAAAAATATTACCCTTTCTTCGATGTTCAGGAATTGCGAGTCCGAAGAAATAATGAGAGGGTCGGTACAGAGCCCTCCGAAACAGAAGCCAGGAGGGGACCAGTATCCATCGAACAACTTGTGTGTGTAAATATCTGTATCAGGACCTGAAATAAAAACAATCTTAATGATTTCTGATACTTACGCGAATATTACACATTGAAATGAAACTAATTTTACGGATTACATCGCGGTTTATTTTTGATTTTAATTTCCCGACGTTTCGAATACTTTACAGCATTCATGGTCACGGGCGGACTGAGGTGGTAGCTGTCCATATGTCATAGTTGTCTTAAGGTACCCTCAGGTCTTCTAATTATTATTGTTAGTCCGATCTACGCAGAAAGAGCTTACAGTATCTTGAGGTCTTGCAGTGGAATGCTTGTCTTTGGATTTGACTATGTTTATCACGGGATCCCAAGCTGGTGGCAGCAACCAGCCATCTTCTCTATTGAAATTTGGATGCTTTTTAATTTCAATAGCCTCACGAATCATCCTTGGTATATAATCCGTAAAATTAGTATCATTTCAAAAACAATCTTCTTCTTCTTTATCTTTTTTACATAAAACAAAACAAAGTCGCTCCTGTTGTCTGTATGCTTAGATCTTTTAAACTGCGCAACTTTTACTAGGAGGTAGGTTGGTGCAAGGAGCCGTCCAGGCCCTTCGGGGTCGCTGGACGCTCGGGGTGTGGGCCCTTTGAGCGTCCATTGAGTACGGCGGCGACTCCGAGGAGGACGGCGGCGGGGTTGCGACCCCCGTCCCCGTGAGCACCGTGACATGTTTCTGGGGGGCCATAATACGCCCCCCGGCGGCGGGCTCAAGGGCAAGGCACTGAGGGGCCCCTGGTGCAGATCCCACCGGAGAGCCCTGGGGTTCCCCCTCTCATGTGCCGATGCGACAGCCGCGGGGGTTTTAGTGGGTAAGAATCCCACATACACCGGTCGAGCCCCACAGCTCCCGGGGATCTTTCGAAGATTTCCCCCGCGTAAAAAAAAAATAACAAAAAAATAAAAAAAAAGGAGCCAGGTAGGTACCACCGCAGTGTCAGATATTCTGCCGCCAAGCAGCAGTGTGTAAACATTGCTGTGTTCCGGCGTGAAGGGCACTGTAGCTGGTCAAATTGCAGGACACAAAGACTTAACATCTAATGTCTTAAGTGTCGGCAATGCGCTAGTGATTCTTCTGCGCTAGTGATCTGGTGTTGCTAGCGTCTATAGGCTGCGGTGATTGCTTACCATCAGGCGGGCCGCATGCTTGCCTGCCACCTTGGTAGTATAAAAAAAACGGATTTTAATGCAGTTTTCAATAATAGATAGAGTGATTCAAGAGGAAGGTTCATATGTAGTAGGTATACATGCATATTTTTTTCAATAAAGCGCAGTCCGAGCTGCGCGGGCAGCTAGTTAACCACTAGACGAACGGGCCCGTCAACCTATAAATGAACCATTTTTTTTGACGTGGGGGAAATCTTCAAAAGATCTCCGGGAGCTGTGGGGCTCGACCAGGTATGTGGGATTCTTATCCACTAAAACCCCCGTGGCTGTTGCATTGGCACATGAGAGGGGACCCAGGACTCTCCGGTGGGATCTGCACCAGGTGTCCCTCAGTGCCTTGCCTTTGAGCCCGCCGCCGGGGGGCGCATTGTAGCCCCCGGGAACCAGTCACAGTGCTCACGGGGACGGGGGTCGCAATCTCGCCGCCGTCCTCCTCGAAGTCGCCGCCGTACTCAATGGACATCGTTTTTTTTTTTTTTTTAACGTGGGGAAATCCATTACGGATACCCGCACCACCACGGGGGTAGCAGTGCGGGTTATGTCGGACTACTGACAGAGTGTCAGCTACCGACTAAAATCCCACGGTGTCCTCAACCCGCTGTGTCGACGGGCCCCGGGAACGTACTTGGTACTCGTCCGGGTCTCGTCAGCGGCACTCAATGGACATCCTAGGGCTCACACCCTGAACGTCCAGTGACTCCGAAGAAGGTATGTACCTAAGTCATCACTCCCCCTCCAGACGAACTCCAAGCTCTTGGTCCGCATCCTCTCCAGTTCATCATCGAAGCTGATAGGGTTGATGAAGTGGCCATCATATCCCATCTGTGCCATGAGGGAGGCGAACTCCCGGGAGTGGCCGAAGGCGTCCGCCTGCCATGAGACCAGCGGTCTACCGCATTCTAGGAACGTCGCGTTGAGTTTCCTGAGATCATAAAAAACTCAACATTCAGACTAAAAATCTAAAATAAATAAATAATATTCTGGGACAATCCCCACACGGTCATCTGATGCGAAACTAGGCAGAGCCTGTACTATGGAAATCAGACAACTAATACTTATATACTTTTTTTGTAAATACATAAGTACCTAAATAGTTAAATAACACCCAGACACTTGGTGGGAATCGAACCCACGACCTATCGGGCAGCGGCCAGGGTGTCTAACCACTAGACCGTAAAAGTAGTTTTATTTCAAGACTAGCAATTTCCTGCGGCTTCGCCCGCTAATTTTTTTACAGAGTTTACCAACCCCTAACACACCCCCAAAGGTTGTTTTTGAAATGTCGCGAAAACGTATTGATTTATTTTATTTAGAAAATCTTTTCAGTAAATTTCAAGTACCATACAATAAAAAGTTTGATACAACAGAAAACACCCCATTTAACCCCTTTAGGAGTCGAATTTTCAAAAATCCTTTCTTAGTGGATGCTTACATCATAAGAAGAACCTGCTGTCCAAATTTCAGCTTTCTAGGTCCAGCGGTTTGGCCTGTGCGTTGATGAATCAGTCAGTCAGTCAGGACAAGTAATTTTATATGTATACAAGATAAAATAGTCTTAATATGATGTGTATTGGAATATATTAGATGACGAAGGTGTCCGTTGTGTGTCCGTAAGAGGCGACTAAGGGAAAACAAGAAGACGGGCAGCAGCGTCTTTCTATTGGATTACCTACCACCTATACTGCGATCCCCAAGCCGCCTGCCAAGCGTGGGGATTATGGCAACCCCTCCCTTCTAAGGGGGAGGCCTTTGTCCAGCAGTAGACGTCTTTCGGTTGATGATGACAACGAGAAGACGAAGACATATAAAAGAATACAGTCTGAGGCCAAATTCTGCTAAACATTTTGAAAAAATGCTAAGATTCATGTTTATTACCTACTTTACCCATCGAAAATCAATAAAAACACTATTATGTATAAAAATACTATAAGAACAGGCATATTAACTAACTGGTGACTAATAATGATTTCTGATACTTACGCGAATATTACACATTGAAATGAAACTAATTAAGTCAAGTGCCATATACCTCTACAAGATGCAGGAGTATACAAACTGGATTGTGACTGTGGGCTCTCATACATCGGGCAAACAAAAAGATCGGTAAAAACCCGTGTAAAAGAACATATAGCTGACGTTAAACATCGACGCTATACGAGGTCTGCAGTCTGTGAACATGTTCAGGATCGCACCCGCCATTATATTAGATTTGACAAACCACAAATCCTCGCAAAAGAACAGCGCTACCTACCAAGGATGATTCGTGAGGCTATTGAAATTAAAAAGCATCCAAATTTCAATAGAGAAGATGGCTGGGTGCTACCACCAGCTTGGGATCCCGTGATAAACATAGTCAAATCCAAAGACAAGCATTCCACTGCAAGACCTCAAGATACTGTAAGCTCTTTCTGCGTAGATCGGACTAACAATAATAATTAGAAGACCTGAGGGTACCCTAAGACAACTATGACATATGGACAGCTACCACCTCAGTCCGCCCGTGACCATGAATGCTGTAAAGTATTCGAAACGTCGGGAAATTAAAATCAAAAATAAACCGCGATATAATCCGTAAAATTAGTTTCATTTCAATAACTGGTGACTGTCCAGAATGTCCAATAATACTTTTTTGTGCTTTATTAAAGTAATATATTATGCATCTTCTAAAACCTATAAAACTAAAAGACATGTCATGCTTAAACCTTATTTCATATCACATGCTTTATAAAAAGCAGTAGTATATATTACATGGTTTGTGCAACTATCCAAGTAAAATTCTGCAAAAATTCTGCTAAGCTCTAAAATGGGGGCTCAATTCTGCTAAGATAGCAGAATTCTGCTAAATCTGGTCACACTGCTCAATGCACGTCTAGGGCCCAAATCCAAAACGTCCAACGACTACAAAGGAAGAAGTAAACACCTACCTTAATCCGTATGTGAATAGGTCGATAATCGCGTGGTAGCTCGTGGTGGCTTCATCGCTCATTCCCCAACTTCCTCCAACGAAGTACAGCCTGCCTTGACGGATTAATTGATATACCATGCGTCGAACTAAACAGGGCAAGAAGTACGAAATATTTAATCCGTCGGCCGTCGAAGCGTGATCACGGTTATGCGGTTCGCATGTTAAACATGTTGCAGATCGGAATCACCGGCCGTTGAGAGCTTAAGAAATTTTCAAGAGGTGTGGAAAGGGCTGGTACGCCTGTAGCGATTATTTCTTATTTATTGTTGCGATGCGACTTAATCGGATCGGATAATAATATCTTGGGACAATCCACACACGGTCATCTGATCCCAAACTAGGCAGAGTTTGTACTATGGTAACCAGACAATTGATACTAATACTATACTTATATAAATACTTTTTTTGTAGAAACATACTTATCCCCTGCAATGTCCCGGCCATTTTGAAGTACTCCGCGCCGATGTTTATGTTAGTCTCAAGTGTCATGCGCGATAACGGCGCACGTCATTGAAATGACGATATCTCAAGTTGTTTGTATTAGAGTACTATACGATACATACATCGTTAGAATCGTTATGAATTAAGCTAATAGGATATGTATGAATAACGAACTCCTTGTGAAAGTTAGAGAAGTACAGATACACTATATAGAGGTAAAATTGTTAAAATAGCGCGATAAAACGAGACCCCGAGCGGGTCGCGGACAGATGCGCTATAAAATACCGAGACTATAGATTTATCACCCAGACACTTGGTGGTAATTGAACTCACGACCCACTGGGTACCGGCCAGGGTGTCTGTCAAATGTGTGGATGACGCAACATAAGGTAGCAATGCTATAAAAGCGAAACACATAACGCAACAGATGGCGTCACCTCCGATCCTGAATCGCGTAAGCGAAGTTTCTCAATCTTGGAAAATATACATGTACAAAATCCCGACAACAACTGTCTTTCGGCTGTTAATGATAATGAAATAAAAAGTTAGGGCGCCTGCAAATTTGCAAGCCCTTGAGCCCTTAAAGGTCAGCTTCCAAAACTTAAACAAAATTACCTGTTTCATCTCTGTTCTTCCACCACAGAAAGAAGTAAGGGAAGTCGGAGAAGGTGAATCTGAAACCATAATTGCATATAGTTCAGTATCCGTTGATAAAATAACTAAATAACCCAAATTAACCATCGCTGCGTACACGGTACAAGGGACTGCGCCTGCGCTTTCCCCAGTGACAGACCATATTAATTAGTGAGTGACCGACCGAAGATTCGATTTCGTGAAGTTTCGTCATAAAAGTCTAGTTTCAACATCAGTTTCGGTTTCGGCAAAAAATCTACCGAACCTTTCGGCCACACCGAAACCACAAAATATAGGTGCCGAAACTCTGCGTTCATGAACTATCTCGCATCGCTCGGTTAACTTCGGGAGAGTTCGTGTCTCGTATCAAAAGAATTATATAAAAAAAAATTTAACATACTGAAACTAAATATTTAGAGTTTATTTACAAATGCCTATACTTAAACTAGGTAAAAAACTTCCTCTAAGTTGTCGCCGCACTGGGAGGGAATGGTACCTAAAAGACTGGCGGCATTACCTCTTTGTATAGCCAAGCTTAAACTCGTACGTTATCAGAAAAAGCTACTAGCCCCATCAGTCTTCTGAGACTTCGATAAGTTTGGATGAAATTTCTTTCACCAAACCGTGCGTCTCATGAGACCAAGGCCCCATGGTCTCCAACGCAAAGGGCGCAAATATATAGCTGGAACCTAGAGCTGCCCTGCAAGTTGCCGAGCAAGTGACGCAGCAAGTGTGTCGCCACATGACATGTGTGTCTTTACATACTTCAATTATTGTTTTGTTATTTAATTTTACACATTTTAACTGTATGTGAGATCTGTTATGCAACAACTACCACGACCGCGTTGTCAAGATCGTTCGAGAGGAGAGAGAATTAAGAAAATTAACAGAGAAGAATAGAGACTTTCAAATGTCAACTTACTTTCTGTCATCGCGCGCCCACAGTTCCGTTATGATGGCGTCTAGTATATTCTTCATATTAATTCTACTTCTATCGTAGATTTCATCATCTGAAAAATCATCATCATCATCAGCCAGAAGACGTCCACTGCTGTACAAAGACATCCCTCGAACGCCACAATAAACGACAGTTAGCCATTTGCATCCACCGGTTGCCTGCGACGCGCACAATGTCGTCTGTCCACCTAGTGGGAGGCCTGCCAACGCTGCGTCGTACCCGAGAATCTTTCTTCCCCATCGGTTATCGGTTCTTCAAGCAATGTGGCCTGCGTTCAACTTGCAGATTCTAAAGGGGGTGATCCATTTGCGAACCAGCGAGCCACGGGTTTAAATCGTTGGCTTGCCGGCACGTTTGCTTTCGTTGGTGATCTTTTGGCGAGCAAAACAGTCTACTCTCATCGTTAGCGAAGTCATAGCTAACTCCGTCTCCCGTCCGTCTTTGATACTTGGGTATACCCAAGTATCTAAATAACTCCGTCTCCGTGGCCACAGTATACTGTTACATCAGGAGCCACCAAGGTCGCAAAAACACAGTCGGCTCGCCGGCTCGACTGATCTACTGGCGGTTTTTTGCACCGCGGACTTAGAATTCCAAGCATGCACAATGAGCCAGTGAGCAAAATGAGTTCGTTGGCGTACCGACGGTTTTGCTCGCAAATGGATCACCGCCTTTATAGAGCTATGTTGGTAAGGTTCTTCGGCCCCTACGGAGACAGCGTCGTCGCATGACGGGTCGCATTTAGTAGAAATCGTCTACGTAGTCGTCGACGTTTTACTAAGAGTGTGCAACCTCTGGTAGGGGACTCTATAAAGGCGAAACAAGATCTCTGGGTGGAGATATATCCTCAATCTCTGTACGTCCCACCAGTTGAAAATCTGCCTCCAGGGTTTGAAGAGCCGTGGCCTACATGGAAAAGCCTTAATAGGCTAAGTTCTCAGGTAGGCCGCTGTAAGCTGCTCTTAAATAGATGGGAATTTAACAGTGACGCCAACATCAGTTGCGAGTGTGGTGTGTCCCCTCAAAGTATGTCTCACCTTATTAGTTGCCCCGCCTGTCCGACTACCTGTACGACAGAGGACTTGCTCCAGGCAAATCAGAACGCCATTGATGTGGCCTCTTTCTGGGCAAATACCATATAGTATTTATATATTCATTGTCGACACGAAAAGAAGAAGAAGTCCATCCCCCTTCCATCATCGGACAACGAGACGCACGGCGCGCACACACCCTTATGTGGTAAACGTGCCTTCAGTCCGAACTAAGCGATTTGCATCGTCATTCATAATAAGGACAGCTAAGGACTGGAACAGTTTGCCTGCGTCAGTTTTTCCGCCCGATTATAACCTGGGTGTCTTCAAAGCTAGAGTGAATAGGCTTTTAATAAGCCAGTGTGCTTTACCATCCTAGATTGCGTCGCCGCTTTCCATCAGGTGGGACTGCAGTCAAGCACTGGCATATAGGGAGTAAAAAAAAAAAAAAAAGTAGAAACCGAGACTATAGATGTAGATTATTTCTTTCAAGATAAAGATTCATAGAGCCTGTACCCGCGCCGCCACGGGGGTGGAGTGCGGGCTATGACAGACACTTACCGACCTCCCCTCCTATAAGTGGTGGGTCCCGGGATCGTATTATCATACTCTTCCTGGTCCCTCGAGTGCCTACCACCTAAAGAATGCAATGTGTGTGTAACACTGCTGCTTTTCCCCCGTTTTTGATGTTTCGCGTCGCAAGTTTTGGTTTTTGTTTTGTTTTAGTCCGGACGTGATAGGTGAGACGCGATTTGATACGTTGCCAGTCAGTACGGGTTGGAGTTTTAATTTGCTCCGCATTAGCATCCGCATGGCTTTCATGCCATCCTTAGAAAAAGGGCTGCTTCGATGCTCCACCGTGTCCGAAACAGTTCCAACAGTCTTCTAAAGGTGTGGGCAGACAGGTTCGACTGTCCAATGTTGAGACATTGGATCTCACTCCATGTCTAGTTTCTTGTTATTTATTTTGTATATTGCCTACTAACATAGATTGTAAGTGCATACTAACAAATTATGAATCTTAGTTATTTGAAATAAATTGTTATTTATTTATTTATTATTTATTAGGTGTTAGTGGACTTAAGTTCAATTGAATGCCTTCAGTCGATCCACTATGAAGCTGCCGAATCGGATGAAGGAATTCAATTCCTGGGGGTGATTAGTAAGTTCCTTCAGGAGGAAGGGTTCGGTCTATGAATGGGACATTCCTCCAAAGGGTGTTGAAATGTTTGTGGAGTTGCCCCACAGGGACAATCTGGATCTTGAGTAATGTGGAATCTGTAGAGGTATGCTTTATTGTAACCGTAGCCAGTGAGGATTTGTGTATTTACACACTGCTGCTTGGCGGCAGAATATCTGACACTGCATTGGTACCTACCGGTTCCTTACACAAGGAACCTACCACCTAGTACGGTAGGGTAGGGGTATTGTAAATATCTTCCTGGTGTTATGGTTATGTTATGGTATTCTATTCTATTCTAAAAGGCAAATATTTCAGTACTCACAGCCAGTATAATGTTGGTAGAATGTCTTCGTATAACCTAGCTCGCCGTGTGTGTGCGGGACTATGTGTACGTTTATCACATTCTCCTCTATCACAGGACAACTCTAAAATATAACGTAACTACTTAAGAGTACTCACGAGTGGATCTTCGTGCGTGAAGTTAGACTTTACGAATCATTGCGCAACTACAGTCGTGGGTTGTCAATACAAAAACACAAAAATAGCTGCTGCGCAGCGACTTGCAGCTATCTTCACACACGCAAACATCCGTTGTGGCTGTTGTAATATTAAAACAAAAATTATAATATCTTTCTGACCGATCCGAACACATTTGCCAATCTTTCACAAAATACGCGGGAGATATCTCTTCCTTTACTCTCACAATCAAATCCGATGGGAGGGAAGACCGACACGACCGGGGAGAGGTCAGCAGGACCAACTTCCGAGTTGTCTCTAAACTGGTTAAAGAAGGTGTTACAGGTTTGAACAACCTGGGAAAACACAACAACGACAGCCTTATCTGGGTACCTGGACACGAAGGTAATGAGAAAGCAGACAGATTAGCGAGGGCCGGCCGGTCGCAACCCAGCCACTATCTTCGGAGTCGCCGCCGGCCGCCGTATACAATTCAATAGACGTCTAGGACGCCCACTCCACAAGCGTCCAGCGACTCCGAAGGTCATACCTATTTATTTAAACAGGCTGTCCCGGAAATCGACGTCAACCTAGAACCAGGTGATTGGCTAAGTCATAACTGTTATCATAAAAAAAAACTATGCTACTTAAGTACTTCAATGTATTTAAAAAATAAAATGCCATAAAAGAAAAAACAAAAAGAAAAAAAAAATTTAAAGATTCTGAGTTTTTTTTCAATTATTAAAAAAACTATTTAAAAAAAAATAAAAACCGCTGCTTTTTAGATAATTTACTTTGAAGTCGGTTTTTATTTTTCTTAAAATAGTTTATTTATATTTCTTCTGTTACAGTTATGGCAACCTATCACCCGGGTCTGGCTTGATGTTGATTTCCGGGAAACCCTGTATATACTACCTAACCCCTAACAAGCCCTGTTGGTCAGTCCTGCTACATTTCAAAGGGTTGAAAGAATGCCACCTCACCATATATCCACACGTTTCTCCGATCTCTTGCACCGGAGTTAGCAGATCCTTCGTCACAGGATCCATTAACCAGGCCATCTTTATCCTCCATAATAGAAGAATGGAGATTTTGAGCATAGTTGCACGGGCACACTATGAATGTCTGCAATATTTTAAAGTCAAAGTCAAAAATATTTATTTCAAATAGGCTTAACGCTAGCACTTTTGAATGGTAATTTTTTTAAAAGCTACCTCCGGTTCTCAACGCGGCCTCAACTGAGAAGATCCGGCAAGAAACTCAGCGGGCTTGTCATTATTAACCGACTTCAAAAAAAGGAGGAGGTTATCAATTCGGCTGTATGTTTTTTTTTTTTATGTTTGTTACCTCAGAACTCTGTCGTTTACGAAAAAATATTTTTATTGGAAAGGAAAATATTTTTTTTAATTGAAAGGATATGCTTCCAGATTGGTCCCATTTCTTTCAAAATCAAGTTCTGATGTTGTGAACCATGAGTAACTGAGGGAACTCCTTAAATATTATAGGCATACATATAGCGTTTTTGGTATTTTTAGAAACTATTCAAGCATTTTCATTCAGAAAGTATCATTTGGTGAAGTGGATCTGATGAAGAAGGCCATAGAAGGCCTCCGGAACTCTGTAATAAAATTAACAATCCATCCTATCCTAGCCGTGCCTACTAAACGTAGAACTACCGAATTTGGACTCGATGGATAGTTATCGACGAGTAGTTGTTAGAAAAATGGAGATCAGGGTCTGATGGTGGAGCAGGACGGTTGTCACGGGATCTCTGCACCAATAAACGTAGATCCACCGAGTTTGGGCTTGTTGAGTAGCTCTCGATGAGTAGTTGCTAGAAAAATGGTGATCAGCGTCTGATGATGGAGCAAGAAGGTCGTCACAGGATCTCGGCACCAATAAACAGAGACCCACCGAGTTTGGGTTCGTTGGGTAGCTCTCGACGAGTAGTTGCTAGAAAAATAGTGATCAGGGTCTGACGATGGAGCAAGAAGGTGGACACGGGTTCTCGGCACAAATAAATGTAGACCCACCGAGCTTGCAGTCCATGGTTCTCGAGAACTATGAGTATAACACCTAGATATCTTCGGTTTATGGCAATTGGTTAGTTTAATAAGATATTGTCACATCTACATTTTTTTTAATATTTTAGTGATGGTCCATAGTTGTGTTATGTAGTGGGTGTTTTTAAAATAAATATAAACTGGCTGTTTGTCCGAATAAAATATAAGTTGTTAAAACTTAACCTAATAATACACCACGGGAACCACTACAAAGAATAAAATAAAAATATTGTTGGACTTGGACTACAACATATTATAAATACATATTACTATCGAAGTCGGCGCCTAACGTCTAGCAAATACTTAAAATGGCAGTAGGTACCTAACTGTTTTCCAGTTTGGCGTCGTCTTTGATAGTAATATGTATTTATAATATGTTGTAGTCCAAGTCCAACAATGTAGATGTAAAAACCACTAATTCTTAGAAATTATTTCAGGCTTTTTATTTGCATTTTGAAGGCGGTTCTTTTTTTTGTAAAAAATATTATTATTATAAACATTGTTTGTCTTGTTACAATTGGATCAACATTAGCGATAGTGTGTCCTGCCGTTCGAAACATAAAACAAGGGAGAAAAAGTACCTACAGATACAGTGATACAGCTTTCGGTGAAAGAAAACATCGTGAGGAAACCTGCATGTCTGAGAAAGCCTAACTAGCTTTCGAATGACGTGTGAAGTCCGCCAACCCGCACTTGGCCAGCGTGGTGGACTATGGCCTAAGCCTTCTCATCTTGAAAGGAGGCCCGTGCCCAGCAGTGGGACATAAACAGGGTTGATATGAGTGAGAGAGTGAGATGTCCGTGTAAGAATAGCACCCCCCCATCTCCTCCCGTTGTGTGTCCGTAAGAGGCGACTAAGGGAAAACAAGAAGACGGGCAGCAGCGTCTTTCTATTGGATTACCTACCACCTATACTGCGATCCCCAAGATGCCTGCCAAGCGTGAGGATTATGGCAACCCCTCTTTCCTGAGGGGAAGGCCCTTGTTCAGCAGTGGACGTCGTTCGGCTGGTGATAATGATAACAGATACAGTGTGTTAAATAATAAATAATAATATCTCGGGACAATCCACACACGGTCATCTGATCCCAAACTAGGCAGAGCCTGTACTATGGAAACCAGACAACTGACACACGGTCATCTGATCCCAAACTAGGCAGAGCCTGTACTATGGAAACCAGACAACTGACACACGGTCATCTGATCCCAAACTAGGCAGAGCCTGTACTATGGAAACCAGACAACTGACACACGGTCATCTGATCCCAAACTAGGCAGAGCCTGTACTATGGAAACCAGACAACTTACACACGGTCATCTGATCCCAAACTAGGCAGAGCCTGTACTATGGAAACCAGACAACTGACACACGGTCATCTGATCCCAAACTAGGCAGAGCCTGTACTATGGAAACCAGACAACTGATACTAATATACATTTTTTTTTGTAAATACATACTTAAATAGATAAATAACACCCAAACACTTGGTGGGAATCGAACCCACGACCCATCGGTTAGCGGACAGGGTGTCTAACCACTAGACCAACGGGCCCGTCAAACCGTTAACATTGTTATGTTTAAGCGTGAATGGTACTGTAGCTGGTGAAATTACCGGACACAAGAGCAGGGGCTTAGCTACGGAGACCTCAAATTACACATCATCATCATCAGCAGTAAGTCGTCCACAGCTGAACAAAGGCCTCCCTCTTAGAAGGGAAGGGTTGCCATGATCCCCACGCTTGGCAGGCGTCTTGGTGATCGCAGTATAGGTGGTAGGTAATCCAATAGAAAGACGCTGCTGCCCGTCTTCTTGTTTTCCCTTAGTCGCCTCTTACGAACACCCAACGGGTGGAGATGGGGGGTATTCTTACCCGGACACCCCCACGGATAAATTACACGTGTAAGCAAAAATTCGTAAAATGTTCTTACCTGATTTTCTTAGTCGAGGCCGCGTTGTACTCTATGGTAGCTTTAATAAATATGAATTATTGAAATCAAACCATGATTAAAACAATATACTTCATTTCTTTATTTAATAATTCCTCCCACACTTACAACACACAGTTTAGGACCCCCACGAATAATTAATACCCTATAATCGAACTCTTAACTTACTTTTACTAAATTTAGTTATTATTTTTTTAGGTGTGCTAGTTTTATTAAGTAATTATTTAATTAATTATGAGCAATACACTCTCTCAATGTCTAAACACGTGATGATTGTCTCAATAACTTTAGGTGAAGTGATCTGAATCAAACAATTCGTTACTTAATTAGTATGCCAATCCGAGTGTGTATGCAAACAATATGTTTATTGTAAATTGAATAGCATTGTTATTGTAAATATATTTGGTTATTTTCGTGTGTTTAAAATTTCATTGTGTATACACGTGAGTTATTACAAACAGTTTACCTTTTATTTACAAATCTATACTTATAATAAAACTGTAACGGGTCCAATTCTGTACATTGAAGATATTTTGAAAATTATATTTGGAGGGCATTCTATAACCGATACTGAGGCCGAAAATGTAATTTTTTTAATTTTTGTCTGTCTGTCTGTCTGTCTGTCTGTATCACGGCTGAGCATCACGCCGAAACTACTGAATGGATTCAAATGAAACTTGGCATGATTTGAGATCTTACTACGAGGTAGGACATAGGATACTTTTTATCCCGTAATCTAGCACGGTTCTTTTGGGAGAGGGGATTAAAGTCAAAATGGGTACTTGGTTATACGCTTGGTCCGATTTTATCAATTTTTCTTCATAATTATAATAAATATTAGTAAGGGAACACTCATAGAGAGTTGTTATAAGGTTTTGTAATCGATCGGGTTAAGCAACGTTAGGTAAGGTCATTAAATAGAAGGGTGACCGTTTAACGCCATTTGAACTAAACGGGTCCGTGCTTTGGAGAGCAAGTAAAAAGTGGGTCCCAGTTTTTAACCGAATATAAAAAAGGAGGTTATGTATTCGATGCGAATGTCTGTTATTAAAAGTTTAGTTAACGAAAAAATAGCGCATGCGGAGCAGCGTGGGTCAGCTAGTAAGTAATAAGTACAAGGTATGGCAAGACGGGCAGCAGTGTCTGCGATCCCGAAGAGGCCTGCCAAGCGTGACGATTATGGCAACCCCTCCCTCCTAAGAAGAGTCTTTTGGCCGCTGATGATATGGTATAAAACCACAGTGCGCGAGAAACCTCAAAAGAACTAAACCGCAATACATACTAAGTTTGTCTGTCAAGGTTTTTTTAGGTTTAAGGATCAGGTACTAAAAAACAGTACTACTTAGAAAGATCATTTTTATTTTCTTGAAAAATATAGAGACATTTATTACTAAAAAATATTTTAGATTTTTCCCTCAACAAACTTCAGAGATAAGGGGGGAATGGAATTTTTTTGACACCACCTACATAAACCAAATTAATACTGAAAATCTGTTTTGAAATGTTTAAATGCCTGCCCTGATATCCCACTCGATATAGAGTCCCACATTGAAATAACGCCCCATTTACTTATTCCCATTAAAGACTTTTATTCATTTGGGATTAGGTTTGATATGTAAGATCTAAAACTATTCTAAGTTTTAAATTGAGCATCAGTGGTACTTGAAATATGTAGGTGTGACAGACAGACAGACGAAGTCGCACCATAAGGGTTCCTTTTAGGTATGGAACCCTAAAAATTAATAGCTGTCCGTTAGTCTCGCTAAATTTTAGAAACGGCTTTACAGATTTGATTAATCTTTATTTTGTTTTATTCGCTTTAATCCAGTGGTGATTTAGAAAAAAAAACAAGAAATGTCGAAGAACAAACGCGAGCGGAGCTGCGTGGGTCAGCAAATCTTAAGTCGTAATTATATACAACCTTCTCCCCACACCATTCTGGGACAGTAGGCATCATCATCATCCTAAAGTAGTCCACTACTGAACAAAGCGGGAGGTCTAGAAGGAAGGGGTTGCCATTTTAGCGAATGCGTCGGCGGCGCTAAAGGGAGGATCCTCCGACCGAGCGAGGTGTGATGCTCGGCCAGGGCCGAAGCCCCCGACAGATGTTGTCGGGATGTATATATTCTCCGAGTTGGAGAAACTTCACTTGCACGATTCAGAAATCGGTGGCGCCATCTGTCTTGTTGTATGTAGTACTATTCGCTTCTTCCTCGCGTCGCTGTATCACATGTAGCGTCATCTTGTGTCGAGTCGCCACACCATAATCCCCACGCTTGGCAGGCGGCTTGGTGATCGCAGTATAGGTGGTAGGTAATCCAATAGAAAGACGCTGCTGCCCGTCTTCTTGGTTTCCCTTTGTCTCCTCTTACGGACACCCAATGGGAGAAGATGGGGGGGGTGCTATTCTTACCCGAACCCCCACGGGTCAACTAGTCTGGGTTAAATAAATAAAAAATAGCCGTCCCCGCCCCGTTTTGGGACAGTAGATATAGATGTTACGAAATAAAACAACAAAATTTCAATAAAATATAACAAATATATTTCCAAAACAATATCCCTTAAAAATAATATAAGGTTACATTTGAACAATGGGCTATTTTACAACCTTACTTCAATTTAATCTACAAATTAATTCACCGACAGCGAATATCATAGATACAACTATTTTGTTATTTTAAATGAATCTTATTTAAGTTATTTATTTTCATTTAAATAGGAGACAAATCACGATTTACACAAGTAAAATAGCCCGACTCTTATTAAGTCTAATAAACTATTGTTAAACCCATGCACCATCTTTTAACAGTTGATATTAGTATTAGGGTTTTATCATCGATATAATATATAAACTAGATTAGGTGTAACGGTCCGAAAAGTGGCACGCAGAAATAGCACCCTTGTGTCGCTATTTCTTTTCAAGCCACAGGCTGACAAAATTATTTTTGTCGATAGGAGTGTCGCTACTGTCTATATGAAACTGTCAAACTACACGTCATCTTTAAACATATTATAAAACAACGCAATGGATTTTGATGCGGTTTTTCTTAATAGATAGAGTGATTCAAGAGGAAGGTTTATATAGGATAGGATTCCTCCTATCTGGTATTCACCGAGGGTGCAAGAGAGGGAGAGAGGGAGATGGGGTGAGGGATAGGGGGATTAAGGTGAAGCAAGGGGGGAGCGAGGGGGAGCAAGGTGGGAGAAGAGAGAGGGGGGTTTCAGAGAGGGGACAACGGGGAGAGGAAGGGGGGAGTGTGAAGGGGACCGAAGCGGAAAAGGGGAATGAGAAAGGAGAGTGACAGAATAGAATTACATTTTTCTTATAAGAAAGAGAGAGTGGAGAGAGAAATAAATCGAGGGAGGAGGGAGAAAAGGGGAGCAAAATGTAATAAAAGCGCGGGCGGAGCTGCGCGGGTCAGCTAGTTATCATAACAAAACAGTTAGTTCACGTTTCCGCCACCAGCACAGATAAGTTCGTGACCTCCGCGACCACATTTTAGATGTAATTTTGATAATTAATGTTTATCTAGTTTATATACAATATCGATGGGTTTTTATAGGTATATGTCAGTTAAATCCAAAGATTTTGGATTTGGTTCAGTTATTTAATTCGGTACACAAGTCTATTCGAGTATTCAGTAGTTTGTGAAAATTAACAAAACAATAAAAATCCCTTGAGAAAACAAATTAAGTATATGTAAATATTTTTAATAATTTATTTAAAAATCACATTTAAAATTATTTCCATAAATATATACACCCTTTTAACAGAGTGATTTATTTACTCTT
The DNA here is from genome assembly GCA_911728495.1 of Furcula furcula. NCBI lineage: Eukaryota > Metazoa > Arthropoda > Insecta > Lepidoptera > Notodontidae > Furcula > Furcula furcula. The sequence continues at coordinate 7,610,285 of OU452268.1, read as the reverse complement.
GTATACCCCACATTGTCAAGATTTACTCCCATTGTCCACCCCTGCTTGGCCACCCGGGGGCGCCAAAATAATAATACAATTACAAATAAAAAAAACTCGCTCCACAAAGCGCCTAGCATACGGAAGCCTGGCTCACCTTCGACTTGTAAGAAAAAAGCGGCACACAGTGAACTTGTGATACCGATTTGAGATTTAAGTTTTTTTAAGTGATTTCTCAAACGCTGAAGACAGGGGCGCCACTATCAAGTTTCGAAATAATCGTAGATCCGGGACTGCTGACACTGCGCTCTTTTTTTTTTTAATAATAAATGGGTTTGCGCTTGACCACAATCTCACATGATGGTAAGTGATGATGTCTTATGTATAATCTTGCTATATCTCTCTGATTCGTACGATCTAATTATAAACTATACAATTTATCTATATAAAAATCATTTGTGTCCTTATTCGTTTATTCGAGAGGCTTCCATCTTATTTCTACAACATTTTTCTAATCATATAATTTAAGATTCCGCCATTTTTGAAATATGTCAGATCTACCTCGGTGTCGAAGCGGACTTTCACTTGGAATGATTTGCCATTGTCAACCTGTAATAATAAAAAAATCTATATAACAATGGTAGGTTCATGTCCCACTGCTGGGCACGGGCCTCCCTTCAAGATGCGATAAAATCCGTAAAAGTAGTTTGATTTAAATTTTTTCGATGTTAGAACTGCACAATTGCCAAACTTTTTTCAGTTACCATTACATATTTATTGTAATAATGACAAAAGAAAAGACAGAACAAAGAAACTGACAGATATCAAATGTGATCTATTAAATTGGCCCTACATTCGTTGAGCATGCAGCAACTATAGTGACCGAGGGGGCTTAGGCCATAGTCCACCACGCTGGCCAAGCGCGGTTTGGCGGACTTCACACGCCATTCGAAAGTTAGTTAGGCTTTCTCAGACATGCAGGTTTTCTCACGATCTTTTCCTTCACCGAAAGCTAGTAACAATCGCACAAAGACGATTCCCACATGATTAATTAAAGAAATCAGAGGTGCGAGCCGGGGTTCGAACCTGGCACCTTGTTTCCAAGGCAAGCCCTCGCCCACTGAGCTGTTACTGCTATCAATGGTTGGTTACCCATCCATTTCCAAATCTCACTCACAGTCGCTTAACCTACTGAAATATAGCTTTACCTCCACAGTGACCAGGTCCCCAGGAGCCAGGTCTTCCGGCACTACGATGGAGTAGACCTCGCTGCCGTTCAAGCCGAGGGTGTCAGCGTTCTCTCCCTCCAAGAATTGAAGGGGAACAATCCCCATTCCTACCAAATTGGAGCGATGGATGCGTTCAAAAGACTCTGCTATCACTGCTCGGATACCCTGAAATTTAAAAAAGGTATCATCATCAGCGCGTCCTCTGCTGTCTATTGGAGTAATCCAATAGACGCTGCTGCCCGTCTTCTTGTTTTCCCTTAGCCGCCTCTTACGGACACACAACGGGAGGAGATGGGGGGTGCTATTCTTACCCGGAATACCCGTACGGAAACACCCCACGGGTAAAAGTGTTAATTACTCGGTTAATTATTACTTAATTGCAATGATCATAAAATGCACTGTTAGTTTATAGAAATGCACTGTTAGTTTATACAAATGCATTGTTAGTTTATACAAATGCATTGTTAGTTTATATAAATGCACTATTAGTTTATAAAAATGCATTGTTAGTTTATAGAAATGCATTGTTAGTTTATAGAACTGGATTGTTAGTTTATAGAAATGCACTGTTAGTTTATAGAAATGCATTGTTAGTTTATAGAAATGCATTGTTAGTTTATAGAAATGCACCGTTAGTTTATAGAAATGCACTGTTAGTTTATACAAATGCATTGTTAGTTTATACAAATGCATTGTTAGTTTATAGAAATGCATTGTTAGTTTATATAATTGCACTGTTAGTTTATAGAAATACATTGTTAGTTTATAGAAATGCATTGTTAGTTCACTATTATTTTATAGAAATGCACTGTTAGTTTATAGAAATGCATTGTTAGTTTATAGAAATGCATTGTTAGTTTATAGAAATGCATTGTTAGTTTATAGAAATGCATTGTTAGTTTATAGAAATGCACTGTTAGTTTATAGAAATGCATTGTTAGTTTATAGAAATGCATTGTTAGTTTATAGAAATGCATTGTTAGTTTATAGAAATGCATTGTTAGTTTATAGAAATGCATTGTTAGTTTATAGAAATGCACTGTTAGTTTATAGAAATGCATTGTTAGTTTATAGAAATGCACTGTTAGTTTATAGAAATGCATTGTTAGTTCACTATTATTTTATAGAAATGCATTGTTAGTTTATAGAAATGCATTGTTAGTTTATAGAAATGCACTGTTAGTTTATAGAAATGCATTGTTAGTTTATAGAAATGCACTGTTAGTTTATACAAATTCATTGTTAGTTTATACAAATGCATTGTTAGTTTATACAAATGCATTGTTAGTTTATATAAATGCACTGTTAGTTTATAGAAATGCGCTGTTAGTTTATACAAATGCACTGTTAGTTTATATAAATGCACTGTTAGTTTATAGAAATGCACTGTTAGTTTATAGAAATGCATTGTTAGTTTATAGAAATGCACCGTTAGTTTATAGAAATGCACTGTTAGTTTATACAAATGCATTGTTAGTTTATACAAATGCATTGTTAGTTTATAGAAATGCATTGTTAGTTTATATAATTGCACTGTTAGTTTATAGAAATACATTGTTAGTTTATAGAAATGCATTGTTAGTTCACTATTATTTTATAGAAATGCACTGTTAGTTTATAGAAATGCATTGTTAGTTTATAGAAATGGATTGTTAGTTTATAGAAATGCATTGTTAGTTTATAGAAATGCATTGTTAGTTTATAGAAATGCACTGTTAGTTTATAGAAATGCATTGTTAGTTTATAGAAATGCATTGTTAGTTTATAGAAATGCATTGTTAGTTTATAGAAATGCATTGTTAGTTTATAGAAATGCATAGTTAGTTTATAGAAATGCACTGTTAGTTTATAGAAATGCATTGTTAGTTTATAGAAATGCATTGTTAGTTTATAGAAATGCACTGTTAGTTTATAGAAATGCATTGTTAGTTCACTATTATTTTATAGAAATGCATTGTTAGTTTATAGAAATGCATTGTTAGTTTATAGAAATGCACTGTTAGTTTATAGAAATGCATTGTTAGTTTATAGAAATGCACTGTTAGTTTATACAAATTCATTGTTAGTTTATACAAATGCATTGTTAGTTTATACAAATGCATTGTTAGTTTATATAAATGCACTGTTAGTTTATAGAAATGCGCTGTTAGTTTATACAAATGCACTGTTAGTTTATATAAATGCACTGTTAGTTTATAGAAATGCACTGTTAGTTTATAGAAATGCATTGTTAGTTTATAGAAATGCATTGTTAGTTTATAGAAATGCATTGTTAGTTTATAGAAATGCACTGTTAGTTTATAGAAATGCATTGTTAGTTTATAGAAATGCATTGTTAGTTTATAGAAATGCATTGTTAGTTTATAGAAATGCATTGTTAGTTTATAGAAATGCATTGTTAGTTTATACAAATGCGCTGTTTATATAAATGCACTGTTAGTTAATAGAAATGCACTGTTAGTTTATAGAAATGCATTGTTAGTTTATAGAAATGCATTGTTAGTTTATAGAAATTAATTGTTAGTTTATAGAAATGCACTGTTAGTTTATAGAAATGCATTGTTAGTTTATAGAAATGCATTGTTAGTTTATAGAAATGCATTGTTAGTTTATACAAATGCGCTGTTTATATAAATGCACTGTTAGTTAATAGAAATGCACTGTTAGTTTATAGAAATGCATTGTTAGTTTATAGAAATGCATTGTTAGTTTATAGAAATTAATTGTTAGTTTATAGAAATGCACTGTTAGTTTATATAAATGCACTGATAGTTTATATAAATGCACTGTTAGTTAATAGAAATGCACTGTTAGTTTATAGATATGCATTGTTAATTCCTAAAATCCATATTAAGATTATCAAAGTTACTCACAAGCAAGTAAGGTCCTTTCGCAGCCCAGTCCCGACTCGATCCTGATCCATAGTCCTTCCCAACGACTGCTATCAATGGGACATTCTCTGATGCATATCTGTTGGGAGATTTTCCTATTATTGATGCATAATGTCTTATATTATGGATTTGTTGAAAAACTAGTCAAGTGCGAGTTAAGACTCGTGCACCGTACTTTTTATTAGACTTACTTATAAAAGTTATTTTACTATTCGTCAGATACCAAAAACACAAACCGCAAAAATAAGTTACTATGTCAAAGATTATTGAGGTCAATTAAGAAACTATGCTACTTAGAAACATCGTTTTATTATTCCTGTAAAATACCATCATCATCAGCCGGAAGACGTCCACTGCTGAACATAGGCCTCCCCCTTCGAACGTCAGAATGAACGACAATTGGCTATTTGCATCCACCGGTTACCTGCGACGCGCACAATGTCGTCTGTCCATCTAGTGGGAGGCCTGCACGCAGCGGAGTCTTCCAAATGAGGACCTTTTAAAAATAGTCTCCTTACCTGTCAGCAGCGTCGAATATATCCATGACGTCACCGCTGGGGTGGTGTGTGGTCTTCGGCCCAGCTGTGGGCGCCATTTTGTTCACGAGCCGAATGTTCGCGAACGTTCCCCTCGACATGACAGCGTCGTTGCCTCGCCGAGAACCGTACGAATTGAACTCTCGTGGAGTCAACCTGGACATCTATACTTATAATAAAACTGTAACAGGTCCAATTCTGTACATTGAAGATATTTTGAAAATTATTTTTGGAGGACATTCTATAACCGATACTGAGGCCGAACATGTATTTTTTTTAATTTTAGTCTGTCTGTCTGTCTGTCTGTATCACGGCTGAGCATCACGCCGAAACTACTGAATGGATTCAAACGAAACTTGGCATGATTTGAGATCTTACTACGAGGTAGGACATAGGATACTTTTGATCCCGTAATCTAGCACGGTTCTTTTGGGAGAGGGTATTAAAGTCAAATCGGGTACTTGGTTATACGCTTGGTCCGATTTTATCAATTTTTCTATAAAATATAGTAAATATTAGTACGGGAACACTCATAGAGAGTATTTATCAAGGTTTTGTAATCGATCGGGTTAAGCAACGTTAGGTAAGGTCATTAAATAGATGGGTGACCGTTTAACGCCATTTGAACTAAACGGGTCCGTGCTTCGGTGAGCAAGTAAAAAGTGGGTCCCAGTTTTTAACCGACTATAAAAAAGGAGGTTATGTATTCGATGCTAATGTCTGTTATTAAAAGTTTAGTTAACGTAAAAATAGCGCAGGCGGAGCTGCGTGGGTCAGCTAGTAATAATATATAATAATACCAGCCCTTGTTTATGTCCCACTGCTGGGCACGGGCCTCCCCTCAAGATGAGGGGGCTTAGGCCGTAGTCCACCACGCTGGCCAAGTGCGGGTTGGCGGACTTCACACGTCATTCGAAAGCTAGTTAGGCTTTCTCAGACATGCAGGTTTCCTCACGATGTTTTCCTTCACCGATAGATAGTAACAATTGCATAAAGACGATTCGCACATGATTAATTAAAGAAATCAGAGGTGCGAGCCGGGGTTCGAACCTGCGCACATAGTTTCCAAGGCAAGAGCTCACCCACTGAACTGATACCGCTTTTGAAATCTGGACATAGGCAATTATCATCAGTAGCCTAGTCTCCACAGCTTAACAAACGCCTCTCCCCTTAGAAGGGAGGGGTTGCCATAATCTCCACGCTTGGCAGGCGGCTTGGGGATCGCAGTATAGGTGGTAGGTAATCCAATAGAAAGACGCTGCTGCCCGTCTTCTTGTTTTCCCTTAGTCGCCTCTTACGGACACACAACGGGAGGAGATGGGGGGGGGGGGGGGGTGCTATTCTTACCCGGACACCACACGGATCACAATAAGTATAAAAAAACATTAATATCATCTAGACGGTATGTTAGAAATTCAACTTTATTTCATTGTCATAAGGTTCAAAATAGCACTTACCCTCTAGCGGCCAAATATCTGGCTGCAGGCGAATTTCGAGCAATGGATCCAGCGGGAGATATATGGTCTGTGGTTACAGAATCTCCTAGCAATAGTAGACATCTTGCATTTTGAACCCCGTGTATGCGAAGCAAATCCTTTAAACAACACAAAACATATCAATAATAATTATTTACAAATAATTATTATTTACAAATAATTATTATAATGATTTCTGATACTTACGCGAATATTACACATTGAAATGAAACTAATTTTACGGATTATATCGCGGTTTATTTTTGATTTTAATTTCCCGACGTTTCGAATACTTTACAGCATTCATGGTCACGGGTGGACTGAGGTGGTAGCTGTCCATATGTCATAGTTGTCTTAGGGTACCCTCAGGTCTTCTAATTATTATTGTTAGTCCGATCTACGCAGAAAGAGCTTACAGTATCTTGAGGTCTTGCAGTGGAATGCTTGTCTTTGGATTTGACTATGTTTATCACGGGATCCCAAGCTGGTGGTAGCACCCAGCCATCTTCTCTATTGAAATTTGGATGCTTTTTAATTTCAATAGCCTCACGAATCATCCTTGGTAGATAGCGCTGTTCTTTTGCGAGGATTTGTGGTTTGTCAAATCTAATATAATGACGGGTGCGATCCTGAACATGTTCACAGACTGCAGACTGCAGATAATTATTATTTACAAATAATTATTATTTACAAATAATAATTATTTACAAATAATTATTATTTACTCACCCTGGTCATGCCGTCGAAGAATGGGGGCCTCTTGATGTAGGTAGAGTTGGGGTCCCACCCGTACAACTTGCCCTGGGGGACCGACAACGCTTGCCACGACGGCGATCCAACCTCTATTTTTTCATAAACCTGTAACAATATTATTATTTAATATTAGTAACCCGTTATCGGTAATTGATTCACCACTCGTACAGTGATTATAATTGGCTATGACTAGGATAATTAGATGTGTGTCTGTGCGCGTGCGTATGTCCGTGCGAGTTCCTGGCAGTGTGTGTGTGTGTGTGTGTGTGAGTGTGTGTGTATGTATGGTTGTGTGCCCATGTTCCTGCGTATTCGTGTGTGTGTGTCCGTATGTATGGTTGTGTGCCCATGTTGCTGCATATGTGTGTGTGTGTATGTATGGTTGTGTGCCCGTGTTGCTGCGTATGTGTGTGTGTGTGTGTGTGTATGTGTGTCAGTCTAGAGGTGTCTCTCTTACTGTTTGAATGTGTGTGTGTGTGTGTGTGGGTGTATCTATGTCTGCGTGCCCGTATTGCTGCGTGTGCGTGTGTGTTTCTATGCGTGTGTGTGTTACTGTGTGTGCGTATTTTTTACGTGTGTGTGTATCTCTCTCTCTCTCTCTCTCGAGTGTTTGTGGCTGCATGTATGTATGTATACCTCTTTAAACATGCCCGGTATGACATGTTTGTTTTCCACTTCCTGAATTTCAGCTCTGGTCGGCCAGATCTCACGGAGGTACACCGGGGAGCCGTCCGCGCGTGACCCTGGGCAGACCAGATACAACATTCTTATAACAACTTTCAACTATTATTCTTTTACTAGATGGTAGGTTCCTTGTGCAAGGAACCGTCCCGGTAGGTACCACCGCAGTGTCAGATATTCTGCGCCAAGCTGCACTGTGTAAACATTGCTGTGTTCCGGCGTTAAGGGCACTGTAGCTGGTGAAATTACTGGACACAAAGACTTAACATCTAATGTCTTAAGGGTCGGCAACGCGCTAGTGATTCTTCTGGTGTTGCTAGCGTCTATAGGCTGCGGTGGCTGCTTACCATCAGGCGGGCCGTATGCTTGCTTGCCACCTTGGTAGTATAAAAAAAAACCAACTTAATGGTAGTGTTTATTAATTTTTTAATTTCAGACTCTACTGCATTTTTTTTTTCGCGGGATAATCCTTTAGAATGTCCCCGGGAGCTGTGGGGCTCGACCGAGGTATGTGGGGATTTTTACTCACTAAAACCCCCGCGGCTGCCGCATCGGCACATGAGAGGGGACCTCCGGGCTCCTCAGTGCTTAGGCTTTGAGGCCCCCGCCGCCGGGGGGCGAATTATAACCCCCGGGAACCAGTCACGGTGTTCACGGGGACGGGGGTCGCAACCCCGCCGCCGTACTCAATGGACGTCCTGGGGCCCACACCAAGAACGTCCGGCGGCTCCGAAGACTCGATGGAAGTCTAGACCAAGTTTCATTTACCCAGCGGCTGAGTCTCGAAGTCAATGTCCACGGTGCCAGCGAGCGCGTACGCTATGACCAGCAGTGGGGAGGCGAGGTAGTTGGCGCGCGTGTTGGGGTGGATGCGACCCTCGAAGTTGCGGTTCCCGGAGAGAACGCCGCAGCAGACCAGCTCGTTCTGACCAGGACATGAACGGAACAATTATATTTATTCATAATATTAGGAAGGATATGATAGGAACAAAAATATTTCCTCATTATTGAGTAACGTTTTGAATTGTTGTTTCACATATTGTGCACAGAATGTATTACTTAATACGATCTGCACAAATCTTCGTGGTTTTTAGATTGTAAGTTTGACTAGTAAGGTACGAGTAAGGTTGACTTCATGCAATATTTTTATTTTGCATCATAATACAATAGATAAGTAGATATGAACTGAACAATAATATATCTTCATTATAATTCCGTGGATATGAATTGAACAATAATATATCTTCTTTCTTGTATCGAGGTTATGAACGGAACAATAATATCTATTTATTCTTAAATCAAGGATATAAACGGAACAATAATATATCTTCATTCTTACATCGAGGATATAAATGGAACAATAATATCACTTCATTCTTATATTGAGGATATAAACGAAAAAATAATATCTCTTCATTCTTATATCGAGGATATAAACGGAACAAAAATATATCTTCATTCTTACATCGAGGATATAAATGGAAAAATAATATCTCTTCATTCTTACATCGAGGATATAAATGGAACAATAATATCACTTCATTCTTACATCGAGGATATAAACGGAACAAGAATATGTCTTCATTCTTACATCGAGGATATAAACGGAACAAGAATATATCTTCATTCTTATATCGAGGATATAAACGGAACAAGAATATATCTTCATTCTTACATCGAGGATATAAATGGAACAATAATATCACTTCATTCTTATATCGAGGATATAAATGGACGGAACAATATATCTTCATTATACTGAAGATATGCACGGAATAATACCACTTTTACTACACGTTTCTTAAATTCCTTGAGTCCAGTCTCATCCCTAGACAGGGTCATCTGATCCCAAACTAAGCAGAGCCTGTACTATAGCAACTAGACAACCGATTCCAATACGTTAATTGTAAAAATGAAATACCTTTTCTATGGTGTTGGCGATGTTGTCGTCTATGGGGCCGGAATTACCGATGCACGTCATACAACCATATCCAACAATATCGAACCCTAGTTTCTCCAAGTATGGAACCACTCCAGATTCCTGCGAATAAGAAAATTAAGAAAGGTAATATAATAGTAATAGCATGAAGCAGTAACAGCTCAGTGGGCGAGCGCTTGCCTTAGAAACAAAGTGCGCAGGTTCGAACCCCGGCTCGCACCTCTGATTTCTTTAATTAATCATGTGCGAACCGTCTCTGTGCGATTGTTACTAGCTTTCGGTGAAGGAAAACATCGTGAGGAAACCTGCATGTCTGAGAAAGTCTAACTAGCTTTCGAATAACGTGTGAAGTCCGCCAACCCGCACTTGGCCACCGTGGTGGACTATGGCCTAAGCCCTTTCAACTTGAGAGCAGGCCCATGCCCAACAGTGGGCCAAAACAAGGGCTGGCTTCAAAAAATTGTGCTTTGATATCGTAAGATCTGTCTGACACTACGAATCTCATGTGAGCTCTTTCCTTCCCACCTCCCTACCTGGCGCATACCTAGGGCGCGGTACAGCGGTTGTGGTACCAGGCGCGGTCGCAGCCAACGATTGGGGGGGGGAGTCATATTTGACGGTCCCGGTGCTCTTGTACCTAGACACCCTAGCCGCTACTCAATTTTGCCTTGTACCAATGACCGCCACGTTGTGGTAGACTTTAGTAAGGAACAAAGTTATTGATCCCCGCGGGATTCAAACTCGAGCAAAGCGAGCGGTTTCCCACTTCGACACGGAGGCTTTTTTTTTTATACTACCAAGGTGGCAAGCAAGCGTGCAGCCCGCCTGATGATAAGCAGTCACCGCAGCTTAGCTAGACGCTAGCAACACCAGAAGAATCACCAGCGCGTTGCCGACCCTTAAGACATTAGATATTAAGTCTTTGTGTCCAGTAATATCACCAGCTACAGTGCCCTTCACGCCGGAACACAGCAATGTTGACACACTGCTGCTTGGCGGCAGAATATCTGACACTGCGGTGGTACCTACCTGGACGGTTCCTTGCACAACGAACATGCTACCTAGAAAAGGCTATAAAGAAATAAATAACTTTTTACTTACTTTTAGATAATAGGTAACGACCCCAGATCCGGGTGACAGCGATGTCTTAATGTACGGAAGAACAGAGAGGCCATTTTCAACAGCTTTCTTTGCTAGTAATCCTAAACAAAACCATAGACTTCATTTAACGTTACTTACGCGAATATTACACATTGATATCAAACTACTTTTACGGATTATATCGCGGTTTATTTTAGATTTTAGTATCCCGACGTTTCGAATGCTTTGCAGCACCCATGGTCACGGGAGGACTGAGATGTTGAACGTGCTTATGTCACAATTATGCCGGTGTACCCTCAGGTCTTCTTAGTTAAGCTCTTACTGCGTAGATCGGACCGACAATAACAACTAAGAAGACCTGAGGGTACACCGGCATAATTGTGACATAAGGACGTTCAACATCTCAGTCCTCCCGTGACCATGGGTGTCGTCGGGATAGTAAAATCTAAAATAAATCGCGATAATACCCATAAAAGTAGTTTGATTTCAATAGAATTAATTGCAAATCTTATTCAATCTATGTTACTAGACGCTGACTTGAGTGCAACAGACCACCTATATTAAAAGCCTATTCACTCTAGTCTTGAAGACTCCCACATTATAATCGGGCGGGAAAACCGACGCAGGCAAACTGTTCCAGTCCTTAGCTGTCATTGTAGCTTTGAGATGAAAGGATTTTTGTATTTATGAACACAGGCTTAGAACGCTACAATGAACGACAATTGGCTATTTGCATCCACCGGTTCCCTGCGACGCGCACAATGTCGGCTGTCCACCTAGTGGTCGCCTGCCTACGCGGAGTTTTCCGGTTCGTGGTCGCCAAGAGAGAACCTTTCTTCTTATCGGTTCTTTGAGTGATGTGGCCTGCCATTCTGAGAGTTATGTCGGTGTTGTGACTTTAGTTCTCGGTGGGTCACCCCCCTTCCCTCCAATAAGGGGGAGTGATGGCTGCTGCTCGAGTCAACTCGTGCGCGGGTGCTGCGCGCGAGGGACTGGTCCGACTACTATCCCTTTGGCCGCCTAGTTTGTTGTAATTATGTCGTAATTTCTTTTTATTTTCTTTCTTGTTTTATGTTTTGAACGGCAGGACACACTATCGCTGCTGTTGATCCAATTGTAACAAGACAAACAATGTTTAAGAAAGTGAAAAAATTGCAAGCCCGCTGAGTTTCTTTCCGGATCTTCTCAGTTGAGGCCGCGTTGTGATCCAGTGGTAGGTTTTAAAAAATTGACTGTTCAAAAGGCTATTAAAAATAAATATTTTTGACCTTGACTTTGATATTAATCCGTTACTAACCAGCTCCAAGCATAACACTTGGATTTGAGGTATTGGTGCAGGAAGTGATGGCTGCTATGATCACGGAACCATGGGTGATGGTGTAGGTCTTCCCGTCGCTGAAACTAAAACTGCCGTTCGAAGACAGCTGGGTGGGTGAAAGACCGTATCCTTTGAAGCCGACCTGGACAAAGAGAATATAAAGTTAGCGAAGACTTGTGGCACTGAGACGTGGTCTTTAACTGTTGGCCTTTTGGAGAAGCTCACACAACGACATAACTAGATATGCTCGGAGTTGCAGACATTGGTTATCAAGTCTCTTGTGTCCGGTAATATCACCAGCTACAGTGCCCTTCACACCGGAACACAGCAATGTTTACACACTGCGGCTTGGCGGCAGAATATGTGACATTTCGATGGTGTAAGGGTCGTATTACAGAACCATACTCACGACTCAAGTACTACTTAAATCTAGTTTGAGTTGAAGTTTTAATTTTAGAACCTTACTTGAGCACTGAACTGTCAAACTAGAATCACCTGAGTATTGTCTGTTCGCGATGACGTTTATGATTTTATTTTTAGTTGTTTTGCGTTAAACGATATTATCAGAAATTATTTGTAATAGAAAACAGACTGATTGCAGTGTCGCCTTATATATTCAGAACTCAAGTAAGCAGAGATCAAAATCTCTACTCAAGACTATAGACTCGGTTGATTTGAGTTTGAGGATTGTTTTGTAATACGTTGGGTGCTCAAGTCTTGATTCTTTGCTCAAGCAGTGATCAGTTGAATGCAGTTTAAGAGCTACTTGAGTCAAGTTCTGTAATACGACCCAAGTGTGACGAATCTGACGATACTTAGTATTTGTATCTGTCGTGGCGCAATGGGGAACTGTTCGCATTACAAACTGGAGGTTGCGGGTTCTGACTAATTTTATTTATTGACATATGGATTATAATTCCCTGGTAATTCTTTTAAGAATGTTTATTGTTGTGTCTAGTTTGTAATTGTGTATTGTAAAACTGTGTGTTTTTTGAAAATAAATTAAATTAATTAAATTATAACGACGGGCCCGTTGGTCTAGTGGTTAGACACCCTGTCCACTACCCGATGGGTCGTGGGTTCGATTCCCACCAAGTGTCTGGATGTTATTTATCTATTTAGGTATGTATTTACAAAAAAAAAAGTATATAAGTATTAGTATCAGTTGTCTGGTTTCCATAGTACAGGCTCTGCCTAGTTTGGAATCAGATGACCGTGTGTGGATTGTCCCAAGATATTATTATTATTATTATAATGACTTTATTTTGTATTCAATTCATCTAATTTTATACATTGACATAATAATTTGTATAAGTAAAAATATGTAATAATTATTTATTTATTTATAAATTTATGTACACACAAACATGGTTAGAGAAGTATTAGGAGAATACAGGTACAAAGGCAGAGCTTATTTCTATAGAAATCTCTTCCAGCACGCCCAGGAGAGAAACGGTGAAAGAAAGAGATAGGGCGCAGTGTGTATAAAAATACATAATATAAAAATAATAGATGAAAAAAAGGAAAACAGCTACAATCAATATAATAAATCTATACTTATAATAAAACTGTAACAGGTCCAATTCTGTACATTGAAGATATTTTGAAAATTATATTTGGAGGGCATTCTATAATCGATACTGAGGACGAAAATGTAATTTTTTTAATTTTTGTCTGTCTGTCTGTCTGTATCACGGCTGCGCATCACGCCGAAACTACTCGAATGGATTCAAATGAAACTTGGCATGATTTGAGATCTTACTACGAGGTAGGACATAGGATACTTTTTATCCTGTAATCTAGCACGGTTCTTTTGGGAGAGGGGATTAAAGTCAAAATGGGTACTTGGTTATACGCTTGGTCCGATTTTATCATTTTTTCTTCATAATATAATAAATATTAGTAAGGGAACACTCATAGAGAGTTGTTATCAAGGTTTTGTAATCGATCGGGTTAAGCAACGTTAGGTAAGGTCATTGAATAGATGGGTGACCGTTTAACACCATTTAAACTAAACGGGTCCGTGCTTCGGAGAGCAAGTAAAAAGTGGTTCCCAGTTTTTAACCGACTATAAAAAAGGAGGTTATGTATTCAATGCGAATGTCTGTTATTAAAAGTTTAGTTAACGTAAAAATAGCGTAGGCGGAGCTGCGTGGGTCAGCTAGTACAAAAATAAATATCTATACTTATAATAAAACTGTAACAGGTCCAATTATGTACATTGAAGATATTTTTAAAATTATGTTTGGAGGGCATTCTATAACCGATACTAAAGCCAAAAATGTATTTTTTTATGTTTTTGTCTGTGTCTGTCTGTCTGTATCTCGGCTGAGCACCACGCCGAAACTACTGGATGGATTGAAACGAAACTTGGCATGATTTGAGTTAATGCTCCAAGGTAGGACATAGGATACTTTTCCCTTGGGAGAGGGGACCAAAGTCAAAATGTGTACTTGGTTATACGCTTGCTCCGATTTTAACAATTTTTCATTATAATTATAATAAATATTTGTAAGGGAACACTCATAGACAGTTGTTAACAATGTTTGGAGTTGATTAAAATACAGACAGTAGTTAACAATGTTTGGAAATCGATCAGGTTAAGCAACGTTAGGTAAGGTCATTAAATAGATGGGTGACCGTTTAACGCCATTTGAACTAAACGTCTCCGTGCTTCGGAGGGCAAGTACAAAGTGGGTCCAAGTTTTTAACCGACTTTAAAAAAGGAGGTTTTGTATTCTATGCGAATATATATTAGTGAAAGTTTAGTTAACGTAAACACAGCGTGGGCGGAGCTGCGTGGGTCAGTTAGTAATAAATATAATTATAATCGTTCCGACAGATTTTAATATACTTAATACATTTGTACATTTGTCTTTCTTTTTAAATGTATCTGTCACCTATACTGCGATCCCCAAGCCGCCTGCCAAGCGTGGGGATTATGGCAACCCCTCCCTTTTAAGGGAGAGGCCTCTGTTCAGTAGTGGACGTATTTTCGGCTGCTGATGAATACATTTGTACGCCGGAAACGGCAGAGTATTTGATACCTATAATACTGTAACATCTTATATACAATGCTCTAACAAATAAATCATTATTATTCTTATTCAAACACTACAGGGAACAACAACTTTGTGCCATCGTCATCATCAACCGAAGGACGTCCACTGCTGAAGGCTCCCCCTTAGAAGGGAGGGGTCGCCATAATCCCCACGCTTGGCAAGCGTCTTGGGATCGCAATATAGGTCGTACCCGTCCTGTCCCGTCCCGACGGTGCCAGTCTTATCCTCTTACGGACACTCAAGGGGAGAACATGGGTGATGTTATTACCCAGACACCCCATGGGCTATTTACAACTCAGGCGAGCAGAAATACACAAATTTGTGTAGTTATTCTTTAATGGTTAGGACAATGCAGAGGTCACGCGAAGTACCGCCTTTACATGCCGATCCGACGCATGTATGATCGTACTAGCCAATTAAGTATCATTTATACAAATATCTTTATCTAAATATGCTATCTCAGATTTTGCAATGCAAGCGGTTTCATTTAGAAACAAACTCAAACATAATTCTCCTTTTTACCCGACTACGAAACGGAGGGAGGGTTATGATTTTAACAAGAATGTATGTATGTCCATCTGTTCCCGCATATCTTCTAATCTACTTAACATAATTTGACAAGTATGGTGTCGTTAGAAGCGTCTTGATTGTCCGCTGGTTATAGGCTTATATCACATTAGTCGGGTTTTAGTTTTTAAAACTTATTACCTGTTACGTAGTCGGGCTTAAACCAGACTACGATTTCTTTAGGTCCGACTGCTATCCCTTTGACCTTTTAGTTTGTTGTAATTTCTTTAGAAATAAGCTGTGCCTTTTTATATTCTTTCCTATATTTCCGTTTACCTGTAATGTTATTGTGTGTAAAAAAATATAAAAGAAATAAATAATTTCGTCGTATTTTGTTTTTCTTTCTTGTTTTTTCTTTTGAATAAGACAAACACTGATTAAAAATTACAAGCCAGCTGAGTTTCTTGCCAGATCTTCTCAGTTGAGGCCGCGTCGTGATCCGGTGGTAGCTTTTAAAAAAAATGTCCATTCGAGAGTGCTAGCCTTATATATAAAATAAATAATTTTGAATTTGAATATATGAACATGATATAAAATTATAATAATATCATCATTGATACAATAGGTGCATAAAGTCATGTCGACTAAATACATTTCATCAACTCAGCAAGGTCGCTGCAAACAGCAAGCTAAGCGGAAATGGAAATGAGCGTTCTCAATAATTCTATAATGAAAACATTGTATCTGTAACTAGCATATACCGTTACTCCGCCTGCTTAAATAAATAAGTTATTTTATTTATCTATTTAAGTATATATTTACAAAAAAAAATGTATATAAGTATTTTATTTTATTTTGAAACAGAATCCACAGCTCATAAAATAACACAGTCGGAACATATTTCTTATAGAAAAAGCCAAGAACGGATTTACATTATTTTGCTAATTAATTTAAAGTAGTATTAGTATCAGTTGTCTGGTTTCCATAGTACAGGCTATGCCTAGTTTGGGATCGGATGACCGTGTGTGGAATTGTCCCAAGATATAATATTATTCATCCTTTTTTAGCCTCGGGGTGTCCAGGTAACGGCACTGGCACATTAGGCTGACGCGTCGTGACTCAGCGCGTCAGCAGCCAGATAGCTCGAACTGCGCCACGACTAGATAATACAATACGGGATCCCGGCCGTTTTCTCGGGACTGCACATGGCTAATCTCGGGATTTTCGGGATTGCCAAAAATAGGTCTAGTTTGCATTTCGTAGTCCCTTGCACCGTGACAATATATTAATAGTATTTATTACATAACGACGAAAACCCTTAGATTAGATACGCCGTACGATACATACTACATATGTACAACCCTAATAATATGTTTGTCGTATAACTTAGAAGGGACTTTCCCGCTCGGAATATTTATACCCCTCGTCTGGCAGCCCCCCGCTCCAGACACACCGCGGGGAAGGAACAGATGCATTCTTTCGATAATTTTTCCAAATTTTATAATAATTAATAATCTATACTTATAATAAAACTGTAACAGGTCCAATTCTGTACATTGAAGATATTTTGAAAATCATATTTGGAGAGCATTCTATAACCGATACTGAGGCCGAAAATGTAATTTTTTTAATTTTTGTCTGTCTGTCTGTATCACGGTTGAGCATCACGCCTAAACTACTGAATGGATTCAAATGAAACTTGGCATGATTTGAGATTTTACTACGAGGTAGGACATAGGATACTTTTTATCCCGTAATCTAGCACGGTTCTTTTGGGAGAGGGGATTACAGTCAAAATGGGTACTTGGTTATACGCTTGGTCCGATTTTGTCAATTTTTCTTCTTTATTATAATAAATATTAGTAAGGGAACACTCATAGAGAGTTGTTATCAAGGTTTTGTAATCGATCGGGTTAAGCAACGTTAGGTAAGGTCATTAAATAGATGGGTGACCGTTTAACGCCATTTGAACTAAACGGGTCCGTGCTTCAGAAAGCAAGTAAAAAGTGGGTCCCAGTTTTTAACCGACTATAAAAAAGGAGGTTATGTATTCGATGCGAATGTCTGTTATTCAAAGTTTAGTTAACGTAAAAATAGCGCATGCGGAGCTGCGTGGGTCAGCTAGTAAATAATAATAAAGTTATAAAATATTATGGAAAAAATATTATTTTATAATACAATAGTCTAATCCCGGGATAGTCCCGGGATCCCGGGACTACGCATCAAAAATCCTGTAATCCCGGGATTGAAAAACATGCTCGGGATTGTATTCTCTAGCCACGACACGCCATATTAGTGTGTCTCTAACGATACAAAATGTATGTAACTGATATGCTGCTGACGCGTTGAGTCACGATATGTCAGTCTACCCTCCTGATCCCATGACGGTCCTATTGGACCGGGATGCGCCGACCCCTCCCCGACAACCGTATGCTACCCTAGCTATCAGACACCGGTCTCGCCGGCGAGGCCGAAGGGTCGTACGTATGCGACCTCAACGACGTGCATCACCCCACTGAGTTTCTTGCCGGTTCTTCTCAGTGGGGGCGCGTTGTGAACCGGTGGTAAACTCAGCCCTCTCTTAAGCGACAGCCCAAGCCGAGGCCGTGCCTCCCTGAGGTGCCCTTGAGCTCGTCGCTACTTCTGCCGTAAAGGCTAGAGCGCTTCAAGCGCTCGCCTCCTATTGTCCGGTGAAGCTGTAATGGCCATCTGCGGCCAACAGCGTCTATCATTCCCAAAAAAAAAAAAAAAAGACATGTCAGTCTAATGTGTTTCTGGCTTAACACCCACATATCTCCTCCCGTTGGATGTCGGCGACTAAGGGAAGACAAGACGCGCAGCAGCGTCTGTCTATTGGATTATCTACCACCTATACTGCGATCCCCAAGACGCCTGCCAAGCGCGGGAACTATGAGAACCCCTCCCTTCTAAGGGGGAGGTTTATGTTCAACAGTGGAAGTCTTCGGCTGAAGATGAGGATATTAAATAATAATAAGCAGGCATTCATAGACAATTGTTATCAATATGTGGCAATCTCCTCATTTGAACAAAGCGTTTCCGTTCTTCGGAGAGCAAGTAAAAAGTGGGCCCCAGTTTTTAACCCACTTTATTTATTGAAATCAAACTACTTTTACGGATTTTATCGCGGTTTATAAAATTGTCATTCTTGCTTTAAAACGACTAAACAATTTTATGCAAAATATGTTACGCACTTGAAACACTCGGTCGCAAGGTGGGAATCGAACCCACGACCTATTGGCTAACGGCCAGGGCACTAGACCAACGGGCCCGTCAACTATGCACCCCCCCCCCATTGGTTGCCTGTGACCGCAGCTGAGACAGACAGACAGACGAAGTCAGACCATAAGGGTTCCTTTTTTACCTTTTAGGTATGGAACCCTAAAAAAATAGTTTACGTAAAAAGATCGCAGGGAAAGATGCGCGGGTCGGCTAGTTAACTACTATAATTTATAACTTATCAGTTGGAAAATAAAACACAGTTTTCAGTCTGCGTACGTACAGACAAAACCAACATATATATATGTAAAGACAAGGAAGTTGAATCGCTTATGTAGGCATTTAATCAATCAAATAAATACAATACAATAATAATACTCAGTTTTAGTAATCTTTGCTTTCTTTAATAGTGTGTGGGATCCGAGATTCGTGGCTTCATTTTGTAATTGGGTAAGTTATTGAATATACACGTAATTATGATGTTAATAATGATTTATTTAAATAAATCATCCGAGCAGCCGATAGACGGCCACTGCAGAAGAAAAGCCTCCCCCTTAGGAGGGAGGGGTTGCCACAGTGGCGTGCACATAGGGTAGGCAAAAAAATGTCTTCGGAGTCGCTGGACGCTCGGGGTGTGGGCCCCTTGAGCGTCCATTGAGTACGGCGGCGACTCCGAGGAGGACGGCGGCGGGGTTGCGACCCCCGTCCCCGTGAGCACCGTGACAGGTTCCCGGGGGGCTACAATGCGCCCCCCGGCGGCGGGCTCAAAGGCAAGGCACTGAGGGGCCCCTGGTGCAGATCCCACCGGAGAGCCCTGGGGTCTCCCCTCTCATGTGCCGATGCGACAGCCGCGGGGGTTTTAGTGGGTAAGAATCCCACATACCCCGGTCGAGCCCCACAGCTCCCGGGGATCTTTCGAAGATTTCCCCCGCGTCAAAAAATAAAAAAATAAAAAAAATAAAAAAAAAGGCAAAAAAATGTATTCGGCTTGTTTAACCTATTTTAAGTATGTTATTATATCATTTCAAATATCCATTAGCAGGCAAATACTATAGACATATTAATTTGCATTTGAAAACATTAATAAGTTTATTCAGCGGCTCCATACTGACAAAAATACTTTGCCTACCCTAGGATTTGAACTAAACAGTCTTAATTTAAAAACATATTAGTTTGGACATAAATAAACGTAATTTTTTTTAATGCGAATGGATATGTTGGTAAAATTGGCTAATTTAAGGATATTTGTGCTGGAACACGAACAAACAGCATAAAGCGTAAACAACTCGCAAATATTTTTCAGTGCACGCCACTGGGTTGCCATAATCACCACGTTTGGCAGGCGGCTTGGGGATCGCAGTATAGGTGGTAGGTAATCCAATAGAAAGAAGCTGCTGCCCGTCTTCTTATTTTCCCTTAGTCGCCTCTTACGGATACCCGACGGGAGATAGGATGGTGATTAGTATCCGGACGTATAAAGGGAACTTAGTTTTAAAGAAAATTTGTCTGAACTAGATATGATAATATTTAATTACTAACTACGTTTTTACTTAAATCTATACTTATAATAAAACTGTAACAGGTCCAATTCTGTACATTGAAGATATTTTGAAAATTATATGTGGAGGGCATTCTATAACCGATACTGAGGCCGAAAATGTATTTTTTTTTATTTTTGTCTGTCTGTCTGATCACGGCTGCGCATCACGCCGAAACTACTGAATGGATTCAAATGAAACTTGGCATGATTTGAGATCTTACTACGAGGTAGGACATAGGATACTTTTGATCCCGTAATCTAGCACGGTTCTTTTGGGAGAGGGTATTAAAGTCAAAATGGGTACTTGGTTATACGCTTGGTCCGATTTTATCAATTTTTCTTCATAAATATAATAAATATTAGTAAGCGAACACTCATAGAGAGTTTTTATCAAGGTTTTACAATCGATCGGGTTAAGCAACGTTAGGTAAGGTCATTAAATAGATGGGTGACCCTTTAATGCCATTTGAACTAAACGGGTCCGTGCTTCGGAGAGCAAGTAAAAAGTGGGTCCCAGTTTTTAACCGACTATAAAAAAGGAGGTTATGTATTCGATGCAAATGTCTGCTATTAAAAGTTTAGTTAACGTAAAAATAGCGCATGCGGAGCTGCGTGGGTCAGCTAGTATAATATATTTATTTACCAGGTACTTAAATATAATTTCAGATTTACAAGTATATTAGTACTAATTGACTGCTAACAATTTCGTAATTAGTGTCATTAATGACAGCTACGTAATGATGATGCTATTATTCATTGATTAGCGCTAATTAGCAAATTAAGCAATATTGTCCTATTAATGTGTTTTCCAGGTAAAATTTATTTTTTTATAGTAGTGCCAAATAGTAGTGACATAGAAAATAAATAGCTAATGGAGTTGGGAACATTAACTTATAAAAACAAAATACGGGGTCTAAGGGACATCGTACCGAAAACGGATACCAGGGATCCAGTACATGATTCTGAACATTCTAGTGTTGAAATATTTCATCGGCTTTTACATGAATTTAATAAAATATAAGCCGCTTTTCTATACTTATAATAAAACTGTAACAGGTCCAATTCTGTACATTGAAGATATTTTGAAAATTATGTTTGGAGGGCATTCTATAACCGATACTAAAGCCAAAAATGTATTTTTTTATTATTATTGTCTGTCTGTCTGTATCTCGGCTGAGCATCACGCTGAAACTACTGGATGGATTGAAACTAAACTTGGCATGATTTGAGTTAATACTCCGAGGTAGGACATATGATACTTTTTATCCCGACATTCGGCACGGTTCCCTTGGGAGAGGGGACTAAAGTCAAAATGTGTACTTGGTTATACGCTTGCTCCGATTTTAACTATTTTTTATTATAATTAAAATAAATATATGTAAGGGAACACTCATAGACAGTTGTTAACAATGTTTGGAAATCGATCAGGTTAAGCAACGTTAGGTATAAATAGATGGGTGACCGTTTAACGCCATTTGAACTAAACGTCTCCGTGCTTCGGAGGGCAAGTACAAAGTGGGTCCAAGTCCTTAACCAACTTTAAAAAAGGATTTGTATTTTATGCGAATGTATATTATTGAAAGTTTAGTTAACGTAAGCACAGCGCGGGCGGAGCTGCGTGGGTCAGCTAGTTTTAAAATAAAATTAGTATAACCGCATGATTGGTATAAACTAATGCCTAATTTCAATTTAAAATCAATAAACTACTTATTTGTGCAAAATTAGCAATGTAATTTGAAAAATAAATATTATTCCGCCCGTATTCATTACATGCTCAAAAATTAACAAGTTAGTCATTTGTCATTTTCCATATGAATGGTTTCTGTCATGTTGTACGGATAATATGAGAAATCTTATAAAAAAGCTTTCGGTACGTAGTCCCTTACACCCTGTATACTATCAGACACCGGACCCCGGCGAAGCCGAAGGGTCGTACGCATGCGACCTCAACGACGTGCATCACCCCACTGAGTTTCTTGCCGGCTCTTCTCAGTGGGGGCGCGTTGTGAAACTAAACTCAGCCCTCTCTTAAGCGACAGCCCAAGCCGAGGCCGTGCCTCCCTGAGGTGCCCTTGAGCTCGTCGCTACTTCTGCCGCTAAGGCTAGAGCGCTTTAAGCGCTCGCCTCCTATTGTTCGGTGAAGCTGTAATGGCCATCTGCGGCCAACAGCGTCTATCATTCCCAAAAAAAAAAAACATACACCTGTATAGCCTATGCCACTCCCACAACCAATACTAAACCAACGACATATTATAACTCGCAGTCTTGAACGATTTAACCATCGTTTATAGCTGTCAGTTGCGTCCTCAGAGTAATTAGAATGGAGCTAGTATCGCGCCGATTCCTCGAACAAATTTTTCGTGGCACTTTTGCGGGGTGCGGGAGGCGAAGTAAACACACACAGATACAATTTCACGCATACTCTTGCAAATGTCTAATGCAAACTCTTCATATTTCTATGAAACTACACTATAATAAACTCGCAACATATTCAAAAGCTCAGAGTCACACAACGAGCTATGGAGAGAGCTATGCTTGGAGTTTCTTTGCGCGACCGAATCCGAAATGTGGAGATTCGCCGAAGAACTAAGGTTACCGACATAGCTCTCAGAATCTGCAAGTTGAAGTGGCAATGGGCAGGCCACATCGCTCGAAGAACCGATAACCGTTGGGGAAGAAAGGTTCTCGAGTGGCGACCACGAACCGGAAGACGCAGCGTAGGCAGGCCTCGCACTAGGTGGACCGACGACATTGTTCGCGTCGCAGGAAACCGGTGGATGCAAATAGCAAATTGTCGTTCATTGTGGCGGTCTAAGGGGGAGGCCTTTGTTCAGCAGTGGACGTCTTCCGGCTGGTGATGATGATGATGATGATATTCAAAAAGATACGCACACAAATAAAGAATGACCTGAACATATGAACAAAAATTTGGCAGAGGGGTTCGCGCATCATGGTCTCTCCAGTGGTATCTCCTCTAAGGTCGCGCCGTGCCAAAGAAATAAATACAAACATACATACTTTCATACATAGTTACACACATACTTACATACATACATACTCTAGAATAACATAACCCTCTTCTTGGGGCATTCGGGCAAAAAGAGATGACTTGATGACTATGATCAGGTTTTCGTAAGAAAAAAATCCCAAAGGCCTATTGAATCTCTTCGTTATAAAATAGCATTTCAAAGACCACAGCACGAAAATGTACATAGTTCCTTCTAAAATATAATTAGTCAGCTTAGTGCATATTCAAATTCAAAAATATTTTTTTCAAAACTTTTGAACGGTCAAATTATTAAAAGCTACCACCGGATCTCAAGGCCTCAACTGAGAAGATCCGGCAAGAAACTCAGCGGGCTTGTCATTTTTTCACTTTCTTTTTTAAACAGTTTTGGCCTTGTTACAATTTGATTAGCATCAGCGACAGCGTGTGTCCTGCCGTACGAAAGATACAAGTAACAAGTTTTAAGAACTAAAACCCGACTACGGATAAAATCACAGTCTAATAATGTGATATTATATAGCCTATAACCAGCGGACAATCAAGACGCTTCTAACGACACCCTACTTGTCAAATTATGTTAAGTAGATTAGAAGATATGCGGGAACAGATGAACATACATACATACATACATTCTTGTTAAAATCATAACCCTCCCTCCGTTCCGTAGTCGGGTAAAAACAAGAGAAAGAAGAAAAATTACAACGTAATTACAACAAACTATTACAGGCCAATGGGATAGTAGTCGGACCAGTCCCCCATATGCATACACGCATCTTTAATTCCGAGTGACTTATTGCCACTGGTAACAAGTTTTAGGGAGAATACTTTTGCTATCTACGGCCGGTCTATCTATTCCTAAGTATTTAAATATGTTGTAATTTTAATTTCTTTTTTAGTGCATAATAATGAATTAAACAATTAAATATCTTTGCTTGTAAAAAATAGGTTTTGGTAGGTAACAAGGAAATCGTTTGACCAACTATCACAGGATATTGTCTAAATATAATTTACTATATCTATGCGACCATATGCGACCATTACTGTAACCACAGAATTGATAGCGACCAATAAAATACCTATTTGAATACCTTATCTAATGATATTGAAATGTATATAGTGAACTTATTTCAAAGATTGCGGCCATTTTAAATTATAGAATACATACATAATATACGATAGTAATTAAAACAAAAACATAAATTTAAATGTTATAAAATTCGAGATCATCGGTAGAATATTTAAGTATATGTTTTTTTTTAAATATTGTTTTTTTTTAAGCCAAGGATTAAAATCACAACATCGTACTTTTTTTATTTAGAATTCATAATATTTTTTTAAATCAGGTAATTAAAACTTTTATTTCTTAAATTATAAGACACTGGAACGAAAATGTACAGCCGTGGGTAAGTACTTGTGTATTTTATTTTATATACAAATTACCACGGGGCCATCTGGGAAGTATGCCCTTTTAAACAAATTAAGAATTTTCCAAATCGGTCCAGGCGTCTTTGAGTAATCGGGAAACATCCATTCTGATGAATTAAACAAACTTATTTTTTGAAGTCGATTAAAAATAAATAAAAATAGCAACGAAGCTTAAGGCAGTTATTTTTTTTGTTTTAAACACTTCTGCAAATTTGGGTCGCGACACACAGGCGTATAGAAATCACATAGAATAGATTTACAGTTGACTAGAAGAAAACCAATTTATTTGCAGAATCGAGAAAAAAGAAAACATGCTTAACAATAATTAAATTAAATGCTGGCCATGTATAACAAAAACTGCGTCACTAAATGGAACCTCACTACCTCAAAATGGACTACCTCAGAAACATCCGAGCTACTTTGCTGCCGATCGAAACACGTCCTAATCGGGTTATTTGGTGAATTAGCTTATGAAGTGAACACAAGATCATAAAGCTATATCACTAAATAGCTCTGTTGGGGGAATAAAACTGCAGGATGGCCGTATCTGGACAGCACGGCTTGGTTACAACAGGATGGCTCAGGTTTGACTTTAATAGGCATGATGACTGTAACACAATAGCAATAAAAAAAAAAAAAAAAAATTAATAACTTAAATACAGCTAATCCCCATTTTGTAATAAACGCTGCTCAGAGTGAATGACGTCAATCCTGTGTAAATAAACAACTGTCAAACTGTCATCTCAACTTTTTCTTTCATACAATGATTCACTTTTAACTTTTATACCTAGACAGAAGTTTATTTACACCGCCGTAGTGACGTCACAACATGGCGCCATGCACCGGCCATCGTTTTGGAACGAAATTCAAACTCTATTTTAAAAATTGAAAATATTGCTATTAATTGTAATTTTAATACAAAAATATGATTATTTTCGGCAATAGTAGACCCGTAAGTACATTATAGAGTATTTTTTCAAAATTAGTCATCATGCCTATTCTTTATGCAAGAACTATCTTAATGTATGTACAGAGGCGAGCTGAACTTATAAATGAGTTATCTTCCAGCAAACCCTTTAGTGGGAGGTAAAATAATAAAATGACGACAGCATCAATAGAAAACAATAAACTATTTAAAAAAAAACGACTTCAAAGTAAAATATCTCGGTGCTAGCACATCATGTTAACTAACACCAGCTGACACCGACTTCAATATATTTTCGTTATTTTATGCTTTTTAGATAATTTGCTTTGAAGTCGGTTTTTATTTTTTTTTAAATAGTTTATTTAACACATTTTAGTGACTTTATTTTACCAAGGTAGGTATCAGCACTATGACGCAACTCGAACGTCTACGTTACAGTAACTTACTGAAAACATAAAAAGTTTATATCTCTTAAACTACTGGACCAATTTTGATAAAACTTGTACTCTACCCTAAGTTGAAAAATACTCTAACTATTGCAAAAAGAATTTTCGAAATCGGACTTTTAGTTTCTGAGAAATCCGCGGACTTACCTACATACATAAATACATACATACACTCATAAAATTTGGTAAATTTGTTTAGAAGCCCACATAGACTAACATATATTAATATTCCACATTTTTATTAATATTACATACATACGCGTCGAATAGAGAACCTTCTTTTTGAAGCCGGTTGGTTAATGAAGCCGGTTAAAAAGAAAAGGATACGGAGGAAACGAAGTATATAAAGAGTGTAAGATACAGAGATATGACCACAAACCACCATTGAAATACACACATCAAAAGTGTCTAGGGATCAACATATATTTTTGCAATAACTTTTCTCCTGATTGATATTAATTAAAATTTTCTTTAAGGATTCATCAAATAAAGTGTTTTCGTTTGTCACAGTAACGATAAACCAAGTCACCTTTGCATTAATAAAGAAATTTGCCATTTTCCTAATAAAGGGATTTTTGACATTTGAACCACTAACACAAAAGTTCGAAAAAAAGACTGAAATAACAGTTTTCTTTAAAATTTTATTGGGTAACTTAAACAATTAATAATCCGTGTTTCTACCGCGAACACTAACAACACAAGAACATCGGTTTGGCATACTCAAAATGAGTTCATCCAAATCACGCTGTGGAATGGCCGCCCATGTTCGTTGCAACAACAAAAAAAGGTCTTCTTGCGACTGGATACCCTCCATATTCGGCAGAGCTCTTCTCTGTAGCATATCCCATGCATGCTCAATCGGGTTCAAGTCTGGCGACTGAGCAGGCCAGGGCAGGACATTGATGTTAGCTGCGGCGAGAGTCTGTCTTACAACTCTTGCGGTGTGCGGTCGTGCATTATCATGCATTAACTGAAATAAGGGACCGATTTGCACTTGTAGAGGAACGATGACGTCTGATACAATCGTCTCAGCATAAATTTGAGCGTTGAGGTTGCCTCTGATCCAAATCAACTCAGTTCTTCCGCCGATCCAAATACCCGCCCATACCATGATGGTTCCACCACTATAAGGATGGACTTCCTGGCAGGATTTTAATCGCTGTTGGCGTCCAGGGGTTCTCCAGTGTCGTATACGTCTTGTATCCGGTCTCATACCAAAACGAGACTCATCAGAAAAGCACACGAAACGCCATTGTTCTTCTGCCCAATTTCTGTGTTCAAGAGCCCATTGATATCGAATCCTACGATTGTGCATTGCTATAGGTGGTACCCGTAGCGGTCTTCGGGAATGAAGGTTCACTTCATGCAAGCGGTTTCTGACTGTTTGGTCGCTAATTAAGTTCCCTGAAGAGTGATGAAGCCTCACGGCTAACATCATGGCAGTTATTGTTGGAGCTCTTCGAGTTAAGATTTGAATATATCGGTCTTGTCTCCGTGTGGTGCAGCGATACCGTCCTCCATGGCGCTCAGCCACGGTACCAGTGCTTCGGTAACGTGTCCAAAGTCGACTGATAACACTCTGACTTGTATTCAGAGCTAAAGCCACAGTACGTTGCCGGGAACCAGCTTCTATCATTCCCACGGCTCTGAGCATTTCTTCCCTGCTTAAATGACGTCGCCGCTCCATAATAACGTTGGTTTTAATCAGTAGTAGGGAAACAGTAGCACTAATAATGTCTTCAATGCGTTGTATGTTTTTATAGGGAAAATATTGACAGCTGATTTTCATCTTTTACTCGAATTTGATTCACAGTTCCTGATTCAAATTATGAAATGCACCAAAAAGGATCCATATAAATTTATAAAATCATAAATTTATTACAAAGCCACATCTCAATCTCAAGAAATCCGCTTAAAAATGCTTGATCCCTAGACACTTTTGATGTGTTTTTTTTTTAAAACAAGCTACCACCGTATCACAACGCGGCCTCAACTGAGAAGATCCGGCAAGAAACTCAGCGGGCTTGTAATTTATTCACATTTTTTTAAACAGTGTGTCATGTTACAATTAGATCAGGGCGACAGTGTGTCAAACTCAAACTCACAAATCTTTATTTCAAATAGGCTTAACGCTAGCACTTTTGAATCGTCATTTTTTAAAAGCTACCACCGGATCACAACGCGGCCTCAACTGAGAAGATCCGGCAAGAAACTCAGCGGGCTTGTCAATTTTTCACTTTTTTTTAAACATTGTTTTGTTACAAATGAATCGACATTAGCGACAGCGATCTTGCCGTACATAAGATCAAATTAGACAGAGACAAAAAAAATACGACGAAAGTACAACAAACTACAAGGCCAAAGGGATAGTAGTCGGACCAGTCCCCCCAAGCAGCACCCGCGCACGAGTTGACTCGAGCAGCAGCCATATTCTCTTGCGTTCCAAAGTTTAGAATGCGAAAACTGATAGAAATACTTTATTTTTGTAAATACATACTTAAATAAATAAATATAAAGTTAAATTTGTGCTTCCAGACACAATACCATGGAGACTATACTTTTTACTATTAAATATAGTTGGTGTTAAATTTTGTATGTTTTATTTATTACATTTTTTACCGACGGACCCCAAAAAGAGGGTATATACGTATATACAACATGTAAACCAATTAACGCAAAACCGGAAATTAATATATTCGGTATTGTGAGCTGAATTGACTACACTCAAAGATATTTATCTACTAGCTGACCCACGCAGCTCCGCCCGCGCTGTGTTTACGTTAACTAAACTTTCAATAATAATTATACATTCTCATAGAATACAAAACCTCCTTTTTTAAAGTCGGTTAAAAACTTGGACCCACTTTGTACTTGCCCTCTGAAGCACGGAGACGTTTAGTTCAAATGGCGTTAAACGGTCACCCATCTATTTAATGACCTTACCTAACGTTGCTTAACCTGATCGATTTCCAAACATTGTTAACAACTCTCTATGAGTGTTCCCTTACTAATATGTATTTATTATATTATAAAGAAAAATTTATAAAATCGGACCAAGCGTATAACCAAGTACCCATTTTGACTTTAATCCCCTCTCCCAAAAGAACCGTGCTAGATTACGGGATAAAAAGTATCCTATGTCCTACCTCGTAGTAAGATCTCAAATCAAGCCAAGTTTCATTTGAATCCATTCAGTAGTTTCGGCGTGATGCTGAGCCGAGATACAGACAGACAGACAGATAGACAGACAGACAGACAAAAATTTAAAAAATTACATTTTCGGCCTCAGTATCGGTTATAGAATGCCCTCCAAATATAATTATCAAAATATCTTCAATGTACAGAATTGGACCTGTTACAGTTTTATTATAAGTATAGATTATACTTACTAATATTATAAAGATTGTGAGTTTGGGAGTTCGGGGTAATCTTCGATACTACTGATTCGATTTGAAAAATTGTTTCGGTAAATTATATTTATTCTTCATTAGCAGCGGAAAGACTTCCATTGCTGAACAAAGGCCTCCCCCTTAGAAGGGAGGGGTTGCCATAATCCCCACGCTTGGCAGGTGGCTTGGAGATCGCAGTATTGGTGGAAGATAAATCCAAAAGGAAGACGCTGCTGCCCGTCTTCGTGTTCCCGTTTGTATTCTTATTTTGGTAAATTAAATAAAAAAAACGCGGGTAAGCTAGAGGATATAAAGATATTTATATGCAAAAATATCTCTTGCGACGTTGGCTGATCGTGTAAAAAATTGACCACTGTGGTCGTCCCGACTTTTTTGGGACTAATCCCACCACATTCCCACCACTGTGACTCCTGTTAGCCAGGATCTACAGTCGTCACCAGTGAAGACACTAAGGTTGGACCCTCGGCGAGTCCCGGGGAAACGCTAAATTGTCTTGGAACCCGCAATAAATTTAATTAGAAAAGTATAAAGGAAAAATATAAATTCCACTTCCAAGTAAAAAATCAAACAGGTCGATAAAACCACAGAACGAAAGATTCTTAAGGCACCACAGAAGTTACTAGATTAGAAGGGACCTATATTTCGATTAGTTAGAAGGGCTGTTATCACATTCTGGAATGTGAAGTGACGCCACGTAAGTGGTAACTAAATTATTAATTTGCGAATAGGTACTGTGAGACCAAAACCTCATGGTCTCCACAGCATAGGGCACAAATATATACCCGGAATCTAGGGCTCTATACTGGCACCGCTTTACATCACTAGCGGTGCCGCAGCCCCTCCAGCTGCCCTTTGTTGCACTAAAAATATGATTAAATTAATAATAACAAAATATACACAATCATGCGTTTCACACACACATTACGGTAGAATTTCGACCACAATAGGCGACCACTAGTACTTTGTGCATAAACAAACTAAACTAAATTTCATCCAAACTTATCGAAGTCTCAGGAGACCGTCGGGCTGGTAGCTTTTTCTTCCAACGTATAAGCTTGGCTATACAAAGAGGTAATGCCGCCAGTCTTATAGGTAGTGCGGCGACAACTTGGAGGAAGTTTTTTACCTAGATTAAGTATACATATTTGTAAATAAACTGTAAATTTATTAACTAAAACTCAATTAAAATTAAAACTTTACTACTTTAAAATAAGGTTGAAATCATCCCATCCAACCATCATCCAATCCCATAATATGAAATAAAAACGGGTGTTTTGCTATCTTATTTTTGTTACAAATTTTTTGACAAAAATAAATATTATAATAATGATGTATTAATTATTTACCAATAACAACTAATATTTCCAACGCCTAACAATGACGAAACCGATTAAAAAATACAAGGATCACACACAATCCGTAATTAGTTAATCCACTAATTAGGTAATTAACTATCTATCCCTAATTATTCGACAGGTATAATCATTAGTTATTTTGTATATATAGCTATGGGGGTGTCAAATTTAAATCAGTATCGGATTGAGTTCATTGAGACTAACATCCCTCTTTGCTTCAGTGTAGTTAAAGTTATAAAAAAATACAGCAGTGCTCTCAGTGATAATATTAGTCGATACCGTCCAGGTAGGATCCAACGCAGTGTGAGATATTCTGCCGCCAAGCAGCAGTGTGTAAACATTGCTGTGTTCCGGTGTGAAGGGCACTGTAGCTG
Organism: Furcula furcula; assembly: GCA_911728495.1. NCBI lineage: Eukaryota > Metazoa > Arthropoda > Insecta > Lepidoptera > Notodontidae > Furcula > Furcula furcula. The sequence goes on along the minus strand of OU452268.1, from coordinate 7,579,095 downwards.
GTGATATTACCGGCCACGAGTGACTTGATAACTAATGTCTCGTATCTCAGTGCTGTCTATAGGCAGGCAGATTACTTACCATCAGGCGAACTTGCTTGTCTAGTCACCAGGTTGAATGAGGAATTTAAGTTCTATATTAATGGATACTCTTTCAATATTTAGTTGTTAACTTAGGATATTGTGACGTTCTGAAAACTGGCTATTCACATTTTAATACCGTCAAGAGATTTCACGAAGGATTGAAAACAATCACAATGTAAGTTTTCCTCATTTTTTGTGTGTACTATAAAGTGTATAAATAAATAAATTGTACTGGTTGTCTGGTCACTATAGTACAGGTTCTGCCTCAGATGACCGTGTGTAGATTGTCCCAGGCAATTAATATATTTTTCACACCACCTGCTCGATAATGTTGCATTATGTGTCATATAAAGATGACATAAAGTACCTCATTATTGCCCTATAGTCTAGCCGGGTAATAATGTTGTACTAAACTCCCTTGGGTAATAAAGTGATTTGAATTTCGAACGTCAAATGAAAATTCCTCAATACTTCTTTTACCATAGGTATAATACTACTCTAAGCAGTCCGCCAAAAATTTTTTTTTTTTTTGAAAGTCGAACCCGGCGCGACTTGCAAAACTCAGTGTTCTAGAAAAGAAAAAAAATTAGATGCTAACGCGTTAACGCTGGCAAATCACTATTTTGAAATTATTGACAGTCTCGTTGGTCTAGTGGTTAGACACCCTGGCCACTACCCAATAGGTCGTGGGTTCGATTCCCACCAAGTGTCTGGGTGTTATTTAACTATTAAATAATATTAGTTATCTGGTTTCCATAGTACAGGCTCTGCCTAGTTTGGGATCAGATCACCATGTGTGGATTGTCCCAAAATATTATTATTATTTTAATTCTAGCAATATTTGTATTTTATTACCTCGCAGTAGGTGTGAAAAGTAGTGTATCCTCCTCGGGGATAAAGGTGTCTTCGTCTTGGGCGAGCTTAAATCCCTCGCTGTACTCAGGATTCTAGTATTAAATTCTATACTCTCCTTCGTTTTGCTCGCGATTCAAATTAACGCCCTCGACATAAGACACTACTTTATCCCCTTGGTGCATAAACTACTAATTATTTATTAATTGCGATCTAATGTATGGTGGTTTTAAAAAGTTGGCATTGTGCTACCGATTACATTAAAATTCTTAAAAGTTACCAAAGTGCGAAAGTAGGCAGCGCGCGACGAAACCGTATAGATATACCAATAATTCAGTCTCTGCTAATATTACGACTTCTACGTAGTTATTTGATTTGCATAATGTTGTCTTTTACGTACGCGAATACTTATAAACTAAAAAAAAACTACTTTTACGGAATATACGCCAGTGTCAAGTAGTTAAATAGAAATTGTAAAATAAATTATATTATCAAGTATATAATGAGAAAACAAAGATTGTAAAATTTGAGTCCGCGGTCTCTATTACACTTTTCCGACGTTTCCAATGCTTCGCAGCACCCATGGTCACAGGTCATTCGAAACGTCGGAAAAGATAACCTATAAAATGGACCGCGATTTATATTCCGTAAAAGTGGTTTTTATTATTTTTGTTTGAATTTCAATATGTTCTACTGTTGTTCAGCAAAAGTCGGTACTCAGTAGACATGTCAATATTTCTGTCACTGGGAATGTGAGGACTTCTGCTGAGCAATAAAATAAAATAAAAGAATATTTATTGAAGATACAAAAATTTAAAACATATACAAGGCAACTTAAAATAAACGGTTAACAAGGTAACTGAAATAACGGTTAATTTCATATTTTTAGTAAGTTTCACTGTTATTTAGCACCAATCGTCACATAGTCAGTCGACATTTTTATTACTGTCACTGGGTGTGTAATGATTTCTGCTGAGTGGCATTTATCAACATTGTTATCGAATTTTAAAATTTATTGTCTTTAAACAAAAGTTCATCATACTCAGTAGACTTGATTAAAATTGTCACTGTTAAGGTGACGACGTATACTCAGCGACGTATGTTCAGACTTGCTGTCAAGTTATTTCTCACAATTTACAGTTATTCAGTAGCAGTTGTTGCTAACTCAGTAGACATGCTGACAATTCTGTCACTGGGAGTGTAACGATTTCTGCTGAGTGACAATTCATCATCATCATCATCAGCCATCGAAAGACGTCCACTACTGAAACAAGGCCTCCCCTTAGAAGGGAGGGGTTGCCATAATCCCCACGCTTGGCAGTCGGCTTGGGGATCGCAGTATAGGTGGTAGGTAATCCAATAGAAAGACACTGCTGCCCGTCTTCTTGTTTTCCATTAGTCGCCTCTTACATCACGGTATTATCATATTTTTCTATTTTCATTCGTATGTTATTTAGCAATAGTCTGTCACATACTCAGTCGACATGTCAATAATTCTGTCACTGGGAGTGTGATGACTTCTGCTGAGTGACAATCATCACTATATTATCATATTTTTTTTTATTTGTACGTTATTTAGCAATAGTCTGTCACATACTCAGTAGACATGTCAATAATTCTGTCACTGGGAGTGTGATGACTTCTGCTGACTAACAATGATCACCATATTATCATACTTTTTTATTTTTATTTGTACGTTATTTAGCAATAGTCTGTCACATACTCAGTAGACATGTCAATAATTCTGTCACTGGGAGTGTGATGACTTCTGCTGAGTGACAATGATCACCATATTATCATACTTTTTTATTTTTATTTGTACGTTATTTAGCAATAGTCTGTCACATACTCAGTAGACATGTCAATAATATTGTCACTGGGAGTGTGATGACTTCTGCTGACTAACAATGATCACCATATTATCATACTTTTTTTATTTGTACGTTATTTAGCAATAGTCTGTCACATACTCAGTAGACATGTCAATAATATTGTCACTGGGAGTGTGATGACTTCTGCTGAGTCACAATGATCACCATGTTATCATACTTTTGTATTTTTATTTGTACGTTATTTAGCAATAGTCTGCCACATACTCAGTAGACATGTCAATAATTCTGTCACTGGGAGTGTGATGACTTCTGCTGAGTCACAATGATCACCATATTATCATACTTTTGTATTTTTATTTGTACGTTATTTAGCAATAGTCTGCCACATACTCAGTAGACATGTCAATAATTATGTCACTGGGAGTGTGATGACTTCTGCTGAGTGACAATGATCACCATATTATCATATTTTTTTTTATTTGTACGTTATTTAGCAATAGTCTGTCACATACTCAGTAGACATGTCAATAATATTGTCACTGGGAGTGTGATGACTTCTGCTGAGTGACAACTGTCATTGCGTCACAATTCTGGTAATGTTCAGCGCCAGTTACCGTATTTTTTTTTATTTATATTAAAAAGGGTGCATAACAGTTTATTACACAGTATCTCAAAAACCCTAAATCGGGTTTGTCTGGATACCAAACAAAAGGTACTCGTATAACATTTTTTTTTTTTACTTATAGTTAAGCTGTCTATAAAATATAATAATTTAGCATTAGTTGCTACTCATTCAGTAGACATGTTGTCAAATCTGTCACTGGGAGTGTAACTGGGTGTGTAACGACTCCTGCTGAGTGACCATTATTTAGGATTATCCATTATCACCATTATTTAGGATGCAATGAATTTATTTACATGTACCATGATAACGATAGTAAAATCCAATTATTTCGAACAATTTTTTTACGGTTATTTAGCAGCAGTTGTTACTTACTCAGTAGACATGCTGACAATTCTGTCACTGGGAGCGTAACGACTTCTGCTGGGTGACAATTATCACCATATTAGCTTTTTTATATCAATTCGTATGTTATTTAGCTATAGTCTGTCACACACTCAGTAGACATGCCAATAATTCTGTCACTAGGAGTGTGATGACTTGTGCTGAGTGACAACTACCACCATTATTTAGAATGCAACGACTTCGCATGCAATAATATTCTTTATTTACATGAAACATAGTAAAGATAGAAAAATCCAATTATTTATCACGATTTTATTTACTGTTATTCAGCAGCAGTTGTTACTAACTCAGTAGACATGCTGACCATTCTGTCACTGGGAGTGTAACGACTTCTGCTGAGTTACAATTATCACCATAATAGCTTCTTTTTATATCAATTCGTACGTTATTTAGCAATAGTCTGTCACATACTCAGTAGACATGCCAATCATTCTGTCACTGGGAGTGTGATGACTTCTGCTGAGTAACATTTTTCAACGATGTACGATGAAGTATGTTTGATCATACAAATATGTTCATATATTATAAGCATACGTATTTTATTTTTATATTTACACGATCCTGCGCACAATTTCTGAGCATTCCTTTTAGCTGTGATCTGCCTCTTTCATGTCTCTATTTTGTATTATTTAGCAATAGTTGTTTACTGAATGTGTACTGTTACTGTCGTGTGCGATGATTTCTGCATATTCATCTATTTGAATATGCCTTAAATGTATATTTCTACTGTCATTCAGCACCAGTAGTCACTCCCTTAGTAGACATGTCTAAACTGTCACTGGGTGTGTGATTACTTCTGCTGAGTGTCACTGGTTCCAACATTGTCATTAAACGCGATGATTTCTCTTTTTTGTCAACATTTGCAATCGCTGTTGTTGCGCATTTCATAGCAGTTCATCTCATACTCAGTAGACACGTTACTAACTCTGTCACTGGGAATGAGATGGCTTCTACAGAATGCCATCATTCGTCACTATATCACTGACCATTTATCTAGTCATCAGCTGCACTCCTGCTGAGAGAAGACTATCAACGGTGTTTTAGTTATTGTATTTTCATCGGATCATACGCTACTGAGCATCAGTCTGTCACTTACTCAGTAGGCATGTAAAAAAACTGTCACTGGGTGTGTGATGACTTCTGCTGGGTAGCATTTATCAACGTTTTTTTATTAATTTATTTGGTAGCTATCAAAGGACAAATAGATTTAGAAATGCACAAAAATCTGTCACTGGGTTTATGATGACTGTTGCTGTGTATGCATCGTAAACGCTAAGTCGTCTTGTTTTTAAATTGATATCCATAAATACTCCATAAGATGACTTTTATACTATCATTTATTTATTTATTATCATACATACAACTATCTTTACAGGCAATCCCAATTCGACAGTGTAGATTCAGCATCAGTTGTCAGGAGGAGATCATCATACTCAGGAGACAAGTAGGTAATTTGTCACTGGGAGCTAAACGACTTCTGCTAAGTGGTAATATATACAATTGTTTGCGTATTTATTGTGTAAATATAGTTTTTTATGTTATTTAGCATCAGTTGTTACTTACTCAGTAGACATTCTGGCAATTATGTCACTGGGAGTGACTTCTACTGGGTGACAGTTTTTATCAATATTTGAGTGTTTTATCGTAATTATCTAAGTGTAATAATGTATATAAATAGGCTTAACTACTGTTATTTAGCAGCAGTTGTTACTAACTCAGTAGACATGCTGTCAATTCTGTCACTGGGAGTGTAACGACTTCTGCTGAGTGACAATTATCACAATTAATTGGGATGCAATGACGTCGCATGTAAATTTTGTTCTCTGTTTACGTAATGGTAAACTTAGTAAAACAAAATGAGTTGTTATGATGTTTCTACTGTTATTTAGCATCAGTTGTTACTCACTCAGTAGACATGTCAATAATTCTGTCACTGGGAGTGTGATGACTTCTGCTGAGTGACAACTATCATCGCTTCACTATTCTGGTACTATCGACTAGCGTCATCTAGCGTCAGTTACCACTCACTCAGTAGACACGTCAATAATTCTGTCACTGGGAGTGTGATGACATCTGCTGAGTGACAACTATCATCGCCTCACTATTCTGGTACTATCAACGAGCGTCACCTAGCGTCAGTTACCACTCACTCAGTAGACGTGTCAATAATTCCGTCACTGGGAGTGTGATGACTTCTGTTGAGTGGCAATTGTCATTGCATCATTATTTTGTTACTATTTAGTAGCGTCAACTAGCGTCAGTTGCCACTCACTCAGTAGACATGTCAATAATTCTGTCACTGGGAGTGTGATGACTTCTGCTGAGTGATAACTCTTCTGCTGAGTGACAACTATCATCACTTCACTATTCTGGTACTATCTACGAGCGTCAACTAGCATCAGTTACCACTCACTCAGTAGACGTGTCAATAATTCTGTCACTGGGAGTGTGATGACTTCTGCTGAGTGATAACTCTTCTACTGAGTGACAACTATCATCACTTCACTATTCTGGTACTATCTACGAGCGTCTACTAGCATGAGTTACCACTCACTCAGTAGACGTGTCAATAATTCTGTCACTGGGAGTGTGATGACTTCTGCTGAGTGATAACTCTTCTACTGAGTGACAACTATCATCACTTCACTATTCTGGTACTATCAACGAGCGTCAAATAGCGTCAGTTACCACTCAATCAGTAGACGTGTCTATAATTCCGTCACTGGGAGTGTGATGACTTCTGCTGAGTGACAACTATCATCGCTTCACTATTCTGGTACTATCGACTAGCGTCATCTAGCGTCAGTTACCACTCACTCCAGTAGACACGTCAATAATTCTGTCACTGGGAGTGTGATGACTTCTGTTGAGTGGCAATTGTCATTGCATCATTATTTTGTTACTATTCAGTAGCGTCAACTAGCGTCAGTTGCCACTCACTCAGTAGACATGTCAGTAATTCTGTCACTGGGAGTGTGATGACTTCTGCTGAGTGACAACTATCATCACTTCACTATTCTGGTACTGTCAACTAGCGTCAGTTACCACTCACTCAGTAGACGTGTCAATAATTCCGTCACTGGGAGTGTGATGACTTCTGTTGAGTGGCAATTGTCATTGCATCATTATTTTATTACTATTTAGTAGCGTCAACTAGCGTCAGTTGCCACCACGAACCCGAAGTAAATATAAATCCGTGGTTGCCACTCACTCAGTAGACATGTCAATAATTCTGTCACTGGGAGTGTGATGACTTCTGCTGAGTGACGACTCTCATCGCTTCACTATTCTGGTACTATCGACTAGCGTCTACTAGCGTCAGTTATCATTCACTCAGTAGGCATGTCAATAATTCTGTCACTGGGAGTGTGATCACTTCTGCTGAGTGACAACTGTCATCTCTTCACAATATTTGTAATATTAATTAGCGTCAACTAGCGTCAGTTACCGCTCACTCAGGAGACATGTCAATAATTCTGTCACTGGGAGTGTGATGACTTCTGCTGAGTGACGACTCTCATCGCTTCACTATTCTGGTACTATCGACTAGCGTCAACTAGCGTCAGTTATCATTCACTCAGTAGGCATGTCAATAATTCTGTCACTGGGAGTGTGATCACTTCTGCTGAGTGACAACTGTCATCCCTTCACAATATTTGTAATATTAATTAGCGTCAACTAGCGTCAGTTACCGCTCACTCAGGAGACATGTCAATAATTCTGTCACTGGGAGTGTGATGACTTCTGCTGAGTGACGACTCTTATCGCTTCACTATTCTGGTACTATCGACTAGCGTCAACTAGCGTCAGTTATCATTCACTCAGTAGGCATGTCAATAATTCTGTCACTGGGAGTGTGATGACTTCTGCTGAGTGACAAAAATCATCGCGGTACTATGGACTACCGTCAACTCGCATCAGTTACCCACTTGACCGATGTGATGCACGGACGCTGTACCGGTTTTAAATAAAAAACGCTTGAACGACGTCACATGCGCCCGCAAGTATTTTGAGCCGGCTTGTACAAGCGACTGCCGTTCACATTGTGATCAAGCGTTCGTAACCGCGGCCGTACATCATGTAATTTCTTTGTATTATATTATTTTATAACTAGTTATGTGCAATAAGCTATATCGTATTCTGTTTTACAATTTGACATTTGGATTCGTCACTTGGTTGATAAAGAAAGAAAGAAAAACATTTATTCAACGACATAAATAACCAGCCTAGTACACTTAAGCTACTAATAAGAATGCCGTTGAAGGGTTATCCACTCAGCATGTGTCGTTGCTCCTAGCTGGCGCAACAACGCTGACCTTCTGAGTCTGAGCGCAAAAGCATACACCGCAACACAGGTTACACAATTAATAATAAACTATTTAAAAAAAAAAAAAAAACGACTTCAAAGTAAATTATCTAAAAAGCATAAAATAACGAAAATATATTGAAGTCGGTGCTAGCACATCATGTTAACTAACACTAGCACCAGCTGACACCGACTTCAATATATTTTCGTTATTTTATGCTTTTTAGATAATTTACTTTGAAGTCGGTTTTTATTTTTTTTTAAATAGTTTATTTAACACTTTTTAGTGACTTATTTTACCAAAAAATAGGTATCAGCACTATCACGCAACTCGAACGTCTACGTTACAGTAACTTACTGAAAACATAAAAAGTTTATATCTCTTAAACTACTGGACCGATTTTGATGAAACTTGTACTCTACCCTAAGTTGAAAAATACTCTAACTATTGCAAAAAGAATTTTCAAAATCGGACTAGTAGTTTCTGAGAAATCCGTGGACAAACCTACATACATATATACACTCATAAAATTTGGTAAATTTGTTTAGAAGCCCACATAGACTAACATATATTAATATTACGCATTTTTATCAATATTACACAACGTCGAATAGAGAACCTTCTTTTTGAAGCCGGTTAAAAAACAACTTATGCAATAGAAATTGACCACAAGAAATTGACAAGTAGAAACATGACATGCAAAATCAGGCTAAAAGTAATCTTATTATTATCCTCAGTCTACACTGTAGGTATACAATTACAACTAAATGCAGATTCCAAATAAAAAGTAAATGCAGTGTTTAAATAAATGTGATATGTGTGTATGTAGTGTGTGAAGCACAGTACTGATACTCATATCATCATCACCATCAACCGAAGGACATCCACTACTGAACAAAGACCTCCTCCTTAATAGAAAGGGGTTGCCATAATCCCTTGGCAGGCGGCTTGGGGATCGCAGTATAGGTGGTAGGTAATCCAATAGAAAGACGCTGCTGCCCGTCTTCTTGTTTTCCCTTAGTCGCCTCTTACGGAGACACAACGGGAGATGGGAGGGTGCTATTCTTACCCGGACAACCGAGCTTCATTCGGCTATAAGTTGCATGAAATAATAATAATATCCTGGGACAATCCACACACGGTCATCTGATCCCAAACTAGGCAGAGCCTGTACTATGGAAACCAGACAACTGATACTAATACTTATATACCTTTTTTTTTTGTAAATACATACTTATATAGATAAAACACCCAGACACTTGGTGGGAATCGAATCCACGACCTGTTGGTTAGCAGACAGGGTCACTAACCACTAGACCAACAGGCCCGTCAATAGACTAATAAAGCCGCACATACCTTGTTAGTTAGACATTCCTGGAAATCCTTCTTCATTACGGAAACGGATACTCTGTCTTGAGGTCGTTTTGGCCCGCTGACAGATGTCACCACTGTTGACAGATCTAGCTCCACCACCTAAGAAAATAAGATATAGGAAATTAAACTATTTAAACTATTCCTACGGATTCATTAAGACAAATATTTAAAGAAATAAACATTCTAACGGTTATATCACAATTCATTTATGAAAATTTGATGTATGTAAAAAAGAATATAAGTACTTTCGCTAAGGTTAGTGATCGACATAATATAAATACTCGGAACAAACACAATCTTGCTGTACACTCCACGCGTCTCCACAGAATTAGCAATTCCTTTATGGGCCAAGGTATACGTTTTTATAATAAACTGCCCCAGGATATACGAGATCTACCAATAAAAAAATTTAAAACTACCATTAAGAGCCATTTGTCTAAAAAGGGCTATTATAAAATCTCGGATTACCTGGAGGATAAAGCTGCGTGGGCTTGAACTGCAGTACTCTTGCAAGCTTATAGTTTAAGATATATTTATTGTAAATTTGTTTTAAAAAAATCTTATATAATTGAAAAAAGACAAGCCCGCTGAGTTTCTTGCCGGATCTTCTCAGTGGAGGCCGCGTTACGATCCGGTGGTAGTTGTAAAAAATGACAATATGTAAGAGCCCCCGTGAGGCCTATGCATAATAAAGAATTTTGAATTTGAATTTGAAAAAGTGACTATTACTACGTGTTGAGACAATCATAGCCAGTTGTAACCTCTGTTCGGTAAACGATCAGTTGGGTAAGCAACGTCAGGCAAGGTCAGTTCTTAGATGGGTGACCGTTTAGTGTCATTTGAACAGAGAGTCTCCGTGCTTCGGAGGGCACGTTAAAAGTCGGTCCCGGCTATTGTCATCTAGACAACAGTCGTTAAGCTAAGTCAGAGGCCTAAGGGCAGCTTGAAAACTCTGACACCGGGTTGGCCACTAAACGGTCTATCTGTAGGTGGTAGGTTCCTTGTGCAAGGAACCGTCCAGGTAGGTACCACCGCAGTGTCAGATATTCTGCCGCCAAGCAGCCGTGTGTAAACATTGCTGTGTTCCGGTGTGAAGGGCACTGTAGCTGGTGAAATCAGACACAAGAGACTTGATAACTAATGTCTCGTGTGACGAGCGGCAGTGCAATGTGAAGGGCACTGTAGCTGGTGATATTACCGGACACAAGAGACTTGATAACTAATGTCTCGTGTGACGAGCGGCAGTGCAATGTGAAGGGCACTGTAGCTGGTGATATTACCGGACACAAGAGACTTGATAACTAATGTCTCGTGTGACGAGCGCCAGTGCAATGTGAAGGGCACTGTAGCTGGTGATATTACCGGACACAAGAGACTTGATAACTAATGTCTCGTGTGACGAGCGGCAGTGCAATGTGAAGGGCACTGTAGCTGGTGATATTACCGGACACAAGAGACTTGATAACTAATGTCTCGTGTGACGAGCGGCAGTGCAATGTGAAGGGCACTGTAGCTGGTGATATTACCGGACACAAGAGACTTGATAACTAATGTCTCGTGTGACGAGCGCCAGTGCAATGTGAAGGGCACTGTAGCTGGTGATATTACCGGACACAAGAGACTTGATAACTAATGTCTCGTGTGACGAGCGGCAGTGCAATGTGAAGGGCACTGTAGCTGGTGATATTACCGGACACAAGAGACTTGATAACTAATGTCTTAAGTGTCGGCAACGTGCTTTTTTATAAGAGAGAAAGAGAGAGAGAGAGAGAGAGAGATGGAGAGAGAAATAAATCAAGCGCAGAGGGAGACAGCGGGAGCAAAGTGTAATAAAAGCGCGGGCGGAGCTGCGCGGGTCAGCTAGTAATATAATATATTAGGGAGTGTCCTAATAGAACGCGACGACGCGATCATCGCGCCGAGACCTTCGCGCGATGAAATCTCAAACATAATATGGACGTCGAACGAGTGTCCTATCTGGCGCCAGTACATTCGCCACTCATCGCGCGATGGTCGCGTCGTTCGTTCGGGCGACGATCGCGTTTAGTTAGGACATCGCCTTATTTTTTACCTCCGAGAATACAGGATCTTGGTCCGGATTACTGTAGTCCCTAAACTGTTTGGTAGCGCGAAGATATGCTTCAATGATGCTTATCTTGTCTTTGGGACGATCTGTAAAACGAAAACCGATACCGTGTGCTAAGTTATTGTGTTTTTTCAAAAACGAGGGGAATTATAAGTTTGACGCCTATGCCCGGAAGTCTGTCTGTCTGTCTGTATGTATGTCTGTCAGTGGCATCGTAGCGGCCTTACCAGTGAACGGATTTGAATGCAGTTTTTTTTATTTGAAAGCTAGTTTAGGCGAGATGGTTCTTAGCTACGTTTCATGAAAATCGGTCAGCCCCACCGAGAATCGGTAGACCCACCGAGTTTGGGCTCGTTAGGTTGGGCGGGCGGTGAGTCGTTTCTCGACGAGTAGTTGCTAGAAAAATGGTGATCAGGGTCTGATGATGGAGCATGAAGGTGGTCACGGGATCTCTGCATCAATAAACGTAGACCCACCGAGTTTGGGCTCGTTAGGTAGGTCTCGACGAGTAATTGCTAGAAAAATGGTGATCAGGGTCTGATGATGGAGCAGGAAGGTAGTCACGGGATCTCTGCACCAATAAACGTAGTCCCACCGAGTTTGGGCTCGTTAGGTAGGTCTCGACGAGTAGTTGCTAGAAAAATGGTGATCAGGGTCTGATGATGGAGCAGGAAGGTGGTCACGGGATCTCTGCATCAATAAACGTAGACCCACCGAGTTTGGGCTCGTTAGGTAGGTCTTGACTTGTAGTTGCTAGAAAAATGGTGACCAGGGTCTGATGATAGAGCAGGACGGTGGTCACGGGATTTCTTCACCAAATAAACGTAGACCCGCGGAATTTAGATTCCTTGGATAGGTTGTTGCAAGTAGTAGGTAGAAAAATGTTGATCAGAGTCTGGGGATGGGAGCAAGCAGGAAGGTGGCAACAGGAACTCGGCTCCATTAATTGTAGGACCAACCGAATTATAAATCTACGGTTAAATCTTGACGAGTAGTTAGATAGATAGATCAGGGTCTGATAATAGCACAGGAAAGTCATTTTAAGAGTTCGTTTAACTACCTATGTCGGGGGTTTTTAAAAACTTTTAAATTTGTACTTGTATCAAAATATACTATACCGATATGTGTTGGTGTGACCGACCAACAGACAAGCGAAGTCGCACCATTAGACTTATTTTTTTACTTATTCGGTACGGAACCCTAAAAATCGTACAAAGCTATACTCACTAGTCTGACTCAAGTACTGCAAGGATCGCTCGTCGACCGGGAAGTGTGCGACCGTGGCACCGAACTCAGGACACATGTTAGCGACGGTAGCGCGGTCCGCGATGCTAAGCGCTGAGACACCGGGACCGAAAAACTCTACGAACTTGCCCACCACACCCAGGGAACGGAGATGCTGGGAACAAACATCAAAATATATTATAGAGTCAAGCTGAGGTTAGTCAACATTGAACGGCAAACACTGGTCAAAATTGCACATCACCACTGAACAAAACTGCACAACAGTACTGAGCAAAATTGCACAGCACCACTGAGCAAAATTGCACAGCAATACTGAGCAAAATTGCACAGCAACACTGAGCAAAACTGCACAACAGTACTGAGCAAAATTGCACAGCACCACTGAGCAAAACTGCACAACAGTACTGAGCAAAATTGCACAGCACCACTGAGCAAAATTGCTCAGCAATACTGAGCAAAATTGCACAGCAACACTGAGCAAAATTGCACAGCAACACTGAACAAAACTGCACAACAGTACTGAGCAAAATTGCACAGCACCACTGAACAAAACTGCACAACAGTACTGAGCAAAATTGCACAGCACCACTGAGCAAAATTGCACAGCAATACTGAGCAAAATTGCACAGCAACACTGAGCAAAATTGCACAGCAACACTGAGCAAAATTGCACAGCAACACTGAGCAATATTACACAGCAACACTGAGCAAAATTGCACAGCAACACTGAGCAAAATTGCACAGCAACACTGAACAAAATTGCACAGCAACAATGAGCAAAATTGGATAGCAACACAGAGCACAATAGCACAACAAAACAGAGCAAAATTACACAGCAACACTGAGCAAAATTGCACAGCAACACCGAGCAAAATTGCACAACACTGAGCAAAAACGCACAACAACAATGAGCAAAATTGGATAGCGACACTGAACAAAGTTACACAGCAACATCGTCCAAGATTGTACAGCAATACAACATTGCACAGAAACATTGGTTAAAGTATTTGAGTTAAGCTCGCCCCTTTGTGCTACTTCTGTCTTTTGCTAAGTGATTTGTACTGTTTTCTGTTTATTCGCATCGATATAATATATAAACTAGATAAACATTCACGAACAAAATGACATCTAAAATGTGGTCGCGGAGGTTGCAAACTTATCTGTGCTGGTGGCGGAAACGTGAACTAACGATTTTATAATGATAATGACTTGTAGTTTGACAGTTTCATATAGACAGTAGCGACACTCCTATCGGCAAAAATAAATTTGTCAGGATGTGGCTTGTAAAGAAATAGCGATGCGATAGCGACACAAGGGCGCTATTTCTTGCTACCACGTTTTGAACCGTGACACCAAATCTAGTTTATATATTATATCGATGTTTCTTCGTGTACCCAATAAAGAATAATGATAATTCCTTTGACCGGCAGAGCAGAGCAGTTTTTGATTGCAATTAAAATAGAGTTTTGGGTAATCGTAACAAGGTTTATTTTAACATATCACTTCTTTTGTTAGGTTGGCTCGTAAGCATTCACAATAACAAAAGAAATGAAATGTAAAAATAAACCTTGTTTCAATTATACAAAGCTCTATTTTAATTGCAATCAAAAACTGCTCTGCTCTCCGAGCCGGTCTGTGTGAACGGACGCTTAAGGGGTAGTTTACCTTAGTAATGGTGAGGACCAAGTCCGTGGAGGTCGTTAGCGGGTTCAGTTCCCCGATGAGTTTATATCCAACCACTTTTGGCAGCAACATGCTTATAGCTTGTCCGAGCATTACCGCCTCAGCTTCGATACCTGGACAAAATATACAGGATTTTATTTAATGACAATATGTAAGAGCCCCCGTGAGGCATATGGTTATTAAAGAAATTTGAATTTGATTGTCGAATAAAATCACGTGGTAACTTCTATAGATTTTTTTTGAATGAGTGTGTGTGGATGTGTGTGTGTAAGTGCGTGTGAGTGTGTTTGAGTGTGTGTGAGTGAGTGAGTGAGGGACCGACCGACCGACCGACTGACTGAGTGACTGACTGACTGTAGAAAGAGACAGAACGAGAATGAAGTTTCACTTCTTCCGCGCGGAGGGACTCCACGCACGCACATTTTTTTGTTAGTGTGCCACCACAAATATCTTAAATGATCTAAGATAAATTACAGACGTATCCATTTACATTTAAAAACATCACGTTAATACCATGTCAGTACAAAATATTTTTAAAATAAGACATTTAAGAGCAATCGTAGGGTACGAAAAGTCTTTCTGTGTGTATAGACCCTCTGAATAATGTTATTACAGTTTTTAAATGCAAATTAATATGTCTATAGAATCTGCTAAATTATGTATATTTAAAATGGTATACTAATATACATATAATAGGTTAAACAAGCCGAATATGTTTCTTTACCTACCCTCTGTGCACGCCACTGGGATCAAGTCATGCAATTCCTGTGCAGTGTGCACAGGAATTGCTCCAAAATGTAGCCTGTAGAATACCAAGATATCTGGGACATTGTTCGGTACGTACCTCCAACACCCCAGCCCACGACCCCCAGTCCGTTGATCATGGTGGTGTGACTGTCCGTACCCACCACTGAGTCGGGATGAAGGATCTGCCCAGTGAATACCACCCGGGCGAGGTATTCTAGGTTCACCTGGAATATAATTAACAATCACTAACACGCAGAAGAACGTTTAATATAAGAAATGAGAGATAAAGAAAGGCGGGAAGGGAGGAAAGAGATAATGAAAAAGATAAGGGAGAGAAGAAAAGAGGGAGACAGAGAGAAGAAAGAGACAGGGAAAAGATAGAAGAGGGAGACAGAGAAAAGATAGAAGAGGGAGACAGAGAAAAGATAGAAGAGGGAGACAGAGAAAAGATAAAAGAGAGAGACAGAGAAAAGATAGAAGAGGGAGACAGAGAAAAGATAGAAGAGGGAGGCAGAGAAAAGAGAGAAGAGGGAGACAGAGAAAAGAGAGAAGGAGACAGAGAAAATAAAGATGAGGGGGGCAGAGAAAAGAGAGATGAGGGAGACAGAGAAAATATAGATGAAGGGAACAGAGAAAAGAGAGAAGAGGGAGACAGAGAAAATATAGATGAGGGGAACAGAGAAAAGAGAGAAGAGGGAGACAGAGAAAATATAGATGAGGGGAACAGAAAAATGATGGAGACAGAAAAAGAAGAGAAGAGGGAGACAGAGCGAGGAACGAAAAGAGAAAAGGAAGTAAGAAGGAAGAACAAACAAGCCCCATACTCATTAGCAGCCGAAATACGTCTACTGCTGAACAAAGACGGGAGGTCTTTGTCCCTAGGAAGGGTGGGGTTTCATAATCCCCACGTTTGACAGGCGTTTTGGTAATCCAATAGAAAGACTGCTGCCTGTTTTCCCTTAGTCGCCTCTTACGGACACTCAACGGGAGGAGATGGGTGGGTGGTATCCTTACCCGGACATACACCCTATACGTTGAAATATTCTAATTAGTCAAATTATTCATTTAGATTTTAAGCAAATCCTGGGTACGACCTTATCTCGACCACAATCTCAATCAATCAATCAATCAAATCAATAAAATATCCTTTATTGTGGTACATAGGTGAGAAAAGATGTTACAAAAAAATACTGAAATCTGCTAAGACCCGCCATATTGCTCAGGTGATGGTAAGTGACGATATAATCTAGGATGGGCGGATCGCGCTTACTCCTAAGATGCCTGTTCCTACTACTTTACCTGATGGACTATGCCAGATCCGGGAGGCACAATCAACATGTTGTCAAAAGCTTGAGCACCCCACTGAAAAAAGAAAAAAATATTTGTATCGACGCGGTAATACAAATAATCCTGAATCGCGCTAGCGAAGTTTCAAAGCGCGATTAGTATATATACAACATCCCAACGTCAACTGTTGGGGTATCAATCATACACCGGTCTCGCCGGCGAGGCCGAAGGGACGACCATCACCCCACTGAGTTTCTTGCCAGTTCTGTCTCAGTGGGGGCGCGTTGTGAACCGGTGGTAGACTCAGCCCTCTCTAAGCGACAACCCAAGCTGAGGTCACGAGTCTGAAGGGTCGTACGTATGCGACATCAACGACGAGCATCACATCACCCCACTGAGTTTCTTGCCAGTTCTGTCTCAGTGGGGGCGCGTTGTGAACCGGTGGTAGACTCAGCCCTCTCTAAGCGACAACCCAAGCTGAGGTCACGAGTCTGAAGGGTCGTACGTATGCGACATCAACGACGAGCATCACATCACCCCACTGAGTTTCTTGCCAGTTCTGTCTCAGTGGGGGCGCGTTGTGAACCGGTGGTAGACTCAGCCCTCTCTAAGCGACAACCCAAGCTGAGGTCACGAGTCTGAAGGGTCGTACGTATGCGACATCAACGACGAGCATCACATCACCCCACTGAGTTTCTTGCCAGTTCTGTCTCAGTGGGGGCGCGTTGTGAACCGGTGGTAGACTCAGGCCTCTCTAAGCGACAGCCCAAGCTGAGGTCGTGCCTCCCTGAGGTGCCCTTGAGCTCGTCGCTCCCCTGCCTTTCTGGATGGAGCGCTTTAAGCGCTCGCCCTCTTGCCCGTTGAAGCTGTAATGGCTATCTGCGGCCAACAGCGACTGTCCTCCAAAATAAAAACTGTTGGGGTCTTCGGGTTAGGTCTGAGGAACCTGCCTTTAGCAAGCAGACGTTTCCCTGATGGTCGCGCGCCCCTCCTGCCTATAGTCAGCTGCATTGCACTGCCGCTCGTCACACGAGACATTAGTTATCAAGTCTCTTGTGTCCGGTAATATCACCAGCTACAGTGCCCTTCACATTGCACTGCCGCTCGTCACACGAGACATTAGTTATCAAGTCTCTTGTGTCCGGTAATATCACCAGCTACAGTGCCCTTCACACTGACACACAGCAATGTTTACACACTGCTGCTTGGCGGTGGAATATGTGACACTGCGGTGGTATCTACCCGGATTTAGAAATGTATCCCGTTGGTCTCGTGGTTAGACACCCAGACCACTACCCAAGACCAGGTAGTGGGTTCAACTCCCCACCTTGTGTCTGAGTGTCATGTAACTAATTGTATTAACAAAAAAAGTTAGTATTCGGTATCAATCGTCTGGTTAGTACGGTTGTAGCGGAGCTACTGTTCCCTAGGTTTATTATTATTATTTCACATTAGTAATGCTTAACTTAAACCCTACGTAAAATAACATCTAAAGTAACACCTAAACCTAAATAATTATTCTAGACTTACAGCTGAACCTATGTCCTAACCTAAACCTAATACTATTTACACACCTAAATCTATAAGTAATAGCTATCTTTTAAATAAAACAAATTAAAAAAAAAATAAGTTACTTTACTACGGTATTACGTTATTTTACGTAGGGTTTAAGTTCAGCATTACTATAGTAGAATTATTTTGTCCGTGCAGTTTGGGTCATAAATAATCGGGGCGGTGAAGCGAGTATTTCGCTCTCTCTTCCACTCACGGGCCTTAAGGGCGGGCATAGTGATGCGCATTATTGATGTCGATAAGCGTTATCGATAGTGTATCTCGTTTTATCATTTTGTGGCTGGTATATAGGTGCCAGCAGGCAAAATATTATTTTGAATTAATTCTGCCGTTTTGGTACAAAACAAAAGAGTAGCCATTGTGTCGCTAAAGAAATTCAGAGAGCGAATGCACAAAAACACATTTCTCTTCGACATATGTACTATAATTTGCAGGTAGGTACAACAAATGACTCATAACATAACAATGTCTCACCACCCCTTGTATTCCGCCCCGCCGCCGCGTACCTGCCTTCGATGACTCGTTTCTTGTTATCGATAATGGCGTTGCGCCCGCGGAACATGCTCACTACCCTAGCCGGGCTGAGGCCGAGCTATGATTTATGACCCAAACTGCACGGACAAAATAATTCTACTATAACTTGAAATTATTATAATTAATTAATCTAGAGAACAGTAGCTCCGCTACACCATAAATAATCACCTTTAAAAACTGGAATCTTTCCTGGTTCCTCTGGAACTCTAATTCTTGATTCTTATTTAACGCATCCGGTCTGAAACAAGCAAAGCATTACAATTTCTTGAATATCTCATTTTTTCCGTAATTTGTACCAAACAAAATATGAGATATAGGACGACAGACGCTTGCACGAGTCTGCCCAAAATACGTGCGGGAGGCACGCGCAAGTAACGATGTTCAAACGATTTTGATTTTGAAAAATTTGAATACTGGTACACCATATACTTTTAGACTTTCGTTATGTACGTTCGGATTATCAAACTTTATTTTAATCGGGAATTAAAGCGATTTACCATATATTTTGGCTTGACGTTTCGGCCAGGTTGCACAGCCGTGGTCACAAGCAGACTGGTTCAGCGAAACGGCTCGCGTTAATTTCCGATAAAAAAAATATTTGGTACCTAGTACACCGTTCATGTCCGCTATAGTACACACCATCGAAGAACATAGCCTTCATTCTGGCGCAATCGGGTAAAAAGAAGATAAAGAATACTCACGTTCTAGCGAAGTCGACTTGTACAGAATGGTCTATCACAAGGTCTGCCGGACAAATCGGATTAATCTTCTGCGGATCCCCACCCAAGTCCTTGACTGCGTCGCGCATTGCTGCAAAGTCCACCACTGCGGGTACGCCCGTAAGATCCTAAACAGCATAGCATTCTGTTCTATTGTTCATTATCATCAGCCGGAAGAATAGAATACTCTTTATTTCGGCGATTTTTCGCCGATGCATGTATTCCATATATCTACATATATTATTTTAAATTAATTAAGTATTAAGTTTTTTTATTTTTTATCAGGTATTGTTGTCAAAGGTACACTTAGACCTCCCTGAACTCACTGAGGGTACTGGCTGAAAACCAGCGCTGGTTGCATTTAGTGACCAGCACATGCTGAGCCAGGCACCTTTTCGACACAAGTTTGCTGGAGTCGCACAACACGCAATTTATGTATTTATACACCTCTGTATGTAGACTATTTTTGTTTGTGTGTTTTTATTTTTCTTTACATTTCTTGTTTTTGCTTGGTGTTGAATAAAGTTTTACTTTACTTTACTTTATTTGCACATCAAAGTAAAACATATAGAAAATAACTTACATTAGGTACAAATGGCGCTTCGGAGTCGCTGGACGCTCGGGGTGTGGGCCCTTTGAGCGTCCATTGAGTACGGCGGCGACTCCGTGGAGGACGACGGCGGGGTTGCGACCCCCGTCCCCGTGATAACCGTGTCAGGTTCCCGGAGGGCTACAATGCGCCCGCCGCCGGGGGGATCCCACCGGAGAAACTTGGGGTCCCCCTCTCATGTGCCGATGCGACAGCCGCGGGGGTTTTAGTGGGTAAGAATCCCACATACCCCGGTTGAGCCCCACAGCTCCCGGGGATCTTTGGAAGATTTCCCACGCGTCAAAATATCGCAAAAATCGCTAATAACGATTTCTTCCAGACAACCTAAACTTTAGAAAGATGTAACTGAACTATTGGGTAGCTTGTGGGGTACATACTTTGGTACTTACCTTCGATTGTACAGCTTATATACATTATATATATACGTAGTTATATGTATATATTAAAAAAAAACTAATAGTAATCAATAAATAATACCAGCCGTTGTTTATGTCCCACTGCTGGGCACGGGCCTCCCTTCATAGTGAGGGGGCTTAGGCCATAGTCCACCACGCTCCCTGGCACCCAGGCTCGCACCTCTGATTTCTTCAATGAATCATGTGCGAATCGTCTTTGTGCGATTGTTACTAGCTTTCGGTGAAGGAAAACATCGTGAGGAAACCTGCATGTCTGAGAAAGCCTAACTAGCTCTCGAATGACGTGTGA
Organism: Furcula furcula; assembly: GCA_911728495.1. NCBI lineage: Eukaryota > Metazoa > Arthropoda > Insecta > Lepidoptera > Notodontidae > Furcula > Furcula furcula. The sequence continues at coordinate 7,558,434 of OU452268.1, read as the reverse complement.
AGTAAGCAATATACTTAAATAAAAATATTCACTCTTACAGTTGTTAAAAACCAGCAGACGTTTATGTTAACAGGAACGATGCTCCTTTAAACATAGAACCACCCAATCAAACTCATAAGACAGGTCGGAAATTAATTTTAAGAGTTTGTTCTCCGAAGTAGGGACTTTTTAAAAATGTTTAAAACAGTTGCCTGAATAAATTATTTGATCAGACTGAGGAATAATCAAATTGTTATTATCACTCGTTAATACCTGCAGTATAACTCTGGCTGGTTTGAAGGCGATCTCCACGCCACCCTCCACGAACTGGTTTGATTCCCAGTCCAGCACATTCTGGACATCTTTCTCCAGTACTTGGAAACCATCGCAATTCCTCACGCACGACTCCAGCAGCACCCTCACGCTATACGGCAGACGATCTATAAAATAATATGAAATTCTAATTTCTCATTGAACTACTTTTACGGATTTTATCGCGGTTTATTTTAGATTTTACTATCCCGACGTTTCGAATGCTTTGCAGCACCCATGGTCACGGGAGGACTGAGATGTTGAACGTCCTTATGACACAATTATGCCGGTGTACCCTCAGGTCTTCTTAGTTATTATTGTTGGTCTGATCTACGCAGTAGGAGCTTACAGTATCTCGAGGCCGTGCAGTGTTTTTCTTGGTTTTTGATTTATATTTATCACAGGATCCTAAGCCGGTGGTAACACCCAACCATCTTCTCTACTGAAATTAGTTTGATTTCAATGTGTAATATTCCCGTAAGTAACAGACAACATTATATCTAATTTCTATTATATCCTATTGTCTGGAAATTAAGATGATAATTATGGGCATATAACAAGTCGGTCTTCTTTTTTTGCGATGGATTCTTTCAAAAGGTCCCCGAGAGCTGTGGGGCTCGACCGGGGTATGGGGGATTCTTACCCACTAAAACCCCCGAGGCTGTCTCATCGGCACATGAGAGGGAAACCCAGGGCTCTCCGGTGGGATCTGCACCAAGGGCCCTTCAGTGCCTGCCTGCCTTTGAGCCCGCCGACCGGGGGCGCATTGTAGCCCCCCGGGAACCAGTCACGGTGCTCACACGGGCGGGGGTCGCAACCCCGCCGCCGTCCTCCTCGGAGTCGCCGTCGTACTCAATGGACGTCCAACAAGTCAGTCCTTCGTCTGAGCTCTCCCCGGTCGTGTCGGTCTTCCGTCCCATCGAATTGTGAGAGTAAAGGAAGAGAGAGTGCACTTGTGTTTACGCAAGCACTTGTGCACTATAATATCTCCCGCGTAGGCTGATCTTGAAAGATTGGTCGCTGTAGTCTTATCGGGCATAATTAGTATCGTTTTTTTTTATTACGTAAACGAGACACAAACGCGTAATAATTTTATGAGCGATGATAACGGTAAGCAGTTATTTAATTCTTCTTGACATTTGAACCCTGACGAACGTAAACTATCATGAATATTTAACATATTATTAACATTGTAACCATGGTAAAACTAACAATTGTTGTATTATATTACGTTATTAGCGCCCGCCCCCGGCACCGCACGAGTGCAGAGTAATAATAACGGGATAAAAATGGTTATTGTGGGTTAAAATATACCATCGCGGACTTTTTTGTAGACCTTGTTAAGGTGTACAATACTGTAGTACATTATTTTGATCTGTCTTGTAGGGTTCAGCCAGCGTTTACAATGTAAGCGCAAAATAATGTTTTTTTTTACGACATCACATTAGAAACCTTTAAAATTATCAATATTTCTCTACTATATTATGCATATATTATACATATAAACCTTCTTCTTGAATCACTCGATCTATTAAGAAAAGCCTTCGAGCTATGTGCCCTGTCTATTGCCACGTCAACTTGCAGATTCGTAGTTGCAGATACGTCGGTGACTTTAGTTCTTCGGTGAATCTCCACATTTCTTCCCTCTCTCATATCTCCACACACATTGTATAGAAGAATAAAAATCTTACCATATTTAGGGCCAAGCCCTGTTAAATCATAATACTTGAATGTTTTTCCATCAATATCGATAGTCTTCAATAAATTATTGTACGGGTTGTTAGCCACTGTAAAAGCAGAGAAAAAGTCAGTCAGTATCAATTTTGGCTACTACTAATATTTGTAAGCCAAATGGACAAAACATAGTGCACTATTATGTAATATACTATACTAAGTATAATAGGTGGTAGGTTCCTTGTACAAGGAACCGTCCAGGTAGGTACCACTGCAGTGTCAGATATTCTTCCGCCAAGCAGCAGTGTGTAAACATTGCTGTGTTCCGGCGTGAAGAGCACTGTAGCTGGTAAAATTACTGAACAGAAGAAACTTAATATGTAATGTCTTAAGGGTGCTACGAGCTAGTGATTCTTCTGGTGTTGCTAGCATCTCGGTCCGCATGCTTGCTTGCCACCTTAGTAGGGAAAAAAATATAAGTATATGTATATATTTATATCCTTATGTATTAGTACCCAAATAGTATGTTTAACAAATAAATTAATTTTTTTTTTTTTATATTAATGTTTATTTACAAAGATATCATTAAAATTAAAAAGATACCAAACTATTTACAAATTATCAAATAAATCGTGACCGCGCGGCATGGTGGCAAGAACGCTGGCTGCATTTCCTCGCTGAATTGCAATGCTGATTCTTTGTGAGAAAAGAGCCAGCTCTCTTGTCACCAGTGGAGGCGATCAGTCGTGGAGAAATTTGTTGGAAAATGTTTCTTGTGCTGGAGCTCCATGGACCAAACGTTTCCACAGCAAGCGGCACAAATATATGTGTATTTGCTAGAGACACGTATTTGCGTCGCTTGCCCAGATCAGCCTTCTCCGCCACAGCGCCCGCCTTAGACACCGCGTCCCGCGATTTGAATTTGGGATTTATTATTATAGTTTTTACAAATAAGTTAAGTAGTTAGTGTTTTCTTTTGTGTTATTATTTTTTCTTATTTTTCTTTTGGGTTTGTTCTCTTTTTAGTGTAGTGTCTATTGAAGTAATATAAAAATATGGTCAAAAAAACAGTTTTCAATATGTGTAAGTATATATTAATGTTTCTTGCGTAACTTTAAAGTTAATGAAGGTTAACAAATCAATAAACAAGTGGTTCAATGAGAACTTGATCATATACCTCATTATTTTACGTAATTACTATCACCATTATATTTAATTTATAACTTGTTTTACACTGATACCTAGACTACATTTTTTGTAATAATGACCATTAATAATAAACATGTTATGTAGAATCATAAGGTGTTTGCATCTTGTGACTAAAATGTGAATATGTTTACTGTCTTATTACGAAAAAAGATTAAAGATAAACCTAGGTTTAAGGAACAATTTCATGACTAGGTTTAGACTCAGGTTAAAGTAATGATTAACTCAGTCTAAATGTAGGTGTGTTGTTATGTTAACTGTAATAATGCCCATTAATAATAAACATGTTATGTAACATTATAAGGTGTTTGCATCTTGTAACTAAAATGTGAATACTTTAACTGTCTTATTATGAAAAAAGTTTAAAGATAAACCTAGGTTTAAGGGGCAATGTCATGACTAGGTTTAGACTCAGGTTAAAGTAACGATTTACTGAGTCTAAATGTAGGTGTTGTTAAACTGTAATAATGCCTATAAATAATAAACATGTTATGTAACATTATATTATTGGATATTTTTACCATCTTAGTACGAAAACCAGTTTAACAATAAACCTGGGTTTAGCCTTTAGATTCAGGTTTAAGGAATGATTTCCTAAATCTAAACCTGGGTTTGTTGTTAAAGTGTAATAATGCCCATAAATTATAAACATGTTATGTAACATTATAAAGTGTTTGCATTTCATCACTAAAATGTGGAGACTTTTACAGTCTTATTACAAAAGCAGATTAACAATAAACATAGGTTTAGATTCAGGTTTAAAGAATGATTTCCTGAGGCTAAACCTGGGTTTGTTATTAAACTGCCTTTTGTAAGAAAGATGGTAGGTCTCAGCAGCATGCCAAATGACAGATCTGTCACCTGGTCCTTAATTGCTACTATGAAGTTATTATTCAAAATATGTTTGTCCGGCTGTGTATTGAATAGTGCTTGGTGAATTTTTACTAATTATACAGTGTTAATAAAATTAGTTAATTAGTCCATTGTGTTCGGTAATATCACCAGCTACAGTACCCTTCACATTGCACTGCCGCTCGTCACACGAGACATTAGTTATCAGGTCTCTTGTGTCCGGTAATATCACCAGCTACAGTGCCCTTCACATTACCGCTCGTCACACGAGACATTAATTATCAGGTCTCTTGTGACCGGTAATATCACCAGCTAAAGTGCCCTTCACATTGCATTGCAGCTTGTTACATGAGACATTACTTATTAAGTCTCTTGTGTCCGGTAATATCACCAGCTACAGTACCCTTCACATTGCACACAGCAATGTTTACACACTGCTGCTTGGCGGCAGAATATCTGACACTGCGGTGGTACCTACTTGAAGGGTCCTTTAGACAAGGGACAAATTTCTAAACAGTAAATTAAATATTTCTGCACTACTCATGCATACTCATGCCTAAGGCATTCCGTCTTGTAAAATAGGTTTGTGCAATAAGTTAAAATAAAATAAATCTAAGTACAGATAACCTAAAATTGGACATTTGAAGAGAAAGGAGTTAAGTCCAGTGTATGTTCTTTTTTTAAGACGATTTTATAATAACTTAAAAGTTTAAAAAGTTATCAATTGCAATCGTTTTGAAAATTTCCAGTTAGGTCAAAGTATACTTTACGGTACCTAATCTAGTATAAACAGTTTTATTACATCATATATAAATGATTGTGTATAATTATTGATAATGAATAGACGATATTTTAATTATCTCCATTTGATGAGTAACGTATTTAATTGTACAGTTACTGTGCAGATAGTTTTCCAAATTCAAAAATTAATAATTTACATACCCGCCATAGCGAACAGGTGTCAAGTCACGTACAATAGTGAGGTCGAAAACACTACAACAATCTCATAAACTCGATTATGCTAATGTTATTTCGAAAAGGGTAATGTTAAACTATTTTGAGGTCACAAATTACTCGTACGTAAAAAGCGTAACAAAAACAACCAACTTTTTAGTAGACGCACAATACACACACGGACGCAAATCCACCACTACTAAAAAAATGTGACGTGCGTGCGTGATTTAAACAACGAATGACTGACAGTTGACACTGACACTGACATTTAAATAGACTGACTCTGGCATACCATTGACATTTAGGGATGGGACGATAGGTACAGTACGACCAGTATAACTTGGCGCGCCTGTTGTGGCACCATTGTGTTCCAACTTAGAGTAATTAGAATGGAGCTAGTATCGTGTTGATTCGCCGAACAAATTTTTCGTGGCACTTTTGCGGGGTGCGGGAGGCGAAGTAAACACACACAGATACAATTTCACACATACCTACACTATAATAAACTCGCAACACATTCAAAAAGATACACACACAAATAAAGAATGACCTGAACATATGAACAAAATTTGGCAGAGGGGTTAGCGCATCATGATATCTCCAGTGGTATCTCCTCTAAGTGTTCCAAACACAATGGTGCGTCCCTTTCTAACTGCTCCTCTAACACCAATTTTAATCACTTTAACCCCTGGAGGCCCGGCGCTGTTACGCGCATATATCATGTTTTTGTTTATATCTTATCGCGCGCCGCGATCTCAAGTTTCAAACCACTTACGAATGTTATGTAATTTGAACCACTTATCCGATTTGCGTTCTGTAAACTGTGTTCTATTTATAAAACTATTAGCTACGTACTATACCCTTTGTTTGAGTTATAAATATCGATTTTTTAAAGTAAAAGGTCAAAATTGATGAATTTTTGGCAATGTTGATTTTACCTATTTTTGATCTCGATTTTGAGGATAGAATATTGACCCAGGCACTAATAAAGATCCATTCTTTGCATCCAAACTCCTTTTCATACAGGTTTTAAACAAAACACTACCAAAAAAAAAACAATGAACTCAAAATTTTTTACAACTGCCGTCATCGCGCGTCATGACGTCATATTATGAAAAAAATTCCTTTGTTAGATTGGATTTTATGGCTTTAACTTTGAGTTATTATCGTTACGATGTAACTACGATGTATTTACAACAACTACATTACAAGTAATACCGAAAATATTCCAAAAGTAAACAAACAAACAAAGTATCACCCGGGTCAGATTTCAGTTCGAAAATATCCACTTTTTTGATAAAATACGGACTATCTAACATCTACACTGGTTTATTATTACGTTATAACAATAAACATACCTAATTATAATCACTTTACCTGAAATAAATACTGTTTACATTAAAAAAATAAACATTCACTGACCGCCAAATAAACATTCACTGACAGGTACCGCCCACTTTTTTCTTTATTTTGCCAGCTGAATTCATGACTTAAAAAGTGACAATGACAAGTGACTGATGGCTTTATAAAATCGGAGACACAGTCCTTTAAGCATAGATCTCAGAGTAACCAAACATGGATAAAGTTAAACCGGTAAAAAACCGGTATCAAAACGTGTCCGCACCCTTGGTGCATATAGCACCAACGGTCTCTGACGGAATAGCGAGTTCGCGTTATAATGATGCGGAGCGCACCAACGAGCCTCCAGGGGTTAAGCAAGATTACGGTCGTAGACAGAATATAACAAGACATCTAGCTAGCGTGCCGCCGATAAGGACAGAAAATAATCATTCGTACACATAACACACGTTATGGATATTTACTCAAATGCACCTATTAAGTACTAATAACGATATTTCATAATGCAATTCAATTTAAAACTCCAAAGCTACATCGTTCCCGAGAAAATTTCGTGTACTCGAAGAAAACCGCTCACGGACACGAATTCTTGGTTAATCTTGCTTTAGTGCGAGCGCGAATGCCGTCCGCTTCAAACACTTGTCTTCCGTTCTTCCTGTTTTATTCTCAAAAATCAATAAAAAAGATACGAGTGCCACTATCGCGATAGTTTTTTCACATAAGCCAGAGTTGATAAACCTAGCGCGATTGCCGAGCGTAGGTATGAAAAGCGAGGTACATACATGAGCTTGCCTTCTGTACTCTCAGTATTTTGTGACAAAGGATATCGGTATCAAAAGGAAAAGTAGGTGGTACTCAATACTACAAAGTATTGATATTTTTTTCTTGTCCCTATTGCTGTCATCCTCCGGAGTCCGGCGTGATTTTGTTTTGTGACATTTTGTGATAATGCAATGCATTATATGCGTGTGATAATTTAGGAAATATGCCTAATTGCGCGTTGCGAAATTGCAAATCTCGCTATGGCAAAGCGAAAGAAGAAAACTACAATTTATTTTCGTAGGTATTCTATAATTAATCGAATAAATCATTTAGATTATTAAGTTCAAATGTTTGTTGTTAATATAAATGGGTCTCATATTTGTTTGCTATTTATTTTTTGCTAATTGTAGATTCCCGCCAGTTGAAAGTGAAGTACGAATAAAGTGGATAAAGTTTGTTCAAATAGAACGTAATCAACTAAACTGGCAACCATCGGCTGCGTCGAAATTATGTTCAAAGCATTTCAAGAGCGAAGACATATATTATGGAAAGACCGGTCGAGCTATAATAAAAAAAGGATCTGTTCCTGTTAAATGCGAGGTTATAGTATTTTTAAATATTTTTATTTTGTATAACTTTATATTCTTGGATACTAAAAGTATCCCTCTCTGCAGACCCATAGGCCTAGTGGTTGCTGTATGGGCCTAGTAGTTAGACACCCAGGCTGCTACCCAATAGGTCATGGGTTTGATCCCCACCAAGTGGTAGGTACCTCATGCAAGAAACTGTCCAGGTAGATACCACAGCAGTGTTAGACATTCTGCCTCGGGCTCAGGCCTCCCCTTAAGATGAAGGGGCTTAGGCCATAGTCCACCACACTAGGCAAGTGCAGATTGGCGGACTACACAATATCATTTGAAAGCTAGTTAGGTTTTCTCAGCCATGCAGGTTTCCTCGCTATGATTTCCTTTAGGATAGCTAGGTAACAACCGCACAAAGACGATTCTCACATCATTGATTAAAGAAATCAGAGAAGTTGCAAGCCGTTGTACGAATCAGCGCACCCTATTTCGAAGGCAAGCTCTCACCCACTGAGTTGTGACTGCTATAAGAAACATATATAATAAAATATTTACCATAAATTATTTAAAAAACATTGTAATTATTTACTCTTGCTTAATTTCCCGACGGTTCGAATGATCTGCAGCACCCATGGTCAAAGGGCGGACTCAATCATGGTGATAATAGGTGCTGCAAAGCATTCGCAACATTGGGAAAATTAATTAAAATGAAGAGTAAATTCATTACAATGTGTACTATTTGCATAAATAATAATATAATAATCTATTTCAGAATGGTGTGACAACTGTAGCGGATACCGGAATAGCACCAGTGGATGTGTTTCTATCAGACTCTGAGCCCGAAGTAGACACTCCTAAGATGATATCGTTGAAAGTGCAAGTTCATAAGTTAGAATTAAAAAAAATACAACACCAGGCTAAAATAGATAAACTACGGAACCAGAACTATTATTTAAGAACCAGATTACAAAACATGAGAAAGTTCGTTAGATATCTAAAAAAGAAGTTTGGCTGGAAAAAAGGTGAAGTGAACTCTCTAAAAACTACAGCGGAATCGGAAGAGATTGATGATGAACTTATGTCAAACTCAGATAAGGAAATATCTGATGAGAAGTTTCTTGACAATGAACAACAGAATAGTGAATGTGTGGATCCTTTAAATTTAACAGTGCAAGATCTTATGAGACTCCCGTAAAACTCACAAAGTTGTTTCAGACTTTCTGAACAGAAAAAAGGTGTCCCTTAAATCTTGGGCGACCAAAGAAAGCAGCCTTGAATGTTCTATTCTACTGTTGGTGGTTATGGTATCACCGCACTTTGACCCAGTTGGATCAATTGTGCATACCACAGTATTAACAATGTTGCTGACGTGTCGAAGAGTTCCCTGGGGTATGCCACGATTTGCGTTCGCTTGGAGCTATAATCATGTTTTTTTTTTGGGTATGATAGACGCTGTTGGCCGCAGATGGCCATTACAGCTTCACCGGACAAGAGGAGGCGAGCGCTTATAGCACTCTAGCCTTAAGGGCATGAAGGAGCAATGAGCTTAAGGGCACCTCAGGGACGCAAGGCTTCGGCTTGGGCTGTCGCTTAAGAGAGAGAGAACTAATCATCTGGTGTAGGCAGTGGCGTGCAGTCCATACAGGAAAAAAGACATTGCCTACTTTACAACTTCTCTGAATTACTATAATATGCATCGATATAATATATGAACTAGATAAACATTCACGAACAAAATGACATCTATAAAATCTTTTTAAAAAAAAATTGAACCGACTTCAATATCACTGAAAAGTATAAAATAATTTAAATATTTTTGAAGTTGGTGTTAGCGTACCTGCTGTGTATATTTGGCACCAACTTCAATAATATTTAAATTATTTTATACTTTTCAGTGATATTGAAGTCGGTTCAATTTTTTTTTAAAAAGATTTTATTTTAACCTTTTTAGTGATATTTTCATATATAAAGATTGAACCATCGAAAACCGTAAAATTATCTAGGTAGGTTATGATCACATTATCGTCTACATAGTTTTACATAATTCATGTTTCTTCAGAAAATAATATCCGGTCGTAATGAAATTTGCATGGAAACATCATAGTAGTTTACTCTCTCGATTAAAAAAATAATCATCGAAATCGGTTCATAATTGTCAGAGCAATGTAATGGAGAACATCAGTTTTATGGTTTTTACCAGATAAATTCCTCCACATCGTTCATGGTCCTCCAGGAAGTTCTTATCCGGTTGTAATAAAATTCATACAGATTCAATACAGTGGTTTCTTCTTTCGAATAAAAAAAGAATCATTGAAATTGGTAAATATTTGCCAGAGTTATGACCATTTTTGTCCGACCGAGCGAGTCCGAGCGACTAAAACGTCATCTATATAGGCTTTCTTGCAACTCTCAGTGCGCAGTCACCATTCTTGTTTTTTTAGGAACTACTTATTACTAAGCAATAATTTTTTTATGGGACCCAATCAATGGATTGAAGAATGGATGGAAGAAAGATTTTTTCAAATCGGTTAATAATTGCCAGAGTTATGCGCGAACATACATAAAAAAAAAAAAAAAAAAAAAAAAATATATACAGACGAATTGAGAACCTCCTCCTTTTTTGAAGTCGGTTAAAAATGTGGTCGCAGAGGTTACAAAATTAACTGTGCTGGTGGTGGAAACGTGAACTAACGGGTTTATTATGACAACGACGTGTAGTTTGACAGTTTCATATAGACAGTAGCGACACTCCTATGGGCAAAAATAAATTTGTCAGGATGTGGCTTGTAAAGAAATAGCGACACAAGGGCGCTATTTCTCGCTACCAATTTCTGGACCGTGACACCAAATCTAGTTTAAATATTATATCGATGATAATATGGCAATAATCCTTTTTTGCCTACCCTGTCATAAAAGTGTGTGCATGCTACTGGGTGTAGGATATGCTACTCCCAGATGACTCAATCTACGTCTAGTAAGAGCGTCGCATCTACACCGTAGGTATGTGTAGAATCTGCAAGTATTTACAATACTTGGTCTCAATCTGTGTAGGGGCTCATTGGCACCAAAATGTCCTGCCTATACTTACAAGGTCCAAGGGACTATCCAGATAGGTTCCACTTCAGTGTCAGTTATTCTGCCGCCAAGCAGCAGTGTGTAAACATCGCTGTGTTCCGTGTGAAGGGCACTGTAGCTAGTGATATTACCGGACACAAAGACTAATAACTAATGTCTCGTGTGACGAGCGGCAGTGCAGTTGTCTATAGGCAGACATGTCGCTGATTAGGCAATCTCTAGACCACAAATTGAATAAAAAAAAGAGGATATAGTACTTAGTACTTACTATAGACCTAACAACAGAAAGATGCAAAAATAGTTAAAAATCATCAAATGGTGTTGTGATTAAAAATCATCTCTTATTTCATGTATTGTTTTCGATTGATATTTTTGCCTTAAAGTTAGTTAGAAAAATGTCATTTATTAATAAAAAAAGAACACAATGAGACACACCTAATAGTTTTATTTTAACTCGAATTTTAAATACATAAACTTTATCAGCAAAACATACTACTTAGTACGGTATTGACAGGCCTAGTCGTTACACACTGGCTACTACCCTGGCTGGTCGTGGGTTCGATTCCCGCCAAGTGTCTGGGTGTTATTTATCTGTTTAAGTATGTATTTACAAAAAAGTATATTTTAGTATCAGTCATCTAGTTTCCATAGTACAGGCTCTGCCTAGTTTGCGATCAGATGATCGTGTGTGGAATTGTTCCAGAATATATTTTTATTAAATAGGTCACCAAGTTGGTACCATAGGACATACCCTGCAGTGGCGTGCAGTCCATAGTCAGAAAGACTGCCTACCCTACAACTCCTCTGAATGATTAAGATCTACTAAATAATCTAAGAAATTTGCTTTTTTTGCCTACCCTGTCATAAGTGTGTGATACTCTGTATTACCCCTGTCCGCCCCCATTACCAAGGCGACTAGTCACTCACGTAGCTCTTAAAATATTTGCATGTTGAAGTGGCAATGGGCAGGCCACATCGCTCGAAGCACCGACAACCGTTGGGGAAGAAGGGTTCTCGAGTGGCGACCACGAACAGGAAGACGCAGCGTAGGCAGGCCTCCCACTAGGTGGAATGATCATTGTGCGCGTCTCAGGCAGCCGGTGGATGCAAATAGCCAATTGTCGTTCATTGTGGCGTTCGAAGGGGGAGACCTATGTAAAAATTGTTTGTGGTCTGTGGTACCAGTAGTACTACGGAGATTTTTGTTTGTCCGTGATTGTAAAAAAAAGTAAAGCATTTATCATAGACATTTGAAGAATTAAAAAAGCTGCTGCTTATAAACCATTTTATTTTTCTGCAGTGTATCCCCACTACAAACATTTTACATAAAGGGGGTAAACATCGGCACATTTTAAAAACTGTGAAAATTTAAATACAAATTCCCAATTGTTATAGAAATGTTGTTTTAACCCCTTAAAATTATAAGATTTTTTTTTTGTGTTGGAGGTACCTAGTTTCTCAAATATTTGAGTGAGACGGACAGACAGGCGAATATGCAACGTGTTTTCATCTGATCTATTAACCACCCCAACTTTTACGAGACCCCCAATCTTACGAACGACCCCCCAACCCTTGCAAATGACCCCATCTCGTACGCAAAAGTCAAAAATACTTGACACTTTGTGACCATTATCCAAATAAAACGCATTAATTCTTAACCAAAACTTATAATTATTGATTGGATAACAATTCTGGACACTTGTCTATCGCTGCTCTTACGTCTTCTGGCAGAGTGGTCCTCTTGCTGGTCGCGAAGAACTTGAGGGTGTCTCTCAGTGCAGTGGGGAAGTACGGCTCATGGATGACCTTGGATAGGAAGCTGTAGCAGGCGGGCAGATACCACCGGATCTCGTAATTTTTATTTTCTGACTGTAAAGAAAGCAAATTATTTTAATTATTTGAATCATCAGCCGGAAGTCCATCGGTGAATATAGGCCTCCCCCTTGGCAGGGTGGAGTGCTTGACTGCAGTCCCACCTGATGGAAAGCGGCGACGCAATCGAAGATGGTAAAGCACACTTATTAAAAGCCTGTTCACTCTAGCCTTGTAGACACCCACATCGGGCGGGAAAACCTACTCAGGAAAACTGTTCCAGTCCTTAGCAGCCTTTGATGGACCCGTTGGTCGTGGGTTCGATTCCCACCAAGTGTCTGGGTGTTATTTATATATTTATTTTATAAATTTATGTACACACACAAATATGGTAGGAGAAGTCTTAGGATAGTACAGGTACAAGGGCACAGCTTATTTCTATAGAAATCTCTTCCAGCTTGCCCAGGAGAGAAAAGGTAACAGAATGAAATAGGACGCAGTGTGTATAAATAAATGTATACTTATATAAGAAAAACACATATAACTAAATATACAAAAAATATAGAATAAATAACTATATACTGGGTGTCCCGGAAAGGGTATATCAAGCCAAAAGATATGTATAGTATTGATAGTAAAGATCTCGAAAAAAATTCAAAAACGGCAAAAAATTATTTTTGAATTACGGAAAAAAATTATATAAATCGTCTTAAAACTGTTTTTAAGCAACCCTGTGTCATCATGTCTACTTTTACCCCGTGGTACATGCGGAACGTAGATCTGCATTCCGCTTTCAAGTTAGATCCCCTTCGTAAGTTCCTCAAAGAAGCGTCGAAACGCTACTTTGAATCCGCGTCCCGTCACGCGAACAGTTTAATCCGCGCCGCCGCCGATTACGCCGCTAGTCCTTCTGACTCGCGCCGCAGACCACGGCACGTACTGCTCGACCCTCCTGACCCCATGACGGTCCTATTGGACCGGGATGCGCCGACCCCTCCCCGACAACCGTATGCTACACTAGCTATCAGACACCGGTCTCGCCGGCGAGGCCGAAGGGTCGTACGTATGCGACCTCAACGACGTGCATCACCCCACTGAGTTTCTTGCCGGTTCTTCTCAGTGGGGGCGCGTTGTGAACCGGTGGTAAACTCAGCCCTCTCTTAAGCGACAGCCCAAGCCGAGGCCGTGCCTCCCTGAGGTGCCCTTGTGCTCGTCGCTACTTCTGCCGTAAAGGCTAGAGCGCTTCAAGCGCTCGCCTCCTATTGTCCGGTGAAGCTGCAATGGCCATCTGCGGCCAACAGTGTCTATCATTCACAAAAAAAAAAAAAAATTAAAAAAAAAAATGTCTACTTTTATGAGCCACTGTTTTTTATTGATTGCTTACCTGCCTTGATTAATAAGAAATTCATCCATGTTCAACCATGTTGAACCAAGACTGTTGACTTTTTTCATAATTTCATTTTACGAATTGGTTGCTAGTGGGTTACACATTGCATCATTACTGGCTTGATACCCCATTTCTGGGGCACCCTGTATATAAATACAACATAATATAATAATAATAATATATACAATAGTACATACCAATAATACGTATATAATTAATATTGAATTAGACTGACTACAGGACATAAGAAAGATACTGCTCTTTGATACGATTTTTAAATATAGAGATAGATTGTGAGCCTCGTATATCGTATTTAAGTATGTATTTACAATAAAGAAAATGTATTTAAATATTAGTATACTACCAGGGAGATGTCAAGACCGACTGGATAAATGCCCATCCGACTCATGGACCACCGTTCTTTACAATCAGGTGATCTGCCTGCATTGTCCTAACCAGTAAGGAACTACTACACAAAGTTCTATCGGAAAACATAACCCTCCTTCTGGGGCAGTCGGTCAAAAAGACAGTTTACCTTAATAAGCCCAAGTGCCCGCAGCATGGTGTTAGCCAGAAGCCATTGCGACGCGTGCTGCTGACCGGCCCTCTTCATCAGTATGGGATACAACTCCTCAGACACTCGGACCGCCACGTCGCTGTCTCCGGAGAGTCCGGAGACCGCCATCGTGGCTTCCACGTACGCTTGGATCAGATCCGCCGGATCTTTTATTGACTGGAAAAGATAAGAAACATACATTGGGTGGTAGGGTGCCGGGTAATAATTTCATCTGGTTGGGTGTCGTAAGATGCGACTAAGTGAGAACAAGAAGACGGACAGCTGCGTCTTTCTTTTGGATTTATTGTTCACCTATACTGCGGTCCCCTAGACTCCTGCCAAGCGTGGCTTATTCTGCAGTCCTACAAACTCAAACTCAAAAATAGTTTATTTCAAATAGGCTTAACGCTAGCACTTTTGAAAGGTCATGATTTTTTTTTTAAAAGTAGCTACGACCGGATCACAACGCGGCCTCAACTGAGAAGATCCGGCAAGAAACTCAGCGGGCTTGTCATTTTATCACTTTTTTTTTAAACAGTGTGTCATGTTACAATTAGTTCAGAGCGACAGTGTGTCTTGCCGTTCAAAATATCAAATAAGACAGAAAAAAATAACAAAAATACAATGTACAACAAACTAGGCGACCAAAGGGATAGAAGTCGGACCAGTCCCCCGCGCGCAGCACCCGCGCACGAGTTGCCTGCTCGCAGCAGCCATCACTCCCCTCAACCATATTAGAGGGAAGGGGGTGACCCGCCACACGAAGCCGCCACAAGCAAAGACTTTTCGATGGCGAGCATGACCGATCTAAGATCACAGTGGCACACGTCTAACATTTAACTTCTGCTGTTAAGCAGTGCCTCGTCAGGCAAGACACAAAGCACTTTAACATATTATTACAGTCAACAATACTCCAAGAATCATGACTCAAAAAGTCAACATTGCTCCAAAAATCATGACACCTAAAGTCACCATTACTCCAAGAATCATGATTCAAAAAGACTACATTGCTCCAAGAATCATTACACCTAAAGTCACCATTACTCCAAGAATTATGACTTCTACTAAAGTTAATATTACTCCAAGAATCATGACTAAGTCAACATTACTCCATGAATCATGAATTCTAAAGTCAACATTACTCCAAGAATCATTAACCCTAGAATCTACATTACTCATACAATCAGTATTCATAATCTAGTAGAACTCACCTGTAAATGTGTATCTATAACTTCAGCCGCATTCTTTCCGACGCTGTATAGTCCGTCGAGTGTAGGGAACTGCAAGAATCTACCAACGTCCGTTTCTATTTCTTCTACTCCTGAAATAAAAAAAAATGTATTTATTTTAGTTATTAGTCATCCTTACCATGATCGGAAACTACAGATTTAAATATTTTTATATGTAATTTTATTTGTCAATTAGTTACTGTACAGCTGCTCCGTCTATCTAAACGACAATTGCGTATAGTAACGGCGGCCATAACAGGACATGGTTCATTTAATAAACACCTTTTTGTCATAGGAGTTACTGACAGCCCTCTGTGCAGAGCGTGCATGGAGGAGGAGGAAACAGCGGCCCACGCGCTGCTGAGATGCCCGGGGGTCGCCACATACAGGGCTAAGTACTTCGGTAACCCGAGTACTCTCCGAGGGATTGTCGGTGGCATCAAGTGCCTGCTGGCCTTTCTCGAGGAGTTGGGGTGGATCGAGTGAATCTATTCCCACCCGTACGCAAAATACGCGCTTTGACGTGGAGTTGCGGAAACCAGCCCGTGATACCAATACCAAATACTTGTCAATTTTATAAATTTCTAGGTCCCATTTGAACTACGGAGTCGCTGGACGTTCAATGCGTGGACGGCGGGGTTGCGACCCCCGTCCCCGTGAGCACCGTGACTGGTTCCCGGGGGGCTACGATGCGCCCCCCGGCGACGGGCTCGAAGGCAAGGCACTGAGTCGGCCTCTGGTGCAGATCCCACCGGATAGCCCGGGGGTCCCCTCTCTTGTGCCGATACGACAACCGCGGGGGTTAAGCCTCACAAGTCCCGGCGGTCTTATGAAGGATTCCCCCGCGAAAAAAAGAGGTTTTGAGGTGTGTTCCCTAGATGTCACAACAATAAGGCAGTGACTCCGAGGAAGATTTCGCCTGCCCCCTCCCCCCGCTCGTGTCGGTCCCCCCCCCCATCGGATTATGAGAGTAAAGGAAGAGAGAGTGCACTTGTGTCTACGCAAGCACGCGTGCACTATAATATCTCCCGCGTAGATGGCTGGTCTTGTGAAAGATTGGATGCTGTGGTTGTATCGGACAGGAGGACATTATTATTATACCTGATGTGTCAAGCGTTATGTCTTTCGGGAAGTTGACGACAGTGTCAAAGTGCTGGGCGTCTTCTGGCTCGCTGTTCTCTGACTCGTCACCGTCTTCTGAATTGCCTTCTGATTCATCATCTTCTGAATTCTGATCATCCGAATCGTCTGCTTCTGTTAACAATTTGGTATTTGAATATATTTTTTTTTGTGATAAATGGAAAGATCATATATAAGTTTTGTAATAAAACTATTTTTAGTTTTTTTTTTATTCGCAATAACTCAAGTTATTTCAAAATAAAAAAAATAATTTTTGAATCCAGTACCGGAAACACGCTGACAGCTCCTGAACAATCCCGAGCGGGTGTGACGTCATAATGTTAAAGCTATTTAATAACAGTACAGCGTCAACGGCTATTACATTTGACTAGACAATAATATTGAAAATTTATTGCTAAAAACGACTCTGAACAATACTGAACGACACTGAACGACGACACTGAACGTCACTGAACGACGACACTGAACGTCACTGAACGACGACACTGAACGACACTGGACGACGACACTGAACGTCACTGAACGACGACACTGAACGACACTGAATGACACTGAACGACACTGGACGACGACACTGAACGTCACTGAACGACACTGAACGACACAGAACGCCACTGAACGACACTGGACGATGACACTGAACGACACTGGACGACGACACTGAACGTCACTGAATGACACTGAACGACAATGAAGGACACTGAACGACAATGAAGGACACTGAATGACGGCACTGAACGACACTGAGTGACACTGAACGACACTGGACGACGGCACTGAACGTCACTGACGACGGCACTGAACACGAAGATATAGGGTCAAAGTGGAGGCAACACTCCCAAATACATGCCTGAGGTCAACGCTATCCCTTTCATGGAGGTCGGATCTCTCGTTCTAAGAGGGTAACCTTGATGTTTCATGAAAAATCAGGACATCATCTTAATTTAGTCGCATACGACTTACTTGGTTTGTTTAAGCTTTAAGTTTAAACCGATTAAATATGTCTAGTTGCTTCCGTTTACCTCTCAAAATACGACGGGACGAAAAACCGACACGACCGTTGAGAGACCAGGCGCAGGACCTACATTTTACATATATATCTGACGCATGGAGCATCTTACTTTACAGACAATCAAGTAATAAATAAATAATAAGTTAATGGTTGTGAAAATAAAAGCATATGAAGTTATGATAAAAAGAAATTGTATTACAAGATCATTTATTCAGTACGTTTAACGATCTCCAATTAATCACAAGATATTGAATAGCAATTTCCATTATATGCAAACAACTAAAACAGCTTGTAACCCACACATTAGACGATAGAAAAAGCATTTGCAGTAAATTTAGGTTTCCATTGGACCAACTGCAGATCATTGCAGCTTCATAAAATTTCTTTTCGAATGGATAGTCATAATATTCCTTCGCTCAATATCTTTAGGAAATCTACAAGAATATAAAAAATGTATTAATATTGACCACGGGTAAATAAAACAGTATGTATAGTGACAGATATAGTGACAGGTTAAGAAATAGTGACATAAGGAAAAGTTGTGGTATGAAAGAAGATGTTGTGACAAAAATTGAGGTATGCTGAGATGGTTTGGTCATGTCGAGAGAATGAATGAGGAACGATTGAAGAAAATAGTGTATAAGGCGGGTGTGAATGAAAGTGTTGGAAGGGGTAGACTTAGGCGGACGTTTCAAGACCAAATCAGGGACGTCTTGAAAAAAGGCCAGGTCAAGAGTACCCTAAATCGAAGAGCATGTATGAAGGGAATAATGAAAGTGGACGAAGCGAAACAAGTATGTAAGGATCGTAGCAAGTGGAAAGAAGTGGTCTCTGCCTACCCCTACGGGAAAGAGGCGTGATTATATGTATATTTATAGAATGATATAGGTACTCTCGCCGATACGACCACAGCGGCCAATCTTTCGCAAGATCAGCCATCAGCCAGTGCACAAATGCTTGCGTAGCCACAAGTGCACTCTTTCTTCCTTTTACCTCTCACAATTTAGTGATACGAAAGATCAACACGACCGGGGAGAGGTCAGGCGCAGGAACGAATTTTATATGCCTATCCGACGCATGGATCATCTTACTTTACAGACAATCAGATGACCAGCCTGCATTGTCCTAGCCAGTAAGGAACAAATATACAAAGTTGTTGCTCCCCGCAGGATTCGAACCTGCGACCCCCGGTACGCAAGCAAGCGGTTTCCCACTGCGCCACGGAGGCTACTAGACGCAACAGGACTAGGAGGCGACAAGAATAAATATATTATAATAATATGTTTAAAACTACATACACACTTGAACATACAATATTTTTTCCATATCAATCCTTTGAACTAAATACCTACATCGTATATTTTTTATCATAAAGTGGCGGTAAAAAAATCCCCAAAACGGAAAGTCTTCAAAAAATCTTTACCATGGTTACTCTATGAAAACAATGTAAAATATTTTACATTAGATAATTCAACTACAAATTAATAGAAAGTTAAACCCAATACTAACAAACGAACTGAAAACGTGTTATGTGCCTATCGAAAGAAGAACTGATCGAAAATATGGTGCATAATCCAAAGGGATCATCGGTAGGTACATTATTGAACAAATCGGACTTACGAGTGATATTCGGTATCATCTAAGGGGTACAACATATTTTTGCAACTAAGTACTACACATTTTATCACCATTCTTATTAGTTTAATTCACTTTATCTTGAAATTATGGTATTTAAATGTTGGATCGATTTAAATGACAGACAGTTTCATGCTGACAATAAGTGCCAGTGTTGCCACAAAATACGAACCCTTAAAATCGGTATTTAAAATTGCATTTGAGTACAATTGGCGAAAACACAATAGAGCATTATTCTAATCGTACTCGCAGAACAATACCAAAAAAAAAACATTATTAGACATGATTGTCATCGTATTTTATGTTTTCGGGTGGAAAACAATCTTTTGATGTTGAAGTAGAGCATTTCTATATTAGGGTATCCATTTCTCGGGTAATTTAAATTATTACATGGACCACACATTGGACCACTTAGAAAGAGAGAACCGGCCTCAATGTAAGGGATAGCGTATGCCTCAATCAACTATTTGGAGTTTGGACTCCACTTTGACCCTATATCTTCGTGGCACTGAACGTCACTGACGTGACACTAAACGTAACTGACGTGACACTGAACGTAACTGACGTGACAATGAACGTCACTGACGTGACACTGAACGTAACTGACGTGACAATGAACGTCACTGACGTGACACTGAACGTAACAGACGTGACAATGAACGTCACTGACGTGATACTGAACGTAACTGACGTGACACTGAACGTAACTGACGTGACAATGAACGTCACTGACGTGATACTGAACGTAACTGACGTGACACTGAACGTCACTGACGTGACACTGAACGTAACAGACGTGACAATGAACGTCACTGACGTGATACTGAACGTAACTGACGTGACACTGAACGTAACTGACGTGACAATGAACGTCACTGACGTGATACTGAACGTAACTGACGTGACACTGAACGTCACTGACGTGACACTGAACGTAACTGACGTGACACTGAACGTCACTGACGTGACACTGAACGTAACTGACGTGACACTGAACGTAACTGACGTGACAATGAACGTCACTGACGTGATACTGAACGTAACTGACGTGACACTGAACGTCACTGACGTGACACTGAACGTAACTGACGTGACACTGAACGTCACTGACGTCATTCAGTGTCGTTCATTATCGTCGTCCAGTGTCGTTCAGTGTCATTCAGTGTCGTTCAGTGCCATTCAGTGTCGTTCAGTGGCGTTCAGTGTCGTTCAACGTCGTTCAGCGTCATTTTTTAGCAATACATTTTCAATATTATTGTCTAGTCACCTGTAATAACCGTTAACGCTGTACTGTTGTTAAATCGCTTTAACATTATGACGTCACACCTATATGGTGACCAATCTTGGCGCGTTTATAGTCACGTGATTCATCAATTTTTAATTGTTTATAATTAATTGAAAAAATATTTTTTTAACTTTTTTGCATTAAATATGAATATTATTAATAATATAGTTTCAGAAAAAAATTTTTTTTTTTCCAATACCTAATTGATTTTACTGATTACAATGTTGTAGTATAGCGATGAAGCGAATACCACAAACGAAATGACAGGTGGCGTCACCTCCAATCCTGAATCGTTTCTCAAACTTGGAGTATATACTAGGTGTAAGGGACATCGTACCGAAAACTGATACCAGGGATCCAGTACATGATTCTGAACATCCTAGTGTTGAAATTTTTCATCGGAAAATTTTCATGAATTTCAAAAAAAAAAAAACAGTTTTTAAAATAAAATTAGTATAATATCATTATTGGTATAATAATAAAGCATAATTTTAATTTAAAAACAATAATTTAATATTTGTGGAAAATTTATTTAATTATTTATTAATTTATTATTTATGCACTAAAACAGTACATAGGCAATTAATTATTATTAATTTAGAAAATTAGCAATGTTATTTGAGAAATAAATATTATTCCGCATTTATTCATTACATGCTCGAAAATTAATAAGTCAGTCATTTGTCATTTTCCATATAAATGGTTTCTGTAATGTTGTAACGGACATTATTTGACATCTTATAAAAAAAATTTCGGTACGATGTCCCTTACACCCGTTATATAGAACATCCTAACATCAACGATTACAACTTACGGTCATCGTCACTGCTCTCTCCATCGCTGAGTTCCGCTGAAGCGCCAAGTTTATCCCTCATAGACTTCTTGTTTGAAGCCCCACCTAAACTGTTGCCTGCAAGAAATTATCTTTGTAATAAGATTTAGTACACTGGCTGATAGAGAAAGGGAGAGATGTGAGTGTGGGGGAGGGGCAGGTGAGTGTGGGAGAGAAAGGGAAGAGGGAGGGAGGTAATAATATGAGCGAGATATGAGTGAAAAGAGCGAGGGAGATATCGAGGGTTTACTGCGAAAACCAGATAAACAACATTTTGTTAAAAATCTGTTTAATATATGAATACCCTTATTTTAGTCACTCATATTTACTGAGACTACACAAAAATATAATTTTCAATATACAAGCTATCTTGTGACTACTAAAGTATGTACCACCTACTGAAATTTTTGCGATTTAATTTGGTGTAAGCTTTCAGAACTAAATATCTCAAAACTAACTACACTGCATTTAACAGGAACAGGTTTTTGCAGTAAACCCTCGATATTGAGTAAGATTTAAGTGGGAGGAGGTGATATAAGTGACGGAGAGGGGGAGCTATTTTTGTAAAAGAGGGTAGAGGGAGAAAGATATGAGTGAGAGAGGGGATGGGGAGTGGAAAAAAGTAGACAGCAGAAAATTAACCTTTTGTTAATTTCTTTTCAGTGCGTATATTTTTACTACGTAATCAGTATCAATAATAATCTTAATAAAAAAGGAAATATTATAGTAGCACCCTCCCATCACCTCCCGTCAGGTGCGTAAGAGGCGACTAAGGGAAAACAAGACGGGCAGCAGCGTCTTTCTATTGGATTACCTACCACCTATACTGCGATCCCCAAGACGCCTGCCAAGCGTGGGGATTGTGACAACCCCACCACTACTACTACTACTACTAGTACTAAGGAGAACGCTTTGTTGAACAGTGGATGTCTTTCAACTGCAATCCACACACGGTCATCTGATCCCAAACTAGACATAGCGAGATATGAGTGTGGGGAGGAGGCGAGTGTGTGAGAAAGGGGAGGGGGGGGGGAAGATAATATTATGAGCGAGAGATATTAGAAAACAGAGGGGGAGAGATGAGAGAGGGAGACATTGAGTAAGAGATTTAAGTGGGAGGGAAAAAGATATGAGTGAGAGACCCCTCTCTCACTCATATCTTTTTCCCTACCACCCCCCCACCCCTCGTTTTTTTTTTTTTTTTTTTTTTATGGGGAGTGGAAAAAAAAAAGGAGACAGCAGAAAATTAACCACAACTGGTACTAATACATTTTATACTTTTTCTAAATACATTCTTAACATACCTGCCAGGGCGACTCTGGTTAATCTGTCATAACTGTCTGGAAGGACCGTGACAGCATCTACTACATCCATGCAAGCGTCTTTGCCAATCTCATTGTGACTTAAATCCAGTGACTGAAAGAAAGATTTCATTTATTTGTACTTCAGTATAACAGTAACAGTTCAGTGGGCGAGCGCTTGCCTTGGAAACAAGGTGCGCAGGTTCGAACCCCGGCTCGCACCTCTAATTTCTTTAATTAATCATGTGCGAATCGTCTTTGTACGATTGTTACTAGCTTTCGGTGAAGGAAAACATCGTGAGAAAGCCTAACTAGCTTTCGAATGACGTGTGATGTCCGCTAACCCGCACTTGGCCAGCGTGGTGGACTACGGCCTAAGCCCCCTCATCTTGAAGGGAGGCCCGTGCCCAACAGAGGGGCATACACAAGGGATGTTAAAGAAAATTGTTTGTACTTACTTCTATTAGTAGAGAATTATCTTTTAAAGCTTTGGCCAATGTTCGCGCGCCTTTGCTCTTGAGTAGACAGTCGCCGAAATTGATGCATTTTAGATTTTTTAATCTGAAACAATAAATCAAGTATGAGAATTTAGCACGTACTACATCACATTATTAGTAAAACAAAATCCTCCGCCGCGTCTATCTGTCCGACTGTTCGCGATAAAATCAAAAACAATTAAACGGATTTTCATTGGGTTTTTACTAATAGATAATGTGATTCATGAGGAAGGTCTACACGCTGTATATCACAGCGTGTAAGGGACTATGTACAGAAAACTATTTTATAAGATTTCTAATATTGTCCGTTACAACATTACAGAAATCATTTTGGAAAATGACAGCATGTAATGAATACGTGCGGAATAATATTAATTTTTCAAATTACATTGCTAATTTTCTAAAATAATAATAATTAATTGCCTATTTATTTGCATAAAGAATAAATAAATAAATTTTCAAATAAAAGTAAATAATTTATTGCTTCTAAATTATAATTAGGCTTTATTAATATACCAATAATGATCTATAATAAAACTGTAACAGGTCCAATTCTGTACATTGAAGATATTTTGAAAATTATATTTGGAGGGCATTCTATAACCGATACTGAGGCCGAAAATGTAATTTTTTTAATTTTTGTCTGTCTGTGTCTGTCTGTCTGTCTGTATCACGGCTGCGCATCACGCCGAAACTACTGAATGGATTCAAATGAAACTTGGCATGATTTGAGATCTTACTACGAGGTAGGACATAGGATACTTTTTATCCGGTAATCTAGCACGGTTCTTTTGGGAGAGGGGATTAAAGTCAAAATGGGTACTTGGTTATACGCTTGGTCCGATTTTATCAATTTTTCTTTATAATATAATAAATATTAGTAAGGGAACACTTATAGAGAGTTGTTATAAAGGTTTTGTAATCGATCGGGTTAAGCAACGTTAGGTAAGGTCATTAAGGACGGGTGACCGTTTAACGCCATTTGAACTAAACGGGTCCGTGCTTCGGAGAGCAAGTAAAAAGTGGGTCCCAGTTTTTAACCGACTATAAATCATCAAAAAATAGGAGGTTATGTATTCGATGCGAATGTATGTTATTAAAAGTTTAGTTAACGTAAAAATAGCGCATGCGGAGCTGCGTGGGGCAGCTACTTATTAAATAAATTACTAGTTTAAAAAACTAAAAATACACGCTTTTATAAGGACTACTGCACTAAAAATACACGCTTTTATAAGGACTACTGCACTAAAAATACACGCTTTTATAAGGACTACTGCACTAAAAAGCAATAAATACCTAAATTATCGAAACCGTTCTTTCTTTGTACCCCGTGCTTGTAAATTATGAATTATATTTGTGTAAAAGCGTGGGGTGTTTTTCTCTGTAAATGATTACAAATTATTGTCATGTGAATACAAATACTTAGCGTTCTTGAAATTTGACAGAAATGTTAAGCTGTTATTCAGAAAAGGCGCCCCACGCTTTTACACATAAATACAATTCATAAATTACAAGCACGGGGTAGAAAGAATAAGAAAGAACGGTTTCGATAATTTATTTATTGCTTTTTAGTGCAGTAGTCCTTATAAAAGCGTGTATTTTTCGTTTTTTAACCTAGTAATTTATTTTATACTTTTTAGTCTTAGAAATATTCGCTTAAACTACGGATAAAATTAGCCCAAGTATTGATTTGTTCATAGCTTGAATCGTAGGCAGATTGTGGCAAAACATATTTTTACTAAACTAGATATTACGCGTAGGTATCTGAATGAGTTTAAGAAAGTACTACGTATTTACCCTTTAAACAGTTGAAAGTACGCTAAAAGTCAATAGCTTCACAAGTAGTATTCAAGGGTTCCGTTACCAACCTTCGGGTCCATCAAGAGGTTCCCGTATTAGGCAAAGTGAATATAACTTCTTAATACAAATCAAATGAGTCCAAGCTCAATGGGTTTACTAGTAATCATTCCAGGGTTCCGTCAACCACCTTACATTTCCATCATCAACCATGATTATTGGGCAAGTAAATAGAACTTTTTAATACAAATCAAATGAGCTTAAACTCGATGAGTTTACTAGTAGCCATTCCAGGGTTCCGTCACCCACCTTCCTGTTCAATCATCAGGCCCTCATTAGTGGTCAAAGTGAAAAGAACTCTTAAAAACAAATCAAAGGAGCCCAAACTCGATGTGTTTACTAGTAGCCATCCAAGGGTTCCCTCATCCACCTTCGAGCCCCAGCATCAGATCAGCTCGATGATACCATATTATTGTATTGTCGGGGGCTTCGGCCCTGACCGAGCATCACACCTCGCTCGGTCGGAGGATCCTCCCTTTAGCACCGCCGCCGTTGCATTGCTAAACTGGTGACCCCGCACAGGACATTGACGCAGCCTTCGGATTGGACAACAGCACAGCTTCGCCATCTCTCTCTCCCCACAGCAGCAACTCTCCAGCAACAACCAGCGAGTCACAAGCCAGCCAGTACCCCGGCCTCATCGGACGACCACCGCATTGCAGCTGCAGATGCAAGCCTGGTCTACCTTCGGCCTCAACGTGGCACAGCATCCCTGCACTACGGCCGGTTCTTGTAAGAAGAGCACATTCCTCTCACCGGTACGTCTAGCAGCCGCCAGCCATACCCACTGCACACCTCGACTCACGGAGGACGACGCAGCATCAGCCCCGACTCACTGGGACTGCACTCACTGGCAACTGGCATAGCGACTGGAGCGCAAGGACAAGCTGGCATGTGAAGATTCATCGACTTCCAGTCTTCGGGGGGGGAGTGATGTGGCGACTCGACATAGTCCGAAGGCGCCACATTTGGTACAGCGACGCGATGAAAAGCAAGTAGTACCATATACAACAAGACAGATGGCGCCACCGATTTCTGAATCGTGCAAGCGAAGTTTCGAAGTACGTTCGCTATATATACAACATCCCGACAACCACTGTCGGGGGCTTCGGCCCTGACCGAGCATCACACCTTGGTCGAGGATCCTCCCTTTAGCACCGCCGCCGTCGCATCGCTAAAGTATTGTCACCGGTTCTTGATACATGTGCATTTCAAATGTTTTGGATGTGTAGAAGTGGGTCAAAATTGCATCGCAAGATTCCATTACCATCATACATACATAGTTACATACAGGGTCAAGCTAATAAAAGCGTGTTAGAAAATCCTCCGCCGCGTCTGTCTGTCCGACTGTTCGCGATAACAATTAAACGGATTTTCATTGGGTTTTTACTAATAGTTTTTTTTTTTATTCAAGATCAGCTAGTGCTTGACTGCAGACCCACCTGATGGAAAGTGGCGACGCAATCGAAGATGGTAAAGCACACTAGCTTATTAAAAGCCTATTCACTCTAGCCTTGAAGACACCCACATTATAATCGGGCGGGAAAACCGACGCAGGCAAACTGTTCCAATCCTTAGCTGTCCTTAGATAGTGGGATTCATGATACAGGGTGTAAGGGACTACGTACCGAAAAGTTATTTATAAGATTTCTCATATTGTCCGTTACAACATTACAGAAACAATTTATATGGAAAATGGCAAATGACTAACTTGTTGATTTTTGAGCATGTAATGAATACGTGCGGAATAATATTTATTTTTCAAATTACATTGGTAATCTCAATCAAGCCGCCTGTCAAGCGTGGAGATTATGGCAACCCCTCCCTTCTAAGGGAGAGGCCTTTGTTCAGCAGTGGACTTTTCGGCTGCTGATGATTGCTAATTTTGCACAAATAAGTAATTTATTGCTTTTAAATTAAAATTAGGCTTTATTGTTACACCAATAACTCAGAGAAATTAGAATGGAGCTAGTATCGCGTCGATTCCCCGAACAAATTTTTCGTGGCACTTTTGCGGGGTGCGGGAGGCGAAGTAAACACACACAGATACAATTTCACGCATACCCACACTATAATAACTCGCAACACATTCAAAAAGATACGCACACAAATAAAGAATGACCTGAACATATGAACAAAAATTTGGCAGAGGGGTTAGCGCATCATGCTCTCTCCAGTGGTATCTCCTCTAAGACCAATAATGATGTTATCCTAATTTTATAAAAAAAACGGGCATATTTTTTTTGGAAATTTATGAAAAAACCGATGAAAAGTTTCAACACTAGAATGTTCAGAATCATGTTCTGGATCCCTGGTATCGGTTTTCAGTACGATGTCCCTTACACCCCGTATAGGGTGTCCCAGACCAAAAAATTATCACTTATATTGCAGTGTGTAGACTTTTTTATACATATAAATGACGACTTCTTTATACATATAAATGACGACTTTTTTATACATATAAATGACGATTTTTTTTAAATCCGTGGTCGGACCAATTGATGGCTCCTACGTTAAATATCGTATGTGTAAAACCCGCACTTTACAGGAGAGCAAATTAAAGGTATTTTTCTACGCTAATTATTAAACGTTTGTTTTCATACTATTCGGTAAAATAAGGTATTTTCTATGGTTGGTACAAACTTCAGCCAAATAGCTTCAAATTTAAAGAACAAGCGTAGAAAAATACCTTTAATTTGTTCTCCTGTAAAGTGCGGGTTTTACACATATGATATTTAACGTAGGAGCCATCGCAATGTCGGCGGGGGTTGCGACCCCCGTCTTCGTGATCACCATAACAGGTTCCCGGGTTGTTACATAGCGACCCCCGGCGGCGAACTCAAAGCCACTGAGTGCCAGCCGTGGGAGGTTTTAATCCAACATAAACTGGTTTATTTTATTAATAAGGCACATCACTAGTATACATATCTAACATTCATTGGAAAAACATTACAGTGGACACAGTTCCTATATTTAAACCAATAACAGGCAGTGGCGTGTAGTCTATGTAGGCAAAAAGACTTTGCCTACCCTACGACTTCTCTAAATGATTATAATATAGAAAATACACATACATACATAAAATCACGCCTTTTTCTCGTAGGTGTAGGCAGAGCCCAAGGGCCGCTTTTCGCCTTCGTGAGTAACGAGACGTGATGGGTGGCGAAACACATCGCCGCCATTTTGGTTAATTAAATTATTTATATGATTGACCATTGCGTTCTCACGAATAAGGAGGGAAAGGGAAGGATAGGTGTTGTGAAAAGGAACATTGGCAATTTAGAGTGGGAAATAGGAAAAGTAGGATATTACCGCCCAGGAGGGCAAGGGATGGGACAGTAATAGCTAGGGAAGCCGGGGTCGCATACCCGTATACTATACCACAACTACCGGACAGGTAAGTTGGGATGAGTATCCCATGACTAAAAATATGTATAGAAAAAAAATCTAAGAAATGTTATTTTTTGCCTACCCTGACATAAAACTGTATGCACGCCACTGATAACAGGTACACACATTTACAACTAACATTATCAAATTCCCTGGTTGACCTCTCGCGAGAATAAAAAAAAACCTGTCAAGTGCGAGTCGGACTCGCGCACCGAGGGTTCCATACCTTCTTTGGATTACCCAATTCGATATAGTAGTCTTATTTTAAAATTTTGACGCCCCAATTCAACGGCCATTGAAAAGAAAAAAAATATCTA
Source organism: Furcula furcula (assembly GCA_911728495.1). Taxonomy (NCBI): domain Eukaryota; kingdom Metazoa; phylum Arthropoda; class Insecta; order Lepidoptera; family Notodontidae; genus Furcula; species Furcula furcula. Next base: position 7,529,430 of record OU452268.1, on the reverse strand, counting down.
AAGCTATTCTAAATTTATTTATTTATTTATTTGGTCAACAAAACAGATAACAATCAACAATATACTTATTACTACTTAATACAGTTTTTTTCTAGATTGAAATCCTTATGATGCCGACACATAGAGGTAATATGTTTAAATAAAGAACGCAACTTAACATTATTGTTTGAAATAATGATAACGAGAAATAGGTACCAACGGAGAGCGATTATTAATCAGTGTAGTAACAATATTTTTTTGTATTACTAGTACAGGAATTACGTAGTGATATGGGAGGGCTTAAATATGAATCCAACTTTGATTATATATACGTCTAGATGATGAATCACTACTCCATTATCCGCGTGTGCGTGCAGGCCTCGTACTACACTAGCGTTATCTGTGGCTGTGTGCGTGTTTGGGGATCTCCAGTTATAAATATTTTTCCCATAAATAGCGATAGCGTTGTGGGCTATGCATTGATATATACTGTGTAAATAGAATAGAATAGAATGGAATAGACTGGAATAGACTGGAATAGACTGGAATAGACTGGAATAGACGGGAAAAGACTGGAATAGACTGGACTAGACTGGAATAGACTGGAATGGACTGGAATAGACTGGAATAGACTGAAATAGACTGGAATATACTGGAATAGACTGGACTAGACTGGAATAGATTGGAATAGACTGGAATAGACTGGAATAGACTGAAATAGACTGTAATATACTGGAATATTCTGGAATAGACTAAACTAGACTGGAATAGACTGGCATAGACTGGAATATTCTGGAATAGACTGGAATAGGCTGAAATAGACTGGAATAGAATGGAATACAATGGAATAAAAAGGAATACAATGGAATACAATGGAATACAATGGAATACAATAGAATAGAATATTAAATTAAATTACATTAAATGGCGTGTCCCTTACGATCAGGTGAACGTCTTATTTGCCTCATGACCAGGAAGAAAAAATATACTTCTAATTAAGTACTTACCTATATAAAAGTAATTAATTTATCAAAAAAAAAAAAATATTTTAATTAATTTATTTAAAGTTTTGGTCACTATCTACGTATTACGTTTAATTGAATTCATTTTTCCTAAAAAAAATTACCCCAGACTTAAGATATATTCCCCCATTATTACCTAGCAACACCAGTCTAGTCGGACAATGTACAAATAGTCGTAAAAAACAATCGAGTTTTTATAATAATCCTTCACAGAATCTTAAGACTTATCAATGGAAAATTAAGTTAGGATCTTTATTAATTTTACTTAGTTAATATTTTCTCGATTTGATTACACAATTCGGCATAATGTTTTTTTTTTGCGAGCACAAACCATTGGTACAGTTCAAGTGACACTAAACAACCAAGTCGACCAATTTGATGTTTTGGTGTACCTGATATTGTCAAGTGTTTGAACATCGAACATGCTATCTAGACGTATATATAATCAAAGGAATCCAAATGAGTTTATAAGAATGTTGAATTTAAAATGGATAGCCTCAGTGGTTCCTGAAATAAAACTGACAGATGAAGTCTCAACATAAGGGTTCCTCTTTTACCTTTTAGGTCATCATCATCATCATCACCAGCCGGAAGACGTCCACTGCTGAACATAGCCCTCCCCCTTCGAACGCCACAATGAACGACAATTGGCTATTTGCATCCACCGGTTACCTGCGACGCGCACAATGTCGTCTGTCCACCTAGTGGGAGGCCTGCCTACGCTGCGTCTTCCGGTTCGTGGTCGCCACTCGAGAACCTTTCTTCCCCAGCGGTTATCGGTTCGCCGAGCGATGTGGCCTGCCCATTGCCACTTCAACTTGCAGATGTTAAGAGTATGTCGGTGACCTTGGTTCTTCGACGAATCTCCTCATTCCGGATTCTGTCGTGCAAAGAAACTCCAAGCATAGCTCTCTACTCCGAGCATAGCTCTCTACTCCGAGCACAGCTCTCTACTCCGAGCACAGCTCTCTACTCCGAGCATAGCTCTCTACTCCGAGCATAGCTCTCTACTCCGAGCATAGCGCTCTACTCCGAGCATAGCTCTCTACTCCGAGCATCAGTGGCGTGCACAGAAAGTAGGCAAAAATATCTGCGAGTTATCTATTCGTTAGTGTGCCACCACGAATATCCTTAAATGAACTAACATTACAAACGTATCCATTTACATTTTAAAACATCACGTTTATACCATGTCAGTACAAAGTATTTTTAAATTAAGATTATTTAGAGAAACGTAGGGTAGGCAAAGTCTTTTTGTTTGTATAGACCCCATGAATAATCTTATTACAGTTTTTAATTGCAAATTAATATGTCTATAGAATTTGCTAACTTATGGATATTTAAAATGGTATACTAATATACATTTAATAGGTTAAATATGCCGAATAAATTTCTTTGCTTACCCTCTGTGCACGCCACTGCCGAGCATAGCTGTCTACTCCGAGCATAGCTGTCTACTCCGAGCATAGCTCTCTACTCCGAGCATAGCTCTCCACTCCGAGCATAGCTCTCCACTCCGAGCATAGCTCTCCACTCCGAGCATAGCTCTCCACTCCGAGCATAGCTCTCCACTCCGAGCATAGCTCTCCACTCCGAGCATAGCTCTCCACTCCGAGCATAGCTCTCTACCTTTTAGTTATGGAACCCTAAAAAGATACTAACCTTGGTAACGCGCCAGCTATAGCATCAGCGCCTTTTGCGCCAATCGTATTGTCGTTTAAATTCAGCCTTGCCAATTGAGGGTTATGTTTGAAAGCTTCAGAGAGAGCCGATATGCCTACGTGATAGATGCCGTTCTGTGGCATCGCTAGTTCTTCCAACGTGCCCATGCTCTGGAAGAAAGGGTGCGAGTTAGGTTTGGATATGGATGGGTGGTTGAATTTTAAATTTTCACCAGTGGAGTGCCGGGTTAGGATCGCGTCCCCCCCCATCTCCTCTCGTTGGGTGTCGTAAGAGGCGACTAAGCGAGAACAGGAAGACGGGCAGCAGCGTCTTTCTTTTGGATTTATCTTCCACTGCGAGCCGCCTGCCAAGCGTGGGGATTATGGCAACCCCTCCCTTCTAAGGGGGAAGCCTTGTATCGTCTGCTAGTGATGATGATGTTTGATGTCATATTTCATCAACAATAGAATCTTACTCTGTGTGTATTTGTATTTTACAATGCGACTTAGTGAGGAGACACGCAAGTATTTCGCCTGATGGTAAACGGCCCGCCTCCCTAAATTCGCTGTTCGTTCGTCACCCGAGACATTAGATGTCAAGCTTCCTAGCTCCGGTAATATCACCAGCTACAGTGCCCTTCACTACGGAACACAGCAATGTTTACACACTGCTGCTTGGCGGCTGAATACTTGACACTGCGGTGGTACCTACCTGGATGGTTCCTTGCACAAGGGACTGCTGTTGTTTTGTTCACGCGGCCTGCCGGCGAAACTTTCGATAGGTCACCGGTACCTGTGGGGACCAACCGGCTGTCGCATCGCATGAGAGGGGATCTGAGCTCTCCGGTGTGCCTTGCCTTTGAGTCCGCCTCCGGGGTACGCATTGTAGCCCCCCGGGAACCAGTCACGGTGCTCACGGGGACGGGGGTCGCAACCCCGCCGCCGTCCTCCTCGGAGTCGCCGCCGTACTCAATGGACGTCCTAGGCCCACCACAAACTTCCAGCGACTCGGAAGTGCACAAAAGACCTACCACTTAAAACATTCTTTTAGGATTAGTAAATCTCGTTTACACTCTCATCCGTGGGGTGTCTGGGTAGGAATAGCACCCCCCCATCTCCCCCCGTTGTGTGTCCGTAAGAGGAGACTAAGGGAAAACAAGAAGACGGGCAGCAGCGTCTTTCTATTGGATTACCTACCACCTATACTGCGACCTATAAGCCACCTATAATCTGTAACAGCTCAGTGGGCAAACGCTTGCCTTGGAAACAAGGTGCGCAGGTTCGAACCCCGGCTCGCACCTCAGATTTCTTTAATCAATCATGTGCGTGTCGCCTTTGTGCGATTGTTACTAGCTTTCGGTGAAGGAAAACATCGTGAGGAAACCTGCATGTCTGAGAAAGCCTGACTAGCTTTCGAATGACGTGTGAAGTCCGCCAACCCGCACTTGGCCAGCGTGGTGGACTACGGCCTAAGCCCCCTCATCTTGAGGGGAGGCCCGTGCCCAGCAGTGGGACATTAATAAGGGCTGGCTATTATTATTATTATTCTGCGATCCCCAAGCCACCTGCCAAGAGTGGGAATTATAGCAACCCACCTAAGGAAGAGGCCTTTGTTCAGCAGTGGAAGTCTATCGTCTGATGATGATGAAATCTCGTTTCGAAACTCACCTGGAAGACTTTAGCCAATGCCGTGGCACCATCGTTCTCAAGTCTATTTCTGCCTGCTATGAAGGTCTTCAGTCTCCTAGGTCTAGATGATAGAGCCGAGGCCAGCAGACGACCACCCGTGATCCCCAATCCGTTATTATTGAGACGTAACTCCTGGAGAAACAGAATAATATACGATGGGACAGGTCCATTTAGCAGTATTATTATTTCGCAAGAGAAAGCAACAGAGATGGTGTGATGGTTGCTGCTCGAGTCAACTCGTGCGCGGCGGGGGACTGGTCCGACTACTATCTTTTTCTTTCTTTTTTTATTTATACTCTTTTGAATTCAATTTTTTTTTTATTCCGGTAACAACAAATAAGCACTGATCAAATTATGTTTGTGTGAACGTGGTGTACATTACTATATTGAAAAGAAAAAAATATATGACATGGCTTAAAAAATGACAAGCCCACTGAGTTTCTTTCCGGATCTTCTCAGTCGAGGCCGCTATATGATCCGGTGGTAGTATTTTTCTATAAAATATGACAATTCGAAATTTTGGCTTGCCTTCATTGGCCATCCAGAGAGGAGCTATATGCTCCAGGGGTGGAAGTGTTAGAGGGCATAACGCCGCGAGAAACTACAGAGAAAGCGCAGCACACCTCTCGACCCCCTGAGCCACTCACACTGGTGTCGCACTCCGTCGTCTTCTGATGGCTATATGGAGAGACCATCTAGTGGGTGGCAAGTCACTATTTACCAAAATATAATTAGTACACCAATTATGACCCAGGCCTTTGGCCCAGTGTTCAGTCCACCAAATGCTCACTCAAAAAATATCTAGAATTCTTTCCATAATACTTACAATAGTCCCTAGAGACAACTGCTGTTTATATCTTATTTCCCACAGTTGATCCTAACAATGGTGTATTCCATCATTAATTTCTCCCAACAGACCTCTACGTGTTGGATTCGTCCCCCCGCAAGACTTTTAAAAGTCCAGGTGTAAAAGCTAGTGTTATCAAAAATAAAAATAAAAACCTCTAGCTCGCTACAGACATCACTCTGCAGCAGTTTGGCGAGACCCTCAACTCCAATTGGGCCGAAAGCGTTGTCACTCAGGTCCAGCACACTGAGCCTAGCTCCGGCTGCTATCATGCCATCTCCTAGTGCACTCTGGAAGAAGGATTGGATATTGCTTTAAAGTTTTGTGACGATATCAAATATTAAGCTAGCCATATGGCTAGCGACGATTTAAAATATAAAGCTAGCCATATTGCTAGCGACGATTTAAAATATAAAGCTAGCCATATTGCTAGCAACGATTTAAAATATAAAGCTAGCCCTATGGCTAGCGACGATTTAAAATATAAAGCTAGCCATATGGCTAGCGACGATTTAAAATATAAAGCTAGCCATATTGCTAGCGACGATTTAAAATATAAAGCTAGCCATATTGCTAGCAACGATTTAAAATATAAAGCTAGCCATATGGCTAGTGACGTATTAAAATATTAACCTAACCATATGGCTTGCATTATGGAAAATGAAAATACAGGTAACCATGAAAATGCGATACTAGTGTACCATCACAAAAAGAAGAAAATGCGATATTAGTGTACAAAAAGAAATTCGAAAAAAAAAGCATAACTCTTGTTTTAGTTATAATTTTCAAGTGTTAATATTAACGGGTATTGAATTGGTTGGAACAGTAAAGTAAATTGCATGCATTATTTCAATAAAAGAATAATAAATTACTAAATAAATGAGCTGCTTGGCAGCATAATATGTGACCTGGGCCTTAATTCTCTATGACAATTTTCAGATTCCACTTCAAATCTTGTCTAAGAAATAATGTTTATGCACCATTAGGCAATATTGACGTTTTAGCACAACAAGATTTACACAAGGAATCAAAGTCAAAATATCTTTATCATGTTACCTGGGCCTTAATTCTCTATGACCATTTTTAGATTCCACTTCAAATCTTGTCTAAGAAATAATGTTTATGCACCATTAGGCAATATTGATGTTTTAGCACAACAAGATTTACACAAGAAATCAAAGTCAAAATATCTTTATCATGTATAGGCCCCACGGAGGCACTTACAAAAAAATCATATTTACAAACTACCACCGGATCGTAACGCGGCCGCTACTGAGAAGATCCGGCAAGAAACTCAGCGGGCTTGTCTTTTTTGTCATATTTTTTTTTAGTGGTCATACAGAATTAAGACCCTGGATGGGCTGGTATCGGCGCAAAAGCCTTACCACCTTACCAAAGCGGGCGGTATCTCGGTCTTCATACGTCCAGTGAACATATCAGAGAACCTGGCGATCTTCAGCTCAGGGTGGTGTTCTAATGCCTTAGCTATGGCCTCCGCTGCAGACACTCCGAGCGTGTTGCCCGTGAGGGTCAGGAACTGAAGGTCGGGGCATGCGTTGATGGCATCGATGATTGGTTGTGCTGGAAATTAATGATTTTTAATTTAATATTGTTTTTTTATTCCATAAAATACGAGCTATAGAGAGAGCTATGCTTGGAGTTTCTTTGCGTGACGGAATACTAATGAGGAGATTCGCTGAAGAACCAATCACCAACATAGCTCGTAAAATCTGAAGTTGAAGTGCCAATGGGCAGGCCACATTGCTAGAGAACCGATAGCCTTTGGGGAAGAAAGGTTCTAGAGTGGCGACCACACACTGGAAGACTCCGTGTAGGCAGGCCTCCCACTAGGTGGACAGACGACATTGTGTGCGTCCCAGGTAACCGGTGGATGCAAATAGCCAATTGTCGTTTGTTGTGGTGTTCGAAGGGAGAGGCCTATGTTCAGCAGTGGATGTCTTCCGGCTGGTGATGATGATGCACCATCATTGCAAATAGTCCCCATACAATTCAGACAGAGGTTTTTTAACTCCCTCACCCTCGCCTCACGGAGGCATTTACACATACAAACTAACACTCAATCATAACTCAGCCACTACTGAATCATGTCTGTTTGTCTTGTGACTGCAACTTCTTTCCATTTAAAACTACTGAGACTAGTTATCAGCTATAAATAGATCCAGAGCTGCCTGTGGTAGCCAGACAACTGATACAAATACTTATCATACTTTTTTCATAAATTCATATTCTTATAAAGAACATCCTTTTACTAGGAGATCCATTGTGCTAGGGACCGCCCGCCCAGTACTACCACTGCAGTGTCAGATGTTCTGCTGCCAAGCAGCAGTGTGTAAACATTGCTGTGTTCCGGTGTGAAGGGCACTGTAGCTGGTGATATTACCGGACACAAGAGACTTGATAACTAATGTCTCATGTGACGAGCAGCAGTGCAATGTGAAGGGCACTGTAGCTGGTGATATTACCCGACACAAGAGACTTGATAACTAATGTCTCGTGTGACGAGTGGCAGTGCAATGTGAAGGGCACTGTAGCTGGTGATATTACTGGACACAAGAGACTTGATAACTAATATCTTGTGTGAGCGGCAGTGCAATGCAGCTTTTTTTTTTTTTGTCTGTAGGCATCTTACTTGTATCGTCTTTAGGTTAAATAACACCCAAACATAAGGTGGAAATAGAAACCATGAGTCAATGGGTATCAACAGGGTGTCCATTGAACTAAAATAAGTAAATACCAATATATCCGATATCTAACCCGCAACAATATCAAATGAAACTATTTTTAAAAAACAATCTATAGTGATCCTAATCACTATAGATTGTTTTTTAAAAATACCAATAAATCAATCTAGGAAGAAAATTCTGAGCGAGTTGTGTAAATAGGTTATGTTTTTAATTGTAAAAAAACTCCGGCGTACACTTCCCGGGAAAAATTTCTCGCTGTGAAGTCTCTTGTTTACTTTTACACTGTTAAAATAAGGTAGAATATGGAACATTTGTAATTAATACGAACCATCGTTTGCAGAATCCAATTTCAACGATTTACCAGAAAAGTCTACACCACTCACGGCTTTTCCAGAGTCATTTAGCGCTGATGTTATCTCATTTAAATTGAATGACGACATTTTAAATTAATAATAAATGTATAAATTACATAAAACTTAATGGATAATATATAAATAAACAAGTAACGGACACTTTATTTTTTGAAATCGGCTTCGCTTTTCGTTCGCTCGCTTCGATTTTTTTTACTTGTATAATTTGACATTAGCTTGACTGTTGACACCGATTGACACTGATACAAGGTTGACACTTGCACAGTTGCCAACTGTTAAAAAAAGTTTCCTCGTTTTCTCCTTGGAGGAAGGACTAGAACTCATAGAGTTAAGTATTAAGAATAGAGTACGCGTTTGTCTATGGTCCCATTACACAAAGCGTAGGCAGATTTTCCTCTACGGGGCAGGTGAATTGAACTTTTTAAAGTTATATTACAAGAGTTATATTGATATGTAAGTGATAAATAGTAAAAGGTTTGATCTGTTACGAGCGCAAATGTCGATAAATACAGCTAACGGTATAGTACCTATTGTCGTGTACCTGATATTTATGTATTTTGATGTTCTTACCTATGCCTACGGTTCTTACTTGCATTTAAGCATTCTATAGTACTTGTACTGATTATTGTTCTGTGCTAGAACTCTACTCTGAAGTACTCTGTGGTTTTCCCATCCTCCAAGGGTTTTCCCCAAACTAGAAATAGAATAGAATGAAATGAATACAGAATACCCCCCAAGCCCCAACATTCAACCATAAAGTAGGTATAAGATACGAGTTGCTGAGTGCTTGTTTAGTGCTGCAACTGCTGTATCTCAATCTCTGCAACATTGGCACCAAAGAGGATGTAAAATGCCTAATAATTATTCGTCACAGAAAAAAAATCAGTACAAGTACTATAGAATGCTCAAATGCAAGTAAGAACGTCAGCTGTATTTATCGACATTTGCGCTTGTGACAGATCAAACCTATTACTACTTATCACTTACATATCAATTTAACTCTTGTAATATAACTTTAAACAGTTCAAAAAACCTGCCTCGTAGAGGAAAAACTGCCTACGCTTTGTTTAATCGGACCATAGACAAACGCGTACTCTATTCTTAATATATAAACTCTATGTTATTCGTCTATTCTACAATCTACATTTATGGAGAGAGCATGATGCGCTAACCCCCTCTGCCAAATTTTTGGTCATATGGTCAGGTCTTTCTTTATTTGTGTGCGTGTATTTTTGAATGTGTTGCGAGTTTACTATTGTGTGGGTATGCGTGAAGGTGTATCTGTGTGTGTTTACTTCGCCTCCCGCACCCCGCAAAAGTGCCACGAAAAATTTGTTCGGGGAATCGACGCGATACTAACTCCTTTGGTACTTTCTCTGAGACATTTACTCTATCAATCTATTTGAAAACTAAACGTGACATACTCTTTGATGTTGAAAACAACAACAAATACTTGCAAATACAAAATTATGAAGGAAAGAAAACATAACCTTAAAATCAAAAGAACGCAATATTAAATTAACTGATTTTACTTAATAAAATACAATTACAGGTATGATAATAATTATTTATATACATAATAGTGATATAATTGTAACGTGGTGGTGTGAAAAGATACTTTCAGGCAATTACGATATTTAATTATTTTTTCTAAGATAATGAAATAAAACAGTATTGTAAAAGGTTGGATCCATCAGTTAAGTATATGTTAATTGTCTCAGAAGACGCTGTTCTATAAACATACAAACTTTAAAAATAGTAAAAACCATTTATAAATTAGTTAATAATCTCACATACAGGCCCGTTGGGCTACTGGTTAGACACCCTTCGATTCCCAAAAAGTATCTGGGTGTTATATCTATTTAAGTATGTATTTACAAAAAAAGTAAGTATTAATAGCAGTTGTCTGGTAACAACAGGCTCTGCCTAGTTCTCCGAAGTCGCTGGACGTTCGGGATGTGGGCCCTAGGACCTCCATCGAGTATGGCGGTGACTCCGAGGAGGATGGCGGTGGGGTTGCGACCCCCGTCCCCGTGAGCACCGTGACTGGTTCCCGGGGGCTATAATGCGCCCCCCGGCGGTGGGCTCAAAGGCAAGGCATTGAGGGGCCCCTGGTGCAGATCCCACTGGAGATACCTGGGTGCCCTATCATGTGCCGATGCGACAGCCTCGGGGGTTTTAGTGGGGTTTGGAAAGTTTCCACCACGTCAAAACTGTCCCAAGATATATATTTTATACATATTATTATGAACCATTAGGGTTCAGGACTGGGCTGGAGACTAGCATGTTGCAGACCTTTAAGACATTAGATAATAAGTCTCTTGTGTCCAGTAATTTTACCAGCTACAGTGCCCTTCACACCGGAACACAGCAATTACATACTGCTGCTTGGCAGCAGAGTATCTGACAGTGCAGTAGTATCTAAATACCTGCATGATTAACTAACTTGACTAAAGCCTCGCTGTTAACCCTAACCCCCACCACCTAATAAACCCCTAGTAGTAAAAGTATAACTATATTTTCCCTAGTAAACTGGTGAAACCCCTGGTAGTAAGTAAACCAATTATTTTTTTTTTCCAGAGATTTTGCAATGGGAGGTCCTCTTAAACTAAACATCCATTTTGGCGGTGGGGCAGAGTTGCTATTCAATAAAATAAAACACAGAGAAGTTGAGTTGCCAGCATTGAAAAAGTATTTCACAGACAGCCAGTCTGAAAGATGGACAATAAAGGAACTATTAGTTTGGATTAAAGATAATTTATTGACTGAGAGACCTGAATTATTTTTACAGGTAGTGTTTAATAATAATACCTGCCCTTGTTTCTGTCCCACTGTTGGGCACGAGCCTCCCCTCAAGATGAAGGGGCTCAGGCAATAGTCCACCACGCTGGCGTAGTGCGGGTTGGCGGACTTCACACGCCATTCGAAAGCTAGTTAGGCTTTCTCAGACATGCAGGTTTCCTCACGATGTTTTCCTTCACTGAATAAATATTAAGGCGAATATACATATACCTATGACCAAAAAAAACAAGTTTCTTGCCGGATCTTCTCAGTAGCGGCTGCGTTACGATCCAGTGGTAGTTTGTAAATATGATTATTCTGTAACTGCCTCCGTGGGGCCTATACATAATAAAGATATTTTGACTTTGACTTTTGACCTATAAAATGGAGCAGTAGCTTACGTGTTAGGTAATGGCATGTGCAAGTTTAAGGCATGTTGAGGAGTTTAATGCAAAAGAGATGTTCCAAAATGTATGGAGCCTGGGCTAGGACTTTGTACACTATACTCTAAAATAGTGAAACACACATAAAACAGTTTTTAACTATCCATTTACTTTAATTTTGCTTTCTTTGCTTGTAAAACTTAAGAATTTTTACTTAAAATTGCAACACATAACAAAAAACTGGCATGGCGGTAAAGTGTCACTGTCATGTGTCATTTTTATTATCAATGGCGTTAAAAGTATTTTTATTTCAGTACTCTTTGTATTTTTGTTTCTGTTTTCTCATACATCATTTTAATAATTAAAATATCAATAATGTTGTCTTTTACTTAAATATAAAATATCAATAATAATCAATTCACTACATACAATACATGCACACAACCAACTGTGACAAGTGTGACAGCGGCAGTGGCTATTGACAGCAGGCTGGTTGACAGTTTAATTCGACATCAGTGAGACGCCATCTTAGGACGTCATGTTTAATATAGATATAAAATAAATGATAATTATAATTAAAATTACAACAATAATAGTAATTTAAACTAAATATTTATATTTTTCCCGGATTCTATGGATTTTTCTCGATTTTTTGAGCTAGTGTACATATTTATAGCCCATGTTGCAACAACTCCTTATTTATTTCAAATAGGCTTAACGCTAGCACTTTTGAACGGTCAATTTTTTTTTTTAAAAGCTACCACCGGATCACAACGCGGCAGTCCAGGGTCTCCAGATTGGGGGTTTTTTTCCCCATTTTGGGGAAAAATAAAAACTTCGGGGAACTTTTGGGGAAACGAAAACTGTGGGGAAAATTTTGGGGAACATAAATTTTCTTGGCGAAAGCTTGGGGAGAAACAAAAGTCTAATTCAGAAAGGTTAAAACCAAAAATATTTCACTATCTCTCACTTAAAACAATACAATGCTGTCAACATTACCCTTACGATAATGTTCCCATTACGGCCAAAGGTCAGAATGGCGGGTGAGGGTGTGTTTTTTGATGGGTAAAGTACAGGATCTAATTTAAATAATCTCCGCAATAGTTTTATTTCATACTAGCTATGTGAATTTCGCTTCCTGTTGTCCCTTTGGAACAGTTTAATATTTTTTTGACAAAAAGTAGCCGCTAATCTACAAGTTTAAATAAGTGAAAAACCAACACGCTTTTACTTTTATAACATTAGTAGGGGCTTAGCTTTCCATTGACTGCCAACGAGTTGGGGGTTGATATTTGTTTTACAGAAAGGTTACATCATTATAAGCACACACGAAAAGTTTCAACATGCGGAGACGCATAGTTTTTGAGAAAAAATATTGAAAATCTATTATTTTGCAATTATTAAAATTCTTTTTTTATTTTTTAATTAGTTCAATTTCTACCACAGTACTACTACCCCCACTTACCCCCAACCTCCTCTCACCCTTCAATTCAACAACAGTTAATGTAAAGTCGTACTTAAAGTAGGTGCAGATAAACGAAATCAATTTGGGGAAAATTGTACGAAAACGTATCTTTTTGGGGAAAAATAAAACCTGATTCGGGGAAATTTCACATACTTAACCTGGAGACCCTGCGCGGCACAACTAAGAAGATCGCGCATGAAACACAGCGGGCTTGTTCTTTTTTCTTTTTTTTTAAAAACAGTGTTTGTCTTATTACAATTAGATCAGCATCAGCGACAATGTGTCCTGCCTTTCAAAAGATCAATTAAGAGAGAATTTGGTATTAGTATTGGTATCACGGGCTGGTTTCTGCAAATCCACGTCAAAGCGCGTATTTTGCGTACGGGTGGGAATAGATTCACTCGATCCACCCCAACTCCTCGAGAACGGCCAGCAGGCACTTGATGCCACCGACAATCCCTCGGAGATTACTCGGGTTACCGAAGTACTTAGCCCTGTATGTGGCGACCCCCGGGCATCTCAGCAGCACGTGGGCCGCTGTTTCCTCCTCCTCCATGCACGCTCTGCACAGAGGGCTGTCAGTAACTCCTATGACAAAAAGGTGTTTATTAAATGAACCATGTCCTGTTATGGCCGCCGTGACTATACGCAATAGGCATGATGACTGCAACACAATATCAATAAATCTGTGGTTTTAAATACTAGAACAGATTGCACTGATTCCAAAAATGCTTCTCATTTTCATAATAAGAGAGAGATTTTCGTGATATTTAAGCAAATAAATTACTCAAATACAGCTAATCGCCATTTTGTAATAAACGCTGATCAGAGTGAATGACGTCAATCCAGTGTAAATAAACAACTGTCAAACTGTCATCTCAACTTTTTCTTTCATACAATGATTCACTTTTATACCGAGACAGATGTTTATTTACACCTTAGTGACGTCACAAAATGGCGCCATGCACCGGCCATCGTTTTGGAATGAAATTCAAACTCTATTTTAAAAATTGAAAATATTGCTGTTAATTGAAAATTTAATACAAAAATATTATTATTTTCGGCAATAGTAGACCCGTAAGTACATTATAGAGCATTTTTTCAAAATTAGTCATCATGCCTATTGTCGTTTAGATAGACGGAGCCCTGCACTCACTGTGGTTTATCCAAATGTCCTTATGTTTGTTCCTAGTGTGTTCTCTTACGAGGGTGCGTAGGTGTCCGAAGGGGATTGGCACTATAGGTTCTGGGCATATAGCGTCCAAAAAATATGAGAGAAAAAAAATACGACGAAAGTACAACAAACTAAAGGGTGAAATCTTAGAGGAGATACCACTGGAGAGAGCATGATGCGCTAACCCCCTCTGCCAAATTTTTGGTCATATGGTCAGATCATTCTTTATTTGTGTGCGTGTATTTTTGAATGTGTTGCGAGTTTATTATAGTGTGGGTATGCGTGAAAGTGTATCTGTGTGTGTTTACTTCGCCTCCCGTACCCCGCAAAAGTGCCACGAAAAATTTGTTCGGGGAATCGACGCGATACTAACTCCTTTGGTACTTTCTCTGAGGGTGAAATTGATAGTAGTAGGACCAGTCCCCTCAAGTAGCACTCGCGGACGAGTTGCTTGCAACCATATTGAAGAGAAGGGGGGTGACCCGCCACACGAAGCCGCCACAAGCAAAGACTTCAATTGTCGTTCGAATGATCGTTCAGTTGTCGTTGATCGTTCAATTGTCGAAGTGGGACGGCTATATTCAGCAGTGGACGTCTTCCGCCTGGTGATAATGATGCTATATTTGACTGTGATTCTTTTAATTCCAGGGTGAGACAGTAAGGCCCGGCATCTTGGTTTTAATCAATGATTCTGACTGGGAACTCCTTGGTGAATTAGACTATGAACTGCAGAATGATGATAACATACTATTCATATCTACTTTGCATGGTGGTTGAAATAAATAGTGTTGATATATATTTGACTTTTTTATTGTATACTCCATCTCTCTCTCTTATAAGAAAAATCTAAATCTATGCTCTCTCCCATCTCTCTCTTTCCCCTTCCCACATCCCGTCACACTCCCCCTCTTCCTCTCCCCGTTGTCCCCTCTCTCTCTTCTCCCACCTTGCTCCCCTCACTCCCCCCTTTCTCCACCTAACTCTTATTATGACCTATTTTCAGAACTACCCGATATGCACACAAAATTTCATACAAATCGGTTCACCCATCTATTTAATGGCCTTGCCCTATGTTGCTTAACCTTAAACTAGCGGTATAAAATATACTTTATGACCTATTCTCCGACCTACCCGATATGCACATAAAATTTCATAAAAATCGGTTCACCGACCTATTTAATGACCTTATATACCTAACGTTGCTTAACCACCACCTTTGGTTGTCTGGAAGAAATCGCTATTACCGATAAGACCGCCATTTGTACCTAATTTAATTTATTTTCTAAGTTTTCTGTATGTTTTACTTTGGTGTGCAAATAAAGAGTATTCTAGTCTATTCTTAACCTTAACCTAGCGGGATAAAAAGTATCCTATGTCCGTCTCCTGGTTCTAAGCTACCTCCCCACCAATTTTCAGCCAAATCGGTTCAGCCGTTCTTGAGTTATAAATAGTGTAACTAACACGACTTTCTTTTATATATATAGACAAGAAATTTCCTACGGCTTCGCCCGCTAATTTTTTTAAAGAGTTTACCAACCAACCCCTAACACACCCCCAAAGGTTGTTTTTGATATTCCCGAAACACGTATTGATTTATTTTATTTAGAGATATTCAGTAAATTTCAAGTCAATCGAACCATTTTTATTGTTTATACTACCAAGGTGGCAAGCAAGCGGACGGCCCGCCTGATGGTAAGCAGCCACCGTAGCCTATAGAGGCTAGCAACACCAGAAGAATCACTAGCGGGTTGCCAACCCTTAGATATTAAGTCTTTGTGGCCGGTAATTTCACCAGCTGCAGTGCCCTTCACACCGGAACACAGCAATGTTTACACACTGCTGCTTGGCGGCAGAATATCTGACACTGCGGTGGTACCTCTCTGGACGGTTCCTTGCACAAGGAACCTACCACCTAGTAAAACAACACCATACAATAAAAAGTTTCATACAAAAGAAATCACCCCATTATATCCCCTATAAGAGTCGAATTTTCAAAAATCCTTTCTTAGTGGATGCTTACGTCATAAGAATAACCTACTGTCCAAATTTCAGCTTTCTAGGTCCAGCGGTTTGGCCTGTGCGTTGATGAATCAGTCAGTCAGGACAAGTAATGTTATATGTATAGACTAGCTGACCCGTGCAGCTCCGCCCGCGCTTTTATTACATTTTGCTCCCCTTTTCTCCCTCCTCCCTAGATTTATCTCTCTCCATATCTCTCTCTCTTATAAAAAATCTAATTATATGCTCTTTCTCTCCTCTCTCTTTCCCCCTCCCGCTTCGGTTTCCGTCACACTCCCCCTCTTCCTCTCCCTGTTGTCCCCTCTCTGAACCCTCTCCCCCTCTCTCTTCTACGAACTTGCTCCTTCTCACTCCCCTTTACTCCACCTAACTCTCCCGACCCCTCACCCCATCAACCCCCTCCTCACATCCCCTCTCCCTCTTTCGTCAATCATGGTATCAGCGGCATTAAATATACTTTATGACCTATTCTCAGACCTCCCCGATATGCACACAAAATTTCATACATATCGGTTCACCCGTCTATTTAATGACCTTTCCTTATGTTGCTTAACCTTAACCTAGTGGCATGAAATATACTTTACGGCCTATTCTCAGACCTACCCGATATGCACACAAAATTTCATACAAATCATAAGTATAAATAGATAGATTTAAGTTCTCCACGGCGGATGACTCCGATCCGTATCACGTTATCACCCGCAGCGCGAACACGCGATATCGCGTCCACTGCTGAGGTTAAGAACCTTTACGACTAGATTTATTTTTATTGTAGTATGGTTAGTGTTCGTGACCAACCTAGTGTCAGAGTTTTCAAGCTGCCCTTAGCCCTCTGACTTAGCTTAACGACTGCTGTCTAGGTGACAATAGCCGGGACCGACGACGACGAGACGCTCAGTTCAAATGCCACTAAACGGTCACCCATCTAACGACTGACCTTGCCTGACGTTGCTTACCCGACTGATCGTTAACCGTACAGTGGTTACAACTGGCTATAAGCGTAAAAGACTAAAGTGAATAGGTGTTTAATAGGCTAGAGTGCTTTCCAATACCAGCCCTTATTTATGTCCCACTGCTGGGCACGGGCCTCAACTCAGGATGAAGGAGGTTAGGCCATAGTCCACCACGCTGGCCGAGTGCGGGTTGGTGGACTTCACACGTCATTCGAAAGTTAGTTAGGCTTTCTCAGACATGCAGGTTTCCTCAAGATGTTTTCCTTCACCGAAAGCTAGTAACAATCGCACAAAGACGATTCGCACATGATTAATTAAAGAAATCAAAGTACCGAGCTGGGGTTCGCACCTGCGCACCTTGTTTCCAAGGCGCGCTCGCCCACTGAACTGTTACTACTTCGTGTTACTAGTGTGCTTTACCATCTTCGATTGCGTCGCCACTTTCCATCAGGTGGGACTGTGGTCAAGCACTGCCTTAAAAAAACCTTTTCAAACGATTAGTGAAGCTATGTTCTTTATTTCGACATGAAACCCATAGAATATATTAGTACGGTCTTATTCATAAAAAGTTATCACACACTTATACGTTCCATTATCCGCAATTAAATAAAACTATCGGCATTTAGATAAAACTATATTTTCGGTAACCACAAAATACTCATTGTGCCGTAACACAGATGGCAGTAGCTTCTATTTACATTTTAATAACCACTAACGTA
Organism: Furcula furcula; assembly: GCA_911728495.1. NCBI lineage: Eukaryota > Metazoa > Arthropoda > Insecta > Lepidoptera > Notodontidae > Furcula > Furcula furcula. The sequence goes on along the minus strand of OU452268.1, from coordinate 7,511,662 downwards.
TGGGAGTTAATACTACGTACAGACCATACCCTATCCGTTATACCAAAAAATAAAGTGTAAACAACATGTGGTTTAAGATATTGAAGTAACGTGTTTGTTTTTTCACTGTATTTGCTAAATATTTAATTGCAATGAAAAGCAATTTGACTTTTGTCTAGAGTTATTATTTTGAGTTCTGCGAAATCAGAATATCTCGAAGCACAGGTTGTAAATTGTTTGTTTCTTTGTTTACATTTTATTTTTTGGTATAACAGATAGGGTATAGTCTGTACGTAGTATTAACTCCCATACATTGGTGCCATTGGTGGTTATTAAAATTTAAATAGAAGCTACTGCCATCTGTGTTACGGCACAATGAGTATTTTGTGGTTACGGGCTTTGAGTATTAAACCAACATTAAACCAAACCAATATTTGGTTTAATACTCAAAGGGTTACGGGTGTCCGAAAATATAGTTTTATCTAAACGCCGATAGATGGAGCTAGTGTGTAATTATATCTCGCAACTAAAGAAGCGTAGCGAAACCCGTAGTATCGTAGAACTACTACGACGAGTAGGCTTTTGATGTAGCTACTACGCCGTAGAACTAATGATATCTACTACGCCGTAGCCGTGTAGACTGGAGTTGCTACGGCGTAGCGAAACCTAGTCTATTTTTAACACCCTGACGAATCGTAGTCTATTTTTTAACAACTAACGAAACGGCAAAAGCCTTTTAATTTTTGAGTTAATATAACTTTGATGCCCATTTTTGTTGGTATGTCAGTTTGTAGCCTCCGAGGGGTAGTGGGAAACCACATGCTTTGCAAACCGGAGGCCGCGGGTTTGAATCCCGCGGGGAGCAATTACTTTGTGTAGTTGTTCGGTCCTGACCTCTCCTCTGGTCGTGTCGGACCGGGGGAGACGCAGGACCGACTTACATGCCCATCCGACGCATGGATCATCTTACTTTACAATCAGGTCATCGGCCTGCATTGTCCTAGCCAGTAAGGAACAACTACACAAAGTAGTTGCCCCCGCGGGATTCAAACCCGCGACCTCCGGTTTACAAAGCAAAGGTTACAATACTTAATGTTTTGTGTTCACATCATTCATTAATGTCAATTTAGGTTGAAGTCGGATTTGCCTACCCTGTCATATAACCCAGTGCTCGCCACTTGTGCTCAAACGTAATGCGAACATCCTATGATCACCTTTAAATCACAATTGACTCCAAAGCGAACACGTTACTCAAAAAATACCCAAAAAATTACCTGAGAAGTTGAGTGGCCTAAGCATAATAAAGTATTTTTAATTTGAAATTAAATTCTCATACACTTTTATACTTTCTATTCGCGTTAGCGCTTGTAGAATGTGACATTGTCTAGAGCCTGTCTGTTCCTATTCTATTCTATATAGAAACTGAACTGCACTTATCACACGAGACTTTAGTTATCAAGTCTCTTGTGTCCGGTAATATCACCAGCTACAGTGCCCTTCACATTGCGCTGCCGCTCGTCACACGAGACATTAGTTATCATGTCTCTTGTGTCCGGTAATATCACCAGCTACAGTGCCCTTCACATTGCACTGCCGCTCGCCACACGAGACATTAGTTATCAAGTCTCTTGTGTCCGGTAATATCACCAGCTACAGTGCCCTTCACATTGCGCTGCCGCTCGTCACACGAGACATTAGTTATCAAGTCTCTTGTGTCCGGTAATATCACCAGCTACAGTCCCCTTCACATTGCGCTGCCGCTCGTCACACGAGACTTTAGTTATCAAGTCTCTTGTGTCCGGTAATATCACCAGCTACAGTGCCCTTCACATTGCACTGCCGCTCGCCACACGAGACATTAGTTATCAAGTCTCTTGTGTCCGGTAATATCACCAGCTACAGTCCCCTTCACATTGCGCTGCCGCTCGTCACACGAGACTTTAGTTATCAAGTCTCTTGTGTCCGGTAATATCACCAGCTACAGTGCCCTTCACATTGCGCTGCCGCTCGTCACACGAGACATTAGTTATCATGTCTCTTGTGTCCGGTAATATCACCAGCTACAGTGCCCTTCACATTGCACTGCCGCTCGTCACACGAGACATTAGTTATCAAGTCTCTTGTGTCCGGTAATATCACCAGCTACAGTCCCCTTCACATTGCACTGCCGCTCGTCACACGAGACATTAGTTATCAAGTCTCTTGTGTCCGGTAATATCACCAGCTACAGTGCCCTTCACATTGCACTGCCGCTCGTCACACGAGACATTAGTTATCAAGTCTATTGTGTCCGGTAATATCACCAGCTACAGTGCCCTTCACATTGCACTGCCGCTCGTCACACGAGACATTAGTTATCAAGTCTCTTGTGTCCGGAAATATCACCAGCTACAGTGCCCTTCACATTGCACTGCCGCTCGCCACACGAGACATTAGTTATCAAGTCACTTGTGGCCGGTAATATCACCAGCTACAGTGCCCTTCACATTGCACTGCCGCTCGTCACACGAGACATTAGTTATCAAGTCTCTTGTGTCCGGTAATATCACCAGCTACAGTGCCCTTCACATTGCACTGCCGCTCGTCACACGAGACATTAGTTATCAAGTCTCTTGTGTCCGGTAATATCACTAGCTACAGTGCCCTTCACACCGGAATATGTTTCCACACTGCTGCTTGGCGGCAGAATATCTGACACTGCGGTGGTTCCTACCTGGAAATACTAGAATTACCATTACCTCACTTTACAGGGACACCCAAGGGTAAAAGTACTAAATGTACGCGTTCCTTACATAGTTCACACAAATATAACTAGTATTCCTATAATCTTTAAACAATACGTGTACTATACTTGTGACGTCACAGGAGAGATGGGAGTCTATAAAATCTATGATAATTCAATAAATAAATGTCTGTAATAAAAAATAAACAATAACAAAATCAGTTGTAAAACGTGGTTTGCGCCGATTTGCCGTCTCGCTCACGTTTTCCTTTCCTTTCTCGCAGGGGTTGGTGTTGAGATGCATAAATATGGATGCGGCATATTCGATCGAATTTAAGTCTGTTCAATATAAATATAAATAAATAATACTAGCCCTTGTTTATGTCCCACTGCTGGGCACGGGCCTCCCCTCAAGATGAAGGGGCTTAGGCCATAGTCCACCACGCTGGCCAAGTGCGGGTTGGCGGACTTCACACGTCATTCGAAAGCTAATTAGGCTTTCTCAGACATGCAGGTTTCCTCACGATGTTTTCCTTCACCGAAAGCTAGTGACAATCGCACAGACGATGCGCACATGATTAATTAAAGAAATCAGAGGTGCGAGCCGGGGTTCGAACCTGCGCACCTTGTTTCCAAGGCAAGCGCTCGCCCACTGAGCTGTTACCGCTCAGTCTGTTCAATATTAAGCGCCAAATCAAATCAAATAAATATTCTGGGACAATTCACACACGGTCATCTGATCCCAAACTAGGCACAGCCTGTACTATGAAAACCAGACCACTGATATTAATACTTATATACTTTTTTTTTAATATATACTTAAATGAATAAATCATCGTTATCACCCGCCGATATACGTCCACTGCTGAACAAAGGCCTCCCCCTTAGAAGGGAGGGGTTGCCATAATCCCCACGCTTGGCAGGCGGCTTGGGGATCGCTGTTTAGCGATGTTTCGGCGGCGCTAAAGGGAGGATCCTCCGACCGAGCGAGGTGTGATGCTCGGCCAGGGCCGAAGCCCCCAACAGATGTTGTCGGGATGTTGTATATATTCTCCGAGTAGGAGAAACTTCGCTTGCACGATTCAGAAATCGGTGGCGCCATCTGTCTTGTTGTATGCAGTACTATTCGCTTCTTCCTCGCGTCACTGTACCACATGTGGCGTCATCTTGTGTCGAGTCGCCACAGCTGTATAGATGGTAGGTAATCCAATAAAAAGACGCTGCTGCCCGTCTTCTTGTTTTCCCTTAGCCGCCTCTTACGGATACACAACGGGAGGAGATGGGAGGGTGCTATTCTTACCCGGACACTCCACGGGATCTCTTTCTGTACGTAGGGTGAATTATCTATGAATCCTACCACGAATGATCGGGTACAGCTTTAAGCTGGCGCAATAGTGGTGTACCTCGAAGCGTCCGCATCAACGTAAAATGTATTAGGAGTGCAAGCATACTGCGATCCCCCAGCCAAGGCCAAGGCACGATGCACCTGGCAGTAGTAGGCCACACGATCTGACCTCTTGAGCCCGCGACCTCTGAGATCTTGTCTTTTTTCAATATATCTTGTTTCTTTAAATCTTTGTTTCTTTTTCTTTACCTGTAGCGTTAAAGATTTTGGGAAACAAAAGAAGAAAATGTCAGTAGAATTATATTGGGATATCGCGAGTTCAACTGCCAAAACAATGAAAAAACAACAGATAAACTCAGCAAGACGCTTTGAAGCCGCCTGCCAAGCATGGGGATTATGACCAGGCGCGGTCGCAGCCTAAGTTTTTGGGGGGGGTCATATTGGACAGGCCATTGGTCTAGGGCAATAGGTCGCGGGTGTGGGTTATGTATCTGTATAAATATGTATTTACAACCCCCCCCACACCCCTTCACTTTTGAAGATGCCCGCTACAACCCCCACCAAAGTTTGGCTGGAGGATCAAAACGAACAAGAAGCATATATTCAATGATGTCTCCGTGATTGGTAAGGTTTAAACTGGTAGCGATCACCGTATTGTAAGAGGGACATCGAATATGAATGTCAAGCTTAAAAGGTCTCGTCACATGAAGTCCACGCTTCGACCGGGATCCGCTTTAATCCTGAACCCCGAATACACAATCGTCTTTTTTTTTTTGACGCTGTGGAAATCTTCGAAAGATCCCGGGAGCTGTGGGGCTCGACCGGGGTATGTGGGATTCCTACCCACTAAAACCCCCGCGGCTGTCACATCGGCACATGAGAGGGGGGACCCCAGGGCTCTCTGGTGGGATCTGCACCAGGGTGCCCCTCAGTGCCTTGCCTTTGAGCCCGCCGCCAGGGGGCGCATTGTAGCCGGGAACCTGACACGGTACTCACGGGGACGGGGGTCGCAACTCCGCCGCCGTCCTCCTCGGAGTCACCGCCGTACTCAATGGAATACACAATCGTCTAGCCCAACATATAATGCATAACTGCGGATGAGTTAAACCATTGGTTGATGTAAACTGTCCACTCAGTAGGATCCAAGCTTTTTAGGACCCCACGCCACAAAAAGCTTCAGAATCTCACCGATACAACGATTAAGTTAATGGAAAACCGGATTGGGATAAGACTGCAATCTTCAGCTAATATGACAGAATATGACGAATCCAATAGACCAATCGCTGCTACACAACTTGCCTTCTACTAATATGGCATGTATTAAGAACATAATTGAGCGAAACGAAGGCTCTCAAGTGTTTGCAAAGAATTCATATATGTATTAGGTAAAGCCGAATGACCAAGCTGAAGATCGAAGATGGTAGTGCCATCTCATCAAAACCGGAAATATTGAGAGAGCTCGAGAAGTTTTATGGACAGTTATACACCTCGACACGGAAACCTATATTCAGCAGGGCTATTGCGTATCTTTAACCATCCATGTGACTATCAAGCTTCAGTTGGCCACCGAACTTTGATGTCAATCGAAAGTGTGATAACATTGGTATTACGTATGGCTTTCGGTGGATTTCTACCTACGTTGTGCTACGGTCACGCTCATCACTTGTCTTTTAGCCATCCCTACTTTTTTTATCGATATTCTGCGATCAAGTTGATAGGTGGTACACCGTTCCTACCGCGAGAGTACCTACATCGCGAAAAAAAATCTCCAACGATTCGTCTAAATGTCGACTTCACAGCGCCCCCACCATAGCCCCCAAGGATACACTCCAGCCAAATACTTTCTTTAGGTCACAAAAAAAGTTATAATCCTTCGAAAATAGTTGACACATTTTTACCTACGTTGATAATGCTTTTAGTCAACATTTAAAATAACCGGCTACCGACTAATAGTGTCGATCACCTTCAACAGTATAAAACACTGCTCCATATTAGTTGCTTTCACGATGGTCATCGCAACTTGGGTGACCATCAGTTTGATGTACACTTTACCAATTATAGGTTATCGATACAGAAACATATGTCAAATATGGTTTACGGTGATCATCACCGAGAATCAGTGCTCATGACGTCATTTCAGTTAGTCACTCAAGTTAGGCAATACCGAATGCACTAGCGGACTAACGGGGGGGCGGAGGGGGCGGTCCGCCCCGGGCCTCGGGTTCAGGGGGGCCTCCAATCTCCAAAACTTATTTATAATTATTGAGGTATTTCAGTACCTACTACGTATTAGAGAGTACATCATACCTAGATTATTTTAGAGTTCCGGCACTCAAATCTTGATAGCCTTTGACAATTGCATTTAGATTGATATGAGACAACTAAGTTTGTGCGTCGGAAGTCGGAACTCATAATGTTTGGTTGAAATAATTTAGCCGATACGGCCCCTTAATCTCAAAGACGGCCATAATGTTAGTGTTGTAAGTATTAGGCAATTTGGAGTTGGGGGCCTCATGATGCTCGTAACCAAAACACAAACGTACTGCAATGTATCTGTAGAACCTATCGTCTATCCAGCAGGAAATTTACACAAAATGTAGTGTTTGTGTAAATAGTAGAATGATAAGACAATAAATCAATTAGTGATGTGTAAAAGAAGTATAACATATACAAAATTTACAAATTTATTTAATACTAGCTGACCCACGCAGCTCCGCCTGCGCTATTTTTACGTTAACTAAACTTTGAATAACAGACATTCGCATCGAATACATAACCTCATTTTTTATAATCGGTTAAAAACTGGGACCCACTTTTTACTTGCTCTCCGAAGCACAGACCCGTTTAGTTCAAATGGCGTTAAACGGTCACCCATCTATTTAATGACCTTACCGAACGTTGCTTAACCCGATCGATTACAAAACCTTGATAAATACTCTCTATGAGTGTTCCCTTACTAATATTTATTATATTTTATAGAAAAATTGATAAAATCGGACCAAGCGTATAACCATGTACCCGTTTTGACTTTAATCCCCTCTCCCAAAAGAACCGTGCTAGATTACGGGATAAAAAGTATCCTGTGTCCTACCTCGTAGTAAGATCTCAAATCATGCCAAGTTTCATTTGAATCCATTCAGTAGTTTCGGCGTGATGTTCAGCCGTGATACAGACAGACTGACAGACAGACACACAAACAAAAATTTAAAAAATTACATTTTCGGCCTCAGTATCGGTTATAGATTGCCCTCCAAATATAATTTTCAAAATATCTTCAATGTACAGAATTGGACCTGTTACAGTTTTATTATAAATATTATAAGTATATTATATAGATAGAGTGCACACGGACGCACACGAGGCGTCCTTAAGACTGAGGATACCGAGTCACATTTCTATTGGACCCAAGGCGATGCGAGTTGCACCACCGCCTCGACTCGTCGTCTTGGTGTGGAGGGTCCTTCTGGGACATAACTATCTTACAGAAGGACCCTCCACATGGATTCCTCTGCCAATATAGTAGATACTGACAGAGCGTGGTTTAGTTGTGTCCAATCTGGCTGACATGGCTCCACCGCTCTAAGTTACACCACAATGATGGCAAGTCGTTGTCACTCCTCACCCTATCTCACTCATATAATCACTGAAACACTCATACCCAGATTCTCCAAGTGAGTCTACAGGTTGTTTGCTCAGGTTTCTGTCGCAGCCAGGCTTGGAAGACTAGCAGGACAACACTGACAACTCCCTTTGCTCACGTATGCTCATCAGAAGGCCATGAGCGTAATTGTTCAAGTGGGTGCCGTATCCGCCTCTGACTGGAGTTATTTGACCCTGAAAGCGCGCCAGGACTGTTTCGCCTCATACGGAACATTGCCCACCCTTATAACGACCCGGTCAGCCATGTTTCGCTGCAGGCTCATGGTCTTTTTAGACGGAACAAGGTTTGCTTCAAGGTTGCTTATTATCACTACAGCTCTTGAATACAATAATATGGTGTACATATAATGATTACAATTTTAGAGGACTGGGAAGTATCCTGATTGCTGAGACCTAATTGAACAATTCTCGCTTCAGATATGACACCTAAAATAAAGGATCTTCGAAAAAAGAACTGTCCGATCTTGTTGAAAAAGTTGATGATTGATGAAATGATTTTGAAGAAACGCACACTAAAAATCTAATTAATGCGTACTCTGCTCTTTTTCTATCTTTCTATATGCCTCTGAAACCTGGACATTCAAGCGTTCTTCGAAGATGGATGTATTGGAAAGGTGGTGTAGGCGCAGAATTTTAAGCATATCGTGGACCGAGCGTGGCACGAATGCATCTATTCTCGAAGAGCTTAAAATCAAGGAGTGACTTCTCACCGCCCACATCTATCGCTATTCGGCCCATACGACCAGTAGGTGCCATAGGTTAGTACTGTAGACAGTCATGTCTGCGTTACGCGTCGTCAACAACAAGAGAAAACTGAACAACCTATAGAGGCTTATCCTGATAAGCCTAATGGATGCCAAGAGAAGCAGAGGACGTATGTCGATGCGATGGGCAGAACTTTGAAAGCGGTTATGAGAGCGACGCTACGGGAAAGCATCCTACATAGAGCTCAAAATCAAACAACATAGAGACGAGTGGGGGCAAAAGTCTGCAAAAATATTGTCTGTTGACATTTATAACGTTTCTATCCTGTAAAGCATTTATGTCACTAGCACAACTAAGATGAATCCAACGACATATCACAAGTCTAAATCCATTGAGCCGTTCAGGCTATAGGCCGTGCCAAAGCAATAGAAAAACATACATACATACATACCCTCGAAAAACAGAGCCCTCTTTCTGGCGTAGTCCGGTAAAAATGCATCACTTTCTGACCGGGGGCCTCATTACTTTTTGCCGCCCCGGGCCTCCAACAGGCTTAGTCCGCCACTGACCGAATGCATCATTTTACAGTTATTTGATAGCCACTTAGCTGTGGTGATCATCACTTTAGTTGTCAAACGAGATCAGAACATCTCAGGACACCAGAGCCAAACTAACCCGATACCTCACCAGGGTCATCCGTCAGCCTGTACGAGATTAGAATGGTTCTGAAACATCAAAGCGCCAGATTACAGAATTACAACTACTGAAAGTGGGTAGAAAACCGGTCATTTTATTAATTCCGTCTTACGGAGATATACGCCAGAAGAATGGCACATGAGTGTGGTGGCAATTTTCTTCAAAAAAGTTATTAAGAATTATACGCCTATCTCATTCCTGAGCCACGGGTGCAAGCTGTTTTCGAGAGTCATTACGAAACGTCTTGACTTGAACGCAGGTTTGATGACTTCCAACTTTAGACTGCATTCACACGCTTCGCCAGTTTATACAGAAGACCGAGGAGTATAATCGGCCATTATGTCTAGCGATTATGGACTACGAAAAAGTTCACGATTCAATCAAAACCTAGGCGGTAGCCAGTGAAGCCACATTGACGGTATATCGAAGGGTTGAAGTGTTTGCACAGCGACGCTACCATGTCGATCCGACTACAGAATGAGAGTACAAAATCAATCCGATTGCAGAGAGGTGTAAGACAGGGAGTCTTTATTCCTCCGAAACTCTTCATGAACGCATTAAAAGACGTTTTTAAGCTCTTGGACTGAAAAAGGGATTTGGCATCTAATTCATATCTATCACTCACCTACGATATTGTACTTATTATGGCGGGGTCGCTGGAGGACTCAATACTATATGACCTCAGGAGCGTTTTCCAACGAAAGAAGAAGAAGATCATGGCTAATTAATGTCCATGTAGCACCCGTTCCGATAGTCGTTGGGAACGACACACTTAAATTTGTTAACCACTTTGTTTACCTAGGACAGACTATCCAGTTAAGTTAATCCAACTTCGACAAAGAGGTTCATCAACAACAACAACAGCAGCCGAAAAACCTTTACTGCTTAACAAAGACCTCCCCCATAGAAGGTAGAGGTTTCTATAATCCCTCAGTACAGGTTGACCTGTACCTCAACCAACAGAAAGAAGCTGCTGCCCGTCTTCTTGTTTTCCCTTAGTCGCCTCTTGCGGAAACCCAACGGGAAGAGATGGGAGAGTGCTATCTTACCAACAAAAAGACAAAGAGAAGAAAGAGGTTGTCAGAAAAATATTTAGAGGAGCTAAACCTTTCAGCCACTCTTCTAAATTGGTTGCTCTCATCCTTGTTTTTCAAAATTATTTTAATAACCTATATTTTTGATTTAATTGTTTTGGCGTTTCAAAGAAGGAAGTTAAATTTGTCGATTTGACGTGTAAGATTTTGGGATTTTGGGGGGGGTCATGACCCCTACGACCCCCCCTCTCGGACCGCCACTGATTATGACATCACCTCCCTTTTAAGGGGGAGGTTTCGTCTGATGATGATGATGATGATGGCCGAAAGAGCAACGCAAAAGTCAAATTGCTTTTCATTACAATTAAATATTTAGCAAATACAGTGAAAAAACAAACACGTTACTGCAATAACTTAAACCACATGTTGTTTACACTTTATTTTTTGGTATAACGGATAGGGTATAGTCTGTACGTAGTATTAACTCCCATATGTTGGTGGTTATTAAAATGTAAATAGAAGCTACTGCCATCTGTGTTACGGCAGAATGAGTATTTTGTGGTTACCGAAAATATAGTTTTAATGCCGATAGTTTTATCTAATAGGCATGATGACTAATTTTGAAAAAATACTCTATAATGTACTTACGGGTCTACGATTGCCGAAAATAATCATATTTTTGTATTAAATTTACAATTAATAGCAATATTTTCAATTTGTAAATTAAATTTTGAATTTCGTTCCAAAACGACGGCCGGTGCATGGCGCCATATTGTGACGTCACTACGGCGGTGTAAATAAACATCTGTCTAGGTATAAAAGTTAAAAGTGAATCATTGTATGAAAGAAAAAAGTTGAGATGACAGTTTGATAGTTGTTTATTTACACAGGATTGACGTCATTCACTCTGATCAGCGTTTATTACAAAATGGCGATTAGCTGTATTTGAGTAATTTATTTGCTTAAATATCATGAAAATCTGTCTATTATTATGAAAATGAGATGCATTTTTGGAATCAGTGCAATCTGTTCTAATATTTAAAACCACAGATTTATTGGTATTTTGTTGCAGTCATCATGCATATTGTGTAATTACGTTACATTTACCCTTGGGTGTTCCTGTAAGGTGAGCTAACGGTAATTCTAGTTTTACCAGTACTGTGTAGTACATAAAGCATTCAGCATTGACTCTTTTTCAGAATCTGCACGCATCTACAGTACTTAAAAATAAACATTGTTCACTACAATTCCTCAATTCGTGGTCTAAAAATAGCACAAGTAAACATTTTATTGCCGTGTCCAATAAGGAAGACAGCTACTCACATCTCGGACTCTAAATATCGAACCTCCGCGCGAACAGTCTGAGTGAAACCTCGACGGGGCCCGTACGCGTGCACCCCTCTGAATTTCCCAAAAAGGACCCCTAAAAAAACCGCTTAATAAAAAAAAATATTGAAAACAATTGACTTTAACTGTGAATATGTGTTTTTAACGTAGTGATTCGTTTTGTGAACCATTTACAATTTTTTAGTGAAAATATTTATGAGAATTATGTTTCAGTTATATTGTTTAATATAACATTAATGTGTTAGTTGCATATATATATATATAAACTTGGAGGATTGGTAAGTAGAATGTATATATTGTATATAAATAGCATTTTCTATTGTACCCACCCATTTCCTAACCTAAGTGCCTACTCACATATATTTCAGTGCGTTTCTTGATTGGTTTCTAGGTCAAAGGTAAATTCTTACTTTACAAATCTCAGGGATAATAATATGATTTCATTTATTACATACATATATATTATTATTTATATTATAAATTCAATTCAGCTCAGTCACACAACGAGCTATGGTCGGAGTTTCTGTGCGCGATAGAATCCGGAATGAGGAGATTCGCCGAAGAACTAACGTCACCGACATAGCTCTCAGAATCTGCAAGTTGAAGTGGCAATGGGCAGGAAACATCGCTCAAAGAACCGATAACCGATGGGGAAGAAAGGTTCTCTAGTGGCGATCATGAACCGGAAGACGCAGCGTAGGCAGGCCTTCCACTAGGTGGACAGGCGACATTGTGCGCGTCGCAGGTAACCGGTGGATGCAAATAGCCAATTGTCGTTCATTGTGGCGTGTGAAGGGGGAGGCCTATTTTCAGGAGCGGACGTATTACGGCTGGTGATGTGATGTGATTCAGTTCCATAAGAATATACGGAACGCAGTGTTACTAATTCAAGGCGCTTATAGTAATACCAAATTGCAAAGTAATTCCTCTTACAGTGCTATCTTCGTTACCGAAGGTTGGCAGTCATTGTGGCAATTTGTACCTTTGACACAGCAGCTCCAAAAGTGTACGTGTGCCTTTGCCAAACCATTCTCGAAGATTTTTCAACCAAGATGTTCTCCGCCTTCCCGGCTTACGAGCTCCCTCCCTGACATTTTCCTCGGACAACAATTTTATTTTTATTTTTATGGCAATTGTTTTGAACATTATGCCAATGTCAAGTTAAGAGGACAACTAGTTATAGTAACTCATATTAATTTTGGACCTCACATAACGTGGCCAAAGTATTCTGGTTTCCTTCTCTTAATAGTTTTCAGAATATCCCCTTTTTAACCGGCTTCAAAAGAAGGTTCTCTTCTTTCGACGCGTATGTATGTAATATTAATAAAAATGCGTAATACTCACATAATATTATGCTAGTCTATGTGGGCTTCTAAACAAATGTACCAAATCACATGAGTGTATGTATGTATGTATATAATATGTATGTAGGTTTGTCCCCCGACTTCTCAGAAACTATGAATCCGACTGCGGTATTCTTTTTGCAATATAAGTATTATATCTTTCAACTTAGGGAAGAGTACAAGTTTCATCAAAATCGGTTAAGCAGTTTAAAAGATATGCGCCCGGTTTCTGAAAGGCTATTCAAATGGATATTCAACTAACATGACTGTTAACTTGACAGCTTGTTCAAATCAATTCGGGTTTCTGAAACGTTAATTAGAAAAATTTACTAATCTATGATCATTTTAATTTAACATGAATAATATTATTTAAGTATGGCTACATTGCCTGTTTAGTTCAACATTTCATTCAATCGCTCATTCAATTCAAAGATATTTTAATCTGTAACCATAGATGGAAGATCTACAGGAGGGATGGACACTTTCTTTCTCATTCGCACAAGAAAAGAATGCATTTATATGGGTTACATGTGATAGAAAGGAACAGAGTATATTTTTGTCCTTCACCATGTGAAGAAAAAGCACCAGTGGTACCCCATAGACATAATATTTTTGATGGTCAAGCGGCTCCACACTCTTATTTCGTGGGCCTTTATGCCGCGCGGATGTGGAGTGCGCATTTCACTATTGTAAATTTCAAAAGTAGCAATTGTTAATACAATCTTGGTATTTTTGTTACAAAGGACCTTTTAGGGTAGTAGGGTGTACCAGGCTAATCACTAGAGTCTAGTGACTAGACTCTAGTGATTAGCCTGGTACACCCTATTGCTGGTCTAGTGACTAGACCATCCGGCCATTAAACCAAGAACCTTATGTTCGTACTGTATTAATTTCACTGTGTGATTTGGTATCACCACAGACTAACTAATATGATGCTACGTATCTCGCACGTCTTTATCACTTTCGTTTGTGTTTATGAGTATTGTGCGGCCCGGTTAATCTTATTTTTATTTCTAAGGATATAATAATAATAGAATAGTGCACCCCTACTATACACTAAATTGCTGAAAAATTGAAATCAAACTACTATTACGGTTTTTTTTTTTAAATAAACCGCGATAAAATCCGTAAAAGTAGTTTCATTTCAATGTGTAATATTCACGTAAGTAAAAGACAACATTATTTTTCTGAAAAATCCCAAAATATACACCAAAATGCTGGCAAAAGTTCCACGTGCTTGTTACTAGTGGTAATAAGTCAAACAATAAAAAAAGCAACAGATAATAATAATAATAATATCTTGGGACAATCCACACACGGTCATCCGATCCCAAACTAGGCAGAGCCTGTACTATGGAAACCAGACAACTGATACTAATACTTATATACTTTTATTTTTGTAAATACATACTTAAATAGATAAACAACACCCAGACACTTGGCGGGAATCGAACCCACGACCCATCGGTTAGCAGGCAGGGTGTCTGACCACTAGACCAACGGGCCCGCCCGAGATGAACTCAGCAAGACGCTTTGATCTCTAAGCCAAGCGTGGGGATTATGGCAACCCCTCCCTCCTAAGGGGGAGGCGTTGGTTCAGCAGTGGGCGACTTTTGGCAGCTGATGATGACTTCGGCTGGTGACAGGGACTTTGCAAGTATGTGCAAAGAGTTTTAGACTTATAGGGTTGAGCAATTGGTAGACTGGCAGCTGGGTTATTGCAGAAGGCTGGGGTCAGTTACTAACTAGCCATAATTATTTATGTAAGTAATTATTTTGCGGCAAGTGGTGACTAGCCACCAGTGGCGTGCACAGAGGGTAGCTAGGCAAATAAACTTATTCGGCTTGTTAACGCTATTAAATAAATGTATATTAGTATACTATTTTAAATATCCATAAGTTAGCAGATTCTATAGGCATATTGATTTGCATTTAAAAATTGTAATAAGATTATTCAGAGGGTCCATACACACAAAAAGACTTTGCCTACCCTACTATTTCTCTAAATAATCTTAATTTAAAAATATTTTGTACTGACATGGTATTAACATGATGTTTTTATATGTAAATGGATATGTCTGTAATGTTAGTTCATTTAAGGATATTTGTGGCATCACACTAACAACTAGCTTAGAGTAGGTACAGATAACTCGCAGATGTTTTTGCCTACTTTGCACGCCACTGCTAGCCACCCACTAGATACGCTCCCCAAATGATCGTCCTATGACGACAACACTAGTGTGGGTGGCTCAGGGGTGTCGAGAGGTGTATTGATGCTTAATTTTTGTACACACAATAACATTACAGGAAAACGGAAATATAGGAAAGAATAGTACAAAGGCACAGCTTATTTGTAAAGAAATTTCTTCCAGCAGGCCTGCGAGTGGAAAGTTGGAAGAAAGAAATGGGGCGTAGTGTGTATATGAAATATAAATAAGTAGCAAAATGTTTAATTTAAATACATTATTTAAATAAAATACATACAGACATAAATACATAATATAGTAAACATTAATATTACAAACATACTAATAAATAAATAACTATTACTATAGAATATACACTAATATACTAAAAAAGATAAATACTATACATATATAACAAAATGTCAAGATAAAGAAAGATAGTGCTCTTTAACTCGTCTTTTGAATTGTGTCACATTTACAGACAGACGTATATCCGGCGGAAGAGAATTCCATAAACGGACGGTATGCACAGTGAAGGAATAGGAATAAAAGTCCGTTTTATGGGAAGGGAATAGAAGGTTAGTAGGTACGGAGATGGGATCTGCAAGGAGAGTCAGGAGATCTCACAAAGGAAAAACGTTCCCGCAGATAGGAAGGGGATGTGGGATTATAAAGGATATTATAGAGAAGGCAAAGTATACGAGTGAGTGAGAGTGTGAGTGAGTGTGTTTATCCGAAGTTACTAGTGGCGTTATGCCCTTTAACACTTCCACCCCTGGAGCATATAGCTCTAATGACTCCTCTCCGGACGGCCAATTAAGACAAGCCAGAGCAGAGAGTCTTGCCCCTTCGGTTCCGTAGCCCCTTCGGCCGACGAAGACACGCCAATGTGTGGACCCTGACCAGCTCCTTGGAGCACTCGGAACCATGGTGTCGTTACGCACTAACAGGTCGCCATAACCTGCCCTGCATCTTATTATTACTTTTTCACAACACATATCTGGCAAAAGATGCTTTCAGTTAATCATTACTATCGACCTTTTGTAGAAACGACTTATGAAATTTTCAAAAGCCGACTATTTGGACGTATGCCCAGAAGCCTATATACATTTACCAATTTAAATTAGACTTCATATAGCTGCCAAAATGGATCTATACCAAAATGTTTAGCTATTAGTTCAACCAGTTGAACTAATTTTGTTCAATTATAATCTACGTTATTAGAGTTTTCTTTATATAACTTGGTAACGAGACTTATGAGCTCGCCTGATGAGGAGGAAGAAGAAGAAAAAACTTTATTAGTTACCAACAGTACATTGAAGGATGAAACAAAAATAAAATAGTAACTTAATGAGTACTTAGTGTTAGTGTGATTGTAAAACTCTATTTTTAAGATCACAGATTTCTGTGGCAAGTAGTTGTAGAATTGTGAACTTGTTGAGGGTATGCTCTCAAACTCAAAATTCTTACTGAGTACTATTGCCGGATTCAATCATTGGTACGGACAACTCCATACATGGTGCAATGTTATAAAATTGAATGTTTGTTACAAACATCATAATAACTTTATGATGTTTTTTAAAACTAACAAACTGGAAGGTTATATGTTATGAATTGGTTGTTGTAATGACATTCAATGTGGCTGGTCGTATTTAAGGCGGAATCGCATCGTATTCTGTTCAGAGCTATCAGACACCGGTCTCGCCGGCGAGGCCGAAGGGTTGTACGCATGCGACCTCAACGACGTGCATCACCCCACTGAGTTTCTTGCCGGTTCTTCTCAGTGGGGGCGCGTTGTGAACCGGTGGTAATCTCAGCCCTCTCTCAAGCGACAGCCCAAGCCGAGGCCGTGCCTCCCTGAGGTGCCCTTGAGCTCGTCGCTACTTCTGCCGTTAAGGTTAGAGCGCTTTAAGCGCTCGCCTCCTATTGTCCGGTGAAGCTGTAATGGCCATCTGCGGCCAAAAAGAAAACATCTGTTCAGTCCATTGAGTATATAATCACTACGTGGTTCAGTCTATCTGTGCGCGTGGTCGAATAAAGACTTGCCAAGTGCTTCAGTGTTTTACTCAGAAACTATAACTAACAGTAGTTTGCCACGAAAGAGTCCCAACTCAGCATAAAGCGGCTTGCTTGCTAGCCGCGCTGGTCTTCCGTTGGAACCCCCACCCCACGGACTCTCCACCAAATACCACACCCACTGCCCACTTCCATGGTAAGCAACACGTCTACCTAATGTCTTCTTGTTCCATACGACCACAGCGGCCAACCATTCACAAGACCAACCAACTCCGCGGGAGATATTATAGTGCACGCGTGCTTGCGTAGACACGCGTGCACTCTCTCTTCCTTTACTCTCACAATACGATGGGACGGAAGACCGACACGACCGAGAGAGGTAAAGCACAGGACCGACTTGTTACATGCCCATCCGACGCATGGAGCATCTAACTTTTCAGACAGTCAGGTGATCGGCCTCTTTTTTTTACGGGGAAACCTTCAAAGGGTTGTTGCTGTCCCCGGGAGCTGTGAGGCTCGACCGGGGTATGTTCCCACATGCCCACTTTCTTTTCGTTATTACCCACTACAACCCCCGCGGCTGTCGCATCGGCACATGAGAGGGAACCCCAGGGCTCTCCGGTGGGATCTGCACCAGGGGCCTCTCAGTGCCTTGCCTTAGAGCCTGCCACCGGGGGCGCATTGTAGCCCCCGGGAACCTGTCACGGTGCTCACCAGGTACCTCAGATTCGCCGCCGTACTCAATGGATGGCCTAGGGCCCACACCCTGCCTTCGGAGTCGCTGGACGCTCGGGGTGTGGGCCCTTTGAGCGTCCATTGAGTACGGCGGCGACTCCGAGGAGGACGGCGGCGGGGTTGCGACCCCCGTCCCCGTGAGCACCGTGACACGTTCCCGGGGGGCTACAATGCGCCCCCCGGCGGCGGGCTCAAAGGCAAGGCAC
Source organism: Furcula furcula (assembly GCA_911728495.1). NCBI lineage: Eukaryota > Metazoa > Arthropoda > Insecta > Lepidoptera > Notodontidae > Furcula > Furcula furcula. The sequence goes on along the minus strand of OU452268.1, from coordinate 7,493,688 downwards.
TGAGAGGCACCTGGTGCAGATCCCACCGGCGAGCCCTGGGGTTCCCCCTCTCATGTGCCGATGCGACAGCCGCGGGGGTTTTAGTGGGTAAGAATCCCACATACCCCGGTCGAGCCCCACAGCTCCCGGGGATCTTCCAAAGATTTGCCCCGCGTCAAAAAAAAAAAAAAAGGGCCCACACCCTGAACGTCCAGCGACTTCGAAGGTTGCCCGTTGTTTATAGTCCCGGGATCAGGGCTGGCAGGTGATCGGCCTGAATTATCCTAGCCAGTAAGAAACAGCTACACAAAGTTTGCACCCGGGGATTTGAACCCGCGACCTACGAAAGCAAGCGGTTTTCCGTTGTACCACGGAGGTTGCGCCTACCAAGAGGCAGATAATCTTGACTTTTATGGAATTTTTGGACGTTTTTAGGAAGCTGAGGAAGCTTCCTAAAAACGTCCGTTTCTTTCTATTGGACTCAATAGTTTGTCCCCAGCGTTGCCAGATCGGCCCCTGAGGGGCGGCGGCCTTTGAATCTCCGATAGCCATTCCATTCAAAAAATTGGTACGGTGGACAAATTCCGATGTATTAGCGTGGCGTATAGAAAGAAATATTATAGATATACACACATCAAAAGTGTCTAGGGATCAACATATATTTTTGCAATAACATTTCTCCTGATTGATATTAATTAAAATTTTCTTTAAGGATTCATCAAATAAAGTGTTTTCGTTTGTCACAGTAACGATAAACCAAGTCACCTTTGCATTAATAAAGAAATTTGCCATTTTCCTAATAAAGGGATTTTTGACATTTGAACCACTAACACAAAAGTTCGAAAAAAAGACTGAAATAACAGTTTTCTTTAAAATTTTATTGGGTAACTTAAACAATTAATAATCCGTGTTTCTACCGCGAACACTAACAACACAAGAACATCGGTTTGGCATACTCAAAATGAGTTCATCCAAATCACGCTGTGGAATGGCCGCCCATGTTCGTTGCAACAACAAAAAAAGGTCTTCTTGCGACTGGATACCCTCCATATTCGGCAGAGCTCTTCTCTGTAGCATATCCCATGCATGCTCAATCGGGTTCAAGTCTGGCGACTGAGCAGGCCAGGGCAGGACATTGATGTTAGCTGCGGCGAGAGTCTGTCTTACAACTCTTGCGGTGTGCGGTCGTGCATTATCATGCATTAACTGAAATAAGGGACCGATTTGCACTTGTAGAGGAACGATGACGTCTGATACAATCGTCTCAGCATAAATTTGAGCGTTGAGGTTGCCTCTGATCCAAATCAACTCAGTTCTTCCGCCGATCCAAATACCCGCCCATACCATGATGGTTCCACCACTATAAGGATGGACTTCCTGGCAGGATTTTAATCGCTGTTGGCGTCCAGGGGTTCTCCAGTGTCGTATACGTCTTGTATCCGGTCTCATACCAAAACGAGACTCATCAGAAAAGCACACGAAACGCCATTGTTCTTCTGCCCAATTTCTGTGTTCAAGAGCCCATTGATATCGAATCCTACGATTGTGCATTGCTATAGGTGGTACCCGTAGCGGTCTTCGGGAATGAAGGTTCACTTCATGCAAGCGGTTTCTGACTGTTTGGTCGCTAATTAAGTTCCCTGAAGAGTGATGAAGCCTCACGGCTAACATCATGGCAGTTATTGTTGGAGCTCTTCGAGTTAAGATTTGAATATATCGGTCTTGTCTCCGTGTGGTGCAGCGATACCGTCCTCCATGGCGCTCAGCCACGGTACCACTGCTTCGGTAACGTGTCCAAAGTCGACTGATAACACTCTGACTTGTATTCAGAGCTAAAGCCACAGTACGTTGCCGGGAACCATCATTCCCACGGCTCTGAGCATTTCTTCCCTGATTAAATGACGTCGCCGCTCCATAATAACGTTGGTTTTAATCAGTAGTAGGGAAACAGTAGCACTAATAATGTCTTCAATGCGTTGTATGTTTTTATAGGGAAAATATTGACAGCTGATTTTCATCTTTTACTCGAATTTGATTCACAGTTCCTGATTCAAATTATGAAATGCACCAAAAAGGATCCATATAAATTTATAAAATCATAAATTTATTACAAAGCCACATCTCAATCTCAAGAAATCCGCTCAAAAATGCTTGATCCCTAGACACTTTTGATGTGTGTACATACATACTTAAGTGGAATTTATATATTTCCAACTCCTCCTATCTAGTACCATTTTAATTAAATTTGTTGCGGGTTCCAAGACAATTTAGCGTTCCCCTGGGACTCGCCGAGGGTCAAACCTCGGTGTCTTCAGTGGTGACCACTGTAGATCCTGGCTGACAGGAGTAGCAGTGGTGGGAATTAGTGAAGGGATTAGTCCCAATTAAAAATACATAAATTCAAAAGCGTAATTCTCCTTCGGACGCAGTTGGCAATTCTTTTTCAATGCCGGCCTTTCGGGCATTTTTTTTTTCATCTGCTGGTATCACTGGTGATACCTCCAACACAGACAGGGTGTTGTTGTGTTGATAATAAGACCTCCAACACATGATGCTTGTAGATAATAAGCTATAGCACAGCACTTCAATCTATTGACATTCCGTCGTGTAAAGCTCTTATGATGATATCTGAATTTTAAAAAAATATTTATTTAAAACCCGAGTACTGCTTACATAAACAAACAACCAGGAAAATTCAATATCAACTGCTACGGCGGCCATTTTGAATATTTTGACAACACCGTGATGAGTTGTCAAATAATCCCGCCATCATTAGATTCCCATTAAATACCTATTACCATGGTTAAACGTTATTTTACGGCGATTAAAGAAGATCAACACTCAACTGACAATTAGGTTAGGTATATTAACAATCACGAATCATTTGCACCTCTCATAAGTTTAATATTGATTATCGCGTACTAAAAGAACATACAAACATATATTCACGCCTTTTTCCCGTAGGGGTAGGCAGAGCCCATGGGCCGCTTTTCGCCCCCGTGAGAAACGAGACGTGATGGGTGGCGAACCACATCGCCGCCATTTTGGTTAATTAGATTATTTTATGATTAACCATTGCGTTCTCACGGATAACGAGGGAAAGGGAAGGATAGGTGGTGTAAAAGGAAATAGGAAAAGTAGGATATTACCACACAGGAGGGCAAGGGATGGGACAGTAATAGCTAGGGAAGCCGGGGTCGCATACCCGTATACTATACCACAACTACCGGACAGCTAAGTTGGGATGAGTATCCCACGGCTTCAAAAAAACATATGTACGTATTTAAGAAAGCTATAGACTTCGTCTGACTGTCTGTCTGTCACACCTATACAGGGTGTAAGGGACATCGTACCGAAAACCGATACCAGGGATCCAGTACATGATTCTGAACACTCTAGTGTTGAAATTTTTCATCGGCTTTTTCATGATTTTCCAAAAAAAAAACACTTTTTTAAAATAAAACTAGTATAATATCATTATTGGTATAATAATAAAGCATAATTTTAATTTAAAAACAATAAATTACTTATTTGTGGAAAATTTATTTAATTATTTATTTATTTATTCTTTATGCACTAAAACAGTACATAGGCAATTAATTAATAGGCAATTAACTATTATTATTTTAGAAAATTAGCCCAGATTAGCCAGGAATAGCACCAGCTGACACAGACTTCAATATATTTTCGTTATTTTATGCTTTTTACATAATTTACTTACTTTGAAGTCGGTTTTTTTTTTAAATTGTTTATTTAACAGTTTTTAGTGACTTATATTTTAGTAAAATAGGTATCAGCACTATCACGCAACTCGAACGTCTACGTTACAGTAACTTACTGAAAACATAAAAAGTTTATATCTCTTAAACTACTGGACCGATTTTGATGAAACTTGTACTCTACTCTAAGTTGAAAAATACTCTATTGCAAAAAGAATTTTTGAAATCGGACCTGTACTTTCTGAGAAATCCGTGGACAAACCTAGATACATACATACACTCATAAAATTTGGTAAATTTGTTTAGAAGCCCACATAGACGAACATACTATATTAATACGCATTTTTATTAATATTACATACATACGCGTCGAATAGAGAACCTTCTTTTTGAAGCCGGTTAATTACTTTAATACGTCCAAAGATGTTATGGAACCCTCGGTGCGCGAGTCCGACTCGCACTTGACCGGTATTTTAATTATTTTATGCTATTCACAAGCTCAATTATGACCGCCCGATTAGGCGGACATAGTCAAATGCGTGGCTTAAACAATGTCATAAAAATAAAAAAATAAATTAACTTAACTAATGCCCAGCTCTGGGGTCACCTGTGGTGTCGACCAATCTTTTACTTAGAGATCTAGTTTCTGAGAAATCCGTAACCAAATCTACATACATCGAATATAGAAACTCCTTTTTGAAGTCTGTTAAAAATATCGCTAATTTCTTACGACGGGTTTTTTTTACTTCTAATATCATTGGTCGGGGGTTAAAAACTAAAAGCTGATATGCAATTCACAAACAAATACGCCCCTAATGGGGTGTGATGTCACGACCCCATGTAACCCCACGGGACCCCATACAATGCATGATTGAAGCAAATTACAGCAAAAACCCATGCTTATTGAATTATCATCATAAATGCACCCTTATTGCGCACTTGGTAGATGAATTTGAACCGTAATCGAGTTAGGTTTGAGTTCACAATGGATTGTATGTTGAGTTTTAAATTTTAAATCCTAGTTTGTTATGACATCGATCATAAAAGAGAATAGATATTATCAGCCTGTATTGCCGCGGGGGTTTAAGTGGGTAAGAGTCCCACATACCCCGCTCCCGGGGACTTTTTGAAGATTTCCCCCGCGAAAACAAAAAAGGCCTCTCCATTCTTAAGTAGTCTTCGCTCAGCGAACTATGGACTGAGCTATGCTTGGCTTTCGAAAAAGAAACGAAATAATTCGCCAGAGAACCAAAGTTAAGTTCAACGGATTACCAAGCTGAAGTGGCAGTGAGCTGGTCATATTTGGCGCAGAACTGGTGCTCGTTGGGGAAGACTGGTTCTGGAGTGGAGACCACGAACTGGAAAGCGTAGCGTAGGACGCCCTGTGACCAGTTGGAGTGATGATATACACAAAGCAGTTGGCAGTGACTGGATGAGGGGAACCGAAGACCGGGCTCAATGGCGTGTATTGGGGGAGGCATATAGTCGAATTATTAATTCACTGGAGTAAACTGACGTTTACTGTGTTACCAGTTTCTGATATAAAAAAATAGTGAAGAGACAAAATGATTCTTTTGATCACTTAGTCAGTAGTCGTGAGCAAAAGAAACATTCGTGCACTCAAACCAGAAGTTAGAAGCCAAATGGTAAATAAGATGACGGCGTGTATATGGCCAAGGCCAACTCGACCGATTTGGTGTATGTGATGTTTTTAAGATACAATTATAGCCCATGCAGCCTTGTTGTTCATCAATTTCACTAGATTTACTAACAGTAATCTGTATTTACAACTAAATATAATTTCTTGCGTTAAAGAACACATAGCTGATGTGAAACACCGACGCTGTACGAAGTCTGCAGTATGTGAACACGTTCAGGATCGCACCCACCATTATATTAGATTTGATAAACCACAAATCCTCGCAAAAGAACACCGATTCCTGCCTAGGATGATTCGTGAGGCTATTGAAATCAAAAAACATCCTAATTTCAATAGAGAAGATGGTTGGGTGTTACCACCGGCTTGGGATCCTGTGATAAATATAATTAAATCCAATATCAATCAATCAAAACACTGCACGGCCTCAAGATACTGTAAACTCTTACTGCGTAGATCGGACCAACAATAATAACTAAGAAGACCTGAGGGTACACCGGCATAATTGTGACATAAGGACGTTCAACATCTCAGTCCTCCCGTGACCATGGGTGCTGCAAAGCATTCGAAACGTCGGGATAGTAAAATCAATAAAGTAGTAGTAGTTTAATTTCAATGTGTAATATTCGCGTAAGTAAAAGACAACATTAAATATAATTTCTATTAAAAATCTAGTATTAGTTATGTTACCATTAACTTTGAGCAAGTGATTGAATCACTATAGAATGGGAACATCACTACTAATATTAATATGGCAAATACTATTTTACAAAGTGACATTATCAAGTGTCAGTTTACTCCAGTTTACTCCAATTTACTCCAGTTTACTCCAGTGAAGTAATGATTGAACTTTATGTCCAGTAGCGAACTGATGGTTGTAAAATAACTAAAGTTACGTTTGACGAGCGGCAGTGCAATGCAGCTGTCCATAGGGCGGCACGTCGCTTACCATCAAGCGAAAGATCAGCGTGACTTGCCACTAAATTGTTAAAAAAATACTAATAAGTAGTTCTTTTTTTCCCTTAATCTTAGAGTCCCCATACCCCAAATGGTATCCTTTATTACGTTAGCGAGGTAAGTGGGCTTCATAAAATTGGGTAGGGCTTCGCCCCAGGGGCCCGTCGCTTCGTTCCCGATATATTGAATTTGAAGTTGAAAAGAAAAACCTTTAGTGTTTTAGCCGAAAAAATAAACTATATTGTAATGGATTTAAAAGATCAAACTAGCTGACGCGCGCTGCTTCGCCCGTGTTTTTTTAACTGTTTTTATGAAATTTCCCAATTTCCCTTTTTAGAGTTCCATACCTAAAAGGTAAAAAACTCATGGTGTAAAGTTGTAATAGTAGTTTATGCACCAAGGGGATAAAGAAGTGTCTTATGTCACGGGCGTGAAATTGAATCTCGAGCATAACGAAGGATTCTAGTAACTCCCGAGCGTAGCGAGGGAGTATAGAGTTAACTCCCGAGCAAAGCGAGGGAGTTAATACTAGAATCCTGAGTACAACGAGAGATTCAAGCTCGCCCAAGATAAAGACACATTTATCCCCGAGGAGAATATATTAATTTTCACACCTACTGCGAGGTAATGAAATACAAATAGTAGGAAGAGATTGCTTAGGTTATCTGGATGCGATAAGGCCACCTTTTTACATCATCAACGTATTGATCAATTTACATGTAACTTTTGGTGTTAAATCTCAATGGTACAATGAAGTATATTTATTATTATTAAATACTTACTGCTAGAAATAAAATAACATGAATACACCGATTTCCAGCGTTCGCGCCCACACCTACTGCGAGGCGAGACAGTAAAATAAAAATATAAACTAAAATACAGACTAAAATACAAACTGGTAGAAATAAAATAATATCAACAGCGTTAGCGCTTTCTTTTTATCTATTTTTTTCTTTTCTATAACCTAGAACAAGGTTCGGCTCCAATTCGGCTCCTGGCGCTCGGTTCGATTTTCAAATGTATGTTTTTCGTGCAAGTCTTTGCTTATAGAGAGTGGTATATTATACTGTAAAGAGTCTGCGTGGTAAAAAAATATATGACGTTCGTAATTCAAATTACATTTTAATGAAAAATTTGCTTCGGCCTAAAACCATAAATGGAAAATGTCAACAATATAATGAAGCACTGGCTTAGGCCTAGCTACAAATTGATTTATTACGAGATTACTTATGACGATGCTGTATGAGCTAGAACCCTTTGCCTTCCCAATTAGGGTCAACTAAAGGACAAAAAAAAACAAATCACATTATTACCCGAGGGAGTTTAGTACAACATTATTACCCGGCTAGACTATAGGGATATAATGAGGTACTTTATGTCATCTTTATATGACACATAATGCAACATTATCGAGCAGGTGGTGTGAAAATGATATTATTACTGTAATTTTCATAGAAAACTGTATTAAACTAATTCTCAGATTTCATGTTATTCCTGTTTTTTTTTTCAGATAAAGATCGCTCAGGATTGTTTGCAGTAAAAGGCGGTAAGTACATACATTGTTTCTTTTTTGTCCGTGTATCACCTTTATCAACTGGTGTATGCAAATCATTGATTGATTGTTTGATCATCTATCTATACTTATAATAAAACTGTAACAGGTCCAATTCTGTACATTGAAGATATTTTGAAAATTATGTTTGGAGGGCGGGCATTCTATAACCGATACTAAAGCCAAAAATGTTTTTTTTTTTAATTTTTGTCTGTTAGTCTGTCTGTCTGTACCTCGGCTGAGCATCACGCCGAAACTACTGGATGGATTGAAACAAAACTTGGCATGATTTGAGTTAATACTCCGAGGTAGGACATAGGATACTTTTTACTTTTACTTTTTCCCGACATTCGGCACGGTTCCCTTGGGAGAGGGGACTAAAGTCAAAATGTGTACTTGGTTATACGCTTGCTCCGATTTTAACAATTTTTCATTATAATTATAATAAATATTTGTAAGGGAACACTCATAGACAGTTGTTAACAATGTTTGGAAATCGATCAGGTTAAGCAACGTTACGTAAGGTCATTAAATGATGAGTGACCGTTTAAACTAAACGTCTCCGTGCTACGGAGGGCAAATACAAAGTGGGTCCAAGTTTTTAACCGACTTTAAAAAAGGAGGTTTTGTATTCTATGCGAATGTATATTATTGAAAGTTTAGTTAACGTAAACACAGTGCGGGCGGAGCTGCGTGGGTCAGCTAGTGTTTCAATAATTGTGCTTCAACGATTTTCATTTTTCAACTATTCAAATTCGACCCCGTGACAAATATACCTGTGGGGTGTCCAACACCCCCCCATCTCCTCCCTTTGTGTGTCCGTAAGAGGCGACTAAGGGAAAACAAGAAGACGGGCAGCAGCGTCTTTCTATTGGATTACCTACCACCTAAACTGCTATCCCAATGCCACCTGCCAAGCGTGGGAATTATGGCAACCCCTCCCTTCTAGAGGAAGGCTTTTGTTCAGCTGTGGATGAAGAATCGAGAACCTCCTCCTTTTTTGAAGTCGGTTAAAAAGTACTGGCCGTTTCCTGAGGCCCGAGTGCATTCGTTTTATAAACTATACGTACCAATCCCGTAAGTGAGACGTCCATATAAACTACATGGAGAAACGCTAACGCAGTGGTTACGTGTTTTCAGTAAAACGAATACGTTAAGGCCTCTGAAAATGTCAGGATACTGAAAAGTAATAATAATAATGGGAGACATCGCCATGACTTATGCCAAACAAATGTCGATAAGGAAGCATCGAACGCATGGCTAAGTTGAGGCGATCTCTTCCCGGAGACTGAGGGCTTTATGATTGCCATCCAGGATCAGGTCATCGAGCCTAGAAATTACAGAAAACACATCATAAGGAATCTTTCATCTGATCCGTGGAGAAAAGGTAACAGTGCTCCAGAGACAATCCAACACATTACAGGTGCTTGCAAATCCATAGCCCAGACAGATTCCAAACACCGACACGTCCAAGTTGCCAATATAATTCACCAAAAAATAGCTCATCGATATAATCTAGTAGACTCCGTAGTACCCTATTATAAATACACCCCCAATGTTGTATTCGAAAACAGTACCACCAAACTATATTTTGAAAGCGCCATTCTCACTGATCGAACGATCCACTACAATAGACCAGACATCACCCTCATCAACAAAACCGATAAAATTGGATACTTGATCGATATAGCTGTGCCAAACACTCATAATTTGCAAACAACAATATCCGAAAAGCTCACGAAGTACACCGAGCTCAAAGACGAAATTACTCGTCTCTGGTACCTACAAAAAGTAACCATAGTCCCAATAGTCATTTCTACGACCGGGGTCATACCAAAACAGTTGTTTACACCAGTCTCTCAAAACCCTTAACCTACCACCAAACATCCTATTACATCAATAAGCCGTCATTCTGAACACATGCCGTTTGGTTCGCAAATTTTTCCAAACTGAACAGGAGAGGCCTGACCCAATTCCTCAACCAACTACACACGTCCCACCCCCTGATGAACACTTGGCTTAGGCCCGTGCCATCAGGTATACCGGTTCATTTGCAACCGAAATAAACTAAAGTTTAAACTAAAATAATCTATATTAATAAAAGAGCAGGGTGTTTTCTAGGAATCACGATACAGCAAAAACCATATAACCTAGAATCTTGAAATTTGGAACCAACATTATTCAAATAGTCTAGGTGAACAATAAGAACGGGTTTTTCGAAATTTCATACCTAAGTGGGTCAAATGGGCTCCCAAAGTTTGTATGGAAAAAAAATTTTTTTTCGTCACACGGACATGAAACTTTGTCAGTGTACTAATCAAAAAAAATAAAGAAACACGTGTATCACACTTTTTGAACATCGACCCTTACAGGGATTTTACGATGGTTTTTGAGTATGCAACACGGAAAAAATATTTCATACTGCATTGCTGAAACTTTGCGAATACATGAATCAAATTATAGCAATCCAAGTAAAAATAATCATTTTTTGAAAACCACCTCTTAAAGGGGTCCAATTGGGGTCCAAAAAATGTTTGTCGACCTACAGTCATAAAACTCAGTTTATATATTGCACACAAAAATCTAAGAAACTTATTTCCAGCATTTTTTAAAAAACTACCCCTAAGGTTTTTTAATGGGGTTTCAAAGTTTGCACAAAGAAGGATTTCCATTTCATCCTATGATGCATCTAGAGTAACGAAACTCGGTAAACAAACTCAATACAACAATTGAAAAAACTAATTTTGATCATTTTTGTTAAATCAACCCCTAAGTGGGTCAAATGGGCTCCCAAAGTTTGTATGGAAAAAAGAAAATTTTCGTCACACGGACATGAAACTTTGTCAGTGTACTAAACAAAAGAAATAAAGAAACACGTGTATTACAACTTTTTGTAAATCGACCCTTAAAGGGGTTTTAACATGGTTTTTGAGTATACAACGTAAAAAAAAACATACTTACTGCATTGATGAAACTTTGCGAATATATTTATCAAATTATAGTAATCTATGTGTAAATAATCATGTGTTGAGAATCAACTCCGAAATGGGTCCAATTGGGGTCCAAAAAATGTTTTTCGACCTACAGTCATAAGACTTAGTTTATATATTGTACACAAGAATCTAAGAAACCTGTTTCCTGCATTTTTTGAATAGCAACCCCTAAGGTCATATCAAGGGGTTGCAAAGTTTGTACAAAGAAGGATTTCCATTTCATGATATGATGCAGCTAGAGTAACGAAACTCAGTAAATAAACTCAACACAACAATTGAACAAACTTATTTTGAGCATTTTTGTAAAATCAACCCCTAAGTGGGTCAAATGGGCTCCCAAAGTTATTACGGATTTTTTTTTCATCACACGGATAAGAAATTTAGTCAATGTACTAAGCCAAATAAATTAAGAAACACAGTATCAAATCTTTTTCAAATTCGACCCGTAAAGGGGTGTTAGCATGGTTTTTGAGTATGAAACGCGGAATAAAATATCATGCTGCGTTGATGAAACTTTGCGAATACATTTATCAAACTAAAGCAATGATTGTATAAATAATTATTTTTTGAAAATCAACTCTTAACGGGGTCCAATGGGGGTGCAAAAATGATTGTCGACCTACAGTCATAAGACTTAATTTATGTGTTGCACACAAGAATCTAAGAAACCCATTTCCGGCATTTAGCGAAAAACAACCCCTAAGGTCATATAATGGGGTTGGAAGTTTACACGTAGAACGATTTCCATTGAATGTTATAATGCAGCTAGAGTAACGAAAATCGGTACATAGACTCAACAAAACAGTTTAACAAATTTATTTTCACCATTTTTCAAAAATAAACCCCTACGTTGGTCAAATGGGGTATCAAAAATACCATGAAAAAAAAAATATTCATAGCACACGGACACGAAACTTTATCAGTGTACTGATAAAAAACACGTGTATCACATTATTTTTTTAAATCAACCCTTGAAGGGGTTTTAGCATGGTTTTTTTTTTGTCCTACAGTCACAGGACTTATTTTATGCATTACACATAATAATCTAAGAAACTTATTACAGACATTCTTCAAAAAACAATCCCTAAAGTCATTTTATGGAGTTGCAAAGTTTGCATGAAGAAGGATTTTCATTTTAGCTATAATGTTGCTACAGTCACACAACTCATTAAATAAACTCAACATAACAACAAACAAATTTTCTGCATTTTTCGGAAATCAACCCCTAACTGGGTCAAATAGGGTATCAAAGTTTGCAAAAAAATATTTTTCATTACATGGACACAAAACTTAGTCATCAAAAGAAGTTGAGAAACACGTCTGACACATTTGATTTGAAAATCAACCCTTGATTGGGTTTTAGCACGGTTTTTGAGTATGAATTCGGAAAACCGATGACTGATGACTCGGCGGATGCATTTATGAAATTAAAGAAATCCATGTGCAATTTTTTTTTATTTGATTCCCAATAGGTGTAATTGGGGTCCAAATCCTTTTGTTTTACCCTACGGTCACAAGACTTATTTTATGTATTGCACATAATAATCTAAGAAACCTGTTTACTGCATTCATCGAAAAATAAAAACCCTAAGATCAATTAATGGTTTCAAAGTTTGCATGCAGAAGGATTTCCATTTAATTTATAATACAGCCACGAAACTCGGTAAATAAACTCAACACAACAATTTAACAAACTAATTTTCAGCATTTTTAACGGACTTCAAAAAAGGAGGAGGTTCTCAATTTGTCTGTACATTTTTTTTTCTATGTATGATCGCGCATGATTCTGACAATTATGAACCGATTTCAAAAAATCTTTCTGGTACGGATAGGCCACTCCACTGATTGGGTCCCATAAAAAAAAATTACTTAGGAATAAGCTCCTGAAAAAATAAAATTAGCGACTTAGAAAAAAACTGTAGGAATGTCTAAAAGATGATGTTTTTATCGCTTTTTAAGGACGAAAATCGTCACACTCTGGCAAATATGTACCAATTTCAATGATTCTTTTTTATGCGAAAGAAGGACCACTGTAATGAATATGTATAACTTTTATCACAACTGGATAATAACTTCCTTTAGAACCATGATTGATGTGGAGGAATTTATCTGGTAAAAAAAGGAATATATACAGACGAATTGAGAACCTCCTCCTTCTTTGAAGTCGGTTAAAAAAACATGGAACTGATGTTCTCCGTTACATTACTCTGACAAATATGAACCGATTTCGATGATTCTTTTTTTATTCAAGGGAGTAAACTACTGTAATGATTTCATGCAAATTTCATTAGGACCGGATAAAGTGTTCCTGAAGAAAATATACACAGGAGGTACGTCAACATCAACTTCAATAACACGCGTTACGATCCGGTGGTAGTTGTAAAAAATGACAATATGTAAGAGCCCCCGTGAGGCCTATGCATAATAAAGAATTTTGAATTTGAATTTGACTTAAATTATTTTATGCTTTTTAGTGTTGTTGAAGTTGGTTCACTTTTTTTTGTTGTGTCGTGTGCAATATTTTATTTGAAAATCAACCCGTGGGACTAATGAGGTACCAAAGTTTGTATGTAAGAAAATATTTTTTTCAGACCCGAAACTTTGTCAGTGTACCTACTCATCAAAAAATTGAGAAATACGTCTAACACATTTGTTTTGAAAATCACCCTTAACGGGGTTTTGGCACGGTTTTTGAGTATTGAATATACGCGAAAAAAAAAAACATGTTGCACTGATTACACTGCGGATACATTCGTCATATTGAAGCAATCCATGTTATTTTTTTAAATTAACCCCTAAAAGCGTTCAATTGAATTCCTTCCAAAAAATATTTTATTCCTACACCCACATGACATATTTTATGTACCTACTGCATACAAGAATCTTGAATAAACTTATTTCCAGCATTTTTCGAAAATCAACCGCTAAGGGCATCTACCAATGGGGTTACCAAATGGTTTCCACTTAACAACCTCATATGTTTTTTATTGGAATTGCAAAATAAGTACAGTATCTTTTTAAACAATGAAGTAAATATTTAAGAATGTTTTGATTAGATCAGAGTTAATAAAAGTGTGAAAATATCGAAATCGATCGTCCGAAGATCGGACCAACAATAATAACTAAGAAGACCTGAGGGTACATCGGCATAATTGTGACATAAGGACGTTCAACATCTCAGTTCTCCCGTGACTATGGGTGCTGCAAAACAATGGAAACGTCGGGATAGAAAAAGCTAAAATAAACCGCGATTAAATCCGTAAAAAGTAGTTTGATTTCAATGTGTAATATTCGCGTAAGTAAAAGACAATAAGCTTACTATTTATGAAGCTGGCTTCAAAATACAGAAACGGTAAATGTTGTCCTTGAAAACTTGGAATGCACGATATCAAAAAGATTATCAATGCCTAAAGGATTAATGGAAATCCACAAATACATGGACGATAGATTGGTAAGTAACAATTTATTACGAACGTTTTAATTAACGCGAATGCTACACATTGAAATCAAACTATGATTTCAATGTGTAGCCTTCGCGTAAATAAAAGACAACATTAGACTAACAATATTTTAAGAAACCTCGATCCATAATTCTAAACACGTTTGAGTAACAAAGTAAACGCGGGCGAAGCCGCGGGCTACTGCTAGTAATAATAATATAACTTTATTGATCTAAATACATTTGACAGAGTTCTCAGATCAAAATACAAGATTTATATATTATTTCAGTGATCGCTAGCGTTTAAACTAGGCCGAGCCTGTTTTCAAACGCTACACTTCCAGTGACACAAAGTATTAAAGGCGGAGGGCTAAAATGTCAAGACACAAGTCAACGTGAATGTCACTCTTATCATTATTTTCTTTATAGCTTGATGAAGCTCCGCTTAGTGATTCATTGATGGAAGACTAAAAAAAAATTCGAATGTTTTCAGAAAGCTTGGTCCAACCAAGCTTAAAAATTTCGAATGTTTTCAGAAAGCTTGGTCCAACCAAGCTTAAAAATTTCGAATGTTTTCGCAGAAGGCTTGGTCTCAACCAAGCTTTCTGAAATCGCTCGCTTAGTCGCCTCTCACGACATCAAGCGAGAGGATATGGTATGCTATTCTATCAAGTCTCTTGTGTCCGGTAATATCACCAGCTACAGTGCCCTTCACACCATAACAGCAATGTTTACACACTGCTGCTTGGCGGCAGAATATCTGACACTGCGGTGGTAGTTTACCCACATAATATCTGTGCTCCTACAGTGAGCTTGTTTGTAAGTTGTCAGTTTTTTTTTGTAGTCCAAGAGTAGTTCAAACCGCCCTTAGGTCTCTGACTTGGTTTAAGGTACCACCACCTACCTGAACGTTTCCTTGTACAAGGAACCTACCAACTAGATGTTTTTTTTACGTTTTGTTTGATAATCTTTAAAGATAGTAAGTAAACTTGGCTACTGTCACAGTCACTCACATCACGCGGCACGAAACCATTCTCTATACAGATCGGAATGCGATAAACCAACCCCCTGCCATCTATCCTTCACGACACAAAACTACCCTTAACTTGTTTTACGGAATATATTTGGAGTTGGCACGCAATGCCAGCCCCCTGTATACTTCGACGTCACTAAACCTGTATTTATAATTTTTTAACAAGCTTGTTTAACTGGACGCAATAGAGGCTTGTCATTTTTTTACCGCTTTGGTCGCGTACAAAACCAGCTCTACTCATATAATATATCGTACAAGGAATATTTTTTTCTTTCTACATATATTTATTTATTTTACTTTATAGGAAAACATAGTGTTTTAAAGTACACACATCAAAAGTGTCTAGGGATCAAGCATTTTTAAGCGGATTTCTTGAGATTGAGATGTGGCTTTGTAATAAATTTATGATTTTATAAATTTATATGGATCCTTTTTGGTGCATTTCATAATTTGAATCAGGAACTGTGAATCAAATTCGAGTAAAAGATGAAAATCAGCTGTCAATATTTTCCCTATAAAAACATACAACGCATTGAAGACATTATTAGTGCTACTGTTTCCCTACTACTGATTAAAACCAACGTTATTATGGAGCGGCGACGTCATTTAAGCAGGGAAGAAATGCTCAGAGCCGTGGGAATGATAGAAGCTGGTTCCCGGCAACGTACTGTGGCTTTAGCTCTGAATACAAGTCAGAGTGTTATCAGTCGACTTTGGACACGTTACCGAAGCACTGGTACCGTGGCTGAGCGCCATGGAGGACGGTATCGCTGCACCACACGGAGACAAGACCGATATATTCAAATCTTAACTCGAAGAGCTCCAACAATAACTGCCATGATGTTAGCCGTGAGGCTTCATCACTCTTCAGGGAACTTAATTAGCGACCAAACAGTCAGAAACCGCTTGCATGAAGTGAACCTTCATTCCCGAAGACCGCTACGGGTACCACCTATAGCAATGCACAATCGTAGGATTCGATATCAATGGGCTCTTGAACACAGAAATTGGGCAGAAGAACAATGGCGTTTCGTGTGCTTTTCTGATGAGTCTCGTTTTGGTATGAGACCGGATACAAGACGTATACGACACTGGAGAACCCCTGGACGCCAACAGCGATTAAAATCCTGCCAGGAAGTCCATCCTTATAGTGGTGGAACCATCATGGTATGGGCGGGTATTTGGATCGGCGGAAGAACTGAGTTGATTTGGATCAGAGGCAACCTCAACGCTCAAATTTATGCTGAGACGATTGTATCAGACGTCATCGTTCCTCTACAAGTGCAAATCGGTCCCTTATTTCAGTTAATGCATGATAATGCACGACCGCACACCGCAAGAGTTGTAAGACAGACTCTCGCCGCAGCTAACATCAATGTCCTGCCCTGGCCTGCTCAGTCGCCAGACTTGAACCCTCCTTGAGAAGAGCTCTGCCGAATATGGAGGGTATCCAGTCGCAAGAAGACCTTTTTTTGTTGTTGCAACGAACATGGGCGGCCATTCCACAGCGTGATTTGGATGAACTCATTTTGAGTATGCCAAACCGATGTTCTTGTGTTGTTAGTGTTCGCGGTAGAAACACGGATTATTAATTGTTTAAGTTACCCAATAAAATTTTAAAGAAAACTGTTATTTCAGTCTTTTTTTCGAACTTTTGTGTTAGTGGTTCAAATGTCAAAAATCCCTTTATTAGGAAAATGGCAAATTTCTTTATTAATGCAAAGGTGACTTGGTTTATCGTTACTGTGACAAACGAAAACACTTTATTTGATGAATCCTTAAAGAAAATTTTAATTAATATCAATCAGGAGAAAAGTTATTGCAAAAATATATGTTGATCCCTAGACACTTTTGATGTGTGTAGTTAACTACTGGTATAAACTAAGCACTAATTACATGTTTACACAAAAGTAATAACTACATAGCTCATTTGTTATTGAATCATGATGCAATCATGTTAGCCGTCGTTATGCTGACAATACAAAATTAAGTAAAACTTAAATACTATACACAGCATGAGAATCGAACCAAGATTTAGTCAATATTTTTTTTAAACCCTTACAGTCTTATTACGAAAAGCAGTTTAACAATAAACCCAGGTTTAAACTCAGGAAATTGTTCCTTAAACCTGAATCTAAACCCAGGTTTAACGTTAAACTGCTTTTCGTAATAAGACTTAGGGTTGCAGTCAAGTCAAGTTCAGGAAGGACAACCAGCAACTCGGAGGTATAGCAAGGTATGTAGAGTGTCTCATATATGGGCATAGTTGAGCATGTTAACTCGTATAGCTTGATACAATCGTTCTAAGTATTAGTTATACATGCCATTCTCTATAAGACCACTGAAATTTAGAACTTGGGACTGGCTTCAAATATGGAACATTTATTTTTCTCTGATTTCTTTAATTAGTCATGTACAAATCGTCTTTGTGCGATTGATACTAGCTTTCGGTGAAGGAAAACATTATGAGAAAACCTGCATGTCTGAGAAAGCCTAACTAGCTTTCGAATGATACCACTGGTATCACTGTTACCAGTAAATTTATAACATTATTTAGATCACACAATTTGTACAACATGTTCTTGGAGCCCACTAGGATAACCTCTTTTAGCGCAACATGTATCGATAACATATTTACAAGTATGAAACCGATACACAAAGAAGTAATAAATAAACTTGATTCTGACCATTGTGGACAGCTTGCTGTGTTTCCTAGTAAAATCATGAAATCTAAAAGAAATGTTAAGTTTGTTCCGATAACAGAACGTCGCTTATGTCATTTCAAAGTCACCCTGACTGACAGCTTGCCTGTGTTGCCCTGATATCTGAGATCCAAATATTTTGTATAACTCGTTATTCCAATGTATCGATAATCGCTTTGGATAAATATTTAAACCTAAAACGGAAAGTTTTAGGTTAATAATATTATTATTATAATTAATATAACGAAAACTCTGAATTCGTCGTCCATTTCCGCTGAAATTTTATTAAAAGAAAACGTACCAGAGTGTGGCACAGCCTTTCAATTCTGTTTTGTTACTGCTAATGATATTATAAATACTTTCAAACAGCTTAATCAGAAAAAGACAGCTGATATATGGGGACTTTCTTTACAAGTAATAGCGTCAATAATTATAATAATAATAAATAATAATAAAATATTTTATTGAATTAAAATAATTACATAGCACTCATAGCTTATCAATTAATACACTATGTAGAAGGTCTTAAATAGTAGACAGACCCCTCTCCCCGCGCGGAGCTCCGTCCCAGAACTAGGAACAAACCTGTAAGTCAGGTAACGGGGCAGCCGCACAAGAGAAAGAAGCCAGCCCAGCAACGTTCAGGATGTTAATAGTATTTTAAAGACTATTGTAAGTTAATTGAAGTAATTGCCCCTCAATTAGCAGTGATATTTAACAGCTGTGTTATGAGTGGAGAGTTTCCTGACCTTATTAAGCACAGCAAAATTGTACCTATATTTACGTCTGGCAGTACCGCTGAGCCTACGAATTTCAGGCCTATTTCGGTGTTGCCAGCCTTAAGTAAAATTTATGAAAAACTTATATTAAATCAAATATTAGATCATTTTAATAAAAACAATTTTATTCATGATAAACAGTTCGACTTTAGAAAAAATCGATCAACTACTGACGCGGGAGTCGAATTATTAAAATATATTTACCAGGCTTGGGAGGAATCACATGATGCTCTTGGTGTATTCTGTGATTTATCCAAAGCTTTTGATTGCGTAGATCACGACACGATGGCCAGGAAATTACGCCACTATGGTTTGAGGAACAGAGCTTTAGACCTTCTGACTTCATATTTGAATAATAGAATTCAGAAGGTTGATATAAATGGTAAGAGATCCCCAGGATCTGTGGTTTCCTCAGGCGTCCCTCAAGGTTTATATTAGGCCCATTTATGTTTTTAATACATTTATGACTTACCCTACTTCGTGGGGGATAAACTTAATGTTGTATTGTTCGCGGATGATACCTCTCTTTTATTTAAAGTTAAGCGTAAACTCCATGATTATGACGAAGTGAACAACGTCCTCTCTAAAGTTGTCCACTGGTTCAATATTAACAATTTAAAACTGAATGAGAGCAAAACTAAGTGTATAAAATTTGTAACACCTAATGTAAGACCGGTGGCTACCAATGTGGAAATTAATGGAGCATCGTTGGACCTTGAGGTTTCGACTGTGTTTCTTGGTATAACAATAGACGCTAAGCTACAATGGGGCCCACAAATTGAGAAACTGTCAGGTAGACTAAGTTCCGCGGCTTATGCAGTGAAAAAAATTAGACGCTTAACTGATGTTGAAATCGCTAGAATTGTCTATTTCAGCTATTTCCACAGTATTATGTCTTATGGAATATTACTGTGGGGATCTTCTGCAGAACTTAATACCATTTTTATTCTGCAGAAAAGAGCTGTGAGAGCCATTTATAATCTGGCTCCTACCGATTCACTTAGAGAAAAATTCAAAGAAATAGATATTCTAACGGTTGTTTCACAATTCATATTTGAAAATTTAGTTTATGTTCAGAAAAATATTGGATCTTTTAAAAAATATAGTGACATTCATGGTGTTAATACCCGGAACAAACACGATCTTGTTTTGCATTCCACGCGTCTCCACAGAACAGGCAAATATTTTATGGGTCAAAGTATACGCTTCTATAACAAACTGCCACAGGATATCCGAGATCTTCCACTGAATACATTTAAACCTTTATTTAATTTAAAGTTTATAAAATCTCGGATTACCTAGAGGATAAATCTGCGTGGGCTTGAACTGCCTGACTCATGCAAGCTTTGAATTTTAAGGCTTACAAATTGTAACACCATATAAAGTGGTGGATAACTGATGGCTGCTGTACTAGTCAATTAATTGATGACATCAATAATATGTTAAAGTGCTTTGTGTCTTGCCTGACGAGGCACTGCTTAACAGCAGAAGTTAAATGTTAGACGTGTGCCACTGTGATCTTAGATCGGTCATGCTCGCCATCGAAAAGTCTTTGCTTGTGGCGGCTTCGTGTGGCGGGTCACCCCCTTCCCTCCAATATGGTTGAGGGGAGTGATGGCTGCTGCTCGAGTCAACTCGTGCGCGGGTGCTGCTTGGGGGGACTGGTCCGACTACTATCCCTTTGGCTTTTTAGTTTGTTGTACCTACTTTCGTCGTATTTTTGTTTTTTTCTGTCTTATTTGATCTTTTGAACGGCAAGACACACTGTCGCTCTGATCCAATTGTAACATGACACACTGTTTAAAAAAAAAGTGATAAAATGACAAGCCCGCTGAGTTTCTTGCCGGATCTTCTCAGTTGAGGCCGCGTTGTGATCCGGTGGTAGCTTTTTAAAAAAAAAAAGACATGACCTTTCAAAAGTGCTAGCGTTAAGCCTATTTGAAATAAACTATTTTTGAGTTTGAGTTTGAATGACGTGGGAAGTCCGCCAAACCCACACTTGGCCTATTGTGGTATTCGGAAAAAATAATGTGTATATTGGCTTAAAATGAAACTAATTTTACGGATTATATCGCGGTTTATTTTTGATTTTAATTACCTGACGTTTCGAATACTTTACAGCATTCATGGTCACGGGCAGGTAGTTTCATTTTGAATGTGTAATATTCGCGTAAATATCAGAAATCCTTATATATTGGCTTAAGTTCGAGGTTAGCGTAGAAATTCACTACAGTACATTTTTTAGTACCGGTTTTTCCCCAGTAATTGTTCCCCTTTGTCCATGTTACCCGGTTATTCCGGCGTCCATATTGAATTATAGGTAGTTGTTGACACATTGTTTGAGCGATATTTCTGCTTTGTTTTCGAGAGGATAAAGACCCCCGGGTGTAGTATTTTATTTATAAAGGTTGTTGAAAAGTTAACATCTTTTGAGTTAGTTTGAATATTAAATTAGTAAGTGGAATAGCAAAGAGTCTTCGCCTTAATAGGGACAATAAGAAAAGTGCCATTGGACACATTCTTAAACTATAATAATTTATTCGTGTATGTCTTTATATTACTGATTAGTATTTAGGCTAGATTGTAATGTATATGGTGTTACCTCATGGTATAGCAATAAGAAAAAAAAACCGTGTGGTGTCGTGGGACACCGGATAGGAAGTTTAAGTTCTATTCGATGTATAAAGAAAATAATTACTCGTGTATACATTTTTTGAAGTGAAACTTCTTATGCAACTTCCAAAAATGTTATAACTTAACGCGTTACACGTTAAGTGTTAAATTTGTTAACCTTATGAAAGCGCTCACGTGACGCAGTCAAATAAAAAAATAAAAAATTAAAACCACACACACTGAACAAACCGGCACACCACACACACACACACACAAACACCACACCACACACACACACAAATATTTTTTTATGTAATTCAAAATATCAATTTTTCCCGTATTTGATATCTTTTTCGGGGTCTTTATTATCAATACTATACATACCCTTTGTCTTGATATACCCTTTCCGGGACACCCAGTATAGGACAATATAAGCCAATCACCTGACTGTCTGAGGTGTGAGATGCTCCAAGCGTCGGGTATGTAAAAAGTGAGAGCGCAAGGGAGAGCGCACTTGTTGCGCTTGCTGTTGTGCTCTACAATAACTTCCCTGTAGTTGGCTGATCTTAAGATTGGCGGCTGTAGCCGTAGGTCTAGGAGGACGAGTACGGCGGCGACTCCGAGGAGGACGGCGGCGGGGTTGCGACCCCCGTCCCCGTGAGCACCGTGACTGGTTCCCGGGGGGCTACAATGCGCCCCCCGGCGGCGGGCTCAAAGGCAAGGCACTGAGGGGCCCCTGGTGCAGATCCCACCGGAGAGCCCTGGGGTCCCCCCTCTCATGTGCCGATGCGACAGCCGCGGGGGTTTTAGTGGGTAAGAATCCCACATACCCCGGTCGAGCCCCACAGCTCCCGGGGATCTTTCGAAGATTTCCCCCGCGTCAAAAAAAATAAAATAAAAAAAGGTCTAGGAGGACACTGCCGCTCGTCACACGAGACATTAGTTATCAAGTCTCTTGTGTCCGGTAATATCACCAGCTACAGTGCCCTTCACATTGCACTGTCGCTCGTCACACGAGACATTAGTTATCAAGTCTCTTGTGTCCGGTAATATCACCAGCTACAGTGCCCTTCACATTGCACTGCCGCTCGTCACACGAGACATTAGTTATCAAGTCTCTTGTGTCCGGTAATATCACCAGCTACAGTGCCCTTCACATTGCACTGCCACTCGTCACACGAGACATTAGTTATCAAGTCTCTTGTGTCCGGTAATTTTACCAGCAGTGGCGTAGCTACGGCCTAAGAGATTATGTGAGAACATGGATTTTACGAATTGTTGCTAACACATGTTCGGGGCCCCGTATCATTGATACGGCTGATACGGCGGTAGCTACGCCCCTGATTACCAGCTACAGTGCCCTTCACGCCGGAACACAGCAATGTTTACACACTGCTGCTTGGCGGCAGAATATCTCACACTGCGGTGGTACTTGCACACGAGACTTCTTACCGAGTAGGTATGTGACCATGTTTGTACACCATGTTGTTTTTTTTTTTTATACTACCAAGGTGGCAAGCAAGCATGTGGCCCGCCTGATGGTAAGCAGACACCGCAGCCTATAGACGCTAGCAACACCACAAGAATCACCAGCGCGTTGCCGACCCTTAAGACATTAGATCAACCAACCTACCAACCAACCACCCTCCAACCAACTACCCTCCGATCTTCGCGATAGCATAAATCCTAAGAATATTAAAGAAGTTTACTATCTAAATAATTTAAACAATAATTGATATTGAGTTCACAAATGCATTTCAATCATTTAACTCTGCAACTTCATTTATTTTTTGTAACCTGTTAGTTAACCTAGATTAATACCTACTTATATTAACTAATAAATGTTGATTAAGTCTCAATGTAAGCCGTTATAGCATAGCCTGTATAAACCTCCGTGGTTTTTAATGCTATAATAAGCTAACAGCATATTATATGTATTCTTTAAACGATAAATAAATGAAAAAAAAAAAAAAAGATATTAAAATTAAGTCTTTGTGTCCGGTAATTTCACCAGCTACAGTGCCCTTCACGCCGGAACACAGCAATGTTTACACACTGCGGCTTGGCGGCAGAATATCTGACACTGCGGTGGTAAGTACCTACCTGGACGGTTCCTTGCACAAGGAACCTACCACCTAGTTTTCACGAGGACAAGCTTCAATTGGTCCCCAGGACCTGTGGGGTCTGCCGGGGTATGTGGGATTCTTACCCACTAAAACCCCCGCGGCTGTCGCATATGAAAGGGTAGACCTGGGTACTCCGGTGGGATCTGCACCAGGAGTCCCTCAGTGCCTTGCCTTTGAGCCCGCCGCCGGGGGGCGCATTGTAGTCCCCCGGGAACCAGTCACGGTGCTCCCGGGAACGGGGGTCGCAACCCCGCCATCGAACTACTCAATGGACGTCTAGGGCCCACACCTCAAATGTCCAGTGATCCCGAAGGAACATTTATAATATACACCTTTTTCTACTACTTCACAATTTCTAAAAGTACATTAAAATTCGTCAGTGTATACAAACTCCGGCTTTGAAGAGTCATTAATACTTTCTTCGCCGATCAAATATTAAACAAAAGTCCAAAGTGGGTTTCGCTTTTCCATTCCCAAGTTATTTCAATATTTAAGGTGCCACTTCACTAACTAGCGATGCGATATTATATTCACTTCAAGCCAGACTTTGTATACGACTGCCAAAAAAAGAGGGTTAGGGCCGTTACACATGGGCCGGCACACCCAGGCGGCAAAATCAAACATATGTACATGAATGTTCGAAAACAAGGCCGCCCGGCTTAAGGCCGGCGCTACATGTTTGCGGGCGGCCATTAATCGGCACAGCCGGTCGGCAAAGCCGTTCCCCAAGCTGAGGCCGTGCCTCCCTGAGGTGCCCTTGAGCTCGTCGCTACTTCTCCCGTTAAGGCTAGAGCGCTTTAAGCGCTCGCCTCCTATTGTCCGGTGAAGCTGTAATGGCTATCTGCGACCAACAGCGTCTATCAAAATAAAAAATAAAAAACAAAGCCGTTCGTCTCCGCCGCCGCCTCGCTTGTCGTTCAATAAATACTGCCAAACCAAATGCCAACCCGCATATAGTCCGAATGAATTACCCGATCGGAACTAAACGAATCAAATCAAATATTGAAATCAAACTACTTTTACAGATTTTATCGCGTTTTTTTATTATTTTACTATCTCGATGTTTCGAATGTTTTGCAGCACCCATGGTCACCGGAGGACTGAGATGTAGAACGTCCTTATGTCATAATTATGCCGGTGTACCCTCAGGTCTTCTTAGTATAGTAAGCATTCGAAACGTCGGGATAGTAAAATCTAAAATAAACCTCGATAAAATCCGTAAAAGTAGTTTGATTTCAATGTGTA
Organism: Furcula furcula; assembly: GCA_911728495.1. Classification (NCBI taxonomy): domain Eukaryota; kingdom Metazoa; phylum Arthropoda; class Insecta; order Lepidoptera; family Notodontidae; genus Furcula; species Furcula furcula. Next base: position 7,468,894 of record OU452268.1, on the reverse strand, counting down.
GTATTCGCGTAAATAAAAGACAACATGAAATCAAATATTATTTGTGTATTAGAATACAAAATATGCAACCATTTGATGCTCTGTAGCCTGCGCTAGTAGTAGCAGTAGTAGTGTTTAATAAACTCTATTACAGACTACAGCGAATATAATACAACATGTGTAGTAATTGCTTTGTGCCGGCTGTGCCGTTCAACAAATATTGCCGATCCGAATTTGCCGGTTAAATGTATTGTAGCAACCTACTACTACATATGAGAGTACAAAATAAAGAAGTTCCTGAATCGCGCAAGCGAAGTTTCACAGTACATTGAGTATATATACAACATCCCGTGGGGTGGTAGGGTGCTATCATCCACCCATTAAGTCCTCCCGTTAGTTGCCGTAAGGGAAAACAAGAAGAGGCAGCAGCGTCTTTCTATTAGATTATCTGACGGGCCCGTTGGTCTAGTGGTCAGACACCCTGCCTGCTAACCAATGGGTCGTGGGTTCGATTCCCTCCAAGTGTCTGGGTGTTGTTTATCTATTTAAGTATGTATTTACAAAAAAAGAAGTATATAAGTATTAGTATCAGTTGTCTGGTTTCCATAGTACAGGCTCTGCCTAGTTTGGGATCGGATGACCGTGTGTGGATTGTCCCAAGATATTATTATTATTATTGTCTACCACAGCGACGCCTGCAAAGCGTGGTGATTATGGCGATCCCCTCCATTTAAGGGAAGGGCCTTTATTCAGCAGTGGACGTCTTCTAGCTGATGATGATGATGATGATGATGATGTATAGTCTTTTTCTTTGGCACGGCCTATAGCCTAAATGAATGAAGACCGAGGAGTATAATCGGCCATTATGTCTAGCGTTTGTGGACTACGAGAAAGCCTTTGATTCAATCGAGACCTGGGCAGTATTGCAATCTCTCCAGCGGTGCCACATTGACTATAGGTACATCGAAGTGTTGAAGTGTTTGTACAGCAACGCCACCATGTCGATCCGACTACAGGACGAGAGCACGAAACCAATCCCATTGCAGCGTGGTGTGAGACAGGGAGACGTTATTTCTCCGAAACTGTTCACAAACGCATTGGAGGACGTTTTCAAGCTCTTGGACTGGAACGGATTCGGCATCAATATCAATGGCGAATACATCACTCACCTTCGTTTTGCCGATGATATAGTCATTATGGCAGAGTCGCTGGAGGACCTCAATACGATGCTCAGCGACCTCAGTAGCGTTTCCCAACAGGTGGGTCTTAAAATGAACATGGACAAGACGAAGATCTTGTCTAATGTCCATGTTGCACCCGTACCGGTAATTGTTGGGAACGATACAGTCGAAGTTGTTGACCACTATGTATACCTAGGACAAACTATCCAGGTAGGTCGGTCCAACTTCGACAAAGAGGTCGCCCGAAGAATCCAACTCGGATGGGCAGCGTTCGGGAAACTACGCGAAATCTTCTCGTCCAAAATACCGCAGTGCCTAAAGACGAAGGTTTTTAACCAGTGTGTGTTGCCAGTGATGACATATGGTACTGAGACGTGGTCCCTAACTGTTGGCCTTTTGGATAAGCTCAGAGTCACACAACGAGCTATGGAGAGAGCTATGCTCGGAGTTTCTTTGCGCGCCAGAATCCGAAATGAGGAGATTCGCCGAAGAACCAAGGTCACCGACATAGCTCTTAAAATCTGCAAGTTGACGTGGCAATGGGCAGGCCACATCGCTCGGCGAACCGATAACCGCTGGGGAAGAAAGGTTCTCGAGTGGCGACCACGAACCGGAAGACGCAGCGTAGGTAGGCCTCCCACTAGGTGGACAGACGACATTGTGCGCGTCGCAGGTAACCGGTGGATGCAAATAGCCAATTGTTGGTCATTGTGGCGTTCGAAGGGGGAGGCCTATGTTCAGCAGTGGACGTCTTCCGGCTGGTGATGATGATGATGATGATAGCCTAAATAGCTTTATGGATTTTGATACCTATATGAGATTTGTCTTCGTGGTCGCGACCTCCTAGAGGTGACATACGCGTGATCAATGACATTTTACTTGATGACCCCTCATCAAGTAAAATGTTTTTTACTTTTGAAGTGAAAACTTCTTTAGTTTCGTTGTGATTTGAAAGTCAATGAAACGAAACAGCGACAGTATTTTATCTTAGACTATTTTATATGATCTAAGTATTTTATATATTTTTTTTATATTGATTGTATTTTTTTAAGGTGACAGTATTTTAATAGGTACACCATCATCTGCCCGTATTTAAAATAGTTTCTTCCAATTCAAGCATCGATATAATATAATATAATATATAAACTAGATATACATTCACGAACACAATGACATCTATAATGTGGTCGCGGAGGTTGCAAACTTATCTGTGCTGGTGACGGAAACGTGAACTAACGATTTTATAATGATAATGACTTGTAGTTTGACAGTTTCATATATACAGTAGCGACACTCCTATCGGCAAAAATAAATTTTTCAGGATGTGGCTTGTAAAGAAATAGCGACACAAGGGCGCTATTTCTCGCTACCACTTTTTGAACCGTGACACCAAATCTAGTTTATATATTATATCGTTGAATTCAAGGAAGAATTCGCTATTAGCGATAAGGCCGCCGTTTGTAGTATTCTTTATTGTTTGTTCTATATTGTTGTTATTTGTTGTTTTTGTTTGTATTAAGTCGTACCATTTTCTTGTTCATTTGTTTGGTGTACAATAAAGTATATTCTATTCAAATTTTTTTAAGGTGACACTATTTTTTTAAGATGTCACTTTTACCACGTGTGAATTGCACACATGTTTTTTTTTTGTCGTATGTGCTTGGGTTAGTGGCCAAACTGGTGGCAGATTTATTCAAGCTACCTTCAGCCCTCTGACTTTTTTTGACGCGGGGTAAAAATTCGAAAGATCCCCGGGAGCTGTGGGGCTCGACCGGGGTATGTGGGATTCTTACCCACTAAAACCCCCGCGGCTGTCGCATCGGCACATGAGAGGGGGGACCACAGGGCTCTCCGGTGGGATCTGCACCCGGGGCCCCTCAGTGTCTTGCCTTTGAGCCCACCGCCGGGGGGCGCATTGTAGCCCCCCGGGATCCAGTCACGGTACTCACGGGGACGGGGGTCGCAACCCCGCCGCCGTACTCAATGGACGTTCAAAGGGCCCACACCACAAACTTCTAGCGACTCCTAGGAGTACTTAGGTAGGTACCTACTGAAACCCCTTCGAATTGATATTACTAAACTATTATTTAAAGAAGTTAAAAGGTTTCTAATACTTACTATGTTTACTGTTGAAAATGGATAACCACTAAAACGTTAGAACGCAAACTTTAAGTGAAAAGTTATCGTTGTTACCCTTTTTCCCTTTTAGAAAAGTTTTTAAAGGGACAAATTTGTTTAGACTACGTACACATTTACGGTTTTTAACACCTGACCATAGAGTTTTAATATAACTTTTTTTTGTAATGCATAAATGTTGCAAACTTATGGATTGTTGAAAACCTAAATATTTACAGTTTAATTACAAATATGTATACTTAACTAGGTAAAAAAACTTCCAAGTTGTCGCCGCACTGGGAGGGAAGAGTACCTAAAAGACTGGCGGCATTACGTCTTTGTATAACCAAGCTTATACGTTGGCAGAAAAAGCTGCCAGCCCGATGGCCTCCTGAGACTTCGATAAGTTTGGATGAAATTTCTTTCACCAAACCGTGCGTCTCATGAGACCAAGGCCCAAATGAGACATGGTCTCCACCGCAAGAAAGATGCGTCTTTCTTGTTGGTTTTACCCACCTTGGTACAAAAATATTAAAATAACGTTCACTTGAAAGTATTATTATACTTTATTGGTACACATATAAACAGAGAACATAACAAAAGACAAAGGTATCACAAAGGGCGAGCTTAACTCAAAACGTGAGTTCTCTTCCAGCAAACCCGGGCATAGTGACCATGAGAGAAAATGTTATCGGGTAAAACCAAGTGTACCTACAGATGTAAGATAAACATTAAAATAAACATATACCAATAAACTATTTAAAAAAAAGTAAAAACCGACTTTAAAGTAAATTATCTAAAAAGCATAAAATAACGAAAATATATTGAAGTCGGTGCTAGCACATCATCACCAGCAGACACCGACTTCAATATAATTTCGTTATTTTATGCTTTTTAGATAATTTACTTTGAAGACGGTTTTTATTTTTTTTTAAATAGTTTATTAACACTTTTTAGTGACTTTTATTTTACCACGATAGGTATCAGCAATATCACGCAACTTGAACGTCTACGTTACAGTAACTTACTGAAAACATAAAAAGTTTATATCTCTTAAACTACTGCACTGCAAAGGTCTCCCCCTTTGAAGGGAGGGGTTGCCATAATCCCCATGCTTGGCAGGCGGCTTGGGGATCGCAATATAGGTGGTACGCCGCGTAATCCAATAGAAAGACGCTGCTGCCCGTCTCCTTGTTTTCCCTTAGTCGCCTCTTACGGACACACAACGGGAGGAGATGGGGGGGTGCTATTCTTACCCGGACACCCCACGGGTGCTAAATGGATGTATGCTCACCAAATTTTTAACCGACTTCAAAAAAAGGAGGAGGTTCTCAATTCGTCTGTATATATATATATTTTTTTTTTTCTATGTATGTTCGCGCATAACTCTGGCAATTATGAACCGATTTGAAAAAATCTTTCTTCCATCCATTCTTTAATCCGTTAATTGGGTCCCATAAAAAAATTATTGCTTAGTAATAAGTAGTTCCTGAAAAAACAAGAATGGTGACTGCGCACTGAGACTTGCAAGAAAGCCTATATAGATGACGTTTTAGTCGCTCGGACTCGCTCGGTCGGACAAAAATAGTCATAACTCTGGCAAATATTTACCAATTTCAATGATTCTTTTTTTATTCGAAAGAAGAAACCACTGTATTGAATCTGTATGAATTTTATTACAACCGGATAAGAACTTCCTGGAGGACCATGAACGATGTGGAGGAATTTATCTGGTAAAAACCATAAAACTGATGTTCTCCATTACATTTCTCTGACAATTATGAACCGATTTCGATGATTCTTTTTTTATTCGAGAGAGTAAACTACTATGATATTTTCATGCAAATTTCATTACGACCGGATATTTTTTTCTGAAGAAACATGAATTATGTAAAACTATGTAGACGATAATGTGATCATAACCTACCTAGATAATTTTACGGTTTTCGATGGTTCAATCTTTATATATGAAAATATCACTAAAAAGTTTAAAATAAAATCTTTTTAAAAAAAATTGAACCGACTTCAATAGCACTGAAAAGTATAAAATAATTTAAATATTATTGAAGTTGGTGCCAAATATACACAGCAGGTACGCTAACACCAACTTCAATAATATTTAAATTATTTTATACTTTTCAGTGATATTGAAGTCGGTTCAATTTTTTTTTAAAAAGATTTTATGTAATATAAATAAACGGCGGCACGCGGGAGCGAGCGAAGCGATGCTCGGGGTTACAGACTAACCCTACCAAACAGACACCGCCGCACCGTCTCGCCGGCGAGGCCGAAGGGTCGTACGTATGCGACCTCAACGACTAGCATCACCCCACTGAGTTTCTTGCCGGCTCTTCTCAGTGGGCGCGCGTTATGAACCGGTGGTAAAATCAGCCCTCACTAAGCGACAGCCCAAGCCGAGGCCGTGCCTCCCTGAGGTGCCCTTGAGCTCGTCGCTCCTTCTGCCTTTCTGGCTGGAGCGCTTTAAGCGCTCCCCTCTTGTCCGGTGAAGCTGTAATGGCCATCTGCGGCCAACAGCGACTGCCCTCCAAAAAAAAAAACATCACTCATTTAGGTTACGCAATTGTACAGGCCCTATTCGTTTAGGTTTGAAGTATGTATGTAATTGTACATGTATTGTGATTCTGTTCTTAGGTTACTAGCGCGGTTACCTACTTTGTGCTGACATAGGATAAGTTACTAGTTTAAGTAAACCATGCAAAGTGTAAGCACTTCAATCTTGTAGTATTGTTCTGTGACTTCAATAAACTATTTTTGAAAAAATTAAAACCGACTTCAAAGTAAATTATCTAAAAAGCATAAAATAACGAAAATATATTGAAGTCGGTGTCAGCTCGTGCTAGTCTTAGTTGACATGATGTGCTAGCAACGACTTCAATATATTTTCGTTATTTTATGCTTTTTAGATAATTTACTTTGAAGTCGGTTTTAATTTTTTCAAAAATAGTTTATTTAACACTTTTTAGTGACTTTTATTTTAGCAATATAGGTATCAGCACTATCACGCAACTCGAACGTCTACGTTGCAGTAACTTACTGAAAACATAAAAAGTTTATATCTCTTAAATTACTGGACCGATTTTGATGAAACTTGTACTCTACCCTAAGTTGAAAAATATTCTAACCATTGCAAAAAGAATTTTCGAAATCGGACCAGTAGTTTCTGAGAAATCCATGGACAAACCTACATACATACATACATACACTCATAAAATTTGGGAAATTTGTTCAAGCCCACATAGACTAACATATATTAATATTACGCATTTTTATTAATATTACATACATACGCGTCGAATAGAGAACCTTCTTTTTGAAGCCGGTTAATAAACGACATCAAACAGGAAACATGTCACACTGATAATACCAAGACCACAGCATATTATAGGTTCATGTAATCGTTTTTAAAAGTCGTGAAATTAATCAAATATTGGTAACATCTATTTAGCGACAATAAATGTGAGAGTATAAGCAAGCACTTGTGCACTATAATATCTCCCGCGTAGATGGCTAAACGTGTTAAAATAAAAGGCTTGGAAAACATTATTATTATCATAGATTCTTTTAAATTAATATTCCTTTTATTTTATTTAACATTATTTACATTTTTAAATATACATAATTACATATAATATAAAAAATACATTTAAAATTATTACTTCCAATTGGCCTTGGGAACAGGGTACTAGCAAACGGTGCTTATGGCTCCAGAGAGAGAGGAACTTCCTCATAATGCGTGCCGTCTCCAGGAGCACTGCCTTCTGCATTTAGCCCTTGATCCAGCCGTCTAACGTGAGCCTTTTGAGGTATTTATCGAGGCTCTTGGCTTGGCCATGGGCGGAAACGACTATAGGTACAATGATTGCCTTATCAATGTTCCACATGTCGACAATCTCGCGTACGCAAGATCATGATGTTTACGTTGTTTATCTTTTTCCGTCTTATTATTATTATTAATAATAATATGTCTCTGGCCATAGTATATTACAATAATTATTATTACTTAAATAATTGTTATACAAAATTGCATACTCTTTATCTACAGAATACGGTTCATTAGCTAAGATTGGTTCCCCAAAATTAGTAGCTACATAGTTTTTAGCTAAATCTCTGACAACATTCAAATCGTATTTAGCTAAATTTTTAACTATTGGCATAAAATTAGCGATGCTACCTTGTTTAAATTTCAAACATAATTTAGCTTCAATATTTCTTAAATTGGAACTCCACATTTTTATAAAAATCCCTGGATCAGCTGTAGCTATTAATTCTGGAGGTGATGATTTAGCTAAGTTAACGTTTTCTAGTGGAATAACTAACTCTGATTTGTTGTTACATAAATTAGTTTTTATTATACTATTTATGTAATTTCTTAAATCCACTTTTAATATATCTTCTGGACTCAATGTTAAGCTATTAGAAATATAATTTCCTGATGGAGAATGTGATTCTAAATTGGGATGGTAAATATAGTATTCAATATCTTTATTTAAAACAGATTTTTCATGGAACTTTGAATCGGGTATTCTTAATACTTTATTCGTAAACTCAAGAGATAAATTTGTAGATGACGTGCTTTGCAGTGGACTGCCAGCGACTTTTTGAGGTGAAACCATATTTCGTTTATCTGTTAAGTAAGGACAAAGGTTTGTCTTTAATGGACTTGCTGAAGTAGGTAATGCTAAACTAGCGTAAGCTGAAACTTGGTTTATAGCTGCAAAATTTTTACAAGATTCCGGGATAATATTGAAAGGATTTGCTGATGAAGATGCAATTTTAGGTTTAAAATGAATATTTGGATCGAACGAATCTGGAATTGCAGTAAAGGGTGTAGGATTTCTGTTGAAAGTACTATCATCATCTGTATTTATTGAATTTGCGTGGAATATAGTTTTTGGGTTAGTGCAAGTCGAGACTTTAGGAGATTTATAAGTTTCTGGTTCGGTATTAATTTCAGGAGATAGACCTTTTGAATTGGAAATATAAGCAGCATTAGGTTCATATATTGGATTTGCATAAAATGTAGTACTAAGGCTAGTGTAAGCAGAGGTTTTAGTATCTTTATTGTTTTCTGGTACGTTGTTCATTTTAGAAGATAGTCCATTTGGATTGGAAGGATACATAGTTATAGGAATAAAGTTATCAGCATTTGTAGTAGAGTCATTATTTTCAGCTACATCATCAAGCGTTTTATATGATGTAGCTATAGTATTAATAGAAGGGCTAATATAATTATAATAATTAAGTTCATTTGACAAATTACAAGAGGATTTGTGTGAATATGGAACACTAGGAATAGGTGAATAAGTTTGTATGATAACGTTATTGTTAGACTTGTTAGCATTAGAAGTACATCTTTTAGGCATAGTACTATAACTATAAGGATCCGGTAGATGAGATGATGAAGAAGTAGACTTAGTAAAGTTCGAGATGACTATTGAGCTATCTAAAATTTTAGGGTATAGAAGGTTTCTTTTAAAAAGATAAGGGCTGGAAGGTGGATAATTAGGTGTTGTTGTGATATAGTTTATAGAAATACCGTCTGGGATTGTAGAAGAGTCATAACATTCAGCTGACAATACTGGCTCGGAGTACGGAGTTATTTCCGTGTTTAAGCCAGCAATAGAGTTTAACATTTTATGAGGATTCGTTCTATGATGTGTTAAGACCTCGTTACCAAAATCTTTATTGGGTTTCGGGGGCATATTTATAGGGTTGATAAAGTTTAGCCCATTAACAGCTCTACCATATGAATTATTAGAAATGTTGCCAGGAATTGGAAATGTAGGTGGGTTAGGATTTGTATGGGATTGGCTAGTAATTGGATAATACTGAGAATTCAAATAAAATTGATGAGAATAATCTTTTGTATAATTAGGTAAATATAGTGGAGGTGACCACGTATTTACAAAAGGAGCTGGAAATAGGCTCGATAAAGTATCAATTTCTTTGGACTTAGGAGGCATCGCGGTAGGATCAGCATTGTGGTAACATGGCAAGTTTTGGGTGAAATACAAGCTTGGATTTATGTATAATTGTGGACTAATGTAAGCAGAATATGGCTTAGAAGATAAATTGGACATCATAGTAAGTAATTCAGGATCACTTAAAAATAGTCGTTTATCTGAAATTACTTTTAGGCTTGGACTAGTAGAAGTTGATGGTGAAAATTCAGAAGGAGGATAAATATACTGAGCATCTATATTCTGATCGGATTTTGAGATTGAACTTATTAATGAAGGTGAATAATTAGTTTTATCAAGCTGTGCTCTATTTGGTAATGATGATAATGCTGTTGGTGATATTGAAGATGATGGTAAAGATATCTGATGATGATTCGGCACAATTTTACTTATTTCTGATATTCCCGATGTGATAGTTCTATTGGGGGTTATATCATAATTTGCAGAAAAATCTGTAATGGCAACATTATTATTAGCAAAAGGATTATTTACTTGAACTGTGTTAGTACTAAAAGGCATATAAGGATATTTTTTGGCTTGTCGAATGACGTTTGAACGTGATATTGTAGGATTTCTTGCTAACGTCATGCTAGGAATACTTTTCATATTATTTAAAGGCAATTGAATGTTACTTACTGTAGGATAGCTGTTAGCAATTTCTTTAAATTGTAAATTGGGCTCATCTATTGCACCTTCGATATTCGATTTTACATTATAAGATAAACTTTGACCCGAATCGGCAATAATTTTAATCGGCATGGTATTGTATACCACTGGCTTTATTTTTTTAGGTATTCCTCTTATACTTTCTATGTTTATATTATTTATATTGATATCATTAATTGGCTGTGAAAACATTTCACTTTTGGTTGGTTTTAATGCGCTGTTGCTTCCTTGTAGTATTTCTTCTAAGAAAGTATTATATGTGTTTTCTACTTTAGGTGTTGTATATTTGTAATGATAATTATTCGAATTTAGCTTTGCCATTATATTAAGATAATATGGGTTTATTTTATTCATATCTTCAGGTACGTTTTTGAAAAAAGTATGTTCTGAATTTGAAAACGGTTTATATTTATTATTAGGAATTACAGTATTAGGATTTGGAAACATAGAAATTACGTCAGGCATGAATTTATTAATTTTGTCTATTCTACTCCATTCTGGTTGCAAAGGAGATACTGGTTCTTTGCTTAAAGATTGAATATTATAGTTAGGATCTTTTATAGAGCTCGGTAGTTTAATATCCATAGATTCTATGTTTGATACATAGTTGGAATTAGCTACTGAGGTTTGTACTGGTATAGTAAATTCTGTGGTATAGTCCGATGGGCACATGGGAGGGATATTTTCATTATAATCAATTATTTTAGTTGGGATTTTCCCAAATTTTGTAGTTTTCAAATTGGTTACTAAATTATTAAAAACTGGTTGTTGATTTTTGTATCGTAGCTGATTTAGTTTCATTGTAGATATTTCGTTAACTATAGGTTCATTAGGAATATTTTGAAGTATGCCGGATTCCATATTTAAGGGCATACTGTATATTTTTTTACTTTCTAAAACATTGTTCGTCGGTCCATAAGACACGTCATCTTGAGTACTGACGTTTTGGCCAAAATTTAGGCGTTGGTTATAATGTTTTTTATCAAAGTAAGTTTTATATTGAAGTGATTTATTACCTAATACTTTACTATAATCAGTAGGTTTATTGTTTACAGAGTTATCTACGAGTATATGCATGGGTTGCGCTTTTGCACTTACAGGAACATTAAAGTCCAATGTTTCGATCAAATTACTAGATGTATCATAGGCTTGAATCAAATTACCTGTATTTTTGTTTCTTTTTATCCCCACAATATTAGCTATGGGTGAAATATAATTATAGCCTGATGGCACTGCAGTGGTTTCAGTATATGTTCTGGGTTGCTTCCTAGTACATTTACATTCGATATTCGGCGGTTGTATATCATAGTTATTATTACATTTTGGTAAGATATTTGTTTTAATATATTTAAGTTCAGTTGATTTTGCATAATTTGGTGAATTTATTTTGACGTATGTTGGTTGACAATCACTATAAGGCACATAGGTATTTTCAAAACTAATGGGATTCTGTTTTTTGTATTTAGTTGTGAAATCATACTGTAACGGTTGGTTTGTTTGTGTTATTTGATATTTATTATTAATTTCTGATAAGGAGTTTGGTAAATTAGCTAAAGTGTGTGGATTCTTATAGTTATTTACCTGAACATTTAGTGATGGATTGTTTATTTTATTTTTATATACATATTGTGAATTAAATTCTGGATAAAGAGAATTTGACTTAAAATATTCTCGTTTTAGATCTTCTGAGGACGGTTTAATATTAATACATTTTTGTTTCATTACATCAGGAGACGGAGTCTGTATTTCTTTTTCTTTAATTATTGTCTGAGTTAGAGTATTATCTTGATATGCAGAACTAAAAGGTTGTGTCGATTCAAATGGGATGTCTATTGATTTAAAATAATGCCTAGGTACGTTAATTTGTGGCTTATATGTTACTTGAAAAGCTTCAGAGTTCTGTAATTTATTAGCTATCGGTGTCTTATCGGTTTGCGTAATTGGATTGTTATTTGATGTTATTTGTGTTGATGGATCCCATTCTGTCAATGCATCAACTAAATGAGTTTTCTTAGTATCCAATTTAGTTTCTAGTGAACAATTTATATCTTCAAGTATTTCATTTGTGACAAACCGTTTAGACAGTGACCCTGCCGTATTATTTTTAGTATTGATAACAGGTATATTTTCAACGTTAAGAAAATTTAGTTTTGTAAAACCTATAGAACTATAGTCGTCAATTGGTTTCATAAGTATACTTTTGTAAGGATCTGATATACTATTGGGCTTATAATAATCTGGTTTTATATCAAATCTGTTTGTCCCTGGCAGAAACTGAATTTTACTAAGTTTAGTAGGTGAAATATTTTCTGTATTTAAATATAGCTGAAATAAAGATGCAGCTGTATATTTTGGTAACGGTGATGCTAGTAAAGGTTTATACGTTTTTTCTTTCATTAGGTCGTTCGTTAAATCTGGTTTTGGATCTATATTAAGCATTGGAGAAAAATTTAAGTGAAAAAAATTAGAATTCTTTGCATATGGATTTATTGTGTAATAATTATGTGGTTTAGAAATGGGTTCAAGTTTAGCAGTCTCAATATCAAAGGGCTGATCTCTGTTATTTATATTAGGTATAGAATTACTTGCTGTTTGTTGAATATTTGACCATAAACTTGGATATGTGCAATCAGCTCTTTTGGAATCAAATTTTTCTTTTAAATACGGTGTGTAGTTAAGTTGCGTCTGATCAAGAAATTGATCTTGTGACTGTATTATTGTATGTTTTGGTTCAATATCGACAGAGACTTCTTTAGGATGTAAATTATATTGTGGCATCATTACTTTTGGTGTATTATCTGTGAGTGGACGTTGTTTTACATAAGGACTTATAGGGCCTACATCATTTAGTTTTGCATTTTTAAATGTATCAATATTTGATAATTGGGAATTCGTATAGAAAGTATAAGGTTGTATTTGAGAGTGAGGTGCTTCATTATCAGAAGTTAAAACATTAGCATTTGAATTAGAAATATCTAGTATACTGTACGGTCCTGTTTCTATGGTTTGGTCAATATTTTGAATATTAAACTCTGAGTACTCAGGAGTCACTACTTTTGTTTCATTGAGGTCAAATATATTCAAAGGTGTATGTATTCTATCACATAAATTTTCAGATATATCACTATCATTATCAATATTTACTGAATCTATATCGTGTACTACTATGGGTGTTATTAAATCAATATTCTCCTCGTTTATATTATTTTTGGTTGCCAAATTACCTATATTATCATTAAAATTTAAGTTTGAATCTAGTTCAACATTACTGATATCGTTACTCGCGTAATTTTCTACGGACTCATTAACAACAATGTTGTCTTCTTCCAAGCCATTGCCCCCATCAATCAATTGTTTAAAATATTCTGTACCATGATCCACTTCATTTAATTTATTATTTACTTGTTTGTTATTACCACTCTCTTTAGCTAATACGTCCAATATTACACTTGTACTGGGATCTTCAGCCATACGTGAAATTAAATTAGATTGTGGAACGTAATCCATTTTAGGAAAGTTTTCGTATTGTGGCAATTTACTTAAATGTTTGGCTGAATGAATATTAGAAAGGGGTAAAATATCTGGCATTTTTGTTTGGGGATTAACAGTTATAATTTTATTACTCTTAGAATTAAGATTCTCTGCACTATCTTTATCGTAATAGTTTATATTACCAAGTTCGTTACTTATACTCGCGCTTATTGGATTGTCTTCTAATGCATAGCTTGCAAAATTGTAGTCATCATTCGGTTGAAGGTTTGCTACTACGTAGTAAGCGTCTGTTATATTGCCATTGTTTTGTAAAGATTTATCTTTAGTTTCAATGTCCTGTTCCAGGTGTAAATTACTATTAGCATTATCGTTGTTAAATTCACCTACTAAAATATCTCCATTTATGCTTTTATATTTAGTATCAATGTCAACGTCAAAAGCACCCGCAGGAGTTATAAGATTTTGCCCTTCTGGTGTAATTATGATGTATTTAAAATTTCTATCCATATTTGATTTTGAGGGTGTCTTTGACGCAGTGTTGTCACAATTTGTTTCATTATCAAGGTTCGTGTCATCAGTACTTTCGTTCCATTGTTTCTTATCAGTTGTATCGGATTGCCCAAGTGTAGATTGAGTATGTTCATTGGAACTTTTATAATCCATAGCACTTAATTCATCAACATTGTATATTTCAGTATTGATATTATTTAATACTGCCTGGTTTTCTTGAATACCATTACTGTTTTGTAAATTATAATGGGTATTTTTATCATCATACATAACTGTTTCTTTTGTATATTCTGTTTTAGGTATTTTATTTTCATGGTCATCATAATTAATTTTATAGTTTATATCTTCGGCATAATGATGGTTTACATAATATATTTTAGGACTCTTGCCGATATCAAGAACACCGTACGAAATTTGGTTATCATTATCATAAATACTGTGGTGTAGTATTTCTTGGACTTCATTTCTATTCAAATCATCATCGTCACCAACAATCAGCAACCAATCATGATATCTCATCAATGTATTATCAAAAGCTTCTATATCAACTGTGACTATACCAGTTTTATAACTTACACCATTTTTGAACAAGTAAAACCTCACAGTGACGTCATCTCCTTGACAATCAGTTTTAGCATCATGCATTAGATCAATTATATCATCATTGTTTACAATACAAATTATATTTTTTATGTTTTCTATCGAAGCTCCATCGTTCATCATCTGTAATATTAAGTTTATATTGTATTATGGTAATACCACTAATATCGGCATAAACCACTCCAAAGCTTTCTCTAGCACAAGGGTGGACTGTGGGGTTGAATTATTGAACCTTAACAGATCACAAATAAGGCACCTGATAGTTGCACTCACGGGACATTTCGGTATCAACGAGCACCTTCACAAAATGAGGTTAAGTACTATTGATACTTGCAGATTTTGTAAAGGTGAAAAAGAGTCAATGCGACACATATTGTGTGGCTGCGACGCTCTTGCGAGACGTAGGTTGAGTTATCTGGGAGTAGCCTACCCCACACCAGATGATTATGTACAGCTCCAAGCTGGCGCAATCGTTGCGTACCTAAGGGGACTCTTCGACACGTCAGCAACAGAGTAAGGGCTAGGGCATGCACAATGGATCCAAATGGGTTTTCCCTTAGTCGCCTCTCACGGACACTCAATGGGAGGAGATGGGTGATTAGCAATCACCCATCTCCTCCCATTCTTACCCGAACAGCCCACGGGTAATACAGGACTACCCCAACCATCTACTAAAAAAGATCAAAAAAAAGATCAAAAAGATTTCACATCACAGACAACGATGAAGAAGAAGAAGAAGAAGAAAAACATTTATTTGTGACACACAAAAAAAAACATGTACTAACTATTGCGTGCGATGCGTGCCCATGTGATAGAACCACAGAACAGTCAATAGACCACCTTTTAAAGCAATGCCCTAAGTTCTGTAGCTTCAGGCACAGTCATGAAGTGTTGTGCCATTATTTTAACACAGAGCCATATTCGATAATAGAATTACTTAAACCAAACAAAGAATCATGTTTTAAATATTTTCTTAATTATATAACAATTATTGTAAACAATTTAAAACAATTCAACGGAACGTAGCTACAGTGAGCACCACCACCATATACTATTTAACAAAATGACATCATTTAAAAAACCCAAATTACAAGACCCCAGACTCTCTGGTAAAACGAAAATCCAACAAAAAAAAAAACCATCTACTAACCTGTTTTTGTAAATATGACGTTGGTTTTGCAATATCTCCATCCAATGTTGGTGTTTCGGCATCATAATTGTGTTGTGAATTTCCATGAGTTATAGAACACAGTGCAACTGTAACAGGAATAAAACAAAGTATTATCAATAATACATATAATAATAATAATAAGCCCGCAGGGCAGCTAGTGGCAAGCTGTTGGTGCATAACGACACCACGGACCCGAGTGCTCCAGAGAGTCGGTCAGGGCCCCCATCTCGGCGTGTCTTCGTCGGCCGAGTGGCCCGCAGGACTCTAAGCTCTGGCTTGCCTTAATTGGCCGTCCAGAGAGGAGCTGTTAGAGCTATATGCTCCAGGGGTGGAAGTGTTAAAGGGCATAACGCCGCGAGTAACCACGGAGAAAGCGCAGCAAACCTCTCGACACCGCTGAGCCACTCACACCGGTGTTGCACTCCGTCGTCTCTAGCGGACGGCCCTCCATATGGCCGTCCGCTAGAGACGACGGAGATGTCCCGTGCAAATTGCAATCGTCTTATCTAAATAGTAATACGTCATTTTAACACGTTCAGTGCGATACCAGGTCTAAACACCTTTTATACGTCTACGCTTACAGTGCGGCTAAGAAAAGTATAGACTTCCTTGTCTTGCGGAAGGCCTGACTTTAACTTGGTTCGGTGTAGGAAAAAGATGAATATATATCTAAGATGTATTATTAAAATAGAATCCAATGGTGTACCTACCTTAATACCAGGTTTTTACACCTGGTACCGCACGGATGAAATAAAATTTCATAATAATGCGGAACCAGGTCGAAACACCTTGTACCCCGCTGACCTGGTACTGCACCCCACGTTAGCTTCGCGCGACTAGTGGCTGGCTTGCAATCGTGAGAAACGCACGTGTCGACATGGCGTCAAGACCAACAAAACGGTGCCGAAAAAATATATTATTATGATGTTTGCGAGGACAGTGATGCAGTGAAAGTTAAATCTAATTATAGATTGATTTATCAGAGACAGGTGAGTCATCATTACTATTTATTTTACTTACCTAATTACGTTTCCCGTTGAGTGCGTATTTAACTTTACAAAAGTGGTCAAGTGTGAGTCGGACACGCGCATCGTGAGTTCCGTACTAACTAACCCCGGAAAGTTTACCGAATCGAGTCTTTGAGAACTTTTTCATTTTTGCCGATTATGTAGTAAATGACAAACTTAATTTTACAGTTTTCGCCAAACATGATACAGTTTACTGCAAGTATAAGTTTGTAATCGCAAAAATGTAAATTGTTTTGTGATATAATAAAAAAAAATACGGTTCGTGGAGGAAATTATCAAAGATTTTACAAAAAAGGCCTTTGACAATGATACAGGTAATTTCAACGCAGACGTAAATGCGTGCACACACTTACACTTACACATACACATACATATACACATACACATCCACATCCACATCCACATCCAATCCACGCTCTCACGCGCACACACATACACATACACATACAAATAAATAATAATAAATTTATCTTTTCAGAACCCGCACGAAAACTTGACAAACACACTTTGGTAAAAGGTAAGATAAGAAGAGGAATTGTATCGGATGTTACGCAAAACTCCGAACCTTTTTAACCAGCCGCCAAGCTGACAAAAAATAAAAAAAAAATTACTAAATGTGTTCAGTGCAAAAAAAGCTTTTGCTACCCATGTTTTATTAAAAAACATTAATTCATGTTTGTTTTATTTCCATTATATTAAAACTTAATTACAGCTATCGATATTTCTATTTCACATCCTTAAAATACGCACCAGACTTCCCTTATTCAGTGCGGCACCGGGTGATTAAGCCTTGTATTTTGAATATAGCTATAATTTTTAAACTAAACAAGTTGTTAACGAACGGCTTCAGGTGTATGTCAATTAATTCATTATTGTAATATTCAAAGAAAAAAAAACATATATATTTTTAAATGAAGGCAAAAAATGGATTTAAGTTTCTTAAATCTTACAGGGTCTATAAGCCTTGTACCGCCACAATGGAAGTTTTATTACCAGGTCTATATGCCTTGTACCGAAGGAATGGAAAGTATTGAAAAGATACTGTCGCAGCAAACGTGTTAATGGATAAATGACGTCAATGATAATTATTAATTAATAACATAAGTAAACAGATGGATCTTTGAGTAAAAGTGCTTTAACTTGATCCATTGAATTAATAATTTAAGATTTCATTGTTTTCCTTTTATTTAATTTATAAAGTTTGTTAGAGAGATTTCATCCTTATAATTGACCCTACCGGTCGATGCAATACAAGTACACGGTGCAACTTTTAGAGATTTTAGTCGGTTCGATTACAGTTTTCTTTCTTTTAAAAAATAAAGGAATGTTTTGTTTGAGTAAAATTTTCTATCTACAGTATTAAGAGTACTTCCCCTTCAGCTGGCATTACAAAATTCCACCCTGTATACATTACATATATAATAATAATCTCCTGTCCTATCACCACAGCGAACAATCCTTCGCAAGATCAGCCAATTACGCAGAAGATATAGTGCACGCGTGCTTGCGTAGACACAAGTGCTTTTTTTTTTTGGGAGTGATAGACGCTGTTGGCCACAGATGGCCATTACAGCTTCACCGGACAATAGGAGGCGAGCGCTTAAAGCGCTCTAGCCTTAACGGCAGAAGTAGCGACGAGCTCAAGGGCACCTCAGGGAGGCACGGCCTCGGCTTGGGCTGTCGCTTAAGAAGACACAAGTGCACTCTCTCTTCCTTTACTCGCACAATACGATGGGACGGAAGACTGTCGTGTTGGGGATTGCAGTATAGGTAATCTAACAGAAAGACGCTGCTGCCAGACTTCTTGATTTCCCTTAGTCGCCTCTTACGGGCACCTGATGGGAGGAGATATAAGGGTGCCATTCTTACACCCCATGGGTCAAGCTATTCTAGTTTTAGCCAGATCTTCTCAGTAGAGGCCGCGTTGTGATCTGGTGGTAATTGTAAAATAATTGACAATATGTAAGTGCCCTCGTTAGGCCTATGCATAATAAAGATATTTTGAGTTTGAGTTTGAGTTTGAGTTTGAGTTTGAGTTTGAGTTTAGTCAATAAAAGTTTTTTTTTAACCGACTTAAAAAAAGGAGGTTCTGTATTCGACGCGTATGTATGTAATATTAATAAAAATGCGTAATATTCATATATGTTAGTCTATGTGGGCTTCTAAACGAATTTACCAAATTTCACGAGTGTATGTATGTATGTAGGTTTGTCCGCGGATTTCTCAGAAACTACAAGTCCGATTTCGAAAATTCTTTTTGCAATAGTTAGAGTATCTTTCAACTTAGGGTAGAGTACAAATTTTATCAAAATCGGTCCAGTAGTTTAAGAGATATAAACTTTTTATGTTTTCAGTGAGTTACTGTAATGTAGACGTTCGAGTTGCGTGATAGTGCTGATACCTATCTTGGTAAAATAAGTCACTAAAAAGTGTTAAATAAACTATTTAAAAAAAAAACCGACTTCAAAGTAAATTATCTAAAAAGCATAAAATAACGAAAATATATTGAAGTCGGTGTCAGCTGGAGATAGTGTTAGTTAAAGTGATTAGCTAGCACCTACTTCAATATATTTTCGTTATTTTATGCTTTTTAGATAATTTACTTTGAAGTCGTTTTTTTTTTTTTTAATAGTTTATTATACTACCAAGGTGGCAAGCAAGCGAACGTCCCGCCGCCTGATGGTAAGCAGTCACCGCAACCTATAGACGCTAGCAACACCAGAACAATCACTAGCGCGTTGCCGACCCTTAAGTCTTTATGTCCGGTAATCTCACCAGCTACAGTGCCCTTCACACCGGAACACAGCAATTCTTAGGTACACACTGCTGCTTGGCGGCAGAATATCTGCCACTGCGGTGGCATACATACCTGGACAGTTCCTTGCACAAGGAATCTACCACCTAGTCGGTAATAGCGTCGCTGCGTTCCTTCAGGCGGGACTGCAGTCAAGCACTGTCTTATATTGAGTTAAAGACACTAGACACTAATTTTTAAAGATACGATTCAAAGCCTGCAGCGGAATATCGACCTCATTAACCTAACATTTGTACCGTTAACCATCTTTTGGGTCATTACTAATTCTACTCACCACGCGGTCGTTATAACTGGGATGAATATAAATAGGCCAAAGCTTTACGACTGTATAAACCGTGCCTTATTATGGTGACAAAGTATCTTTTAATTGGTCGGATTGTCTCGTCTTGGATTTATAAAAAAAAAACGACTTTTAAAAACAGAATTCTCAATTCAACTGTATTTTTGCCCGACTGCCTCAGAAGGAGGGCTATGTATCGAGAGTATGTATGTGCCTACATCCTATAGGGCTCGATTGATCTGAGTTATGATACTACTAGCGGTAACAGCTCAGTGGGCGAGCGCTTGCCTTGAAAACAAGGTGCGTAGATTCAAACCCCGGCTCGCACATCTGATTTATTTAATGAATCATGTGCGAATCGTCTTAGTGCGATTGTTACTAGCTTTCGGTGAAGGAAAAACATCGTGAGGAAACCTGCGTCTGAGAAAGCCTAACTAACTTTCGAATGACGTGTGAAATCCGCCAACCCGCACTTGGCCAGCGTGGTGGACTATGGCCTAAGCCCCTTCATCATGAGGGGAGGCCCGTGCCCAACAGTGGAACATAAACAAGGGCTGGTATTATTATGATATGTCGAAGCCAGTTTGTAAAGCAACGTCAAGCAAGGACACTACATAGATGGGTGACCGTTTAGTGGCATTTTAACTAAGTTTTCATCTAGGCAGCAGTTGTCAATCCAAGTCAGAAGCCTAAGGGCAGCTTGGATAACGCTGACACCAGGGGCCATACCATGAACTCTAATAGCAGGTCAGTTTAACACGAAAAGTGACCTGTAATAATAAAATAATAATAATATCTTGGGACAATCCACACACGGTCATCCGATCCCAAACTAGGCAGAGCCTGTACTATGGAAACCAGACAACTGATACTAATACTTATATACTTTTTTTTTTTTGTAAATACATACTTAAATAGATAAACAACACCCAGACACTTTGGCGTGTGACTTTGGGTGTCTGACCACTTGACCAACGGGCCTGTGTCCATTACTTCCTGTGTCACTTACCATGAGCGCACTAATCAGCAGGCCACTCAGCTATTAAGTCACTCAAACAGGTGAGTGGTCACGTGACAATGTTATCGTCACGCTTATTAGTGCTCATGTTACTTTGTAAATTGGGTCTAATAAACATGATTTATTTTATTGTTTTTTATTTCTATTACGTCAGGGGGGAAAATTGGAATACACAAAATTAAGGGGGACTTCTGGACTTTTTTCACTTTAAAATCCAGTTTTCCGCCCTAGGGGGGATTTTTCAAGGGGGATAAATGGAGTAAGTCAAGCAACTCCTGTCATTTCCTTCAACTCTAGAAAGAAAGAAAGAAAAAAAGAAGAATCTCTTTTAAAGCAACACTATCTGTCCCTTTCATTCTAATTGTATTATTAATTCTAATTGAATTCTGTCAGTATCTGTTTCTAATTTGTATTTATATATAATATGTTATGTATTAGTAAGTATATCCTAGAAATTATTTAAGTATTAGTATGTAAATTATATTCTTACTTAAGAAGGTAGTTTAGGTTAGTTTACTTATATAGTTTGTTGCACCACGATTGCCCGTTGCATTTAATACTAATTATCATTCTGTCCATCCAAAGGTTGTATGGAAGAGATCGCCATGAGTGATAAGACCGCCCATTGTACTTGTTATTTTTGCATTACTTGTAAATTTATTACTATCTATATGTGTGCAATAAAGAGTTAATAAATAAATAAATAAGTCACTTTTAATGTTAATCTGCCGTGCTATAAAAGATCATGGTAAGGCCCCAGGTTAGTCACATGCTATAAATAAACCAATTATAAAATTATTTAATTTATTAGAAAACATTGTAAAGAAGACTGTGCCTCATTTCGTCACCGAAAAAATGGCGACCATGACAGGACCGTAGATTTAAAATGTTTTTCACTCTTTGGGCAGGACTACATAAACCATAAATCATAGTCACCCTACATAAAAAAGCAATAAAGAATTCAAAATGGACGACCATCGTGGGATGTAAATTAAGGGATTTAAAAACACCATAATTTGGTTTGCTAACTTGTACAAACAAACTTATTCCCTTTTAACCTCCTTCGCAAAAAAGGGAGGGGTTATGATGAGAAAAAAATCTGTGATGATGAATGTCTAACATCTTGGGACGACCTACATACGCCCATCCTATTCCAAACTAGGCAGAGCCTGTACTATGTTAACCAGAGAACTTATACTAAAACCAATAGGTACTAATTAATGATTTATGCAAAAAAAAAAAATATAGTAAGTGCCTATAAACGGCTGCCTATTGCACGAGACATTAGATATCAAGTCTCTTGTGTCTGGTAGTTTCATCAGCTACAGTGCCATTCACAGCGGAGCACAGCAATGTTTACACACTGCTGCTTGGCGGCAGAATATCTGACACTGCGGTGGTACCTACCTGAACGGTTCCTTGCACAAGGAACCTGCCACCTAGCAAAAGTAAAATTCATATTACTTTTATTAGGCACAGAACCCTAAAAAGGTGTTTATCACACCATGTTAGTTGGTATAAAAATAATTAAAACTATGTCGTATTAATCACTTGTGTAATATATCATTCCAGAATTAGAAGCCGTTAGCAAAAACAGTGTATTTAATTGTTTGTTTGCACGCATTTAGAATAGCGAAATAATTAACAAGATTTATGATAAACTGCTTTTTGTCCTTGGTACCGCGCCCATCTTTGTTTTTAGTCAAATAATTAGATTAAGTATATTTTTTTTATAATAGTTAAGTAAACGTCTTTGTTTTTTTACATTCGCATTTTTTTTTGTATAACATCGTTTAATGTTTTTTTTTCATTTTCTTTTAAACCCATAGATTTTTATATATCTACATCGATATAATATAATTATAAACTAGATTTGGTGTCACGGTTCAAAAAATGGTAGCGAGAAATAGCGCCCTTGTGTCGCTATTTCTTTACAAGCCACATCCTGACAAATTTATTTTTGCCGATAGGAGTATCGCTACTGTCTATATGAAACTGTCAAACTAGAAGTCATTATCATTATAAAATCGTTAGTTCACGTTTCCGCCACCAGCACAGATAAGTTTGCAACCTCCGCGTCTACATTTTAGATGTCAGTTAGTTCGTGAATGTTTATTTAGTTTATATATTATATCGATGTATATCTATGTTTAAACCACTCCTGAAGAAATCAAAACAAAAACTATGTAAATAGTTTATGCCGTTTCTGAGTTTTAGCGAGATAATATAATTCACTAGCAGGATCATATATACAATACGGACTTTGCTGTTACGGGCGTACTTTTAAGACATATCTTAATCAAATTTACAATCTACAAATAAGAATTCTAAAAAACATTGTTTCTAATAATGTCCGACAGCAATTCCATAATGACCAAAAAAATGGACTATTTAAGCATTGTGGCATCTTACCGGTTCATACTCATGTAAAATACGAATTGCTCAAAAAATATTTTTTTAGTACAGATCTCAGGAAACAAATCAAACATCATGTATACGATATACATGATGTTTGATTTGTAAGAGTAAAAAGTCCCCAAGTCCCAAAATGGCCAAAATGAGTTTTAAATGTCATCAAACTCACCGTATTTTTCTCTATCCATCTGTCTAACAATATTTTCAAAAAGTCAAATAGTTTTGGTTTTGGCAAGTGCGAAAATTCACCATGTTAGCATGTTGGATCTTCAAAGTTAACGGAACAAATACCTAAGTAGACTTAAAACTTTAATCTTTTTTCTTTAAACATTTTTATCTAAGTTTTCTTTGTTGTCAAACTCACTAACACGTTATAGTTAATTTTAAGATAAGTGTTTTGCGGTGTTTTGTAACCAAATGTGAAAGCGAAAACTAATTAAAGTGTACTTGGTGATTTTTCAATTGACGCATGAAGACAGTATGCATTATTTTGCAAACGCAAAAAATAATTAAGTCTTATTAATCACTTTTTTATAAGTCGAAAACTCACTAACTGAGTTTAAACTGTAGAGTAAAAATTAATTAACTCATTTCTCTTAAAAACAAATGACTTTAATTCGATATTTAGAATTCTCAAATATGCTTAAACCAAATACCAAAAAGATAAGACTATAAATTAAACAATAACTAATGTCAAATGAAAGTTATGTTTTTTTTTTCTTTTTTCCATCTTTGAGAACTCATATCTCAAATCAGTGTTTTTCGACTTAGTGACTTTTCGCTCTACGGGGACGATATACGCGGGCTGTAGCTCAGGGCCAACTATGCACGACGCGCGCGAACAATATTTACGGCGAGCGGTCCGCTGCCTACCTTGTTCCGCGGCTTATTAACCAACTACCCTCCGATCTTCGCGATAGCATAAATCCTAAGACTATTAAAGATAAACTTAAAGTTTACTATCTAAATAATTTAAACAATAATTGATATTGAGTTCACAAATGCATTTACCCTTCAATCCTTTAACCCTAAGTACAACTTTATTTATTTTTGTAACCTAAATAATATCTTGATAATATAATATCTTGGGACAATCCACACACGGTCATCTGATCCCAAACTAGGCAGAGCCTGTACTATGGAAACCAGACAACTGATACTAATACTTATATACATTTTTTGTAAATACATACATATATAGATAAATAACACCCAGACACTTGGTGGGAATCGAACCCACGACCCATCGGTTAGCGGACAGGGTAACCACTAGACCAACGGGCCCGTCACCTGTTAGTTAACCTAGAATAATGCCTACTTAAATTAACTAATAAATGTTGATTAAGTCTCAATGTAAGCTGTATATAGCCTGTATAAGCCTCCGTGGTTTTTAATGCTATATTAAGCTAACAGTATATTATATGTATTAAATAAATGAAAAGAAAAGAAAAAAATTGAAGAGCTATTCATTTTTATTCAAATAGAAGATGTTTAACTATGACCTGATAGTAAGCGGCGATGCATCGATGGATGGGAGCGCAATAGCTCATAATTCAAACGCCCCTTTGTTTGAGGTATCGCTGTGTCGGCAGCAGGAGGTAGGTACCTATGGGCCTATTTAATTAAACACTGGCAACCCTTTTTCACTGTTTTTTTTTGTATATCATGGTTTTATTCTTTTTTTTCTTAAACTACCCCTAGATTAGATCGAAGAAAAGACAGAAATTGTTCAAGTCAGTCACGACTTGACTGATTTGAACAATTTGTAACAGGCATGACGATTACTTAAATCTTTAGCATAATTTTATATAGAACACACAATAAAACAATACTTTTAACCAGTAACATAATTAACAAAATTATACTATACTAGCTGACCCGCGCAGCTCCGCCCGCGCTTTAATTACATTTTACTCCCCTTTTCTCCCTACTTCCTTGATTTATCTCTCTCTCTTTTAATAAAAATCTAATTCTATGCTATTTCTCTCCCCTCCCGCTTCGGTCCCCGTCACACTTCCCCTCTTCCTCTCCCCGTTGTCCTCTCTGAACCCTCTCCCTCCTCTCTTTTCTCCCAACTTGCTCCCTCTCACTCCCCCCCCCCCGTGCTCCACCTAACTCCTCCGATCACTCACTCCATCACCCTCCCCTCTCCCTCTCTTGCACCCTCCTCTCGTTCTATATATCCTCGTCAATCATATCAGCGGCATAAAATATACTTTATAACCTATTCTCAGATCTACCCGCAAAATTTCATACATATCGGTTCACCCGACTCTCGTGCACGTAACTCAGAGGTTCTCAGATTTTGTTGTGCAAGGCGTTGCGAACGTTCGACACTCGACTCTCGTGCGCGTACCTGAGAGTTTCTCTGATTTTGTTCAGCAAGGCGTTGTGAACGTTCAGGTGAAGATTCTCCCATACGACGTATTCTTGCTGCCCGTGCTTGAGAACTATGTTTAGAAAGTTGAGACCTGGCTCTCTTAGGCATTTTCAAATGTTTAAGAAAATGCTAATAGCGTGTAATATTCAAGCTCTGAAAAGAACTGTTGTTTAGCCCTGAAAAGAACTGTTGTTTAGCCCTGAAAAGAACTGTTGGTTAGCCCTGAAAAGAACTGTTGGTTACCCCTGAAAAAATCTGTTGGTTAGCCCTGAAAAGAACTGTTGATTAGCTCTGAGAAGAACTGTTGTTTAGCTCTGAGAAGAACTTTTGCGTAGGTGTAGTTTTAAGAAAGAGATATAAAAAAAATCGCACGACAATTATTAGAATTCCGACCTCGCGTTTGAGCCGCGCGGGTACCATACTCATAGATCTAAACTCCCCTCCCGCATGCGCACCCCCGCCTTGGTGACGTTCACTTCGCAACGGGCCGTGCAGCAGAAATCTTTTAATTTATAAGCAGTAATATTTTAATTTCGCCATAACTTCAAAACCAAATGTCCAATTTTAATCATTCAAAGACTAAATATTATCTACATAAACTGTACTTAATGATGAAATAATTTATTTTGATAAGGATTAATAGCATGAGTAAAATAAATGCGTTTAAATGTAGTCCAAACAAAATTCAAGATTTTTAAATAAAAAAAATGGTTGTTGGGCCTCACTCGACATAGATACGCGCGTGTGCCGCGGACTTTTTTGTAGATATTTATAAGATCTACAATTAATTAGAACATTTTATGGTTCTATCTTTTATAGTTTAGGCAGCGTACGCAAAATAAGTAACTTTTCTGGTTGATTTTTTACACCTTGTGTCCGAAAAAACCCAAATATCCCTATTTTTTTCCAAAATAAAATTTAGCCTATGTTACTCGTGGATAATGTAGCTTTCGAAAGGTGGAAGAATTTTTAAAAACGGTCCAGTAGTTTTTGAGCCTATTCATTACAACCAAACAAACAAAGTTTTCCTCTTTATAATATTAGTGTAGATTATACAAAGGAAAATAAAAACAGCTATAGTTTGTGGGCTAGCGAGTTACTTATCACACTTCTGATGTAACAGGCATGACGATTACTTAAATCTTTAGCATCTATACATATTATAAAACAAAGTCTTCCGCCGCGTCTGTCTGTCCCTATGTATGCTTAGATCTTTAAAACTACGCAACGGATTTTGATGGGGTTTTTCTTAATAGATAGTGTGTTTCAAGGGGCAGGTTTATAGATATAATACATACATAACATAGTAGAGAAACACTGATCATTTTAGAGGTTTCTAATGTGAGGTCGTAAATAAACACTTTTTTTGCGCTTACATTGCAAACGCTGGCTTAACCCTACGAGATAGATCAAAATAATTTATTACAATATTGTACAACTTAATAAGGTCTACAAAAAAGTCCTAAATGGTATAAGTTTATCTCTTAAAGATAATTCACAATAACCATTTTTTATGCTTTAGTTTTTATGAGCGATTTACGAAGCGATTTTAAGCAATACATCATTAATCCATATTCAATTAAGTATAAATACATTTTTTACCACCCGTGCGAAGCCGGGGCGGGCCGCTAGTAATTTTATATAGAACACACAATAAAACATCATCATTCACAATAAATACGCAGTAAAGAGAATAATAATAAATCACTTACAAGTTTGTATCTTCAAACCATATTGATATCCTGATAAGGGTAGACCGTTGACTGTCCCGTGACCGCTGTATTAATGTTCTTGTCTCAGCTTGCACCTCATTTATATAGGCACACCGGCTGGGGTGCTAACAAATTTTACAATCAAGTGATCTTATACCTACATAGTTTAAGCCTACTCACATAGTGCAAGCCAAGTTGGAGTCTCCCGTAGCAACCCCATAATGGTAGACTGGTGCAGTGACCATTTAGATTACCTAAAAAAAAAACAATTATGAATCCAAGTGTTGTTTGATTGGGTGACAAAAAAGAACACAAGTCTGATAGCTTGCATACTTTTCCTTTCTACCTATCATTAACACGGGCTTTCTTCCGTTTGCCCTACACAGTCGTATTAAAAAAAAGCAATAAAAAAATTTTTAAAATACTTTTTTTTTTCCTTTAATACATTTTACTAAAATAACGTCCGCCTTTCAACTCTTAACACAGCAATTATATTTAAATTATTATTAAACAATATATTTATATTAACAAAAGTATTTAAACCGTTACATATAATAAATATATACTTTAAATATTTTAACAGGATCAACAGTGTAACGATAAGAAAATTTGGCTTGTAAAGAAAGAAAAAAGTTTACTTTTTACAGATTTTAGGGAAATTTAGCGATGGTTCACGGTTAATAATATTAGTCATGGTTTAATTTTTTTTAACACGCGTTGTTGCCAACATAAATAATTTTACCGCTTCGGCCGCGTACGAAACCAGTTGTACGTAACTAGTTTCGTACAAGGAATATTTTTTCCTTCTACGTAACCAGTTTTTCGTACGTAGACTTTTTATTCTTCGTACGAAACCAACGATACCCAATGCTACGTAACCAGTATTGTTGTTTTTTTTTATAACTCTATAAAGAAGCGAATTTTACTACCTTGCAACCTACTTTTTTTACAAGAATCATATGGTATTTTTTTACAAGGCTCCGTCCTGGTAGCTACCACGGCAGTGTCTTCTACTGTGTTCCGGTGTAAAAAGCACTGTAGCGGGTGTTACCAGGCTCAAGATACTTAAAACTAGCTGTCTACAGGCTGGTGTGTTGCTTACCATTTGGCTAACGTTTGTTTTGTCTCATCACTAGTTTGAAGTTGATTTGGAAATTTACAATTAAATACGTCGAAACGTCTACAATCCTAAATATCTAGATTATACGAGAACATCGTTTCTCAAACTTTTTAGTATCACGACCCCCTAAACAGTTAATAATAAAATACTCCTGACCCCTCCTTACAAAATCGTATAATGAAAGGACCATTGACATAATAGTATGGAGTCTGGGCTTTCATATTGTAAGCCCAATTATGCTGCAGAGGAACTATTGTAAAATATAGACTTAAGGGTTTTTTTATCTGTAATACCTGCAACAACAATAATATAGTAAAGGAGTTGTTGCAAAATGGGCTAGGAATATGTACACCACTTCCAAAAATCGAGAAAAATCCATAGAAGCTGGGAAAAATAAAAATATTTCGTTTAAATTACTATTATTGTTGTAATTTTAATTATAAATATCATTTATTTTATATCTATATTCAATATGGCGTCATAAGATGGCGTCTCACTGATGTCAAATTAAACTGTCAGCCAGCCAGCTGTCAATTGCTACTGCTGCTGTCACACTTGTAACAGTTGGTTGTGTGCGTGTATTGTATGTAGTGAAATGATTATCATTGATATTTTAATTATTAAAATGATGTATGAGAAAACAAAAATACAAAGAGTACTATAGTAAAAATACTTTTAACACCATTGATAATAAAAATGACACATGACAGTGACACTTTTCCGCCATGCCAGTTTTTGGTTATGTGTTGCAATTTTAAGTAAAAATTCTTAAGTTTTACAAGCAAATAAAGCCAAATTAAAGTAAATGGATAATTAAAAACTGTTTTATGCGTGTTTCCCTATTTAGAGTATAGTGTACAAAGTCCTAGCCCAGGCTCCATACATTTTGGAACATCTCTTTTGATTTGATTTGACGTTAATGTGACCAAAATCCAACAAGCGAAAATCCATAATAAAAGAAACCATTCTACATCAAGTTTATTTCCCCTGTCATTACATTATCTGTGAGTATTCCTGGCAAGGTTAATATAGTGGCCAGGAGCGATCGCGACGATGGTGAAATAAGTGTAGGTCGGAGTCCCTCCAGTGAAAAATTTGGTGACCTATTGGGTTTGGGGTTGTCGTCCGGCGCCGGCGTGGAGTCAACTGGTGGCGACTTTTCTTCCAAATCTTTTGGTGGTTTTAAGTCATCTGTAAGCAGAGATAATTCGATTAACAGAGAGAGCTGCGGGGCTATAGGATATAAGGCGCTGCGGCTTGATGGGTTAAATTTTCAGAAATTTATGTAACTCTTAGCGCTGCCTACGCTGCCCATTGACAATTGTTTGTACTTATTTCAACTCAATGTTTTGTATATACTCTAGGGTCTCTAGGCAAGCGTATGGTACGTAACTTATGCAACATACTTTTTATCAAGTATTATTGTTTTTCTTTTATAATACATTTTCTATTTATTCGTATTATTTATAAATGAATTAATTTATGTAAGTGATGTGGCATTGAAATGTCAATGAGGTTGACATTGAAAAACAGCGCTGCACCGGGAATCTGGATTTCCGGTGCAGCATATCGCTGAGTTGCCAACCTCGTTTGGCGAAAGCGCGACGCACAGTTGCCACGTTTATCTCTTAAGTTTTTTAAGTTTCAAGTTTTTTGTACTTTTTTGTGTGTCTGAATACCTTTTTGTTTTATATATTTGTGTGTGTGTCGTTGTCCGCCAAATAAATGTAGTTCTTCTTCATCTTCTTAAAATTACTAGGAAGAGGCAACACCGTTGGGGTGTCAATGTCCAACGCTCGGGCCCTTCGGCCCCATCGTCAGCGTCAATACAAAAGTGACGAGGTATCCCCTGCTTTAAAGGGGGGATCGTGGGTATTGGACGCACTAGGTGGGGGCTCTGGGCATCCCTACTAAACGGGCGACAACGCGGTGTAGGCCCTGATCAAGGGCGGACTGAGCTGGTAGCTCTTCATAGGTCGTAGTTTTCTGAGGATACTCCTAGACCTTCTATTTATTATTGTTAGTTCGATCTACCTAAATTTACCATAAAGTGTCCGGGTAAGGTGACTAAGGGAAAACAAGAAGACGGGCAGCAGCGTCTTTCTATTGGATTACCTACCACCTATACTGCGATCACCAAGCCGCCTGCCAAGCGTGGGGGTTATGGCAACCCATTGTTTGACTCATCATCATCATGATGGACTCATCATTGACGTAACTATTGATGATGATAGACTTATCATCATCAATGGTTACGTCCACTGCCGATGATAAGTTAGGTACATGTCTGAGACGCTCATAGCCAGTTTTAACCACTGTTCCGTAAACGATCAGTTGGGTAAGCAACGTCAGGAAAGGTCAGTCCTTAGATGGGTGACCGTTTAGTGGCATTTGAACTGAGCGTCTCCGTGCTTCGGAGGGCACGTTAAAATATGATCCCGGCTATTGTCATCTAGACAGCAGTCGTTAAGCTAAGTCATATTCGTGTTTCAACGACGCGATGAGAAGCGCGTAGTATCACGTCGGGGTCACCAGTTTGGGGACGCGTCGGCGGTGGTGCTAAAGTTAGGATCCTCCTACCGAGCGAGGTGTGATGCTCGGCCAGGGCCGAAGCCCCCGACAGTTGTTGTCGGGATGTTGTATATATAGTGAACATACTTTGAAACTTCACTTGCACGATTCAGAAATCGGTGGCGCCATCTGTCTTGTTGCATGTGGTACTTCTCTTCAGGCCTAATGCCTAAGGATGGCTTAAAAATCCTGATACCTGGTCACTAACCATACGACAAAAAAAAGAACGCACTCACCAGTATTAAATATTATATTGATAGGTGGACAAGGATTGCAGCAACGTGAGCAGCAGGGCGGAGGGTTGCAAGGTGGGTTGCAAGTTGGGTTGAAAGGTGGGTTGCAAGGTAGGTTGCAAGGTGGGTTGCAGGGTGAGTTGCAAGGCTGGTACAGTGGACTTGGAACGTACGATGTACAGGGGCAGTTATACCCCGCTTGGACTTGTTGAGGTTGGGTGTATGAGGGGTAGGGTGTAGCTAGGGGTGCCGCTGCAGAAAACCCTGCAAAAAAGCAAGTTCTATTTCAAGATATATTTCACTGTACTCTGAGTGAATTCACAAGGATAGCTACAAAAGCTATTAGCTATAACACAGTCTATAAACCAATACAGTCGTCCGACGAAGCCGTCTAGACAGGGCAATCGTGCGGGGTGTGAGGGGTGAGACGCGGGTAGGCGCGCCCGAGCTGCGTACGCTGCTGCCGCCTGAATTAGTTAGTAGCTCGGGACATAACTTTCAGGGCTTACGCGTATTTGTTTTAATTAACCGACTTCAAAACAGGAGGAGGTACTCAATTCGTTATGTATTTTTTTTTGTAATCAGTTATAGTGGTTTATACTACCTGTGCTGTGTGAGAGAGATATTATTTTACACATTTTCAATTCCAAAACGACGGATTTTCTTTAAAAATAAAATGTTATTGGTGTCATTTTCGAGGTTTCTCGGGGTGCTGATTACGAAAATGGCATCCATTTTCAAATCCAAAATGGCGGATTTTTTCTTTTTTCAAAAAAATGTTATTGGTGTCATTTTCGAGGTTTCTCGGGGTGCTGATTACGAAAATGGCATCCATTTTCAAATCCAAAATGGCGGATGTTTTCTTTTTTTCAAAAATATGTTTATGGTGTCATTTTCGAGGTTTCTCGGGGTGCTGATTACGAAAATGGCATCCATTTTCAAATCCAAAATGGCGGATGTTTTCTTTTTTCAAAAATATGTTATTGGTGTCATTTTCGAGGTTTCTCGGGGTGCTGATTACGAAAATGGCATCCATTTTGAAATCCAAA
Organism: Furcula furcula; assembly: GCA_911728495.1. Lineage (NCBI taxonomy): Eukaryota > Metazoa > Arthropoda > Insecta > Lepidoptera > Notodontidae > Furcula > Furcula furcula. The sequence goes on along the minus strand of OU452268.1, from coordinate 7,436,578 downwards.
ATGGCGGCTTTTTCTTTTTTCAAAAATATGTTATTGGTGTCATTTTCGAGTTTCTCGGGGTGCTGATTACGAAAATGGCATCCATTTTCAAGTCCAAAATGGCGGATGTTTTCTTTTTTCAAAAATATGTTATTGGTGTCATTTTCAAGGTTTCTCGGGGTGCTGATTACGAAAATGGCATCCATTTTCAAATCCAAAATGGCGGATGTTTTCTTTTTCAAAAATATGTTATTGGTGTCATTTTCGAGGTTTCTCGGGGTGCTGATCACGAAAATGGCATCCATTTTCAAATCCAAAACGCCGGATGTTTTTTTTTTCAAAAATATGTTATTGGTGTCGTTTTCGAGGTGTCTCGGGGTGCTGATTACGAAAATAGCATTCATTTTCGAATACAAAATGGTGTTTTTTTTTTAATGTTATTTGTTGCATTTTTAAGGTTTCCGGGGTGCTGGTAACGAAAATGACTTCCATTTTCAAATCGAAAATGACTGACATATTTTATACATTCCACTAACAGAAATTTGAAATCCAGTAAATATACAAACCGACAATATTTTTCAGTTGGCCAATGGTGTTTTAAACGATTTGGAAATTAATTAATTAATTACAATATATTACATAACATTGTAAAACTCTATTTGAATTTGTCTCCACGAAATGCCTTTTTGTATTTCTTACTATGAAGAACTTCAATGAATAAAGTAAATATAAACAAAGAAATCATTACCATCCGCTAATAGAAATATACTTTACTTACTGCCGCACCTACAAACCTCAATTAAATTTAATTACAATTAAGTCATTTTTTGTAATTGTATTACGATTAATACTATATACTTACGCTGATTGTGAGTAGAGATATCAATAATTTCGTAATTACTAATAAAAAATAATCATATGTGGCTCGGCGAGTCGAAATAAATAGATTACAAAAATACTTAATTGTAATTAAAGTTAATTGACGTTTGTGAGTGCGGCAGTTAGTATTTTACTATGACCAAATAAGTAATAAAATAATATTTTAAGTAAATTATAAATACAAACTGTGACAACCCTACGTGCTACGGAGTGCGCCATGCGGTGTCGGCTTTTACTCAAACATCAAAGGCGTCGAACTACTGTACTAGTTTATATACTGTGGCTATAAATTGTGAAAGCTACTGTATTACGTTAAGGCCTGTAATAGAAGTTGTTTTAAGGTTAATAAATAAAGCCCTAGGACGTCCATTGAGGCGACTCCGAGGAGGGCGGCGGAGAACTCTCCGGTGGGATCTGCACCAGAGGCGCATTATAGACCCCGGGAACCAGTCACGGTGGTCACGGGGATGGGGGTCGCAACCCCGCCGCCGTGCTCCTCGGAGTCGCTGCTGTACTCATGAACTCACTATTAGAATGCTATATTATCCCTGAGTAACATAGGCTATTTGAGTTACATGCCAACGAAGCATGGAAAGAAGCATTTTAGGAGTCAGGCTAATAGACAAAATCCGAGCTATGGACATAAGAAAAATCACTAAAGTGAAGGACCTAATTGACAGACAAAAAAACTTAAATGGAGATGGACAGGTCACATGATCAGAAGACAGACAGACAACTGGACCAGAACAGTAACCGAATGGATGCCAACACTGTTCAAAAAAAGGAAAAGAGGTAGACCAATTAGGAGATGGGTCGACGAAATAAAAAAGACTGCTGGTACATTATGGATGAGACTTGCACAAAATCGCCATGAATGGCACAAGCTTCCAGCTTGAGGAGACCTTTGCGTCGACTGGTCGCACTGAAGAACAACTTAACGTTAATGTGCCAAATTAATTAATTGTAATTTACTTTATAATATTCAGTTAATAGAGGCTTAATAATAATAACATAGGCTATTTTGTTACTAGAAAAATGTCCACCCGTGCAAAGCCGGGATGGGCCGTTAGTCTAAGACAAAGTAAAAAATAATTATTTCAAATAGGCTTAACACTAGCACTTTTGAATGATTAATTTTTTTAAAGCTACCACTGGATCACAACGCGGCCTCAACTGAGAAGATCCGGCAAGAAACTCAGCGTGTTTGTCATTTTTTCACTTTTTATAAACATTGTATTGTTACAATTGGATCAACATTAGCGATAGTGTATCCTGCCGTTTGAAACATAAAACAAGGAAGAAAAGAAGAAATTAATAAATAACGACAAAAATTATAACAAACTAAAAGGCCAAAGGGATAGTAGTCGGACCAGTCCCCCAATAGTAAATAAACTTACCTATTAATGTGAACGCTAAATATACAATCATTATAATATTTTAGGTAGCTATAATTTATTAAATACTTGTTCGATTTACAATACCGTAGTTAACGTCTCTTATAGCTATTTTAATATTTCAAAAGAATTCGTACACTGTAATTTTATATCAACTATTATTTGAAAATAATTTACACCTGACTGACGATCAAAAGACAACAATATTTTACCGTGATATTGTAATAATAGTTATAATAATGTCTGTACGTGTTATTTTGTTTTACGAATACCAAAGGGATATTTTATACAAGGACTCATTTTTTATTTCATTACATTTATTTATTAAAAATTTCATTTACACAATTATGATCTTGGCGCTCAAAAACCACCAAGGGTTTGTCCGAGCGTCGCACAAGAGACCTTTTCTTTGGACCTTTGGAGATTTACCAGGGTATGTGGGATTCTTACCCATTAAAGGCCCCACGCCTGTCGCATCGGCATATGAAAGATAGCCCAAACGTCCTGCGACTCTAAGGCATCAACTGGTCTGGAATCACCGTTCATCCCTTTAGCTGCACATTTACCTTATGTTTTAAAATCTGCTTTTTAATCGTATGGGATGCTGGGTTAGAATAGCATGCATAGGACGGCGGCGGGGTTGCGACCCCCGTCCCTGTGAGCACCGTGACTGGTTCCCGGGGGGCTACAATGCGCCCCCCGGCGGCGGGCTCAAAGGCAAGGCACTGAGGGGCCCCTGGTGCAGATCCCACCGGAGAGCCCTGGGGTCTCCCCTCTCATGTGCCGATGCGACAGCCGCGGGGGTTTTAGTGGGTAAAAATCCCACATATCCCGGTCGAGCCCCACAGCTCCCGGGGACCTTTGGAAGATATCCCCCGCGTCAAAAAAAAAAAAAAGCATGCATAGGCATAGTATAGGCTTAACGCTAGCACTTTTGAACGGTCAATTTTTTTAAAAAGACGCCACTGGATCACTACGCGGCCTCAACTGAGCAGATCCGGCAAGAACTACTACTAGGTGCTACTACAATTTACTAGGTGGTAGGTTCCTTGTGCATGGAACCGTCCAGGTAGGTACCACCGCAGTGTCAGATATTCTGCCGCCAAGCAGCAGTGTGTAAACATTGCTGTGTTCCAGCGTGAAGGGCACTGTAGCTGGTGAAATTTCCGGACACAAAGACTTAATATCTAATGTCTTAAGGATCGGCAACGCGCTAGTGATTCTTCTGGTGTTGCTAGCGTCTATAGGCTGCGGTGGCTGCTTACCATCAGGTGAGCCGCATGCTTGCTTGCCACCTTGGTAGTATAAAAAAAAAACTCAGCGGGCTTCTCATTTTTCCACTTTTTTTAAACAGTGTTTATCATGTTACAATTAGATCAGTATCAGCGACAGTGTGTCCTGCCGTTCAAAAGATCAAACAAGAGAGAAATCAAAACACTACTAAAGTACAAAAAACTAGTCGGCCGGCGGGATAGTAGTCGGACCAGTCCCCCCAAGCAGCACCCGCGCACGAGTTGGCTCGAGCAGCAGCCATCACTCTCTCTCTATACTCTTGAGACCTAATGCCGTAATAGCGTTTCAGAGGTGTGACACTACTGGATATGGTTATTTTATCGGAATACCGAATTTTTCAGAATCGTAATGGGGTCTCAATAGTTATCGTTAGTCTCGTCTAGTTAGTTAGTTTTTCGAAAAGTCTTTGCTTGTGGCGGCTTCGTGTGGCGGGCCACTCCATTCCCTCTAATATGGTTGAGGGGAGTGATGACTGCTGCTCGAGTCAACTCGTGCGCGGGTGCTGCTTGGGGGGACTGGTCCGAGTACTATCCCGCCGGCCGCCTAGTTTGTTGTAATTTTTGTCGTAATTTATTGTTTTTTTTTCTTTTCTCCCTTGCTTTATGTTTCGACCGGCAGGACACACTATCGCTAATGTCGATTCAATTGTAACAAAACAATGTTTAAAAACAAAAAGTGAATATATGACAAGCCCGCTGAGTTTTTTTCCGGATCTTCGCAGCTGAGGCCGCGTTGTGATCCGGTGGTAGCTTTTAAAAAATTTACCATTCAAAGCGACCTATTTGAAAATAAAGATTTTTGATTTGATTTAATTATTAGTGTCGCTAGAATGACAATGTTATATCATATTATTAAAATTAGACTTGGAAATTGTTAAAGACCACATCTCAGTGCCATAAGTCATAAAACACACCAAACAATAATAAGCTAGATGACTGAAAAATTATATTTAGTCAGACGTTTAGATTATCAAAAAACATTGGACACGTATTTTTTCTTATGTCAATTAAAGAAAAAATTACGAAGATATAGTACGTTAAAATTCCACGTGACGTCACGCCTGTGTACAATTTTATGAGTCTATGTATGTATGTACTTATGTAGGTTTGTCCGCGGGTTTCTACAGGTCCGATTTCGAAAAACTAACTAACTATTATTGCAAAAAGAATTTCAAAAATTCTTTTTGCAATAGTTAGAGTACAAGTTTCATCAAAATCGGTCCAGTAGTTTAAGAGATACTTTTTATGATTTCAGTAAGTTACTGTAACGTAGACATTCGAGTTGCGAGATAGTGCTAATTGTTGGAATGTATACAAAACTCCTTATTCTATTAGGAATAGACATACACAGTGACATGTATTGTCTCTACCCTTTTTGCCGTCATCCGCTACCGCGACAAGACCTGTATATTATTATCCTGAATAAATCCATCTTTCTTAACTTCCACTGCCTATCTTTTTGCCCATAACCCATCAGGTTATGGGCCCAGCACGCTTCCACTGCGAAAATAAAAAGTGCTAAATAAACAATTAAAAAAAAAACCAACTTCAAAGTAAATTATCTAAAAAGCATAAAATAACGAAAATATATTAAAGTAGGTGTCAGCTGGTGCTAGTGTTAGTTAACATGATGTGCTAGCATCATCATCATCATCACCAGCCGGAAGACGTCCACTGCTGAACAAAGGCCTCCCCCTTAGACCGCCACAATGAACGACAATTTGCTATTTGCATCCACCGGTTTCCTGCGACGCGAACAATGTCGTCGGTCCACCTAGTGGGAGGCCTGCCTACGCTGCGTCTTCCGGTTCGTGGTCGCCACTCGAGAACCTTTCTTCCCCAACGGTTATCGGTTCTTCGAGCGATGTGGCCTGCCCATTGCCACTTCAACTTGCAGATTCTGAGAACTATGTCGGTAACCTTAGTACTTCGGCGAATCTCCACATTTCGGATTCGGTCGCGCAAAGAAACTCCAAGCATAGCTCTCTCCATAGCTCGTTGTGTGACTCTGAGCTTTTCCAAAAGGCCAGCTGTTAAAGACCACGTCTCAGTACCATATGTCATCACTGGCAACACACACTGGTTATAAACCTTTGTCTTCAGATGTGCTAGCACCGACTTCAATATATTTTCGTTATTTTATGCTTTTTAGATCATTTACTTTGGTCGGTTTTTTTTTTAAACAGTTTATTTCTTTGTCAATTTCTATTTATTTATTTTTTTATTTATTTATTCTTTATGCACAAAACAGTACATAGGCGGACTTAATGCCAGAGGCATTCTCTACCAGTCTACCTTAGGGTGATGCAGAGACAAATCGTGGTAGGTGCAAACAAAACAAGTGAAACTAAATATATAGATAAATATTTTAAAACTATAATTTAACTTACAATAATTAATATAATACTAATACTTATATTATATTAGAAAATAAAATATACTAATATATATTTTAATATATATATTATATACATAATTATCTTCGAGAAAAATCTGCCATTTTACTGCGCAAGTATTCCTGTAACTTTGTTTTAAATAACGTGTTGTAGCCATCCTGAGTTCTAGAGGGAGCGCATTCCAGAGGAGAATGGACTGGACGAAAAAAGAAGAATGTATAAAATCAGTTCTGTGAGAAGGACATAGAAGAAGACGATTATTAGAAGAACGAAGAATTTTATCATGAGTAGAGCATAGATAAGTAAACTGCGAAGTTAAATAAGGAGGTGAGTTAGGTGAAAAGAGTATAGAAAAAAGAGTAGTCAAAGCTCTTAGAATTCTGCGCTCACGAATAGGAAACCATTGCAACAGGGCACGATGCGTGGAAATATGGTCATATTTACGGAGATTATAAACGAACCGAATGCAGTTATTCAGAAGGCGATCAAGTTTATTGAGTAGATCTGCATTCAGTTCATAATAGCACACATCACCATAGTCGATTATCGGAAAGATTAAGGTCTGTACGAGCATTGCTTTTATATTTGATGGTAATAAGTTTTTTAATCGATAAAGAGATCTTAGAATTCCAGTGACCTTCTGGCTGATGTTCTTAATTTGAGTTTGCCAATTGAGTGTGTTATCAATATACAATCCAAGGTCTCTGACACTAGAACTAAAGGGGATGCCAGCACCGTTAAACTGCAGGGCAGGCAGAGATGACTCGTTAACTTTTCGGAAATTTCGTGAACTACCTACAATGATAGCTTGCCCTTTACTTGTTAGATAAAAAAATACGTGTCCAATATTTTTTGATATTTTAACTCAGAGGTTCCCAGACTTTTTTCTCATAGAACACTGATGGTACAGGACGAAAAAGGAAAAGGCAGATGATAATTAATAAAGATGTATTAAACGAAGGGACAGACGTATGGTCAGCACGCAGGCCATAAAAGAAGCGTTGTACCGATAATGTAAGTACGTACGCGTATCTAGCACGAATAATTAAAAACGACCAGTATCTAAACAGACTTTAGTTTATACAAAGGATCCAACAAACACATTCAAAATTTAGCGTGTTCCGGTGGACCCCCCCCCCCCCGCGCTGCAGCTACGTTTCTACAAAAAAGTGAGAACTGATTGGTTAATTAATTAATTTGTCACGCCAACGTAGACCCCGTCGAGACTCCCGTGGACCCCCGTGGCTCCACTTGGACCACTTTGGGAACTACTGTTCTGACTGGTGAACTTATTAGAATCATTGTTCTTTTTCCCAGTCATATTAGTTTTTTTGGTTATAAACGGCTTAGCGGGCTTTAAAAGTTTGAATGCCTCATTTATTTGGCATAATAAGGTGAGACTTTTTTATGTATGTCGCAAACAAGTAAGTATATTATACATCTGTATAATATACTTGTTTGTTTGTTTACTTATGTGTGTATGTATCTGTATGTGTGTCTGTGTGTGTGTGTTGTATGCGAGCAATAAATGATAATTTTACTTTTGATTTTTGGGCTGGTTTGCGTAACCTTACCAACAGGTGGAGTCACGGTAAACCTCTAGTTCATATTGCATAGTACAGATCGTTGCAATTACCATTGTAAAATAATATGAAAAATGTTTTTAATTCTAATAAAGTGGAAACTAAAACATTTTATGTTATGATTTCCTTCTTGAACTGATTTAGTAACAGATAGTAAGTATAAAAATTCAAGAAACACGTGTTTTTTTCACGCTTTTTATTTGGATTACAACACTGCATACTTTATGCAAAAATATTTTTATACACTTGTATTTCTTGACTGTCTCACGACACTGTACTTATATCTTTATTTCATGTACGTTTCACACCGGAACACAGCGATGTTTACACACACTGCTGCTTGGCGGCAGAATATCTGACACTGCGGTGGTACCTAACTTTTTTCGCGGGTGAAACCTTCTAAAGGTCCCCGGGAGCGATGGGGCTCGACCAGGGTATGTGGGATTCTTACCCACTAAAACCACCGTGGCTGTCGAAATCGGCACATGAGACCACTGGGCTCTCCGGTGAGATTTGCACCGGGATTAGGACTCAGTGCTTTGCAGTAGAACCCGCCGCCGGGGGGCGCCTTATAGCCCCCCGGGAACCAGACTCGGTGCTCACGGAGACAGGGGTCGTAACCCTGCCACCGTCCTCCTCGGAGTCACCGCCATACGTTAATGGACGTCCTAAAATCCACATCCCGAACGTCCAGCTACTCCGAAGGCTGTGGTACCTACCTGCAGGCCTAGCACGATTTGAAATCTTACAGATGGTGAGAAATATGACGTACTTTTCAACAACGTCAAACTCACACGTATCTGTCAAGATATTCACATTGTCCTAAGCCTGCTGGATAAGAAACCTGCCACCTACACTACGAACCAAATAAGCTTGAAGGCGATTACAATTTTATTATGCAGTCATAAAACACCCCCGCTGTATAGTTGACCGTTAACGCGGCAGCAAAAAACGGTTGGTAATACAAAGTTGTTTTTGCTGTTGCTGTTTTTGTTTTTGTTGTGTTTATGCGTTATGTAGTTATTGAGCCGCAAACGAACTTGTAATCGCCTCCAAGCTTATTTGGGATGGAAATATTAGCAAATAAAACAACAATAAATGAACCAAATTATTTTAATTCCCATCAGATTATAGTACTTATAATTAAATTGTCGTACCACCGATCTTCGTAGTCTTTTCTAAACAGATTTCCACACGCCACCACGAATCTCGGTATAAGTGAATATTTCAGTGTGATTTGTTGAGTCCGTGGGTTCCTCCCTAGACCAACAGTGGGAACACTGTGGACTTGCGGTAGAAGAATACCTGTAATTGGGTTGGACTCGTAAAAGTGGTGTTACAATTTAAACATATCAATACACCAGCCGGAAGACGTCCACTGCTGAACACAGGCCTCCCCCTTGGAACACCATAATGAACGACACTTGGCTATTTGCATCCACCGGTTACCTGCGACGCGCACAATGTCGTCTGTCCACCTAGTGGGAGGCCTGCCAACGCTGCGTCTTCCGGTTCGTGGTCGCCACTCGAGAACCTTTCTTCCCCAACGTTTATCGGTTCTTCGGGCGCTATGGCCTGCCCAATGCCACTTCAACTTGCAGAGTCTAAGAGCTGTGTCGGTGACTTTAGTTCTTCAACAAATCTCCTCATTACGGATTGTATCGTGCAAAGAAACTCCGAGCATAGCAGCTCGTTGTGTGACTCTGAGCTTCTCTAAAACGCCAGCAGTTAGGGACCACGTCTCAGTACCATATACTGGCAACACACACGGGTTAAAATCCTTGGTCTTCGGTAATATTGATGTACCAACCTAATAAAACCAACAGCACACTAGCCATTATAAGTGCGAAAATGAAATTAAAAATTCCAAGCTCTTAAAGTAAAAATCCTTGGACTTGGGTAATATCACGTAATATGGTACATCAGTACCAAGCTAATAAAACCAACAGCACACTAGCCATTATAAGTGCGAAACTGAAATTAAAAATATTCAGCTCCTATAGGTAATATCTGCTTGTAATTTCAAAACAACGTAGTCTGCACTATACTAAAATGTCCTTTGTTTTCTACGCTTTAAATCGTATATTATGTTACGAGGTGATTTTATTCAATACTTTGATATTCATGTGATAATCACGCTTAATTTACGATTAAAAGTCACATAATAACACTGATTGTATCCGCCTACTTTGTTTGCGTCTTTAGAAGTTTTTTTTAAGTATCTTAAGTGACGAAGGACAAGACAGGAAGGACTTTTAACAGATTGTAAACGATACACCAGCGGCCTCAACATGAACTCTTATAGCACGGCATTTTAACACGGAAAGCGACCCAGCTATTACGTCATAGGGATGTGAGATTAATGGAAAAGAATCGATTAAATGAAAATAGATTTTTCTTAACTACCGAATTCTGTTAAATTTCTGCTGAAGTTCTTTAGATTCTGCTAAAAACTGCTAAGATTTTCTATTCCGCGACATAATCGGCTAAACCCTAAAATGAGGGTTCAATTCTGCTAAAATAGCAGAATTCTGCTAAATCTGGCCACACTGCACTGAAACTATGTATACGCATACATACCTACAGATGGCGCCGTTTTTATTTAATGAACTTATACGTATGAACTTAATTCGAGATTTTTCACCCAACGCATAGATGGCCCTGTTTATAAAATTGAAACTTACTACAAGATATTTTCATCCGTCGCATAGATACGAGCTGTTTCTAAAAATCGATTTAAACATGTAATTTATATAATCGATTTTCTAAAAATCGATTAATATTATTATAAAAATCGATAATAAAAAATCGATAATAAAAAATCGATTATTAGAAAATTATAATCGATTTAAATAAAAATCGATTCTTTTTTAACATCCCTATTACGTCACCCAAACAAGTGAGTGGTCATGGCTTAAAGGTCTATGCAACCAAGCCATAAAAACTACAAAAAAAAAGAGAGTGGTCACGTGACAATATTATTGTCACGCTAATTAGTAAGACAGATCACTATAATATCTCTTGCGTATCTAAGGCCTCTGCCTCGAATTGTGCGGGCAGCGGGGTGCGGGCGGCGAGAACCGGTCCATTTGATTTTACGCATAAGATCCTGCCGCTCGTGCTGTGGTCACCAAATGCCGTAATCCGCCACCACCAGAACCGTGCCCGCCACCGATGCCAATGCCCGACCCATGCCTACCATGTCCTCCACCATGTCCAATGCCACCCCCACCATGCCCAGAACCAATTGACCCCTGCAGCAAAACGACCAACTCTTTAGATAAATGACAAATAAAAAATGACCCCAATCACATCCAATGTGGGGCGTTTATAGACAAAATTTATTATTATTATACAATTATGGATATTAAATTTAGGGTACATTTGTGAATGCGTGAGCGTATTTAAATATAGTATGGGCAATTTATGCAGATTTATACTAACCTTGTTTTATGATATGTCACATTTTTGCCACTATAGGTGCCCCTGTCGCTTACCATCATGCGAACTTCTCGTTAATAGAACATTAAACACCGTATCCTGTCCTACAAGATGAAAATAATGACAAATCTGAATTGTAAAGACTATCAGAATAACTATACGCTTAATAAATGTCTCGTGTGACGAGCGGCAGTGCAATGCAGCTAGGGTTGCCAGCTCCTGTTTTGTATTGTAGAGGATTTAGTAGTAGAAATTACAGGACTCCTTTCGGCTGCTAATGATGACATTGTGCTGCTTTAAGAGCTTCTTCATTTTCTAATTTTTACTAAAATAGAAGAAATTAATTTTATTTTATTTTAAAATAAAAGACGAACTCTCGTCCTATAATCTTAATATGAGTTCTGTCTATAATTTGAGGAACATCGAGGTAGGGAAATCGGAAAGAAGAAGCGAGTGGACCTAGGAGGTCCTTGGTCATAATCATATATGTACTAATTAGAATTTTTCCATCTATAATAATAATAATACCAGCCCTTGTTAATGTCCCACTGCTGGGCGCGGGCCTCCCTTCAATATGAAGGGGCTTAGGCCATAGTCCACCACTTTGGCCAAGTACGGGTTGGCGGACTTCGCATGTCATTCGAAAGCTAGTTAGGCTTTCTCAGACATGCAGGTTTCCTCACTATGTTTTCCTTCACCGTAAGCTAGTAACAATCGCACAAAGACGATTCGCACATGATTAATTAAAGAAATCAGAGGTGCGAGCTGGGCGAACCTGCGCACCTTGTTTCCAAGGCAAGCGCTCGCCCACTGAGCTGTTACAGCTTCAACTTTAAATAAAATATTGAGGCCAGAAGGAATTTGTACTATTATAGTTTTGTCAGTATAAAATGTCTTCTTCAGAATGAATTCTATCAATATACTTATTATATCGTGGGTGACGGACTACGCAGTGTACCTACTATATTTTTATCGCAAATTAGTATATCGATGGCAAATTCAATCGTAACGCCGGTTGACGCAAAAACGAATAATAAATACGAATGGAAATTAAAATAGTAAATAAATATGAGAAATATATATATTTTTTTTTGGAATGATAGACGCTGTTGGCCGCAGATGGCCATTGCAGCTTCACCGGACAATATGAGAAATAAATAAATATGTATATACTAATGTGTACAATTTTTTTTTAATTTCCCAAAAGTACTTACTATGTTTGTAACTTAAAATGAAAAAAAAACTATTTTATCTTCAAAAATAGGTGGCAACCCTAGTCATACTCCACACGAGCTCCACACCGAACTGTTAATTTTGCAAGTCGTGCTAGGCTTGGTGTGGGGGGTCAACCGGGGTATGTGGGATTTTCCCCCCTGAAACCCCTGCGACCTGGGCTCTGCACCACGTACCCCGCAGTGCTTTGCTTTAAGTCTGCCATCGGGAACGCATCAGTCCCCCAGCCCTGCCGTCCTCGGAGACTGGGTGCATCAGTTTTCTTGTTGATAAGATAAATTAAGGACAAAAAACTTCATGAAATAAACGTTATAGGGCAATTGAAAATAATAAAAAAAAGCTTTGTACAAATACATTAATTTTTTTATTTAGCGCCAAAAATGTACATAGATACAAAACATAAACTTTTGTTTTAAAATTTTGATGAACAAATTTTTTTTTGGTAATTCAGATGTAACCTAAAATATTTGTTAGCTTAGGGCATGAAATGAGATCATATTTTATTAATTGGTAAAATTAACTCACTAAAATACTAAACAATTTGAACAATCTCTAATTTAAATAAATACACAATCGCCCAGATTTGGTATGGCAGCTCTTATAAAAAAATACGACCGTGTTCTATTTTTAAAAGAATATTTGAAAACTTTCAATGAAAAAACATATCAAGAATTTTAAAAAAAGCAATATGCTATGCCCTCTAACCACCACATCTGAATTATTTTTTAACTTGCAACATTATCAGAAATTAATTTTAAGCACATCGTTTTGATTATGGGCTGAGCGAGAATTATTAATACGGAGAACCCTTGGCCGGTGTCCTGAGCTTCCTACTTGCGTAGTAGTATCGACAAACGAAGAGGAAGACTGGCTATTTATAAAAAAGGACGGCCAAGACCCAGACCGAGACCAAAAGGAGCTGATTCGCAAACGGTTGCCGAACCCAGTCCCGCATATCCTAGCGGTCCCAAGCCGCCGAAAGGAGCAAGCCCGCCTAAGCCTCCATACCCAGCCCTCGGCAGACCGGCAAACGGCAAACCCAAACCATATCCGATGCCATTCGGCACGGTATCACAGACTGTAGTGGTTCCTGGCAGTCCTAAACCGTAGCCCAGACCATTTGGCACAGTCTCGCAGACCGTCGTTCCACCTAGCGGCAGACCAACACCGATCCCGTTGGGTACGGTTTCGCAGACAGTGGCACTGTTAAGTCCACCATACGGCGGGACCAAACCAAGACCTCCTAGGTAGCCTAAGCCGCCGAGGCCATACCCACCCAGACCATATAATCCACCGAGACCTACAGCGGGTGTCTCGCATACAGTAGTTGAGCCAACTGAAGGGTATGGTAGACCCAATCCTAGGCCCATGCCGTAACCGAAGTTTGGAAAAGATTCACAGACAGTCGATGGTCCAAAATTTGGTAAGAAGTTGGTTGCTGTGTCGCATATTGTCGTTTGACCCAGGGGGTTGCAACGGGCGACGGAGACGAGGGCTAGAACAAAACAAAAATAAGTCAAATAAAATACATAACACGTAAAGGCTAAATTACATTCTATGGTCATTTCAATTTGGAACTTAATTACCTAGACATTAGGTCGATAACGGTATATAATTTTTTACACGTTCTCGCCCTTAATTACAAAATGTATATAAAAGAAACACGTAAAGGAAATTGCATTTTATCGTAATTTAATTTTGGAACTTATTATTGTGGATATAAGGTCGATTATGGTATATCAACGTTTACACATTTTCGTCCTTTACTACAAAGATATATAAATTAAAAAGACTGCCTTGGTATTTTGGCGAGTTCTGCAGAGCCCATGATCACGGGACGACGAAAAATAGGTCGTGGCTACCGGCCTGGGTGCCTAACTACTAGACAAATAGGCCCGTCAAATAAGTATGTATGTATGTATATTTCTTTATTTTCTTTGGCACAGCCAACAGCTTAAACGGCTTTATCGATTTACATCATTATCAGACGAGAGGCGGCCACTGCTGTACAAAGGCCTCTTCCTTTTTTTTATTTATGTTTACGGCTCTGGGTACAAGCCCTTATAAGCCTGGCCTCCCCCTTTAGAAGTAATGTGTTGCCATATTCCCTACGCTTATCTTCTTGTAGTATAGGTATTCGATCGAGAAACACGCTGCTGCTCGTCTTCTTGTTTTCCATAGTCGCCTCTTACGGGCATCCAGCAGGAGCAGATGGGAAGATGCTATTGTCACCCGCACACCCCATCGATTTTGACTTACTTAAAATCAGTCTTTAGATTAGTGTTAATTATGACTTAGGCTAAATATTTTAGTATTTATTGCTGAATTCTTTTACCATAAATAACAACATGATTTATATCTAATGAAAGGTCTTAAAGAGACGAGTTGATATACATATATATATGTATACCTACGTTATACAATACAATATAAATAATACACTTTATTGCACACCATAACAAAGATACACACATCAAAAGTGTCTAGGGATCAACATATATTTTTGCAATAACTTTTCTCCTGATTGATATTAATTAAAATTTTCTTTAAGGATTCATCAAATAAAGTGTTTTCGTTTGTCACAGTAACGATAAACCAAGTCACCTTTGCATTAATAAAGAAATTTGCCATTTTCCTAATAAAGGGATTTTTGACATTTGAACCACTAACACAAAAGTTCGAAAAAAAGACTGAAATAACAGTTTTCTTTAAAATTTTATTGGGTAACTTAAACAATTAATAATCCGTGTTTCTACCGCGAACACTAACAACACAAGAACATCGGTTTGGCATACTCAAAATGAGTTCATCCAAATCACGCTGTGGAATGGCCGCCCATGTTCGTTGCAACAACAAAAAAAGGTCTTCTTGCGACTGGATACCCTCCATATTCGGCAGAGCTCTTCTCTGTAGCATATCCCATGCATGCTCAATCGGGTTCAAGTCTGGCGACTGAGCAGGCCAGGGCAGGACATTGATGTTAGCTGCGGCGAGAGTCTGTCTTACAACTCTTGCGGTGTGCGGTCGTGCATTATCATGCATTAACTGAAATAAGGGACCGATTTGCACTTGTAGAGGAACGATGACGTCTGATACAATCGTCTCAGCATAAATTTGAGCGTTGAGGTTGCCTCTGATCCAAATCAACTCAGTTCTTCCGCCAATCCAAATACCCGCCCATACCATGATGGTTCCACCACTATAAGGATGGACTTCCTGGCAGGATTTTAATCGCTGTTGGCGTCCAGGGGTTCTCCAGTGTCGTATACGTCTTGTATCCGGTCTCATACCAAAACGAGACTCATCAGAAAAGCACACGAAACGCCATTGTTCTTCTGCCCAATTTCTGTGTTCAAGAGCCCATTGATATCGAATCCTACGATTGTGCATTGCTATAGGTGGTACCCGTAGCGGTCTTCGGGAATGAAGGTTCACTTCATGCAAGCGGTTTCTGACTGTTTGGTCGCTAATTAAGTTCCCTGAAGAGTGATGAAGCCTCACGGCTAACATCATGGCAGTTATTGTTGGAGCTCTTCGAGTTAAGATTTGAATATATCGGTCTTGTCTCCGTGTGGTGCAGCGATACCGTCCTCCATGGCGCTCAGCCACGGTACCAGTGCTTCGGTAACGTGTCCAAAGTCGACTGATAACACTCTGACTTGTATTCAGAGCTAAAGCCACAGTACGTTGCCGGGAACCAGCTTCTATCATTCCCACGGCTCTGAGCATTTCTTCCCTGCTTAAATGACGTCGCCGCTCCATAATAACGTTGGTTTTAATCAGTAGTAGGGAAACAGTAGCACTAATAATGTCTTCAATGCGTTGTATGTTTTTATAGGGAAAATATTGACAGCTGATTTTCATCTTTTACTCGAATTTGATTCACAGTTCCTGATTCAAATTATGAAATGCACCAAAAAGGATCCATATAAATTTATAAAATCATAAATTTATTACAAAGCCACATCTCAATCTCAAGAAATCCGCTTAAAAATGCTTGATCCCTAGACACTTTTGATGTGTGTACATTATAAACTTAGATTAGTACATCTTCGCTCTCATCGTTAAAGCTAGCTCTTCCAGACAACCTGAACCTGTTATATTGTATATATATATATATATATATATTATATATGTTTGTTTTGTGATTTTATAACTTTTACAGTTTGTAGTATTATTCAATTATAATATCTTACCAGCTAAGAGAAGTGTTTTTGAAGCCATCTTGGAACCACGACTAGTCTGTGCCATACCACTGTGTTGCCACGCTATATATACCAAAAAAAAGCAATATTTTCACCGCCACCGCCGCCCCGCTGCCCGCAAGATTCGAGGCAGAGGCCTAAGACTGGCCGCCACCGTGACCGAATTTGCCTGGAAAACATTTATCTTACGTTTCATTAAATAAAGTTATCAAAACATATTTCAATTAAAAGTATCCGAGACGAATTTCTGTTTTGAAATGACATCTGTAACGCCAAAATTGCTGAACCGTATAAGATGCGTCGTTGAAAACATTGATAATTAGTTTTTTTTGGTATATATAGCGTGGCAACACAGTGGTATGGCACAGACTAGTCGTGGTTCCAAGATGGCTTCAAAAACACTTCTCTTAGCTGGTAAGATATTATAATTGAATAATATTACAACTGTAAAAGTTATAAAATCACAAAACAAACATATATACGAGAATATATATAATCTATACTTATAATAAAACTGTAACAGGTCCAATTCTGTACATTGAAGATATTTTGAAAATTATGTTTGGAGGGCATTCTATAACCGATACTAAAGCCAAAAATGTATTTTTTTTGTCTGTCTGTCTGTCTGTCTGTATCTCGGCTGAGCATCACGCCGAAACTACTGGATGGATTGAAACGAAACTTGGCACGATTTGAGTTAATACTCCGAGGTAGGACATAGGATACTTTTTATCCCGACATTCGGCACGGTTCCCTTGGGAGAGGGGACTAAAGTCCAAATGTGTAGTTGGTTATACGCTTGCTCCGATTTTAACAATTTTTCATTATAATTATAATAAATATTTGTAAGGGAACTCTCATAGACAGTTATTAACAATGCTTGGAAATCGATTAGGTTAAGCAACGTTACGTAAGGTCATCAAATAGATGGGTGACCGTTTAACGCCATTTGAACTAAACGTCTCCATGCTTCGGACGGCAAGTACAAAGCGGGTCCAAGTTTTTAACCGACTTTAAAAAAGGAGGTTTTGTATTCTATGCGAATGTATATTATTGAAAGTTTAGTTAGCGTAAACAGAGCGCGAGCGGAGCTGCGTGGGTCAGCTAGTATACAATATAACAGGTTCATGTTGTCTGGAAGAGATAGCTTAAGCTAGCTTTTTACTAAGTGATAGTTTCCTTGTGCAAGGAACCGTCCAGGTGGGTACCACCGCAGTGTCAGATATTCTGCCGCCAAGCAGCAGTGTGTAAAGTCAGTGGCGAAGGCTCCATACAACTCGATACCTACCGGCTTCCCTTTGAAAACAGGCGTTTGTTACGACGACCTAATAAGACATTTATTTACTGAGTAGCTGTAACAGCTCAGTGGGCGAGCGCTTGCCTTGGAAACGAGGTGCGCAGGTTCGATCCCCGGCTCGCACCTCTGATTACTTTAATTAATCATGTGCGAATCGTCTTTGTGCGATTCGTCCCCGTGAGCACCGTGACTGGTTCCCGGGGGGCTACAATGCGCCCCTCGGCGGCGGGCTCAAAGGCAAGGCACTGAGGGGCCCCTGTTGCAGATCCCACCGGAGAGCCCTGGGGTCTCCCCTCTCATGTGCTGATGCGACAGCCGCGGGGGTTTTAGTGGGTAAGAATCCCACATACCCCGGTCGAGCCCCACAGCGCCCAGGGATCTTTGGAAGATTTCCCCGCGTCAAAAAAAAAAGGTCATTTCATAGATATGAACAATTTTAGGTCATTTATCGATTAGATTTATCGAAGTAAATATTTAGCATATTAGTATTCTTAATTTCTAGTTACCTACCTATACAAATGTAGCCTTGGTGGTACAGTGGACCTAATCGCTGGCTTTTAAATTAATAAAATGGTATCTTTCCCTTGCCTACCTATTTATTTCCTAATCTAGTTTAGAATCGCTCGGGATTTACAGATTTTAACTTTTCAAAGATATAATAATTATCATGTTGCTATCAGCAAAGTAGAACATTACAGAAATGTAATGAAAATGTCCTGGGTGTACCGGACCGGCTTACCCCTTACAAAAATTGATCGTCTTTCTCGATCGATTACCTATACTCCAAGAAGCTAAGCGTGGGAATTATTTCAACAAATTCCTTCAAAGGGGGAGGCCAGGCTTAAAAGGGCTTGTACCCAGAGCCGTAAACATAAATAAAAGGAAGAGGCCTTTGTTCAGCAGTGGCCGCCTCTCGTCTGATAATGATGTAAATCGATAAAGCCGTTTAAGCTGTTGGCTGTGCCAAAGAAAATAAAGAAATATACAAACATACTTATTTGACGGGCCTATTTGTCTAGTGGTTAGGCACCCAGGCCGGTAGCCACAGATAGCCACGACCTATTTCGTCGTCCCGTGACCATGGGTTCTGCAGAACTCGCCAAAATACCAAGGCAGTCTTATTAATTTATATATCTTTGTCGTAAAGGACGAAAATGTGTAAACGTTAATATGCCATTATCGACCTTATGTCCACATTAATAAGTTCCAAAATGAAATGACGATAAAATGCAATTTCCTTTACGTGTTTCTTTTATATACATTTTGTAGATAAGGGCGAAAATGTGTAAACGTAAAGGTACCATTATCGACCTAATGCCGAAGTTAATAAGTTCCAAATTGAAATGACAATAGTATGTAATTTAGCCTTTACGTGTTATGTATTTTATTTGACTTATTTTTGTTTTGTTCTAGCCCTCGTTTCCGTCGCCCGTTGCAACCCCCTGGGTCAAACGACAATATGCGACACAGCAACCAACTTCTTACCAAATTTTGGACCATCGACTGTCTGTGAATCTTTTCCAAACTTTGGTTACGGCATGGGCCTAGGATTAGGTCTACCATACCCATCACTTGGCTCAACTACTGTATGCGAGACACCCGCTGTAGGTCTTGGTGGCTTATATGGTCTGGGCGGGTATGGTCTGGGCGGCTTAGGCTACTTAGGAGGTCTTGGTTTGGTCCCGCCTTATGGTGGACTTAACAGTGCCACGGTCTGCGAAACCGTACCGAATGGGATCGGTGTTGGTCTGCCGCTAGGTGGAACGACGGTGTGCGAGACTGTACCAAATGGTCTGGGCCACGGTTTAGGACTGCCAGGAACCACTACGGTATGCGATACCGTGCCGAATGGCATCGGATACGGTCTGGGTTTGCCGTATGCCGGTCTGCCGAGGGCTGGGTATGGAGGCTTAGGCGGGCTTGCTCCTTTCGGAGGCTTGGGACCGCTCGGATATGCTGGACTGGGTTCGGCAACCGTTTGCGAATCAGCTCCTTTTGGTCTCGGTCTGGGTCTTGGCCGTCCTTTTTTATAAATAGCCAGTCTTCCTCTTCGTTTTTCGATACTACTACGCAAGTAGGAAGCTCAGGACACCGGCCAAGGGTTCTACGTATTAATAATTCTCGCTCAGCCCATAATCAAAACGATGTGCTTAAAATTAATTTCTGATAATGTTGCAAGTAAAAAAATAATTCAGATGTGGTATTTTTTTTTTTAAAGGGCATAAATACAATATTGTTATTTTTTAAATTCTACTAAGTTTTTCCATTGAA
This sequence comes from Furcula furcula, assembly GCA_911728495.1. Lineage (NCBI taxonomy): Eukaryota > Metazoa > Arthropoda > Insecta > Lepidoptera > Notodontidae > Furcula > Furcula furcula. Next base: position 7,416,608 of record OU452268.1, on the reverse strand, counting down.
AGTTTCCAATTAATATTCTTTTAAAAATAGAACATGATCGTATTTTTTTATAAGAATTGCCATACCAAATCTGGGCGATTGTGTATTTATTTAAATTAGTGATTGTTCAAATTGCTTACTATTAAATTGATTTTACCAATTAATATAATTTGATCTAATTTCATGCCCTAAGCTAACAAATATTTAAGGTTACATCTGAATTACCAAAAAAAAAATGTATACATCAAAATTTTAAAACAAAAGTTTGTTTTGTATCTATGTACATTTTTGGCGCTAAATAAAAGCATTTATGTATTTGTACAAAGTTTTTTTTTTCAATTGCCCTAAAAAGGTTTATTTCACGAAGTATTTATGTCCTTAATTTATCTAACTAACAAGAAAACTGATGCACCCAGTCTCCGAGGATGACGGTGCCAGCGGCAGGGCTGGGTGACTGTTGCATTCCCGGTGTCGGGCTCAAAGCAAGGAACTGGACCTACCGGAGAGCCCTCACATGTGATGTGACAGCCGTAGGGGTTTCAGTGGGTGAAAATCCCACATACCCCGGTTGACCCCCCACAGCAGGCCTAGCACGACTTGCAATCTTGACAGTTCGGTGTGTAGTATGACATAACACCGAAATGTCATTCTTTAAACAAAAATGTAAAATAATACGTTATAGTGACGTCATACTCACACTATACTGTCAAGATTTGCACATCTTGCTAAGCCTGCAGGGACTTGAAATATTTTTGTTTATGCAATCTAACTACGAGAACACGTTCGCCTGATGGTCGCGTGACACGCCTGCCTATACACTCCAAGCCAAATAAGCTTGAAGGCGATTACAACTTTATTATGCAGTCATAAAACACCCCCGCTGTATAGTTGACCGTTAACGCGGCAGCAAAAAAGGTTGGTAATACAAAGTTGTTTTTGCTGACGCGCCTAGTTGGCTATGTATGCGTTATGTAGTTATTGAGCCGCAAACGAACTTGTTATCACGTTCAAGCTTATTTGGGATGGAGTATAGACAGCTGCATTTAGGCTTGCCAGACATCCTTTAATTTAAAGAACGTCCTCATTTTCAGCCCTAAATATATATACTTAGTGTCCTTTATTTTAAAATAAAGAATTCCTATAGTCTTTTATTTTAAAATAAAATTTATTTCTCCTATTTTAGTAAAAAATTGAAAATGAAGAAGGTCTTAAAGCAGCACAAAGTCATCATTAGCAGCCGAAAGGAGTCCTATAATTTCTACTACTAAATCCCCTACAATACAAAACAGGAGCTGGCAACTCTAGCTGACTGCCGCTCGTCACACGAGACATAATAGGCGTATAGTTATTCTGATAGTCTTTACAATTCAGACTTGTCATTATTTTCATCTTGTAGGACAGGATACGGTGTTTTATGTTCAATTAACGAGAGGTTCGCCTGATGGTAAGCGATAGGGGCACCCATAGTGGCAAAAATAAGACAAATAATAAAACAAGGTTAATATAAATTGCATAAATTGCCCATACTATATTTAAATACGCTCACGCATTCACAAATGTACCCTAAATTTAATATATACATAATAATATCCATAATTGTATAATTATAGTAAAGTTCGTTTATAAACGACCCCACATGGGATGTGATTGGGGTCATTTTTCATTTATCCAAAGAGTTGGTCGTTTTGCTGCTCGCAGGGGTCAATCGGTTCTGGGCATGGTGGGGGAGGCGGTGGACATGGCATTGGTGGGGGTGGCATTGGGCATGGTGGAGGACATGGTAGGCATGGGTCGGGCATTGGCATCGGTGGTGGGCACGGTTCTGGCGGTGGCGGATTACGGCATTTGGTGACCACAGCACAGCCCAAGGTCCTGAAGGCGGTAGGCGAGTTCGGACGGAAACAGATTATCGGGGGCGCTGGGACCGCGATTCTTGGGGGTCGAACAATCAATGGCTCAGGCTGCGGCGGCTGGACTGGGGGTGGTTGTACCTGGAAATAGAGATTAGTATTCATAACATAGAAATAGGTATTAAAAAATTATCTCTGCTGCGTTTTAAGAAATCCTAGCGGTACAGATTATTCCGATAATAATAATATTCTGGGACAACCCACACACGGTCATCTGATCCCAAACTAGGCAGAGCCTGTACTATGGAAACCAGACAACTGATACTAACACTTTTTTAAATTCATACTTAAATAGATAAATACCCCCAGACACTTGGTGGGAATCGAACGCACGACCTATTGATATAGTGTCTAACCACTAAACCAACAGGCCTGTCAATCTAGGTACTGTTGGCATTTCTATCAGTTGTATAGTTCCATTATTAAAGAAATATAATCTCAAATTGGGGGAAATGGTACATATATATAATCACGCCTCTTTCCCGTAGGGGTAGGCAGAGACCACTTCTTTCCACTTGCTACGATCCTTACATACTTGTTTCGCTTCGTCCACATTCATTATTCCCTTCATACATGCTCTTCGGTTATTTTCTAAATCTGTTTAATTACATCCTTCTGCTTTAATTTTGGACCACGAGATAATCATGCGAAATCAATTACACGACCCCATCGATTCCATAGCTTAATATAATGGTCGGGGTTGTGGGGTCATATTGGCTGATATAGGGGACCAAACTTTAAGAAAAAAGTGTCGCACGGAGATACTTACTTTGATTGGAGGTGGTCTTGGCACGCACACAGCTGGGGGTCTGACGATCACAGGGCAAGGCCTAGGTGGGGTCACTGGTGGGACCCTGACGTAAAATGGCGGGGGTGTCGGTGGCTGAACCGGGGGTGGTGTGACGGTGATCGGCGCTGGGGTAGGTGGTTGAACCGGGGCCGGCTTCACCCAGATTGGGGGTGGCTGGGGCATTGTAATAGCACCCGGGCGGACGACAATTGGGGGTGGGTTAGGAAATCGGATCTGGCCCGGTCTGACTAAGATGGACCCTGAAAATAAACAATAATGCTTCAAAATGTGTTATGTCTTAATTTGCGTATCTTAAACTAAAAAAAAAAATTAATAGGCTACTTCTATAATAATAGACTCCTATTAGAACATGTTAGTATTATTTTTATTCTATTTATAAGCTAGTGCTTGACTGCATTCCCACCTGATGGAAAGCGGTGATGCAATCGAGGATGGTAAAGCACACTAGCTTATTAAAAGCCTATTCACTCTAGTCTTGAAGACATCCACATTATAGTCGGGCGGGTAAACCGACCGTTCCAGTCCTTTGCTGTCCTTATTATAAATGAAGAAGCTAACCGCTTACTCCGGACTGAAGGCACGTTCACCACATAAGGGTGTGTACGTGCCGTGCGTCCCGCGTACGATGTCTATCTTCCTAGAGCTGTTTCTCATTTTTTCTTGTCGGGGAGGAAAGTTTCATAGGTAGGGCTCCGTAGAGGGGCGAAGACCGGGTAATGTTTATACTCCCCGGTGGGCATCATCGACTCTATAGAGAGATTCTTTGGTCTTGGGTTTGGACCTCGCGAGGGTCTCTCTAACCGAAAGCACCTCCGAAGGCACTACGGCAGTGTCAGATATTCTGACGCCAAGAAACATTGCTGTGTTCCTGATGTGAAGGGCACTGTAGCTGGTGAAATTAACGGACACAAGAAACTTGATAATTAAAATTCTATGTTTTTTTCAAATCGGCTTAACGCTATCACTTTTCAATGGTATTTTTTTTAAAAGCTACCACCGGTTCTCGACGCGTTCTCAACTGAGAAGATCCGGCAAGAAACTCAGTGGGCTGCGGGACTTAATTTTTTTTTATCAGTGTTTGTCTTGTTACAATAGATTAGCATCAGCGATAGTGTGTCCTGCTGTTCGAAAGATAATACAAAAGAGAGAGAAAAAATAAATTACGACTAAAGTACAACAAACTAGGCGGCCAAAGGGATAGTAGTCGGACCAGTCTCCCCAACCAGCACCCGCGCACGAGTTGACTCGAGCAGCAGCCATCACTCCCCTCAACCATATTAGAGGGAAGGGGGTGACTGTAATTCAAATTCAAAAATATGATGTGCTATGGGTGACGGTGGCTGTGCGGCTGTATTTAGGCAGCTTTTGCTTACCATCAGGGGACGTCTTGCTTGGTTCCTCACTAAATAAAGCGGCAATGATACTCAAGGAGCCACAACCTTGGGCAGTTTTTGAAGAGACCAACTTGGATGGTCTCTTTTGTCTCAGTCAGTTTAGTTACTTTGTTAGTCTCACCTGCCGGCGCCTGTCCATATATATAATTGACAGGCGGTTCACAAGGGTTGCATGGTCCAATTTGGATAACGCCTGGGTTGCAGGGGTCGCATGGTGGCGGCGGGCACGGAGGTGGACTCGTACATGGGCAGGGGTACTGGGGCTCAGGCTTTGGAACCGGTTGACCCAGCGCTGAGCCCAGGATTAGAACTGTGGACAAAACAGAATTATGGTTTAAGGATGGTAGGATGCAGCACAACAAAATTTTAGTGAAACGTCTACCAAGACGTCTACGCAGACCCCAGGAGGGTACCTAACCTCCTGGGGTGTCCGGGTATGAATAGGACCGTCCTATCTCCTCCCGTTGGGTGTCCGTAGGACAGGGCGACTAATGGAAGACACGAAGACAGGCAGCGTCTTGCTATTGGCTTACCTACCGCCTATACAGCGAGTCCCAAGGCGCCTGCTAAGCGAGGGGATTACGGCTACCCCTCCCTTCTAAGGCGGAGGACTTTGTCCAACAGTAAACGTCTTTGGCTACTGATGATGTCCGGGTAACTACCCTTACAGAAGACAATATTCATCGCAAGAGTCGTATTACGTTATATTTGCTTGAGCCAGAAGACCTCCACTGCTGAAAAAACATGGAATATTATAAATAGCGAGACTGGTAGGTCATCTAATGTTAGATCATTTCAATAAACATAACCTGTTTCATGATAAAAAGTTCGGCTTTAGAAATCGCTCAAGCACTGATGTGGGAGTCGAATTATTAAAATATATCTATGAGGCTTGGGGAGGAATCGTAGAACGCACTTGGTACTTTTGTAAAAGTTTCTTATAAAAGCCTTGGATAAATCACAGAATATCCCAAGTGCGTTCTGTGATTCATCCAAGGGCTTTGATTGCGTTGATCATGATACGATGGTAAGGAAATTACGCCACTATGGTATAAGGAACAGAGCTCTAGACCTTCTGACTTAATATTTAAATAATAGAATTCAGAAGATTGATATTAACGGTAACAGATCTCCAGTATCTGTAGTCTCCATGGGCATCACTCAAGGTTCAATACTAGGCCCATTTCTGTTTTCAACAAACTTAAAAACCTCTCTTTTATTTAAAGTTAGGCGTAAACTCTATGATTATGACGAAGTGAACAATGTACTTTCTATAGTAAGTACTTTGTGCATTTTCTAAATACGCCGGACGGCATTTTAATTGATTTTCAAAAGCTCACGTCACCTTCATTACATTTTACTTATAAGCTTCTTGCATTTTACCGACGCACGACTCACTGCTAGCTCACCCAATCGGGTGAATTTCGTGTCTTAACTTTTCGTGCTATAACGGCATATCTATTGTATAAAATATCATTTCACGAAATATTATTATTATTATCCGGATATCGGTCTCGCAAAGGTAACTAACTATCCTAAGCAAATAAGAGGAGGTTTTAGGCAAACGGTCGACAATTTAATAACTTGGACAGTTCTGCTGCACTATAATATTTTGCTGTTTAACTTGGACAATGTTTAATTGAATTAGCCTATTTAGCTTATAATCTAGCAAAGGGACTGAAACGAGAGATTTGATCGGGATATTTAATATTATGATATTCAATATTCTTATTAAATATCTTGTATTTGCAGTTTCCGGCCATTGATTTATTATGTAATGACTGACGATTCCAGTATGACTCCAGAAACGGTCATAAAAAAATCAAAGTCATCATCATTCATCATTAGCAGCTGATAGACGTCCACTGCTGAACAAAGACCTCCCCTTTAGAAGGGTGGAGTTGCCACAATCCCCACGCTTTTCAGGCGGCCTGGGGATCGCAGTATAGGTGGAAGATAAATCCAAAAGAAAGACGCTGCTGCCCGTCTTCTTGTTCTCGCTTAGTCGCCTCTTACGACACCCAACGAGAGGAGAATAATAAAAATAATATTTACCAGATATCCATATGACTTTCCCCTTCGCCATTTTAGATCGTCTGATGAAAATCCAATGAAAAATGCCTTTATATACAAAAAAGAAAAAAAATATATCAAAACCATTTATAATTACGCAACGTAACAAACTATTTAAATATCAACCTTAACGTCATTCGAGAAGGTGGGACATTAGTTTAATAATGGTTTTAGAAAATAATTTTAAAATGGTTGTTTGGAATAAATTAAATATTATGTTGTGGATGATTGGGATAATTAACGGTTTTGATTTCTATGTTATTATAATATTTAAATTTGGAACGAATATATTTTCAACTGTTACTTGGTCACGTTTTTGGAAATAAACCAGAGTGAATCAAAATATTACTGTGCTCCGACGGTATCTTTTTTTTTAAAATGAAATGTCCTAGCGTTAAGCCTATTTATTTATTTATTTTATTTGAAATAATTAATTGTAAATTTAAATTTGGGATGCCAGACGAACGGGTAGTTATATTTTTCGAGGTTTTAGTCACGCTGTAGGCTAAGGGCTCCCGCACATAACTGCGTATTCGCATCGCATCGCAAATATCTGCGAGAAACAAATGCATGTTCAATACAAAAATTCATTTGTTTCTCGCAGATATTTGCGATGCGATGCGAATTCGCAGTTATGTGTGGGAGCCCTTACATTGGCTTGATGGACTGATTTTTACTTATTAATACGACAATGTGTTTTAGTTAGAGTTTGTTATAGTACCAAAGATTTACATATAATTCCTAAACAATCATAAATGACCGCACAAAACCCCGTTTTTTACTCAACATAAGCTAGTGCTCGATTCAATGATATTTTAAACAATATATATGCCATTAGCGCTCGCCAGACGTCCAGCGAGTATCCCCCAACTGGGTTTTGTAGCAGTTAGTCGCACGCCGTCCCGCGTAGTTAATGCGACATCGTGACGTCTATCATTAAAAATTGAAAATGCCGTCCTGCGTATTTATAATGTGCACAAATTACCAGGCAAAAGTAAATAAACAGTCAGGAATAATATAGCACATGTAACTTTGAAAAAATAATTTGATTTTCAATTTGTATTTCAATTTTCATAATAATATTGTAAGAAATAATTGTAAAATTGAATGTGTCAGTTGACAAGATGACACTGACAAGCATTTAACCAACGCTGACAACGGAACGCACAAAATATAGCCATCTCGTTTTCTCTTACTTTTCTCGTTATGTATGTCCTTGTCAGACTATAGATAGGAAAATGTATAGCTAGGTATAGCTAACTACAAGTGAGACAACTTTTATCGTGCGTTAGTAGGGATATAACATATCTTTAGTAAAATATCATTGGCTCGATTGCAGTCCCCCCTGATGGAATGCGGGCACGCAATCGAGGATGGTAAAGCACACTAGCTTATTAAAAGCCTATTCACTCTAGTCATGAAGACACCCACATTATAATCGGGCGGGAAAACCGACGCAGGCAACCTGTTCCAATCCTTAGCTGTCCTTATTATAAACTAGCAATTCCCTGCGGCTACGCCCGCAATTTTTTTGTGCTTCCCATTAAACCCCTTTAGGAGTGGAATTTTCAAAAACCCTTTCTTAGTGGATGCTTACATCATAAGAAGAACCTACTGCCCAAATTTCAGCTTCCTAGGTCCAGCGGTTTGGCCTGTGCGTTGATGAATCAGTCAGTCAGTCAGGACAAGTAATTTTATATGTATAGATAGATAGATAGAAGATAGATGAAGAAGCAAAGCGCTTAGTCCACACTGAAGGCACTTTCACCACATAAAGGTGTGTACATGCCTTCTCGTCGTCCGATGATGGAAGGGGGATGGGGGTATCAAGTCATGCAATTCCTGCGCACACTCTCCAAATTGCATCCTGTAGAATACCGAGAGGCTGGCTACTCTACGCCTGTGCTCTAAAATTTGTAGATTGGCTTGACTTGTTGACAAGAAAGCAAACATTGAGTGGCTATTTGCATTAATCGGTTACCTGCGACGCGCACAATGTCGTCAGTTCAACTAGTGGGAGGCCTACCTACGCTGCGTCTTCCAGTTCGTGGTCGCCACTCGAGATCGTTTCTTCCCGATAGGTTATCGGTTCTTCAAGCGATATGGGCTACCCATTGCCACTTCACTTGTAATTTTAGTTCTTCGGCGAATTTGCTCATTACGGATTCTGTCGCGCAAAGGAACTCCGAGCATAGGTCTCTCCATAGCTCGTTGTGACTCTAAACATCTTTAAAAGGCCAATAGTATAAAGGGCTATCTCTCAGTACCATATATCACCATGAAAGGCTGTTAAGTGGAGTGCTATTGGAAATTATAAGTAAAATAGTATTTTAGTATATAGGAGTTGTTGCAAAATGGGCTAGGAATATGTACACCACCTCAAAAAAACGTGAAAAATTCATGGAATTCGGGAAAAATATAAATATTTTTTTAATTAAAAGTACTATTATTGTTGTGATTTTAATTATAATTAACATTTATTTTATCTATATTCAACATAGCGTCCTAAGATGGCGTCTCACTGATGCCAAATTAAACTGTCAGCCAGCCAGCTGTCAATAGCTTAGTAAAAGTAGTTCTAGCTATTGACAGCTGCTGTCACACTTGTCACAGTTGGTTGTGGGCGTGTATTGTATGTAGTGAATTAATTATCATTGATATTTTAATTATTAAAATGATGTATGAGAAAACAGAAACAAAAATACAAAGAGTACTGTAATAAAAATACTTTTAACGCCATTGATAATAAAAATTACACATGACAGCGACACTTTTCCGCCATGCCAGTTTTTTGTTATGTGTTGCAATTCTAAGTAAAAATTCTTAAGTTTTACAAGTAAATAAAGGCAAATTAAAGTAAATGGATAGTTAAAAAGTGTTATAAGTGTGTTTCCCTATTTTAGAGTATAGTGTACAAAGTCCTAGCCCAGGCTCCATACATTTTGGAACATCTCTTTTGCTCTTTTCTTTAGTTTAACCATAATGTCTTCACGACCCAAAATGTGATGTAATGCTCCTCATGACTCCTCATGTGATGTGTGTGTGCTTTTTATACTTCAAAATCAGATTTTTCTAAAATCCAATACTATAAAGTTACACTATGAAAAGTTTACTATGTTACACTATGTTAGTTACGATGTAAAATTTTGACTTCTTTTAGTATTTCTCGCTATTTCTTATAATAGGCTTCGGATTTGGCCATGCACGCCAACTTGAAAAATACATTCTACACAACTATAGTAACATGTTATGCCTTGCGAGTCTAGGCAAAATTTTATATAAAATATTCTTGATGTGATATGATAGATACTTATCTCTCCACAGAGCGCTTGAACACGTTACTCAACCTTTATCTAACGAAATGCCTCTAAACGTGCTTGGACTACTTACTAATCCACTACGTATCTTGCCACGGTCAGGACGAGTCAGGAACAAAGACATATAAGTTCATTTTACTTCTAAGGAGTAGAATAGCCATATTGATCTTGTCCGGCAAAGCTGCCATGGCTCAAACTCAAACTCAAACTCAAAAATATTTTATTTCAAATAGGCTTAACGCTAGCACTTTTGAAAGGTCATGTATTTTTTTTTTAAAGCTACCACCGGATCACAACGCGGCATCAACTGAGAAGATCCGGCAAGAAACTCAGCGGGCTTGTCATTTTATCACTTTTTTTTTTAAACAGTGTGTCATGTTACAACTAGATCAGAGCGACAATGTGTCATGCCGTTCAAAAGATCAAATAATACAGAAAAAAAAAATACGACGACAGTAGGTACAACAAACTAAAAAGCCAAAGGGATAGTAGTCGGACCAGTCCCCCCAAGCAGCACCCGCGCACGAGTTGACTCGAGCAGCAGCCATCACTCCCTCAACCATATTGGAGGGAAGGGGGTGAGCCGCCACGGCTAACAGCGATCTATACAGTATCCCCGAAATCGACGTCGAGCCAGAACCCAGTGATAGGCTAATTCATAATAGAAAACATATAAAAAAGCCTATGTATGTATTTATAAAAAAAAATGTCACTTAAAAAATATAAATAGTCTACACCATGTAACGGATTTTTTTTATACACGCCATTTTTTTGGGACAACCTGTATATTGCCTAAAAAAAGCCAACGCTTGTCTATGCACCATCGGGCGAAGGCCAGGAATCATTCAGCTCGAAGGACCAATGCTTGAACTTTTTTATGACAGAAATATATTTGAAGGAAATTATGCCAATTACTTCTTGTTGCGATATTGCAAATCTGACTTGGATAAACAGATTATTTTCATATGGGTTTTATTTATTTAATAAAGAATTCTGCGAGCCTTTCAGAATCACAGTCACACTACGAGCTATGGAAAGAACTATGCTCTGTGTTTCTTTGCGCGATAAAATCTGGAACTAGGAGATTTGCCGAAGAACTAAAGTCAACGACATACCTCTCAGAATCTGCAAGTTCAAGTGGCACAATGGGCAGGCCACATCGCTCTATAAACCGTTAACTGATGGGGAAGAAAAGTTCTCGAGTGGCGACCACGAACTAGAAGACGCAGCGTAGGCAGGTTTACGACTAGGTGGGCTAAAGACATTGTGCGCATCGCAGGTGGATACAAATAGCTAATTGTCGTTTTGTGTGGCGTTGCGGGGAAGGCCTATGGTCGGCAGTGGACGTCTTGAAGAATATAATAAAGGGGAGAGTAGTGGCAAGACGGCCCTAAATTCACCAACATCATCAGCAGGCGAAATACGTCCACCATTAAAAGGGATGGGTTGCCAAAATCTTGACAGGCGTCTTGGAGATCGCATTATAGGTGGAAGGTAATCTGACGGTAATCCAATAGAAAGATGCTGCTGCCCGACTTGTTTTCCCTTAGACGCCTCTTCGTCAAGCGTTTTTGCCATACCTATTATTGGAAACAAGTTTGAGAAATCAAATAGGCCCAGCATCCGTGGTGCCATACGGGTGGACTCGTTCGTTGGTCCGCCTGTAAGACTTCCTTTTTGAGATTGTATCGACCTTGTGTTCATTCATTGCTTATCTCCCGCTTTGCAAAGGAGGGTAGTCGAATGTATATCTTTTCAGCTCCTCCTATCTACCTTTTTAATTCAATTTGTGGCGGATTCCAAGACAATTTAGCGCTCCCCTGGGACTCGCTCGGGTCAAACCTCGGTGTCTTCAGTGGTGACCACTGTAGATCCTGGCCTACAGGAGTAACAGTGGTGGGAATGAGTGGTGGGATTAGTCGCCTCTTATGACACCTAATGGGTAGATTAGGTTAGGTTAGGTACGCGCTTTCCTTTCTTCGGAGTCGCTGGACGCTCGGGGTGTGGGCCCCTTGAGCGTCCATTGAGTACGGCGGCGACTCCGAGGAGGACGGCGGCGGGGTTGCGACCCCCGTCCCCGTGAGCACCGTGACAGGTTCCCGGGGGGCTATAATGCGCCTCCCGGCGGCGGGCTCAAAGGCAAGGCACTGAGGGGCCCCTGGTGCAGATCCCACCGGAGAGCCCTGGGGTCCCCCCTCTCATGTGCCGATGCGACAGCCGCGGGGGTTTTAGTGGGTAAGAATCCCACATACCCCAGTCGAGCCCCACAGCTCCCGGGGATCTTTCGAAGATTTCCCCCGCGTCAAGAAAAAAAAAAAAAGTACGCGCTATTTTACCCGGACACCACACGAGTCCGTCCCCGGGCCCGTCTGTGTAGACTTTACAGGATGTAACACAACAAAGTTCAAACCGTGAAACTGGGTGATTGGTAGGTGAAGTATAATATACATTTTTTATGAAAATGTCCTGGGTGTACCGGACCGGCTTACCCCTTACAAAAATTGACCCTTCGCCACTGCCATATCTTATGCAAACTAAATGTCTGCTCAGTCCCTATTGTATATAGCGTAATAATACATATCTTAATGATTAACTGATCAATCTATAATTACCCTATCCACATACAAAGGAAATTACGTGGTAATATGTGCAAGTAATGTTTCACTGCTTAGCCCCTATGAAACATAGCGTGATGTTTTATATACCAACTTATACCTTGACTTCTACACAACACATCATTGAAAGTCCTATCAAAATCCATCCACGGGTTTTCACTGACAAACAGAACGACAGACAGACAGACAGACAGACAGACAATAATTCCAAAACTACATAGAAATTTTGGAAAAATATTCAATGTACAGAAAAAGTGCTCTTTGAGTTTTATTATAGTAAGTATAGAAGATAGATAATTAAAGGATATTATTAAATTATGACATTTCTTGAGATTTAGTAAGCCAATCTCTGTGGATACATAAATTAATTTAAATCCACAGAGAAATCTCAACAACACCATTTAAAACTAATAGTAATAATATGCTGTCACCGCCACCTGTCTTCCCTGTGTGTATCCTGTGGCCACCTAGTGGGAGGCCTATCTACGCTTCTGGTTCGTGATCGCCACTCGAGAACCTTTCTTTCCCGTCGATAATTGGTTCTTCGAACGATGTGGCCTTCCCATTGCCACTTTAACTAGCCAATCCTGAAAGCTATTCTCTTACTCTGGTTCTCTGGAAAATTTCCTAATTCCGGATTCTGTGGCGTAATACGAAATTAGGTATTTTTTAATCAACTTCAGAGAAAGCTTTTATTTGTAGGCAATTCTATCTTTTCCAGCAAAAGTCCAAAAGGTAGGTAGGCTATTTAAAAATAATCAGCGAAAAATAAAATAAATACCTTTTTTTTCAATGATGTATAAGTATATTTTTGATTTGCATATAAATAAAATACATAAAAAATATAAAAGAATACATTTGCAAATCGTTCATCACATATAAAAATACGTACGGGCAACTAATAACTATAATTACATAAATCAGTATACCAATAAACACAGCCATTTGTTATTAATTATTATGATATTTAAGAGATCTTTTTTGTAACCCCTAAAATACACAACTTATTTTTAAAGGATTCAGCTATTTTGCCTAACGATTTACACTTACTATACAATCAGCGATTTGACATACGTCACAAGTTACCGAAGCCTACAAACACGCAATTCAGTAAGTAGTCGCTAAAACGTGCGATTTCAAAACAGTGAACTCGCGCATTTTAGCGATTGCTCGCTGAAAACTTCGTTTATTGTCTCTATGGAAAATAAGTCAATGATGTTTAGCATCTAAAGCGCTTTGTAATAACGAGTCGCTTGATGCCATTGAAACAGAACATCCCTTACTAACCGGGATACTAGTTTTGGGTGATGTTGCGTAAATGTTCTAGAGATGACCCCAGTTACATTCAGATGTAAACGAAACTAAGACCCCAATTACATCCAAATGGCATCAAATTACAATGACATTTTGGTGAACGCATTCTAGACTTATAGACTGTTAATATTTACCGCTTATGACTGTCGAGAAGCTATAGACCATATTGACAAACCCTCCAATCCTGATCGATAAATGACCCCAAATAATCTAAATCCATTAAAAATAAACTTTCAGTACCTAATCGCATTAGGCGCATGGGTCCTGTGGTTGCGTGTCCATGCAAGAGCAGGGACATGGGTTCTGTATTTGAAGACAAGGGGGGGCACCCTGCTGGTCACCGGAGGAAGACGCGGGGGGAGCCGCCATTTGGGAAGACGCTTGAGCATTTCCTCCTTGGAGTGACGACGCAGACACATAAACTGTTGGTGGTTGGATGCACTGTGGCCTGGATTGTCTCACCACTATTTGTGGGGGAGTAATCGGAGCCATACGTGGCTGAGTTACGCTTATTGGCGCCGGTTGGATAGGGCAAGGTTTGGGCGGCCTGACGACTATCTGAGGGGGTTGTATAGGCGCCAAGGGACAGGGTCTAGCGAGAACTGGTGGGGGTGTAATGGGGGCCAAAGGCGGGGGTCTTACTATAATAGGGCGGGGGGTGATTGGCGGCGGTTGGCTGGGTTGGACGGTTAAAGGAGGGGGTGTTATCGGTGCCTGCTGCGGGGGCTTGACCAAGATCGGAGGGGGCTGGATGATGACGTCAGGGGATGGGCTGATGTAGAAGGTGCCGCCGGGGACAGAGACCTCCTGGAAGCCCGCTGCACGGAGCCGTTCAGGCATGCAGTTCTTCTGCATCATAACTTTGACTGGACCGTCTCCACATGGTGCTGGAAAAGAGTAGCAAGTTAGATTTACGGTTGTGTAGACGCAATGATATTATAAGCCATAGGATATGTTATCTCTACTAATGCGCGCCAAAAATTGTGACTCATATAATTAAAATCTTAGATGAATAATAATTAAAATATTTTCTCATATACAGGGTGTCTCAGAAATGGGGTTTCAAGCCGGTAATGACGCATTGTGTAACCCACAATCAATCAATTTATGAAAGAAAATAATGAAAAAGTCAACAGTTGTAATGCAGTGCGCTCAAATTTTTTTTCGTTTTTTACCCGAAAATGTGTGAATTTCTTAATAAACAGGGCAGGCACGCAATTAATAAAAAGCAGTCTCTCCACAGGAGTAAGCAAGATGACACAGGGTTGTTCAGAAACAGTTTTAAGAAGATATCAATATTTTTTATGTAATTCAAACTATCAATTTTTACCGTATTTGAAATCTTTTTCGGAGCCTTTACTATCAATAGTATGCATACCCTTTGGCTTTATATACCCTTTGCGGGACACCCAGTATGGTTAAGGTATGATATCCTTTCCTTGTTATTTACTTTAGTACAGTACTTTGTGCATTTTCGAAATACGCATGAAGGCATTTTACTTGATTTTCAAAGGCACACGTCACGTTCGTTACATTTTACCGACGCGTGACTTACTGCTAGTTCCACCCAATTTGGGTGAATTTCATTGTTTCACTTTTCGTGCGCTAATGCCATTTATTGTACAACTACCACACCCTTTTTTTTTTTTTCCCACACCCCGAGCGTCCAGCGACTCCGAAGGAACTACCACACCCTGAGGCAAGTTAATTTCATCAAAATTATTAATTCCGGAACTCAGCACTATAAAGGCCAAAATACTTTTATTCGTCAAATAAATTTGAGACTTAATCGGTTGACATAAGGTCCAAAATTCATTTCATATAAACATTTACTCATTTTCAGCCTTATGTCGTCAAATTGCGGTAACTAACATGTGATTATGTACTTACTTGGAGGCGGTGGACAGGGGTCGCATGGGCACGGCGGCGGGCACGGTGGCAGGCATGGGCAAGGGGGTAGGCATGGACATGGGGGCAGGCATGGACATGGAGGCGGGGGCGGGCATGGAGGTGGACATGGGGGCGGACAGTACGGCACCATACAGGGGTCGAACTGAGGCGCTGGAGCCGCAGCCGCCATCGCTATGAGCGCTGTAAAAAAAAGTTAGCTATACTATTACAGTGGTTGTCAATGATCATACAATTAGAAACTGTGCTGTGGGGCTCGACCGGGGTATGTGGGATTCTTACCCACTAAAACCCCCGCGGCTGTCGCATCGGCACATGAGACCCAGAGGCTCTCGCTCTTGCCTTTGAACCCGCCGCCGGGGGTACATTATAGCCCCCCCGGAACCAGACACTGTGCTCACGGGGACGGGGGTCGCAACCCCGCCGTCGTCCTTCTCAGAGTCGTCGCCGTACCGAATGAACATCCTAGGGCCCACACCCTGAACGTCCAGTGACTCCGAAGACAGTACGCACGCCAACACTAACTTCAATAATATTTTAATTATTTTATACTTTTCAGTGTTATTGAAGTCGGCTCATTTTTTTTTCCTTTTTGTTATGGCACCTTAAAAATGGATGAATGAAAATTAACATTAATAAACGTTTATAAGTGCGGCAATTAGTTTAACTTACCTATAATACCCAATGCGGAAAGTCGGCCCATGTTTGACAACTTGGTGTACCCAATGTGATAAGCCACCGGCTTTTATACCTTGAGATTACAATTGTTTGAATTGAACCTACTGTTTCAGTTAACGTTTGATTTGAACTCATTTATACATAACTTGTTTATTTAAAAGTCGAGACTGTTTTGGCGTGATTAAACATGAAAACTATGGTTTTGACGGACATTTTGGCCGGCCGGCCGGTAACGGCCCGAATAATGTTTTATGACCCTTTTGCACAGAAATAAAAGAAATTGCTGAACTAATTTTGTGTTTTTTTTGTTTCAAATAAAATATTGATTCCGATCAGCATATATGCATATGTAGGCTGTCATAACTGATAACAGAAAATTATAACAAAAAAACTTTGCTATGTAATAAGTGTACAAAGAAAGATAGTGCTACACAAAGTTTCGGTTAAAATTGATAGATGAAAGACGGGATAAAATAAGTTTAGTCATTTTGTAATAACATAACCATAAAGTATTATTGGTTTCGTATCAACATCATATTTTTTTATTCGTTATAAAATGTCTACGTTTGTGCTAAATAAGCATCATTTGCATAACTTTTAATTTACTCCTTCAATTTAAAAAATATTGCAGCTGAGGCGCATCGATTGCTTGTGGAAGCATAAACTAAGGATTCCTTAAGTGAGAGAACTTGTCGTGAGTGGTTCTAAAAGTTTAAAGACAGTGACTTTGGCTTAGAAAACAAAGATCAACAGCAAACCAGTATATTCACGGGAAAAAATCATCAAGTAGTGTATTTGGTGGGTTCAGCTGGGTGTCGTGTATTACGAGTTGCTTAATCCGAGCGAAACCGTTACTGGAGCTCTCTACCGAATACAACTGATGAGATTGAGCTGAGCTCTGAAGGAAAAACTTACTCATTACTACTCCCGACTCGCCTCCTACAGAAGAATGCTCGTCCGCATTATGCGTGTTTTGTTAAAAACTACCTGAAAATACTTATATAATAGGCATGATGACTGCAACACAATACCAATAAATCTATGGTTTTAAATATTAGAACAGATTGCACTAATTCCAAAAATGCATCTCATTTTCATAATAATAAAGAGATTTTCGTGATATTTAAACAAATAAATTACTCAAATACAGCTAATCGCCATTTTGTAATGAACGCTGATCAGAGTGAATGACGTCAATCGTAAATAAGCAACTGTCAACTCAACTTTTTCTTTCATACAATGGTTCACTTCAATTTATAACTAGACAGAAAATGGCGTCATGCACCGGCCATCGTTTTGGAACGAAATTAAAACACTATTTTAAAAATTGAAAATATTGCTATTAATTGTAAATTTAATACAAAAATGTGATTATTTTCGGCAATAGTAGACCCGTAAGTACATTATAGAGTATATTTTCAAAATTAGTCATCATGCCTATTGGGAAATGTTACCCCACCCGCCGTATTCACCAGACATTGCGCTGTCTGACTATCATTTATTCCTATCGATGGCACATGGTCTGTCTGAGCAGCGCTTTAGGTACATCATACGAAGAGACCAAAAAATTTTGAACCAAAAGGTTGATTCGTGGATAGCATCAAACGATGAAGAGTTCTTCAGGCGTGGTATCCGAATGCTGTCTGAGAGATGGGAAAATGTAGTTGCTTATGATGGACAATACTTCGAATAAACGTAATGTACCGTTCTGACACAATCAATTCCAAGATTTTGATAAAAAACAACTGGAACTTATTTGTACTATGTACTTACTTATTTAAAAACTAGCTGACCCGCGCAGCTCCACCCGCGCTTTTATTACATTTTGCTCCCCTTTTCAACCTCCTCCCTTGATTTATTTCTCTCCATCTCTCTCTCTCTATTATCCCCTCAAGCCCATGTGGTTCCAAAAGGAACAATGCGCGTTTTCTTTTAGGACCCAGCCGGGATTGAAGCCTTATAAGAAAAATGTAATTCCATGGTCTTTCTCTCCTCTCTCTTTCCCCCACCCGCATCGGTCCCCGTCACATTCCCCCTCTTCCTCTCCCCGTTGTCCCCTCTCTGAACCCTATCCCCCCATCTCTCTCTCCCAACTTGCTCCATCTCACCCCCCCCCCTTGCTCCACCTAACTCCTCCGATCCCTCCTCGAATCCCTTCTCCCTCTCTGTCCTCTCTTGCACCCTCCTCTCATTATATATATCCGTCAATCATGGTATCAGCAGCATGAAATATACTTTACGACTTATTCTCAGACCTACCCTATATGCACACAAAATTTCATACACATCCGTTCACCCATCTATTTAATTACCTTGCCTTATGTTGCTTAACCTTTACCTAGCGGCATGAAATATAATTAATGGCCTATTATTAGACCTACCCGATATACACATAAAATTTCATACAAATCGGTTCACCCATCTATTTAAAGACCTTACCTAACGTTGCTTAACCTTAACCTACAGGTATAAAAAGTATCCTATGTCCGTCTCCTGCTCCTAAGCTACTTCCCTACCAATTTTCAGCCAAATCGGTTGAGCCGTTCTTGAGTTATAAATAGTGTAATTAACACGACTTTCTTTTAAATATATAGATTAAAGTTCTATGGTGATTGTATGTTCAATTTCACCGATAGATGGCGCTGTTCATAATGTAAATCACGCTAACATCGTAAATTACTGTCTAATGATATTCGATAATGAAAGTTCTAAGTTTTTCGCATCTTTTATTGTTGCGACTGTAATACAATACCTATACACTACCTGGACTTGTGGAGTTTCATTAAAATTTCATGAATAAATTCATGATCTAGTTTGTTTGGACTCGCTCGGGATTTACAGATTTTAACTTTTCAAAGATATAATGTCATATTGCTATCAGCAACGTACTTAGAACAATACGGAAATCTAATGAAAATGTCCTGGGTGTACCGGACCGGCTTACCCCTTAGAAAAATTGACCCTTCACCACTGCCATATCTTATTGAAACTAAATGTCTGCTCAGTCCCTATTGTATATAGCGTAATAATACATATCTTAATGATTAACTGATCAGTCTATAATTACCCTATTCTCATACAAAGGAAATTACGTGGTAATATGTGCAAGTAATGTTTCACTGCTTAGCCCCTATGAAACATAGCGTGATGTTTTATATACCAATTTATACCTTGACTTCTACACAACACATCAGTGAAAGTCCTATCAAAATCCATCCACGGGTTTTCAAATGATACCTGGACAAACAGAACGACAGACAGACAGACAGACAGACAGACAATAATTCCAAAAAAAATTGTTTTGGCCTCTATGTCAATAGTATAGTATCCCCACATAGAAATTTTGGAAAAGTATTCAATGTACAGAAAAAGTGCTCTTTGAGTTTTATTATAGTATAGATAATGTCATTTATAAAAATTCATCACTCATTCGGTTTCAACATAAAAATTACAATCTAGCCTGGAAACTAATGAGTAATATTATTTACGAATAAAGTTAGATTGAGAATGTGTCCAATAACACTTTTCTTATTGCCTCTATTAAGGCGAAGACACTTTGTTATTGTATTCTACACTGCTTAATCAAAAGGCTTCGTCCTTTTTAGTCTTCTCACTATGTCCGTATTATCAAGGAGCTGGATAGCCTCGACATTCACGTGGTGATGAAGCCACCGTGCATAGTCTTTTATAACTTTGTCTACAAGAAAAAAAAAAAAAATTAAAATGAAAAAAAAAAATATATATATATAATATATATTGAAAATTAGTTTCATTTCAATATTTCAATTTGTCTACAAGAACCACTTTGAAATTACTTATAGGTAGAGTTTGTCAAAATATAAAAATGTTTAGTTGTTAGCGCACTCTGTCTCTTCCTTTTCTTTGTAATTTTACTATTTTTCCAGAATATATCGCGGCTTATTTCTTTGAGAAGGTAAAAATAAGCCATAATATATTCCGTAAAAACAGTTCAATTACAATGTGTAGTATTCGCGTAAATAAAAGGCAGCATTGAGCATTATCTTCCTTTTCTCTCACAATCCGTTGGGACCGAAGACCGACACGACCGGGGAGAGGTCAGATGCACGATCGACTTGTTACATGCCCATTCGACGCATGAAATATCTTCCAGACTATCAGCTGATCACAGCTGGTAACAATTACTCAAAGTTATTGCTCCCTGCAAGATTTGTAACCACTACCTGGTGTTTGCAAAGCGGCTCTCCGCCGTGCCATGGAGGCTAAAAAGATAGTTATATAAACATAAGCCACTCCTAAATGTTATATACTACAGTCGATTAAGCATATAGCAACATATAATACGTTCAGAAAGTATATAAGTTGCTTATTATTCAGTTTTATGTACTGACAACGCTATGGGTCTTCACGCGTTCCTGGTTCTTGGTAAATATTAAAAACTATTTTAAATAGACCTCTGTCTCTTATAATCGTGATCGGTTTTTAAATACACAGACGTGAAAGTCGGTTGACCTGCCTTTTTTAATACTACCAAGGTGGCAAGCAAGTATGCGGCTCGCCTGATGGTATGCAGTCACCACAGCCTAAAGACGCTAGCAACACCAGAAGAATCACTAGCGTGTTGTCGATCCTTAAGACATTAGATATTAAGTCTTTTGTGTCCGGTAATTTCACCAGCTACAGTGCCCTTCACACCGGAACACAGCAATGCTTACACACTGTTGCTTGGCGGTAGTACCTACCCATTTATTTTTGTTGACATGGCGTATAGTTTCAAAAGGTCTCCGTAGGCATTTGTGGATTTTTTCCTACTAAAACCTTCCCGCTGAACTTCATCAACTCTATGAAAAGACTGGGCTTTCCGTTTGGACCTCATCAGAGTCTCTACGGCGTTGGACGCTCGCTCCCGAGGGATCAGAGGGCCTAGACAATATGCAATCGCTTCATAGCGAATCTATTTCTTCATTCGCTAACTGTGTCAATTCCCTATAATTTGTCACGTGATTTTTCGATGACATATGTCATTCTCATACATTTTTACACTTTCTATTAGCGATAGCGATTGTAGAATGTTACATTGTCTAGGGGGGCAGAATTACACTCTTCCCCCGACACCATTGCGGTGCTTGCGACAACGCATGGCCTACACTGCACTTGGGGTCACATTCAGTTCAAAGAGCCCCTACTCAGTGCGTCCGTGACTCACGAGCCCCCTTAAAGGTAGAAGATACTTCGTCGTTCTCGCGTCCTTGATGTTGAAGCCGAAGGAATGTACCAACTAGTGAAAGATCTACCGCAGTGTCAGATATCCCACCGCCAAGCAGCAGTGTGTTAACATTGCTGTGTTCCGGAGTGAAGGGCACTGCAGCTGGTGATATTACTGGACACAAAAGACTTAATATCTAATGTCTTAAGGGTCGGCAACGCGCTAGTAATTCTTCTGGTGTTGCTAGCGTCTATAGGCTGCGGTATCTGCTTACCATCAGGCGGGCCGCATGCTTGCACTTTGGTAGTATAAAAAAATAATTGGCCACTGTATCTGTATAGCTGCTTTTACAGCCCTAATCAGCAGTGCTGCCGCTGCCCCCTGGCGGTGCTACACCGCGTGCGATGGCAGCACTATCTGCATTGGAGACCAAGGCCAGCCCTGCATCGCACCACCTTCGATAATGATGGGACAAGGATGTCCACCCTGCACTGGCCCTGCCACAGTATACACCCCATGTCAGTGTCCACCACCACCACCCCTACCGACCCCTGAACCAGCGCCATGTCTACCCCCTTGCCCTTGCCCTTGTATGCCTCCACCACCCTGTTACTAAAACGTGACTTAGTTCATACGATGTTAAGAAATCGGTCGCCCTAAAAATTGTTTTTTTATTAAATTTCATTCCAATCGCAATGTTTTGATTGAAATTGTATTTTTTTATACAATCCATTCACGTTGCCTTGATTAATAAAAAAGAAATATAATTTCTGTAAAAATATAGTCCGTTTAAGTCTTCTTGATTGTTGACCCCCAATGACCCCAAAATTACTAATGTACTTATATTTTTTTTATCTGTTACAAAATGGGGGGAAGGAAAAATTTTTATACTAACAAATTGGCTAAGGAAATAATTTCGGCACGAAATTGAATTGGTATCTGTGATTCGAATATATTAAATTTTGATTTCAATTTATTTCTTTTTAATTTACCCTTGTTTATCTTACCTTGTTTTTCTAACATTAGGGGTATACAAAGAGATTTAATAACGCTATAGTGCGACTATCGGAGCCATTTTTCGTACAAAAACTGTTTCTTACTTTCGATAACCCAACTTTAGATATTACTATCTGTCCCGCGCAGCTCCGCCCGCGCTGTATTTACATTAACATCTTTTTTTTCTTCTAAACCATCCTAAATTTATTCAGATCGGTCAAGCCATTTCTGAGTTTTAGCAAGACTAACGGACAGCATTCATTAATATATACTATACTACTACTATATACTAGCGGCCCGGTACGTGCTTCGCTAAGTATAAAGAGAAAAAAAAAATGGAACATCAAAAGAAACACACGTGCATACATATTATTCACTTTAACAGTTCAAAACTTACCGTTTGTGTAAATGCTTTTGACAATTTAATTCAAATAAAGCCTGTAAACGATATGAAACACCGACGGTTCGCTAAAAAACGGAGAAAAGTACACGCACACATTATATACCTACATATTACATTTGAACAAAAAATATATACACAATGCAATGACAATTTGCTTTATTCGAAGCACATGCAAAATTAAATGACCGCATGAAGGACATAAGGTACCAACATGCGTTTACTGTCAACACTGAAAAAAATTTTAATTCTGAAAAAAGGTTCAATTTGACAGCAAAATCTCCATTTACAAAATGATCCGCCATTTATTGAATTCATTTGTTACAAAAAATGTGATAAATGAAGAACCGCTCTACCGATTTTGTGCAAACTTCACATAAACCATCTACTCAATAGTCTGAACAAACCCTAAACATTTGGTTTGGATAGGTGAGCCCGTTCTTGAGTTATAAAATTACAACGAAAAGTGGCATTGATTTTTATAGAAGATATATATAGATAGGTAGATATTTTTTAGTAAATATAAAGTAGAAAAGAAGTAAAAATTATAAAAGCGCAAACAACCCGACATCAAACAAACAAAATGGATGCTGATATTTACGCAACTATTACACATAGAAATAAAACTAACTTTACGGATTATGATGCGGATTTTTCTATTTTACTATCCCGACGTTTGGAACACTTTACACATCGGAGAAGTGAAATCAAAAATAAACCGCTATACGACGACCTGTTTGTCTGGTGGTTAAAAAGTTAGACACCCTGGCCGCTATCCAATAAGTCGTGGGTTCGATTCCCATCAAGTGTCTTGAGTGTTTTGTCTATATAAGTATGCGTTTACAAAAAAAAACTAATTTCCTTGAAAAATATCGTTTATTCCTCGTAGTCCGTTCGTATTAGTAGTTCGATCATCGGACAGATGGGAATTTTTTCTGCTGTCAAAATTCCTGTCTGTCCGACTGACTTCCACGATCGAACTGTTAGGAAATAAATTTTGTACAAATATTCCACGTAGCTATACCGGCTGAATAAGGTAGCTCCAGACGGAATTTCAAAGGGCATCTATCCCACTATGATGAAAAAGCGCGTGGAAGCGCAAAATTGCGCATTCTTAAACATTTTTAACAGAAGTACTAGGGCAACAGAGGGTACAAGGAGGCTTCCTCTCTCTATGCGTACACATCGATTTATTATTTTTACTAGATTAAGTGTGTCGACTCGAAAAATTGTCAAAAAAATATGAATTAAGGTACGCGCGTATCGTGCCATAATCCACCAGCTTGGCAGGCGTCTTCGAGGTCGCAGTAGGTATACGCGGAGATGGATATTAAACGGTAGACATCTTGCACGTCTTCTTGTTAATAGTCGCCTCGTTCGGAGTAATTGGACGTTGGAGGACGACGGCGTCGGGGTTGTGACCCCCGTCCCCGTGAGCACCGTGACTGGTTCCCGGGGGACTACAATGCGCCCCCCGGCGGCGGACTCAAAGGCAAGGCACTGGTGCAGATCTCACCGGAGAGCCCTGGGGTCCACTCTCATGTGCCGATGCAACAGCTGCGGGGGTTTTAGTGGGTAAGAATCCAACATACCCCGGTCAAGCCCCACAGCTCCCGGCGACCGGTTGAAGGTTTCCCCCGCGAAAAAAAAGGAGTTTGATATTCATATAAATCATTGAAGGCTAATTAAAAATATTAAAATCAATACCTAAACGTTGAAGGCAAAAACGCCGTTTCAATCCGTATTAATAGAAATAAGGTTAAAAGTATTCAGAGCTTATTGTAAGTTTCTTGTATATAATAATTATCATCGCAATGGGCTCTGCCTTTTATAGATTTAGCCTTTATATTTCTTCAATATTTTTAGGCTACCATTAAATAATACCATGGAATTTTAAAAATCTCCGACATAAACATCTATAAGGACGACGTTGCTCCGAGGAGAATAATAGAAGATATCATCACAGAATATAAATCACTTTTATTATAACACACTGTTTCCAAAGTAAAAACTAGATAAATTAAATTCACAATACACAGTTACTTCCAACTCTTAACAGTCTCGTGGTTGACACTCGAATCCTTTCACAATACCACCGACCATGCTTTTATTAGAAAAATTCCTACCCGTAAACGAAACCCCCAAACGACTCGCCACGACCAATCACAGCCCGCATCAGTTCTCTTTAATGCGGCCCCGTGATTGGCCGGCGGCGGCGCTACTAATCAATTGCAGAGTCTATGACTAACTTCCATAATATTAAAATATTAAACAATTAAAATAAAGAATTAAATAAGTAGCGATAAATCTCTACAAAATTGCAAACCCTAACAATCGACCATCCTGACGACGTGTGCGTCCCCGCACACGACCCAGGTGGAAACCCTAACAATCGGTATCGAGTACATGGTCAGCAGCACGAAAGTCCCCAAATACCATAACCATTACATAAATTAACAAACATTCTAATACAATCAATTAAACATCATCAATTTGTACAAACTATAGTTTAGAACCTGTTTTATTTTTATTTTATATACATTACAATAATAATAATAATTTTTCTATTCGGTTCATTTTTGGCTTGCGCAAATATGACCATGTTTCAGAATTTCGTAAAAAGCTCAAGTGGCTTCCTATTCGCTTTCGCCGGAATACTCATATTCTTTCTCTCCTCTATTCTATTCTTTATAACCCTAAGTCACCCACCTACTTAAAGGAGCGCTTTGCATTTGTTACTTCCCAGCACCATACTCTCCGCTCTTCATGTGAACTAAGACTTCTTACTCCTGCTCATACTTCTCATGCATACACAAAGTCTTTTACTGTGCTAGCGGGAAGACTTTGGAACTCACTACCGCAACATATAAGACGAGCTCAGAGTCTACTATCCTTTAAAACTCAAGTTACATCGTACTATCTCTCCCTTCAATAATGGTTTATAGCTATTGATCTTCTCTCACTTTCTTGGTAATAGATATGTATTAGTCTATCATAATATATTATAATATGTAGTTTATTTTTTCTTTTATTGTTATTATTATATTTTTTATATATATTTTTTTTATTTTTAATCCACTTAATTTATTTATATAACTGCACCTGCCCATAAGAATGCTCTGTCCTGTACCCCAAGGTTGACTGGAAGAGATCGCTTTAGCGATAAGTCCGCCTTGTTGTTCACTGTTTTTAATTGTTTTAATTTCAAATGTATATTTCTTTTGTGTGCAATAAAGAGTATTTGTATTGTATTGTATTACAATAAACTTCGTTAGTTAATTAGATAATTAATTCCATTCCTTCTATTTTATTAAAAACAAATGTATCATCAATATAATTGCTGTTAGGAAAACTGTACACTTGTATTGTAAACATCTAGTATTCCATTCTATTCTAATTTATTAGACAACGAATCGAAACCACATCAAAATATCAATATGTACATATATCAATAATTGCTGTTAGGAAAACTGTACACTTGTATTTCTATTCTAATTTATTAGACAACGAATCGAAACCACATCGAAATATCAATATGTACATATATGGACTTACTCAGGTCCACGAAAGACTGGTGACTGGCACACCAGCGCAAGCCGATCGATTGCTTCACACGGCGAAGGTGAGACTACTTAATGGCATTGGGATCGAATCGAGTCCATGCAGGACTGCCCAACTACCATTTCAAAATCATATAGACACCGACTGGCGGATATACAAGCCGATCGATTACTTGATACCGCACAGTGGCACAATGCATCGTGGTGGCTCACACAAGCCGATCGATTACTTGTGGAGACGCACCATCGTGGCACCGAACGTATCAAAACATGGCATGATCGATTCGATACCATGCATGACCGTACGACTACCAATTCGAAACACCAACTGGCGGCACAAGCCGATCGATTACTTGATACCGCACAGTGGGTCGATGCATTGTGGTGGCTCACACAAGCCGATCGATTACTTGTGGAGACGCACCGTCGTGGCACCGAACGTATCAAAACATGGCACGATCGATTCGATACCATGCATGACCGCCCGACTACCAATTCGAAATCAGATTAACACCAACGGCGTGCACAAGCCGATCGATTACTTGCGACGGCGCAGAGGGTCGATGCGCACAAACCGATCGATTGCTTGTGATTTATCTGAAAAGATACAAAAGACCTTCTGTAGCAACATTACTCTTAATATGTCTCATATTATACACACAAAATTACGGATTCAAATTAATCACTATCATTACTATTCTACTACATTAGCTCTAGATTCATTTTCGTGAACTTCTATTGCACCTAGTTAGTAGTTCCAATCCAAGGCCTGTAGTTTATAGTTCGTTTTGCGTGCTAATCCGCAAAAAAATAATGACTATAGGGTTCTATAAACGTGGACATAACCTTTTTGCTTTGCCCATGACTGTTAAAACAGGGTTTATATTTCTGTCCTCTGATCTATCCTATCTTGAACCCCATTGCGAATAACGGAAAACCGCTAATAAGGAAAGTTTGATAGACTATCACGTTAAGAAGAGAGCTTGATCCCATTCATGCTGGCACCAAATAACACCTCTGAATACACCTATGTTTTATTTTAACGTTGTTAAGTATCCAGCGAACCCTCCCCAAAAGCCTATCTCAATCTTTCTCATCATGTTAGTGCGTTTAGCGATTCAAGGATAGTACGATTGAATCAACAACCATCAACACCGACTAAACAGTGTTTAAAACCTTTTCAAAAGCAAATCTTGTGAAAGCATGTGATGCAGAATAACTACAGTGATCGCTTGCCAAGCGATCCCCTGATCGACCCTAATTGTGTAAATTATAATCTTCAAAAACGAACACAGATTGTTTGTTTTCTTGACAGGTATAATCAATCAAGTAAACACACCCACAACTACAAGTAGGTGCGTATAACCTTACTTAGATCTTACGAAGGGCCTAAGGTGGTCAACATACAAATCATGAAACGGCACCACTATTTTTGTTTTTGCGACATTGTGGAGTAATCCCTCATTCGCTTTTAAATTATGTTTTTTTTTTTAATAAGAGACTTCTATGCAAACGTTTATACATATATATACCAACGATATTGTACCATAATTTTAATTTTATTTACTTTTTTTTTGTAGCCCTACACGGTCCATAATTATACTTAGCTTTAAGCTACCAATTTAATAAATAACCACCTTGTAAATATTATGGAATGCAATAAACGATATGAATATATTAATTTTAACATTGTTTTCTGACTGGCGAACCAGAATTGTCTGTTCTAAGGTCTTCTTTTGACACTGAAATGTTCAATGTCGCCGTGGTTCATACGACACAGTTGTCACCCCTCGGAACTACCCATCGAATACTGCTTTTATTACCATGTAAATAACTTAATACTTGACAGTATTTTAAAACGTAATTATTTATGTAATTTAGGCACTTTTCATCACAATCGCTGTTAATACTTTTGATCCTACAGATTTGTCTCCCAGTTGGACAGTGCAACCAGTAGTCATTAAATATTGTTATTACACTCAGAAATTGGTCATTGACGGCTACGGGATTTCGCGGTAGCTTATTTGGCGACATGACCCACTTTTGAACCAGTCCTATGTTACAGAACAATCGAACTCTTGCAAAGTTTACACATACAGCCACCCACTAGAGATTCTCAGAATTAACCCCGGTACAGAAATGTGGAATGCAGTTCACTGACCGGTAATTATTAAAATACCGTACCTAGCAGATAACCCTAAACTTTCGCAGAAGGAAAATAACAGCTAAACTTTATAACTGAGTAGAGGTTCTTCGCTTCTGCTAAAGTCTGTGATGTAGTATAGTAAGCGACGATATGCTTGCTCTGCTCAGAAATTGGAACCCAGCTATCATCCCAACTTATTGTAGCAGTGCATGCTAGACGTAGAGCCAGCACCGAATTAGACGTAGAGCCTAACGCTGCTGGGATCCGTACTCACTATCGAATTTCTGCTCAACGTAGAGCTGACCGTTAAACTATTAGACCTTAAGTAGTTTCACTGAAAACCATAACCCTCGTGACGGTAGTGCTGCTTAAGCAAATTTATTGAACACGAAAACGTGACAAGCCACTGTCGTAGCATCGAGCTCGAGCCCTTGCTGCTTAGAGAACAGCACTACGGGTAATACCGATGACAGGCCTGTTCAGCAAGTAGAGGTATCTAGTCTTCAATGACAGGAATAAGATAATTTCAAGTTAACAGCCGATAATCAATGCACATTCTAAATGAACCATCCCTTTTTACGAACAAGCAAACTAAGACTAGTTTGAGACGGGCTAACTATTCCGGGATACAACATTTTCTAATAGACGTTGCTAATTTTCAGACACATTTTTTTTTTTCCAACGAGCCTGATTATTATAATGCTGTGATTGTGACTACATTTGACGGTGGCCCCGTTATGGCCTTGTCCGAAAATTGCACTATTCTCACGACAAAATACAAAATCTATCAAGATCCGAGAAATGGCTGATGATGGTACTATCACAACATCAACACGTCCGCACTTAGCTTGATAAGAGTACTTTAGACATGTATTACTGTTTCTACTCTCTTTCATGTGTACTATTCGGGTGCAATGCGTTTTTTTTCAATACTGCTACTAAATGGTAGATAAATCAGCCAATACCGTGGCTGCACCGTACAACCCAAAGACATCGACTGATCAAGCTGTAAGGGAACATTCACTCATTTGTCAAACTCAGGTTAAGGAGAATTTATTACCTACATCAAGAAATTGCAACTGAGTCAAGTTTTTATAAGCGATTAACGTTCGTGCGCTTCCGCTGAAGCCGCATCAACACTGGCTTGTCTTACATGCATTCACCACCCCCTGATACAACTTGGGCAGTAACGTCTATGCATAGTTGAGGTGATAACATACCCAGACTTAACAAAGGACCATGCCCATAGTATGGAGCTGAAAGTCAGCAATGCAATGCCCAAATTGCACTCTATGTCATAAGATAACTTTTTAACAGTATTTATATGATATCTAGATTTAATGTTATTTATAGCACCGGTTCAAAAGATATTGGACATTAAACATGATAACTGCCTACTGGTTTTTTTTTTTACATTTTATCGTTCACAGACAGCATTGCTATTAGTTTTTCACTAGGAACTTCATGATCATCACATAAGCTAAGTCAGATCAGTGTTCTTTTATATACTTATCTGTATGTTATCAGATAAACATGTCAGTTATTTAGAATTATCTAGTCTGTCTCCATTGTATAATGTCAATATGTATGTGAAAATAATTTGGTTAGATACACTGGTACTGCAATGTTAACAATAACGTCTTATTTCTTTTTTTTATATCTAGTGCTTCATATGATTTAAAATTAACAACATAATTCTAGTTTTTTATTTATTAGAGCAATCTTATAAATTACTTTATCTGGGCATTTATGGGGCACAGATGGGCATTGTCCTTTGTAAAACCGATGAGAGATGATTAGACAAAGTCCTAATTTTTGTACAACATATCCATTCGTTAAAGTGGAGTCACTGCCAAAGGGTACAAAGGCCGTGAAGAGTCCTATTTTTTCGTACTTCATTCATAAATTTTGAGTAACGGCTCGGCTATTCTGACTTAATTAAACCTATACATGTCGCTTTTTGCAATGCATTTTAATAGAAAAAGGATAGCACCAGTAATTCATACTGGTGAACGCATACTGGTGAACGCATACTGGTGAACTCATACTGGTGAACTCATACTGGTGAACTCATACGGGTGAACTCATACTGGTGAACTCATACTGGTGAACTCATACTGGTGAACTCATACTGGTGAACTCATACTGGTGAACTCATACTGGTGAACTCATACTGGTGAACTCATACTGGTGAACTCATACTGGTGAACTCATACTGGGGACCAGTCAGCAACTTTGGCTCGTAAAGAGAGTTCGATCTTAAAAAGGACTGACGATCTTTAATGCCACAAAGATATTGCAAGAGTTTATCAGGATATGAGCATCGCGATGCCAGAGAGCCAGACCTCAAAGTTCGATACTTATATCTGCGAATAATACAATCTACCGCACGTTTTCCCTACAATATCACGTTGATTGTGTGTCAATTCTTCATAATAAACCTCGTACCTACTCCTTCGTCCTAAGACTCCTAAGTAGCCCCCCCCTTCAAGACATAAGACCCGGCTATGTTCTGCTCGAAAGGAAAAACAAACAGTAATTTCTCTTGCCATTCTTACCAGGCCAATAGAATCGAACTACCAGACCTCGGCCAGATCCTAGAACTACTAAATACCAAAATCAGTGATAGTTCTATCACCCTCCCGTATAGCGATGCACACTTGTTAAACAAATATAATTAATTTAACAAAGCATGCATGCGTGATTTGAAGGATCCAAAATCTAAGTCTCGGTTTTTGCGTCCTGGGAAGATTGCAAGACCATCCCTAACGCATTTACAATATCGAAAACCACTTTTTTTTTAAATGAAGGACTACGTGACCTGTTAGATTGTCCCGCGTCGACACGTGGCTCTGTGCTACCGGCAGTCAGCGGACCGATTGCGATGGCTCCTTCCACGTCGGTCGTTGTCCCGCCGTGATTGTTAACGCTGATTCCGATCCACCTTTGTCATCCTCGCAGCCGTCATTCCGTAGCTCACGCTCGACTCGCAACAAAAAGGTTGTGTGAATATTATGCTACAGACTTACACGTGTATCGTATTATGACGGTAGCTTGTAAATAGTAGTAGAGAGCATTTTATATAGGCAAGCTAAAATTACTACCTAGTCATGGAACCACACCCTATACAAATTGTGCGTGTATAGCAAAAGCTCAGGTGTGTGACCATAATTCTTGGTAGAGATAAGACATTTGTTTAGACTATAAGAAATTATTAATCATTACTTGTAAGAGCATTGTATTCATTCGTGTTGTACATCTAACTCTGAACGCACGTATTAAATATTAATTTTAATTTACATTTTATATTTTATTTTTAAAAAACCATCAGCCGCTCCCAGTAACCTGACTGGCGCAGCCGGTAGGATCGCCGCGAAGGGCTACGCCACCGTTCGTTATATTACCGGGATCGAATTTTCCGTATTTTCGCGACGGCGGGCGACTTATAAAGTCTGGCGATCTGAAGAACCAATAAATATCGTCTGGTACGAGGAGTCGAAGCAGCTGATGATGGGCTTGGCAGGCTGGTGAGTACGACTTTTCACCTCCTTACCTTTTTGTTAACTTGAAATCGGACATTTTCCATTTTAACTTTATTTGGTTTTCTTAAATACTACATATAAACTGTGTTAGTAAATTACGTGTATAATTATTATAATAAACGCTCTATTGAGTTAATAATCACTTGTAGAGTTCATAGAGTTCTTATTTAGTGCAGTTTTGTATTATATCTCATAAATATGGCGGAAATCAAACTTATTCCCGTTGAATTAGCTAAGATTATACCTAATTTTGATGGCGATAAACGCCAATTAAACTTATTTCTACGTAAATGTAAGTATGTTATAAGTAAATTTAGCTCAACCGATCTGCAGGAGGAATATTTAATGCATGTTGTGACTAGCCATTTATCTGGTGACGCCGCGGCACTTATAAGCGAACGTGAGGATATTAAGACGTGGGATCAAATCGAGGAATTGTTAATACAACACTTCGGTGATCCACGAAGCGAAGAGTGTTTGGCTATAGAATTAGAAACTTTAAAGATTAAAAATAACGAGAGTTATCCCGATTTTTGTGCACGGATTCAATCCGTAAAATCAGTTTTATTGTCAAAAGTGAATCAGATCAGTGATTTAAATTTACGAGCAAGTAAAACCATTATATATAATAATACCGCTTTACAGGTATTTTTGTATAACTTGCCCGAGAATATGGTGCGTATTGTTAGACTGAAAAATCCCAGTACATTAGAACAGGCTTTAAGTACGGTTTTAGAAGAAGTTAATTTCTACGAACAATACCAAATGCGTTCTAAAATGTTACAAATGAGTCATACACCTAAAATACAAAATTCGCCAGCGTCACAACCGACCTTTAAGTTCGGTGTGCCTTTACAGCCTACAGGTTTTAGACCGGTAGCACCACCTAACCAGCAATTTAGGAATAATTTTGGCGCAACACCTAAATTTAATTTTGGTATTCCGCCAAATAGACCAGCAGGACAAACTGCAACTCAAGCACAATTTGGCTTTAATAGACAAAATAATAATCCGCCTCAATTTGGGTATCGCCCAAATTTTGGTTATAGGCCGACTTTAGGGTATAGACCTCCGGGTTATCAGCAGATGCCACCAATGCAACCGCAACAATTTGGTAATCGATTTAATAAGCCTTTTCAACATAACACTGATGTCTCTATGCGAACTGCCCCACAAGGCCCAACTCAACCAGCGGGTTTTCGTTTAAATGAGTTAGAACTGTACCCTGCAAATAATTACTACTCTGCGCCACAGGGTAATGCATATTATGATTATGATGAGACTGATTACTCTTATGATCATAATAATTACTACCCAGTAGAAACCATGCCGGAAAACTCTGAATGCCGTGAAAACGAACCAGAGGAAGCCGACATTAATACCCATAATGACAAGACCGACTCTTGCGACCAAATTGAAAATTTTTACATAACAGCCTCCATAGACGAAATGAAGTGATAGAACTGAATTGTGACACAAAATTAAAACTACCATATATTTATATTCCTGAAATTGATGGGAAATTTATGATCGACACCGGGAGTACGAGGTCATTTATACATCCCCAAAAGGCAAATCAATATTTTTCTAATTATATAACACAAGAGCCATTTGAAGTAGTAAGTACACATGCTTCCAGTAGACATAATCAAGTTATTAAGATTCCCTTATTCCCTATTTTCCAAAGCAAAGATCAACATAAATTTTATCTATATAATGTAGACTCGCGTTACGATGGGTTAGTTGGGAATGATCTTTTAAAAC
The DNA here is from genome assembly GCA_911728495.1 of Furcula furcula. NCBI lineage: Eukaryota > Metazoa > Arthropoda > Insecta > Lepidoptera > Notodontidae > Furcula > Furcula furcula. Next base: position 7,383,016 of record OU452268.1, on the reverse strand, counting down.
AACTTGATGCTGTAATAGATTTAAAAAGACAAGTATTAACAACAAACACCACACAAATACCAATTATTCATAACAACACGGAACATATTGTTTTAATTCCCTCACGATCTGAGACTAGAGTAAAATTACCGACAAACATGTACCATGGTGAAGGAATACTTGAACACAAACAATTTTGCGAAGGAGTTCGCATGCCGGCTGCACTTGTAAAGTGTGCTAATGGCTATGCAACTACAATTATTCAAAATACACTAGACACACCAATGAAACTTTGTATTACCAGACCTTTTATAATTTCTGAACATAAAGCAGACGAATGTCTTGTGAATTCTTTAGACGATTCTGAATTACAGACTGACCAGATATTGACTGATAATTTACAAAAACTGAGACTTGATCACATGAATGAAGAAGAGCGCGAAAGCATTAGTAGACTATGTGAAGAATACAAAGATATATTTTACAGCGATCAAATTCCCTTGACTTTTACTAATCAGGTAAAACATTGTATACGGACCAAAAATGAAGACCCCATTTATACAAAGCCATACCGACAAGGTCCCGCTTTAAGCGCTGAAATTGATAGACAAGTAGAAAAACTTTTATCTAATAATGTAATAAAAGAATCTTTTTCCCCCTGGAGTTCACCAGTGCATCTTGTGCCGAAGAAAATGGATGCTTCTGGTGAAGTAAAACATAGAATGGTAATTGACTACAGAAAATTGAATGAAATTACAATAGATGACAAGTACCCACTTCCCAACATAACAGACCTTTTTGACAAATTAGGAAAGAGCACCTACTTCACGACTTTAGACTTAGCCAGTGGCTACCATCAGATTGAATTGAACGAAGCTGACAGACAGAAAACTGCTTTTAACACCCAAAATGGACACTTTGAGTTCTTAAGAATGCCGTTCGGACTGAAAACAGCACCGGCGACATTCCAAAGGGCTATGGATAACATCATGAGAGGTCTTCAGGGCATACACTGCCTGGTATATCTTGATGACGTCATCGTATTTTCGTCCAGCTTACAATCCCACCTACATGATCTTAGACAAGTCTTCGACCGACTAAGAATGACCAATCTTAAAGTACAGTTAGACAAATGCGAGTTTTTACGCAAGGAAGTTTTATACTTGGGACATACCATAACTAAAGATGGACTACGACCAAATAATGATAAAATTAAAGCCATTCAGAATTACCCTATTCCCAAAACAACAACAGAAATCAAAAGCTTTTTAGGTTTAGTGGGGTACTATAGGAAATTTATTAAGGACTTTGCGAAGATTACCCAACCATTAACTAATTGCCTGAAAAAACGGAACAAAGTAATTTTAGATCAAAACTACATAGACGCCTTTGAGAAATGTAAAGAAGTTTTAACTACCGTACCTCTATTACAATACCCAGATCCCACTAAATCATACATTTTAACTACAGATGCTTCGGAAATAGCCCTTGGCGCTGTTTTATCTCAGGGTCCTATTGGATCAGATAAACCAGTTGCATATGCAAGCAGAACACTGAGTGATACTGAAGCGCGTTACAGTCCAATTGAACGCGAACTTCTAGCAATAATTTGGGCTGTAAAACACTTCAGACCGTATTTGTACGGGCGTAAATTCGAAATTGTAACGGACCACAGGCCCTTAGCATGGTTATATTCACTCAAAGAACCAAACAGTAAATTAACACGTTGGCGCCTTCGCCTACAAGAATACGACTTCTCTATTTCATACAAGAAGGGTAAACAAAACACCAATGCAGACGCGTTGTCCCGCATAAAGCTTAATGCCCTAGATTCAGATGATGAAATTTCCATGAACGTAAATGTAGACGATACAGAGATACAGACAGTCATAAAACAACTCAAGGAGCTTGAAAAATTTGAGACTAAACGTAAAATGACAAATGAGACAGAAGTAGTGACAATTTCGGATTCAGACTCTACAGTAACAGACGTAGTAGGACTATTTGACGAAACATTCCCTATCCCTTCATTGACTAACAGTAGTAGAACAGAGACAATAGCTTCCGACAAAGAACCCGATTCATCTGGAATCCCCATTTTAAGGGAGGCGATCGATACGAAGCCTAACCAGATCTTAGTATTCTATTGGTTTAGAAACAAATTACAAGTTAAAGATTTATCAAGAGACAGACAAAAGGTCTTAGAAATTTTCCTACCATTAGATAATGAAGATTTAATTAAAGAATTTTTAAAAAAATACGTTATACCAAGTCGCAAATATTTCATTTATTTTGAGAGTGAAATACATAGAAAATTATTTACTAAAGTCATCATAGAACTATTCAAAAAGGGATCGGTACAGTTTTTTGAGTGTACTGATAGAGTAGTTTACATAGAAGACGAGCAGGAGCAGAAAGCTATTATATTAAAGCACCATGAAGGAAAAACTTGTCACCGGGGTATCAGGGAAACAATAGTTAGAATACGTAGAAATTATTATTGGGAAAACATGCAAGATTCAGTTGCAGCAGTAATAAATATGTGTGAGCCATGCAAACAGATGAAATATGACCGAAAACCAATAAAACCAACATTACAATTAACCCAAACGCAGGATGCACCCTTTCAAGAAATATTTATTGATTTGTTTAACATAGAAAAGAAATATTATTTAACACTAGTTGACGCTTTCAGTAAATTAGGACAGGCTATTGAAATATCAAGTAGACAAACAGCGGAAGTAGTACGAGCATTGATAAAATACTTTTCCACATATGGCATACCCCGAAAAATATCGTGTGACCCAGGTAGTGAATTCAATAACGAACTTATTCGTGAACTTCTATCTATGTATAAAGTGGAACTTCATATTACAACAACAAATAACCCAAATTCAACCGGTATTGTGGAAAGATTCCATTCTACATTGATAGAAATTTACAGGCTAGCTAAGTACGAGCGTAAATGTACGGATGCAGCGTCCGTTATGACCTATTCTATCATGGCATATAACCACACCATACATACAACAACAGGATTAACACCTTTTGAGGTCGTTTTCGGCCATACAGATGCTGGTAAAATCTTTGATGTAGATTTAGAAAAAGCATACACACAACAGTTAATTAGAGATCATGTTAAGCGAACAAAATATTTGTACAAATATATAGCTGAAAAATTTATAGCAAATAAAGAAAAAATTATAGCTAAGAAAGGTGGCGAAGCTGGGTTAGATCTTAAAACAGATGATATTATTTTTGTTAAAGATATTAATACTAGGAAAAGTAAAGACAAACCAAGATATAGGAAGGCGATAGTTCAGGGCGAAACGGAAAGAAATGTAGTACCAGTAAAAATAGGAAATAGACAGACTAGAGTACCTCTAAAGAACGTTAAACGTCCTTCGCAGGTCGTTGCTGGTCGTCACGATCTTGAACATAGCGATCAAGATCCACGCCCTTCAACTTCGAAAGATTGATAATAACCCCGGCATCTTACCAGTTAAGTACGGACAAGCATACGTTGAAAAAGATAAGTGGACCATAGTTAAGTTATTAGATTTTAGCAGTATAGAAGAAGGTTTGATTTTAAATATAAATAAATATAAGGAATTTAGTAATCTCATAGATACTAAGAGATCGTATGTGCACGCGTTTCAAGGTATGATGGTAGAAGTAGAGTACTTACGTGATGCAGCAGCTGAAAAACTCAGACAGCTTATCCCTGTAAAAAGATTTAAACGCGGTATCATTAATCCACTTGGTTCTATAATCAAACTTTTGACTGGTAATTTAGACCACCAAGATGCAATCAAATATGACCACCAAATATCAGAACTAAATTTAGGCCAATCACATACAGATAAGAAAATTACTATTATATCTGAAATGCTGGATACTATTATAAATAATACCGGATCTCTCCAAGAAAACATACAAATTTTGGATGTACGTATAAATCGCATAGAAAGAGCACTTGAAAATATTACGGAAACGAGCCCTATGCACTCTACATATATATTATTTATCGGAATGTTTAATATGTTTATTAGTAATTTTAGGACAATATATATATTGTTAAGTGAAATTGAAACTGCCTTAGCATTCACAAAAGTGTCTGTTCTACATCAGGCTATTATTGATCCACCCGAATTATTATCATTACTAAATAATATATCAAAAACTGAAAACTTATTATATCCTGTGACCGAAAATAATTTAGTAAATATAGAAAGAACCATGACCGTCAAAGCATTTGTAAAAGAAAACCAAATAACTTTTATTATGGAAATTCCGCTAATCAGTGATAAAGTCTACAATTATTTCAAATTATATTCTTTACCTATTTTTAATGAGTTTATAAATCAGACTACTATTATTATCCCCGAATATCCTTACCTGATGGTGAAAGGTCCCATGTACTTACCGCTAGCCAGCCCCTGTGAAGAAATTGGTCCCAACCAGTTCTTGTGCAAAGAAGACGATGTTGTAAGGTATCCTGAAAGCACCTGCATAGAACAATTAATGAATTTTGCTCATAATCTCAGCTTATGTGAGTCTTTTGTGGTCAACCTGGAAAACCTTAAGGTTCAGCCGATCGATTCTGTTAGTTGGATCCTTTATACGAGAGACGAAAGAATACTCACCGAAACATGTTCTGAAGACATAACCAGAGAATCAATTAAAGGCACATATCTTCTGGAAGTAAAAGACAGCTGTAAAGTCGAATTGGAATACATCAAATTGTATAAAAAGCGATCTATTTCGGGAAACATACGATATAGAGTAACCCCGATTATTACTCTACCTGAGTTGAAGGAAACATCTATTAACTGGAGAAAGACAGTGAGTCTTAAGAATCTACATTTGGATGATTTGAGAAATCTGTCGTTTAGACTGAAAAGTGAAATGGTGAAAAGTAATAGTGTAGTGCAAACGAGAAGTGTGAGTTTAGCCACTATTCTACTCTATGTAATTTTAATTATAATATGTATTAGTATAGTATGTTTTAAAAATAAACTATGTATAATCCAATGGTGGCGAAATCATCGGAATACAAATATTACCGATAATTTCGCTCTTGGTGAGGGAGGAGTCATGGAACCACACCCTATACAAATTGTGCGTGTATAGCAAAAGCTCAGGTGTGTGACCATAATTCTTGGTAGAGATAAGACATTTGTTTAGACTATAAGAAATTATTAATCATTACTTGTAAGAGCATTGTATTCATTCGTGTTGTACATCTAACTCTGAACGCACGTATTAAATATTAATTTTAATTTACATTTTATATTTTATTTTTAAAAAACCATCAGCCGCTCCCAGTAACCTGACTACCTATCTACCTAACACAATCACTGCCATACGCTGTAGGAATATTTTGGTATCAAGTCACCCAACAATAACCGACGAGACCATTACTAATACTGCAATATGACGCTAATACTGCGCACTTCAGCTATAATTTGATACAATACAGGCAGTGCTATCATCTTCCATATTATTCCATATCATGCAAGAAATGAATACAATCTCCCAATTATATTATTAGTTATAGGCTATCCGAAACTGTTACATACCTATGTATTTTTTTTATAAGAATACAATTGGTATGGATGTATCTGTCAATCATTGGACTACCTATTGAAATTTCTCCGTCTTGACCGTCTTCTGTTTTTATTTGCAGAAAATAGCGGATTATACTACGGTTTAAGACATTTATTTTCTCAAAAGATTACGAGATAATCACTTACAGAGAAAATACAAAATATAATATACGAACAGTTTGATTTGCTCAATTAGCGTTGTACATAAAAATAGAGGTAGGTACTTTTAAAAATATTTAAACATTTCTATTTTTCCAGGTATTGCGGGTACCTTCATTTCATTTAGAAATCACAATGCACGATAATAAATTTTAAGCAGCAAGCCGATATAGAAAAACTACAACGCATAGAGATAAATATCAATTCAAACTAATTCAAAAGACAAAGATTACTTAATTCAAAACACTTCTTGTCTAAAAATTGTAGATTTGGGCGTGTACTTACGTTTTGTTGAAGTTAGTTGCGATAGCCACTTCTGATCTATAAGGACGACCTTGCTCCGAGGAGAATAATAGAAGATATCATCACAGAATATAAATCACTTTTATTATAACACACTGTTTCCAAAGTAAAAACTAGATAAATTAAATTCACAATACACAGTTACTTCCAACTCTTAACAGTCTCGTGGTTGACACTCGAATCCTTTCACAATACCACCGACCATGCTTTTATTAGAAAAATACCCGTAAACGAAACCCCCAAACGACTCGCCACGACCAATCACAGCCCGCATCAGTTCTCTTTAATGCGGCCCCGTGATTGGCCGGCGGCGGCGCTACTAATCAATTGCAGAGTCTATGACTAACTTCCATAATATTAAAATATTAAACAATTAAAATAAAGAATTAAATAAGTAGCGATAAATCTCTACAAAATTGCAAACCCTAACACATCACAGCTTTTTAGGGTTCCATACCTAAAAGGAAAAAAAAGGAATCCTTATGGTCTGACTTCGTCTGTCTGTCACACCTATATATATTTCAGGAACCACTGCTGCTATCGGTCAATTTGAACCTTGGAATGTTTTTAGATTTTACTTAGCCAACCGCATCGCAAATGAAAAAAATAATTCTTTTACTTTTTTAGGTTGCCTGGAAGACATTGCTTTTTAGCGATAAGGCCGCCTTTGTACATTGATATCTTCAACGTATTGTTCAATTTACATGTAACTTTTGGTGTACAATCATCATCATCATCATCAGCCTACAGTCGTCCACTGCTGGACATAGGCCTCTCCAATATCACGCCACTGACTACGATCCTCGGCTTTCCTCATCCAATTTCTGCCCGCCACTTTACGTATGTCGTCACTCCATCTCGCTTGCGGACGTCCCACACTGCGTTTGCCGACTCGCGGTCTCCACTCAAGAACTCGTTTGCTCCAACGATTATCGGGTCTACGGCAGATATGGCCAGCCCACTGCCACTTCAGCTTGCTAACCCGGTGGCCTATGTCGATAACATTGGTTCTCTGTCTGATCACCTCGTTCCGAATTCGATCTTTCAGAGAAACTCCAAGCATAGACCTTTCCATAGCTCGCTGAGTGACTTTAAGTTTGTGAACCAGCCCTACCGTGAGTGTCCACGTTTCGGCTCCGTATGTCATAACAGGCAGGACGCACTGATTGAAGACTTTTGTCTTCAGACTCTGTGGGATGGGTGACGAAAATACTCGACATGGTGTACAATAAAGTGTATTTATTATTATTATTTCCTTTATATATTTATTTTCACGGGTTATACCCGGATATTTTAGAGGCTTGCGTGGGGACGGATCCAACACGTAGAGGCCCTTTTTAAGAAATAAATGCAGTGTAAAACACCTCCCGGGATCAACTGCTAAAATGGTGAAAAAATGGCAGTTGACCTAGACAGGTGTAGGAATTATTGTAAGTACATGGAAAGATTATAAGTCTATGTTGTTGAACATTTGGTGGACTAGAAGCTAGGCTATTGCAAAGTTCGGGGTCACTTGCCATAATTACATACATAATTATTTTGTGGCAAGCGGTGACTTGCCAGTCTTGCCACCCACTAGATGGGCTCCCTAAATGATCCCTAAATTATTATTATTATTATTAATGGGGGTCGAAATGGGTCATCAAAATTTCGAAGTGATATGTTGAATGGGGTATCATATGAAAGGGCTTCAATTGCACATCTTAAAACAGATTTTATTTTTGGTTTAAGTCACGTAGTTTTTACTCAGAGTTTTTTGATTATCAAAAATGTCAAAAAATATACCGTACCCACCGTACCTACCCCATTATCTCCGAAGTTTATGGAGGAAAAAGTCTGAAATAAGTTAGGGTAATACATGTTCCACTATATTTGACAGGAAAAATAAAATGATCTTTCTCAATAGTACAGTTTTTTAGTCATCCTAAAAAAACCTCGACAAACAAACTTAGTTTTGCGGTTTGTTTTTTTTTTGTCATTTGAGGTGTTACATGAATAGTAAAATTACTTTAATACGTCCAAAGATGGTATGGAACCCTCGGTGCGCGAGTCCGACTCGCACTTGACCGGTATTTATTTTTTTAAGATTTCACTTCTACCACGTGTGAATTGCACAATTGTTTTTTTTTGTTTTAAATTATATAGTCCAAAGATGGTATGGGAACACTCGGTGCGCGAGTCTGACTGTCTCTTGACCGGTATTTTTGCTATCGGGAAGGAAACCTTCTAAAGGTACCCAGCCTCCATCAGGAGGCCGACCTTGACTTTGACGTCGTAATTATTAGGGACGCACATAGCCCCTGTGCATCTGTGACCCACGGCCACAGCCTAGTAACACTATTTATACAGGTAATTAAACATATGAATTCGCGACTAGCACTTATTAACACTTTACCGCTCTTAAGGGCTCCCACACATAACTGCGAACTCGCATCGCATCGCAAATATCTGCGAGAAACAAATGAATTTTCAATACAAAAATTCATTTGTTTCTAAATTGGGTGAAATAAACAAACAATCATAAAAGTGATGCAAAGCGACGCAAGTATGCAGCTCTAGGTTCGAGCTATATATTTGCGGTGGAGACCATGGGGCCTTGGTCTCATGAGACGCACGGTTTGATGAAAGAAATTTCATCCAAACTTATCGAAGTCTCAGGAGACCGCCGGGCTGGTAGCTTTTTCTGCCAACGTATAAGCTTGGCCATACAAAGGGGTAACGCCACCAGTCTTTTAGGTACCCTTCCCTCCCAGTGCGGCGACAACTTGGAGGAAAGCCCAGTTTAAGTATACATATTTGTAAATAAACTGTAAATATTTAGTTTCAATAAAAAAAAAAGAACAAGTATAATAAAAAAAATTGTATATATAATTATACACGTATCAAGTTAAGCATTGTTTTTGGTATTTGTAGAGGAAATGTCAAGAATGATGTGATGCCGTTGGATTGCTGCCCATCGAAACCCTGGCCAAAGAGTTGAGGATTCCCAGATACCAGCGCCCATGACACTGAAAATAAAAATATATAATACAAGACAATGTTTTTACACCCATCCCATACAAACTTTCAACCCCTATTTTACACCCTTACTGTCGAACCTACAAACGCCATTTATAGTTAATCTACATTAATATTTTTTTTTAAATCGGATTATTTCGACACTCGAATTCAATTAATACTTAATACTCAAATAGTGAGTAGAGATATCAATTATCTCGTATTCAATAATCGAAAATAATCATAAACGACTCCGACAGTCGAAATAAATAGATTTTAATAAGTGACTTAATTAGAATTAAAGTTAGTTGGCGTTTGTGAGTGCGGCAGTTAGAGTTCTAATTTCCAAAAATCCTATCTAAAGGTTCCCTATGCCATAAAATGAACCTTCTGTCCAAATTTTGTAGTTCTAGCTTTGGTAGTTTCGGCTCTGCGGTGTTGAGTCAGTCACGCGACTCACGCGAAAAAGACCTAAGTCTTTATAATATAGTATAGATTTTTATCCACTGGCGCGCCCGCGGATGCCACGGTATCATTGGTCAAAAGCGTGAACGGCGCCCGCGGATACTATGGTATCCATGGACGGTTGACCACTTTTTGATTGAGATTTCGTTTTCTGTAGCCGATCAAAGACTTTTAACCATGAAAATAGACGCGTAGAGGCATTGTGAAGTGAATTAACCAACATAATAAAATTATTTGGTACATATTACACATTGAAATTAAACTAATTTTACGGATTATATCGCGGTTTATTTTTGATTTTAATTTCCCGACGTTTCGAATACTTTACAGCATTCATGGTCACGGGCGGACTGAGGTGGTAGCTGTCCATATGTCATAGTTGTCTTAGGGTACCCTCAGGTCTTCTAATTATTATTGTTAGTCCGATCTACGCAGAAAGAGCTTACAGTATCTTGAGGTCTTGCAGTGGAATGCTTGTCTTTGGATTTGACTATGTTATAAATTATAAATTTGGATGCTTTTTAATTTCAATAGAGAGGATGGCTGGGTGCTACCACCAGCTTGGGATCCCGTGATAAACATATGACAAAGTTTGATATGGGCGTCTTGGGGATCGCAGTATAGGTGGTAGATAATCCAATAGAAAGACGCTGCTGCCCGTCTTCTTATTTTCCCTTAGCTGCCTCATGCGACCCCCAGCAGGAGGAGATCGAATGGGAGACGTCCATCGAGTACCTACGGTAGTGGGGTTCCCGGTAGCTGAAATCCTCGGCTGCGGGCTGAAAGTCAAAGCACTGGGGGAGAGCTGGTACAGATGCCACCTCTCACTCTCTCTCTCGGTTCTCCTCTCACGTGCCGATGTAACAGCCGCGGGAGTTTTAATGGGTAAGAATCCCTCATACCCCGTTTGACCCCCGCCCCCCGGGTTTCCCGCGAGAACAAAAAAAAAGGTTGATTATTAATCCGCCGGCGTGATCGCGCATATGCGGTTTGCGTGATAAACATGCTGCAGATCGGAATCATCGGTCGTTGAGAGCCTTACTGCCGTACTCACAGACGCCAATTAACTTTAATTCCAATTAAGTCACTTATTAAAATGTTAGAGTGGTTTATGAATATTTTCGACTATAAAACACGAGATAATTGATATATCTACTCACTTTCTGCGTATTAATTATTAGTGTCTAAATAATCCGATTTCACAAAATGGATTAGCGATCGTTAACTTTAATTGACGTTTGTAGGTGCGGCAGTTAGAGAATTCATTAATGCTTAATGTTGAGAGCTTAATAGAATTCTCTTAGTTATTAACTATCTAATAAAAATTCCTTCAGTACTTACCGAAAATAATACAAAATACTAAATACATCTTATATATTTTCATAATGAATTCTTATCACAACTGGGTCTTAAGCCACTCTAATCTAGTGAAGAAAGTATTCATGTAAAAATATGTTATCAAAGTGTGACTAATTATTATTTTAAAACGCAACAAACACAATTTTATTTATATAGACATGGTAATAATGGTGTGAAATTGATTAAGGCCCGACTGCCGGAGGGTAATGTTTTCGATTGAATAATACCAGCCCTTGTTCATGTCCCACTGCTGGGCACGGGCCTCCCCTCATGATGAGGGGGCTTAGGCCATAGTCCACCACGCTGGACAAGTGCGGGTTGGCGGACTTCACACGATTTTTTTTGGAGAATGATAGACGCTGTTGGCCGCAGATGGCCATTACAGCTTCACCGGGCAAGAGGAGGCAGGCGCTTATAGCACTCCAACCTTGAGGCACAAAATACCACTATTTTGTGCTTGAGGGCACGGGGGAGCGACGAGCTCAAGGGCACGTCAGGGAGGCTGATTCTACCACCAGTTCACAACGCGCCCCCACTGTGAAGAACCGGCAAGAAACTCAGTGAGGTGATGCACGTCGTTGAGGTTGCATGCGGACGACCCTTCGGTATCGCCGGCGAGACCGGCGTCTGTTGGATACGGTGCCGGGAGGAGCATGCATTTCTGCACTCCCTGATGTGCTCTAGCAAGCGACGGGCGTTGGAGAGCCTCTGGCGAGGTTCGAACGGAATACCCAGAGTTTATCCATAGCGTCGATTAGCACACCGGGCAGGTTTTAGTGGGTAAAAATCCTATATAACCCCCTTCCCACTTACGGAAACCGGGCGCCTTTTAAGGGTATTCCCGACAGGCGGCAGCAAATAAAGGATCTTCTTCTTACAGTGCCTTTCCATTACTGAAGGTTGACGGTTAGATTCCGAAACTTCACTCTATCCGTGGCTAGTCTGAATAGCTGTTTTCTACAGACTTGATTCCGGTCCATTCTCTAATGTTACGTAGCCAGGACATCGTTCGTCTTCCAACTTTTCTTTTCCCTGCTATTTTCCTTATTATCATGGTCTATTTGTAGCAGGTTATATATATCACGCTTGAGGATGTGACCCAAGTACGCTACTTTACACTGCTTAATTATGCGAACCAGTTCTACTTTTTTGGACATTCGGCGGAGCACTTCGCCATTTGTCAGCTACTGTATCCAACTAATACGAAGCATGCGACGGTACGTCCACATTTCGAAAGCTTCGATCTTTCGTCTGAGATCTTAATTTTTTCTTTCTTAATTTTTATCTTAATTGAGACTGAGATCTTAATTTTTTCTTTCTTATTTCTTTTAATAATGGATGGATGCTACGCAGAAAAAAGGTTATTAGATTGGTTAACCTCAAAGACTTACGACGATACGGAAACACTGCTGAACGTTTCAATTTTATAAAGAATTATAATACACACACACACACACACGTACACACACATAAACACATCCACTTGCAATCTATTAAAGCTAAGAATTGAAATGTGAGTTAATTCTGTAAGACGGTATGGCTAAAGATAAGCACCGAGCGAGAGCCCAGGTACCCATAACACAAGTTAATTCTTACCTTGGATACTTGGATACCAGTGGTCAACAAATAAATAATAACGTATAAGATTAGTTTTAGGCATACATCGATATAATATATAAACTAGATTTGGTGTCACGGTTCAAAAAGTGGTAGCGAGAAATAGCGCCCTTGTGTCGCTATTTCTTTACAAGCCACATCCTGGCAAATTTATTTTTGCCGATAGGAGTGTCGCTACTGTCTATAAGAAACTGTCAAACTACAAGTCATTATCATTATAAAATCGTTAGTTCACGTTTCCGCCACCAGCACAGATAAGTTTGCAACCTCCGCGACCACATTTTAGATGTCATTTTGTTCGTGAATGTTTATCTAGTTTAATATATAAACATATCGATGTAGGCATACTTAAATTTAGTTCTAAATGATTGTATCATTTGTGGCTAATAAAATATTCTATGCTATTCTATGTATCCACAGAATTAATGAATGTACACACGCAATCTTTCTTAAATCGAACCATACGCGCGCGGCCTGAAAATTCAAAGTATAATTTATTTTCAGACAGCCATAAAAAATTTATGTTCCTCTTTGTGTTTGAGGAACTGAAAATTGGTACGCTTTCAGCAACCGCTCTGAATAATATTTTGATTAGGCTGGTATTGCAATATGGCCAGCGAAGAGGATATAATATACTACTATGGGCGGAATACGTATTAGGGGAGGGAGGGGGAATGGCGTTCACATAAGGAAAATACGCTGTATTTTTCAAAATATTGATTTAACTTCTAAAATTTAAAACATTACATGTTCTTTACATATTCAGCAATCAACATTTTAACACCAAACGTATTTATGCTTGACTTATAAGTAGTGGGAAGCTGTTTTTTTTTAAAAAGCAGGTTTGAGCGCCATTACCCCTGACTCTGGGTAATGCCGCTCAGACTAAGGGGTAATGACAATCACATTTGTATTTTGAAAAAATATCTGGTAAGATCCATTTAAATTACAGTGCTAAGCGTGAAGTCAACCTTAAACCATACATAAACAACTTTTTAGTGTAGGATAGGCTACTCCCAGAAGACTTAACCTACGTCTAGTAAGAGCGTCGCAGACCAAATGGAAAATTAGATCAGCGCTGCCGTATACGGAGAAACACACTTTACGGTAACATGCGGCGTCTGTACGCGTCGCTGTCTGTTATAAGTCCTCAAGCCCAGCACTTCAAGCGCCGCGGCGGCGTTTTCCTATCTACTATTTTGACAAAGTTACAGAGGTGAGCGCCATTACCCAGTGAGCGCTATTCCCCCTGCTTACCCTACTTAAATACCGCAAAATGAAATACCGTAGTGCCTGAAGAAGGTTTTTAACTTGGTTTTTAACCAGCGTGTGTTGCCAGTGATGACATATAGTACTGAGACGGGGTCCCTAACTGTTGGCCTTAAAATAACCTCCGAGTCACACAACGATCTAAAGATATTTTGACTTTGACTTTCAGAAATACAGCTGAGTGCATTTAAAAACAAACAACCGATGTAAAAATATGCTGCCTAAACCGTACATTTATAATACTGTTTGCGAACTCATCTGAAACTGTTTAAATATGTTAATCACTTGAATGGCGAGAGGAAGTTTTGCACGCAGTTACGTCACTTGAAAAATCCACCGGGGGAAAGTGACGAAAATACAAAGTTTAACAAACAACGCATTTGTTAAAGTTCGTAATACTTTCACAACGGTAACGCCCTGTTTTTAACTGTGTCCTTTAAAAAGAGTCTACACTCCATCCCAAATAAGCTTGAAGGCGATTACAAGTTCGTTTGCGGCTCAATAACTACATACATTGTCAACTAGGCGCGTCAGTAAAAACAACTTTGCCTTACCAACCTTTCTTTGCTGCCGCGTTAACGGTCAACTGTGCAGCGGGGTTGTTTTATGACTGCATAATATAATATAGTTGTAATCGTCTTCAAGCTTATTTTCTGTTCGGAGTATACATATAATCAGAGAGTACGTATGTTTGTTAACGATTTTCAGTTTTACGACAACGATTTTAAAGATTTTTTCACTATTGTTATTTAAAGAGTTTCAAAAGGTTTTAGTATACGGAGTGGCGATAAGGGTATAGATTTTATTGATACCCCGCATAAGGTGTAATGTTTTTGGAGGGTACACAAAAAATTTATCAAATACATTCAATAGTTTAGGCACAGGATAACTTTTTCAATTTCTTGTAACTTAAACATGCTGTGAATTTTTTTTATTATTATTACTCAAGTTGAAACTAAAATATAAAGTTATAATATTCAATTTATACTTACTTGTGATGTGTATATTGTGTGTGGATGTGTGTGTGTGGGTGTGTGTGGTGTGTGAGTGTGTGCGATTATTTTATGTATTAAATTTTAATTGGATTTGTTACAATTGGGTTTGTTATTGTTTGTTGTTGTTGTTGTTGGATTGGTTTTGTTGTTTGGCATTGTTTAAAATAAAAAGTGTAATAGATAAGTTAGTTTTAGATGTCGTTGGATAAATGTTTTTCTTTCTTTCTTTACATACTGTACCTACATATAATTTTGTGCTAATAATCACTTTATAAAATAATATAAAATACGTTCTTTTTTTATTTTTTTTGGGAATGATATACGCTTTTGGCCGCAGATGGCCATTACAGCTTTACCGGCGAGCGCTTAAAGCGCTCTAGCCTTAAAATACGTTTTCACTGTCTTCCCGGTATTAGTGTAATCGTTAATTGTAAAACATTTTTTGTTAACTGCGGCCATCCGCGATACAGACTAGTCCTAGTCCGGAGAACACTATGTTTATCAACTTTTGTAAACCTCCTGTTAACAATAAATTTGTCGCCTCCGGGTGATTAGTATGGGTCGTCAATTGACTACGAAATACAAAGTATCGTGTTGATTCTTAAATGTAGGGTAGATGTCATTTCACAAATTGTAATGGAGAGGGAAACTAACCAACGTTGGGCTTTATAAGAAGTGTTCCAAGCGCGGATAGGTCAGTCTGTCTGAGGCAGTCTGTCTGGTTCAGTCTGTCTCAGTCGGTCTATTGTGATATTTCTGGATGAGTGTGACTAGTTCCTGATGTAGCTTGAAGGTCGGAATAGGAAGCTGGTCGGTCAGGGTTGGCTGTGAGGGGATATGGTGGAGGCCAATCGTTAGGTAGGTAGGGCTTCGATGCCCTACTCTAATCATGATCTGGTGGTATCCTTGGTGACGCAAAGGTCATTCATGTAAGGTTTTGTAAGAGTTGCTTCTGGGCGCTAGCGAGTGTGTTCCGTATTGAAGAGATGAGGGACCGGGCGAGGATGCCGCTGCCGTTCAGTTTGTTCTTGTTCCTTATGTACCTTAGCCATGTTCCTACAAATTTATTATTATTATTTTCGTTCGTCGTTCACTGACGTATTTTGATGTTCTTACTCGTGGCTACATGTTCTTACTTGAATTAAGCATTCTATAGTACTTGTACCGGTTTATATTCTAAGGTTCGTACATACAGACTTGGCGGGACGAGTTTTGTTTAATTACTAAACAAAATAGCACAAAAAGGCACAACTATTCACTGGAACTTTATTTTATTGTGCGCTTTCAAAAAGTTTTCTTTATCCTCGAGTCCTTTTTCTCACAATTCATTAAACTCACGAAGTTTGGGCAGAGGCTCTCAAAGTGATTGCAGCGCCCCCATTTTTAAAATGCTTAAATGTTGTTCGGATTAGACGATATTTTTGTACTTTTGTATCGAGTACTTTTTAGTTCTCAGGCTATAAAGGCGTGTTTGAAAAGCTGTAGGATTGTAGCTTCTAAACGTATGAGCGGATTTGCAAGTATTTTTTTTTAAATTGAAAACTGGTATAATTGATCGTTCATTAAAATCGATTCAGCTGATTATTATGTATTTATTTTTTTACGGTGTGTGTTACATATAAATTTATACTTTTTTTTAAAACAATAAACACTTGTTACACTGGGAGCAGTATCGGGGTCTGGTTTAGGGTCTGTGAATTATTCAGCGTAGTGATGATGATGTCTCAAGCCGGTTTCGGCCACGGTTTAGTATATTTATAGTAGGTACATATTTGACTTATGTAAGAAATAATTTAATTTATTAATAATAAAAAAGATACCAAACTATTTACAAATTATCAAATAAATCGTGACCGCGCGGAATGGTGGCAAGAACGCTGGCTGCATTTCCTCGCTGAATTGCAATGCTGATTCTTTGAGCGAGAAAAGAGCCAGCCCTCTTGTCACCAGTGGAGGCGATTGTCGTTGTCCACGGTTTTGGTTTTATTTCTATAAAAAGTAGACTTAAGTATATAATATTTTAAATTTTCAATTCTACAGTAATTTTTTTCTTTTAGTGTTACTAGCTGCCGAATCTAGGATTTAGTACATTCGCCAACCGTCTCCGAGATAAATTCTAATATTTAGTTAGAAAACTAAGTGATACAATATGAGCCCTTTGTACAAATTTCTAAGTCCTTTTTATTGTATTTTTTTATGTGTGTACAATAAAGAGTATAAATAAATAAATAAATAATCATTAATCAAGCATTTCAATGCACTTTTCAATTCGAAGTTTGAGCACTACTGACTTTCCATCCCGTTTATTTTTCTTCATTGACATAAAAAAGTTTTAATTAAAACTGAAGACGCGTTTTACTGACATTTCACGTTGAAAAGGCTGAAAATATTTTTTTTTCAGCGAGCACGTTTTTAAATGGGAAGTGGGTTTTGAGTTAGTTATGTAAAGGGACATGATCATATTTTACAAGCACCAGATGTGCCCACGGCTTTACCCGCGTTTAATTTTGATACATGTGGAAAAAAAATGTTTATTTATAAATATCTTATCAACAGGCGAAGGACATCTACTCATAGAGTTTATATATTAAGAATAGAGCACGCGTTTGTCTATGGTCCCCTTAAACAAAGCGTAGGCAGATTTTACTCTAGGATGCAGGTGAATTCAACTATTTAAAGTTATATTATAAGAGTTATTATATTTATATGTAAGTGATAAGTAGTGATGGGTTTGATCTGTCACAAACGCAAAAGTCGATAAAAATAGCTGACGGTATAGTACCTACCAGTGTGTGTTGCCAGTGATGACATATGGTACTGAGACGTGGTCTTTAACAGCTGGCCTTTTGGAAAAGCTCAGTCACACAACGAGCTATGAAGAGAGCTATGCTTGGTTTCTTTGCGCGACCGAATCCGAAATCTGGAGATTCGCCGAAGAACTAAGGTTACCGACATAGCTCTCAGAATCTGCAAGTTGAAGTGGCAATGGGCAGGCCACATCGCTCGAAGAACCGATAACCGTTGGGGAAGAAAGGTTCTCGAGTGGCGACCACGAACCGGAAGACGCAGCGTAGGCAGGCCTCCCACTAGGTGGACCGACGACATTGTTCGCGTCGCAGGAAACCGGTGGATGCAAATAGCAAATTGTCGTTCATTGTGACGGTCTAAGGGGGAGGCCTTTGTTCAGCAGTGGACGTCTTCCGGCTGGTGATGATGATGATGATGATAGTACCTAAGTACCTACTGTCGTGTACTTACCTGATATGTATTTATGTATTTTGATGTTCTTACTCGTGGCTACATGTTCTTACTTGAATTAAGCATTCTATAGTACTTGTACTGACTCATATTCTAAGCATCCACTGCTGGAAAAAGGTCTCCTCTTATAAGGGAGGAGTTGCCATAATCCCCAAGCTTGGAGCATATCTTACCGGTACTTATTCTGATAGCAACACTTTGTCACTAATAAAATATAATATAATGTGTATATGCCATCATCGTCATCATCAACAGCCAACGCCATCATAAACGTCCACTATTGAGCAAAGGCCTCCCCCTTAGAAGGGAGGGGTTGCCATAATCCCCACGCTTGGCAGGCGGCTTGGGGATCGCAGTATAGTTGGAAGATAAATCCAAAAGAAAGACGCTGCTGCCCGTCTTCCTGTTCTCGCTTAGTCGCCTCTTACGACACCCAACGAGAGGAGATGGGGGGATGCAATTCTAACCCAGTCCCCCCCGGGCTATAATAATAATAATAATAATAATAAATACACTTTATTGTACACCAAAAGTTACATGTAAATTTAACAATACGTATATATATTATTGGGCTATATGTATTAAGAACAAAATGTACAATGTAAAAAAATAATCTATTGTTTCAGATCTTTACAGTAAAAAAATCAATAACGAAGTGGATTCAATCAAGAGGTCAGTCAGTATATTAATATATTCAAAATCATTTATTTCAAACTAGCTGACCCACGCAGCTCCGCATGCGCTATTTTTACGTTAACTAAACTTTTAATAACAGACATTCGCATCGAATACATAACCTTCCTTTTTTATAGTCTGTTAAAAACTGGGACCCACTTTTTACTTGCTCTCCGAAGCACGGACCCGTTTAGTTCAAATGGCGTTAAACGGTCACCCATCTATTTAATGACCTTACCTAACGTTGCTTAACCCGATCGATTACAAAACCTAGATGTGTGAGTGTTCCCTTAATAATATTTATTATAATAATGAAGAAAAATTGATAAAATCGGACCAAGCGTATAACCAAGTACCCATTTTGACTTTAATCCCCTCTCCCAAAAGAACCGTGCTAGATTACGGGATAAAAAGTATCCTATGTCCTACCTCGTAGTAAGATCTCAAATCATGCCAAGTTTCATTTGAATCCATTCAGTAGTTTCGGCGTGATGCGCAGCCGTGATACAGACAGACAGACAGACAGACAACAGACAGACAAAAATTAAAAAAAAATACATTTTCGGCCTCAGTATCGGTTATAGAATGCCCTCCAAATATAATTTTCAAAATATCTTCAATGTACAGAATTAGACCTGTTACAGTTTTATTATAAGTATAGATAGATAGACTACGCTAGCACTATGAACGGTGAATTTTTTTTTAAAAGCTACCACCGGATCACAACGCCGCCTCAACTGAGATGATCCGGCAAGATACTCAGCTTGTTATTTGTTCACATTTTTTAAACAGTGTTTGTCTTGTTACAATTAGATCAGCACCAGCGACAGTGTGTCCTGCCGTTCAAAAGATCAAACAAGAGAAAGAAAGAAAATACGCCGCAAATACAACAAACTAAAAGATCAAAGGGATAGTAGTCGGACCGGACTAAATGAGTAACATGTAAAAATTATAAAAACTTGTATTAAAGTCTATCTTTTATCCTGCGGGAAGTAATAACTTCGTGTATGTAGTTGTCAATACAAGGCGACCACCTGAATTCGCCTGATTGTCTAAAATAAAATCTTTAAAAAAAAAATTGAACCGACTTCAATATCACTGAAAAGTATAAAATAATTTAAATATTATTGAAGTTGGTGTTAGCGTACCTGCTGTGTATATTTGGCACCAACTTCAATAATATTTAAATTATTTTATACTTTTCAGTGATATTGAAGTTGGTTCAATTTTTTTTTTAAAAGATTTTATTTTAAACTTTTTAGTGATATTTTCATATATAAAGATTGAACCATCGAAAACCGTAAAATTATCTAGGTAGGTTATGATCACATTATCGTCTACATAATTTTACATAATTCATGTTTCTTCAGAAAAAAATATCCGGTCGTAATGAAATTTGCATGGAAACATCATAGTAGTTTACTCTCTCGAATTAAAAAAGAATCATCGAAATCTGTTCATAATTGTCAGAGCAATGTGGAGAACATCAGTTTTATGGTTTTTACCAGATAAATTCCTCCACATCGTTCATGGTCCTCCAGGAAGTTCTTATCCGGTTGTAATAAAATTCATACAGATTCAATACAGTGGTTTCTTCTTTCGAATAAAAAAAGAATCATTGAAATTGGTAAATATTTGCCAGAGTTATGACTATTTTTGTCCGACCGAGCGAGTCCGAGCGACTAAAACGTCATCTATATAGGCTTTCTTGCAGCTCTCAGTGCGCAGTCACCATTCTTGTTTTTTCGGTGCCCCCCCCCCCCCCCCCCCATCGGATTGTAAGAGTAAAGGAAGAGAGAGTGCAGTTGTGTCTACGCAAGCACGCGTGCACTATAATATCTTTGTGTATACTACTATATTATCTGTAGACTGGCTGCCGTGACCTGATTATCTGTAAAGTAAGATGATCCATGCGTCGGATGGACATGTGTAACAAGTCGATCCTGAGCCTGGACCTCTCCCTGGTCGTGTCGGTGTTCCGTCCCATCGGATTGTGAGAGTAAAGGAAGAGAGTGCACTGTATCTACGCAAGCACGCGTGCACTATAATAATAATACGGGCCCGTTGGTCAGTGGTTAGACACCCTGTCCGCTAACCGATGGGTCGTGGGTTCGATTCCCAGCAAGTGTCTGGGTGTTATTTATCTATTTAAGTATATATTTACAAAAAAATGTATAACGGTTGCAAGGGACATCGTACCGAATTTTTTTTTATAAGATGTCAAATAATGTCCGTTACAACATTACAGAAACCATTTATATGGAAAATGACAAATGACTGACTTATTAATTTTCGAGCATGTAATGAATATATGCGGAATAATATTTATTTCTCAAATTACATTGCTAATTTCCTGAAATAATAATAGTTAATTGTCTATTAATTAATTGCCTATGTACTGTTTTAGTGCATAAAGAATAAATAAATAATTAATTAAATAAATTTTCCACAAATAAGTAATTTATTGTTTTTAAATTAAAATTATGCTTTATTATTATACCAATAATGATATTATACTAATTTGATTCGAAAAAAGTGGATTTTTTTATTGGAAAATCATGTAAACGCCGATGCAAAATTTCAACACTGAGTGTTCAGAATCATGTACTGGATCCCTGGTATTGGTTTTCGGTACGATGTCCCTTACACCCTGTATAAATATTAGTATCAGTTGTCTGGTTTCCATAGTACAGGCTCTGTCTAGTTTGGGATCGGATGACCGTGTGTATCTGGGCACGGGCCTCTCCTTTAGATGAAGGGGCTCAGGCCATAGTCCACCACGCTAAGCTATCAGACACCGGTCTCGCCGGCGAGGCCTAAGGGTCGTACGCATGCGACCTCAACGACGTGCGTCACCCCACTGAGTTTCTTGCCGGTTCTTCTCAGTGGGGGCGCGTTGTGAACTGGTGGTAAACTCAGCCCTCTCTTAAGCGACAGCCCAAGCCGAGGCCGTGCCTCCCTGAGGTACCCTTGAGCTCGTCGCTACTTCTGCCGTTAAGGCTAGAGCGCTTTAAGCGCTCGCCTCCTATTGTCCGGTGAAGCTGTAATGGCCATCTGCGGCCAACAGCGTCTATCATTCCCAAAAAAAAAGAAAAAAGTCCACCACGCTGGCCAAGTGCGGATCGGATTTCACACGTCATTCTAAAACTAGTTAGGTTTTCTTAGACATGCAGGTTTCCTCACGATGTTTTCCTTCACCAAAAGCTAGTGACAGTCGCACAAAGATTCGTTAAAGAAATCAGAGGTGTGAGCTGGGGTTCGAACCTGAACCTTGAGCCTGAGCTGTTACAATACTGCTATACCTGTTATCTTGGTTGTCTGTTAGCTCCGTGGGTTATTCAAGTAAGAATAGCACCTCCCCCCCCCCATCTCCTGCCGTTAGGCATCCGTAAGATGCGACTACAGGAAAACAAGAAGACGAGTAGCGTCTTTCTTTTGGTTTACCTACCCACCTGCACTGCGGCCCCCAAGACGCCTGCCAAGCGGGGGGGATTATGGCAACACCTCCCTTCTAAGGGGGAGGTCTTTGTTCAGCCGTGGACATCTCAAGGCTGCTGATGATTATTTTTACGTCATCATTAGCAGTCGATAGACGTCCACTACTGAACAAAGGTCTCCCCCTTAGAAGGGAGGGGTTGCCATAATCCCCACGATTGACAGGCGGCTTGGTGAAGATAAATCCAAAAGAAAGTCGCTGCTGCCCGTCTTCCTGTTCTTGCTTAGTCACCTCTTCCGGACACCGAACGATAGATGAGGGGATGCAATTCTAACCCGGCACCATTTTTTACGTAGACTGGCAGAAAATGCCTTTGGCATTAAGCCCGCCAATGTGCATAAAATCTATACTTATAATAAAACCGTAACAGGTCCAATTCTGTACATTGAAGATATTTTGAAAATTATATTTGGAGGGCATTCTATAACCGATACTGAGGCCGAAAATGTAATTTTTTTTTATTTTTGTCTGTCTGTCTGTCTGTATCACGGCTGAGCATCACGCCGAAACTACTGAATGGATTCAAATGAAACTTGGCATGATTTGAGATCTAACTACGAGGTAGGACATAGGATACTTTTTATCCCGTAATCTAGCACGGTTCTTTTGGGAGAGGGGATTAAAGTCAAAATGGGTACTTGGTTATACGCTTGGTCAGATTTTATCTATTTTTCTTTATAAATATTAGTAAGGGAACACTCATAGAGAGTTGTTATCAGGTTTTGTAATCGATCGGGTTAAGCAACGTTAGGTAAGGTCATTAAATAGATGGGTGACCGTTTAACGCCATTTGAACTAAACGGGTCCGTGCTTCGGAGAGCAAGTACAAAGTGGGTCCAAGTTTTTAACAGACTTTAAAAAAAGGAGGTTTTGTATTCTATGCGAATGTATATTATAGAAAGTTTAGTTAACGTAAACACAGCGCGGGCGGAGCTGCGTGGGTCAGCTAGTATTCAATAAATAAATTAATTTACGATTCCCGATCACGAATTCTACCTACAGCCTTAGCCGCTCCTTTAATATTTGAACTATAAGGTAGAATAGTGCCCTAGAGAATGACTCATTTTACCACCATTATTACGGCAAGGGATGGCGGTTACACCTTGGGGACTTGGGTATTATGTTTTCTTTTGACAAATAATGTTTTTTATTGCTTGCAACCCACCCCCACCCTATTTTGCAGTGAACTTCTATTTATATCAATTTGTTGCGTTTTAATATCGGGTTGAAATGATGGAGCGTATGTGTCGTATTTGCGGTAGATCTGCAGTTTATGTATTTCTCAAAAGCTTTTTGTACTAGGTTAGAAGTAGGGCCAATTTCATAGATCATATTTGACATCTGTTAGTTTATTTTCTCTATCTGTTTCTTTTGTCATTATTACAATAAATATGTAATTAATCATAATTGAAAAAGTTCAGGAATTCTGCAGTTCTAACTACGAAAAACTATTTAAAAAAAACCGTCTTCAAAGTAAACTATCTAAAAAGTATAAAATAACGAAAATATATTGAAGTCGGTGTCAGCTCGTGCTAGTCTTAGTTAACATGATGTGCTAGAACCGACTTCAATATATTTTCGTTATTTATACTTTTTAGATAATTTACTTTGAAGTCGATTTTTTTTTAAATAGTTTATTTAACACTTTTTAGTGACTTTTGTTTTAGCAAAATAAGTATCAGCACTATCATGCAACTCGAACGTCTAGTTATAGTAACTTACTGAAAACATAAAAAGTTTATATCTCTTAAACTACTGGACCGATTTTGCTGAAACTTGTACTCTACCCTAAGTTGAAAAAGGTTCTAACTATTGCAAAAAGAGTTTTTGAAATCGGACTTGTAGTTTTTGAGAAATCCGCGGGCAGACCTACATACATACATACACTCATAAAATTTGGGAAATTTGTTTAGAAGCCCATATAGACTAACATATATTAATATTACGCATTTTTATTAATATACATACATACGCGTCGAATAGAGAACCTTCTTTTTGAAGCCGGTTAAAAAATAATTTTATATGCCCGCCGTTACAGGGTTTCGTTGTTAAATTTTGATGAGTATCGTCAATACAAGGAACGGCTCTGCTGGTCAGAATTATAAGCGGAACTGGTAGTAGCATAAGTACAAAATCTAACATTCACCGGCGTTTTACTGGCCTTCAAGAACAACAAGAATACAGTCCACTTATTTTTTTTTTTTTTTTTTTGACAATCCACACACGGTCATCTAATCCCAAACTAGGCAGAGCCTGTACTATGGAAACCAGACAACTGATACTAATACTTATATAGATTTTTTTTTGTAAATACATACTTAAATAGATAAATAACACCCAGACACTTGGTGGGGATCGAACCCACGACCCATCGGTTAGCGGACAGGGTCACTAACCACTAGACCAACGGGCCCGTCGACTTTGCATCTCCACATCGTGTAGATCTGCGCTATTAAAGGTCTGTCTGTAATATTGGTGTCAAGTGTGATCTATTAAATTGACCCTACTTTATTTTTAGTTTCTCTCATTTCGTTTCTTTTCATTCGTCCTGCCCTCCTGTTTTTCTTTACAAGACCAGATCAGTTTAAAAAACTTCAACTACTTTATTTTGCGATTCACTCTTTTCCCTATCTTAGGTGTTAGATGACTAAAAACTAACTATAAACACGTCCAAAGAAAGAACGGAACCCTCTGTTCGTGAGTCTGACTCGCACTTGAACGTTTTTTTTATCGTATACAGAGTTGCCAACCAGAATGATTCAATCCCTTAGGCTTCTGACTTAGCTTAACAACTGTTGTCTAGATGACAATAGCCGGGAGCGACTTTTAACGTGCCCTCCGAAGCACGGAGACGCTCGGTTCAAATGCCACCAAACGCCATCTATAACCAGCAGGGTTATTGCGTATCTTTAGCCACCCAAGTGACTATCAAGCTTCAGTTGTCCACCGAAATTTGATGTCAACCGAAAGTGTGATAACATTGGTATTACGTATGGCTTTCGGTGGACATCAACCTACGGTGTACTACGGTGCTCATCACTTGTCTTTTAGCCATCTCTACTTTTTTATCGACATTATGCGACCAAGTTGAATTTCCCCCCGAACCATTATACAAAGAACATTTAGTGGTACTTTTTAATTTGCAGGTATTTTCGCCTAGTGGATATTGGGAGCATAGACAACAAAAACCCAAAGATATTGTTAAAAAATCCTAATTCTATGAAAAAAAACAAACTCACTAAATTAAAATAAAGTTTTCAAGAAATTCGAGGTGTTTTACATCTTTTCATGCCATTTGCCGCTAAACTATAAGTCAGTGACAAGAGAAAGGCAGCATCCGAAATTAATCAAAAATTACTATGTACCTACTTCAGTACATTATAGCTCAATGTATTATCGCGGACAAGAATGCTGTACCAGTTTACAATCAAAATGGTTTGAACGTTCGTTACCTACGTGCGCTTACCCCGCCCGCATGCATATTGGGCCAGCTCGTGCAAGCATTTATCATCATAAAGGTGGTACACCGTTCGTACCGCGAGAGTAGTAGGTACACTCGCGGCACGAAAAAAAATCTTCAACGATTCATCTAAATCTCAACTTCACAGCGCCCCCACCATAGCCCTCAAGGATACACTCCAACCAAATACTTTCTTTAGGTCACAAAAAAAAAGTTATAATCCTGCGAAAATAGTTGTCACATTTTTACCTACGTTGATAATGCTTCTAGTCAACGTTTCAAATAGCCGGCTTATAGTGACGATCACCTTCAACAGTATAAAACACTGCTACTTATTAGTTGCTTTCACGATGGTCATCGCAACTTGGGTGACCATCAGTTTGATGTACACTTTACTTACATAATACCAATTATAGGTTATCGATACAGAAACATCTGTCAAATATTTTCTACGGTGATCATCACCGAGAATCGGTGCTCATGACGTCATTTCAGTTGGTCACTCAAGTTAGGCAATACCGAATGCATCATTTGACAGTTATTTGATAGCCACTTAGCTTTGGTGATCATCACTTTAGTTGTCAAACGAGATGCGTAATAGCCCCGCTGACCTTACTAATCGAATATATTTCAAACGGCAGGACCATCGATATACTATACCAACTAGATTTGCTGTCACGACCCGAAAAGTGGTCACGAAAATAAGAGCTACGGAGACGGCTGTCGCTCAATTGTCTGCAATTATTATTGAACCTTATTTTATAGTATGTAAGTTATCTTTTTATATGAACATATTATTGTTTTGCGTGTACGTGTATAGTTGTAACCGCGACCACATTTTCGATGTCATTTTGTTCGTGACAGCTAATCTAGTTGGTATAGTATATCGATGGGCAGGACACACTATCGCTAATGTCGATTCATTTGAACATTTGTCGAACGACTGATTGTTTTTATTTTATGTGTACCTACCAATTGTTATTTTATGTCGTTAAATAAATTTATGTCTATTCTATTCTATTTGTAACAAAACAATGTTTAAAAAAAAAGTGAAAAAATGACAAGCTCGCTGAGTTTCTTGCCGGATCTTCTCAGTTGAGGCCGCGTTGTGATCCGGTGGTAGCTTTTAAAAAATGACCATTCAAAAGTGCTAGCGTTATGCCTATTTGAAATAAAGATTTTTGAGATTGAGTTTACTTGACGTTGTTAAAAAAAAAACGGGTCTGTTGGTCTAGTGGTTAGACGCTCTGGCTGCTGACCCAATAGGTCGTGGGTTCGATTACCATCAAGCGTCTGTTTTACCTATTTAAGAATGTATTTACCAAAAAAAAAGTATATAAGTATTAGTATCAGTTGTCTGGTTTCCATAATACAGGCTCTGCATAGTTTGGGATCGGATGACCGTGTAGAATATTTATAAAAAAAAACTCAACGTATACGATACAAATCTGGATATGAGTAGATCCTAATTCCATACATTAAACATCGTGAAATACATTTAAAAAAATCATACACGAGTATTGAAAACCTCCCCCTTTTTTAAGTCAGTTAAAAAAGATTTGTGTTTTCATTTGCTCCTCACAATGTCCTCCCCCTGGCTGGTCAGTTTCATTCGGTACGGGAAATAGGGTGCGCGTATTGTTTGCGCTTAAATAAATAACCAAAAAAAAATACATATTTACTTAAAAACGCGATAAATTAAGTAGGTACGCGAAATGAAAGTGAGTTTTTATAATAATAGTTAAAAAAAGTGTCGTAATTTTTTTTACGCTGAGTGAACTGATACAAAATTTTAATTGATATTAAGTTATTGTTTGGCGAATGGTTAGGAAGTGAGGGATTAATAAAAGAAAGGTAAAGGTTATTTAAAGGATAATAATGGTAAGTATATAACTTTCAATTGTCAATGAGCTTTTATCTTTAGCGTGAGGTGCAACATTTATTAATAATAATATCTTGGGACAATCCACACACGGTCATCTGATCCCAAACTAGGCAGAGCCTGTACTATGGAAACGAGACAACTGATACTAATAGTTTGACGGGCCCGTTGGTCTAGTGGTTAGACACCCTGGCTGCTAACCGATGGGTCGTGGGTTCGATTCCCACCAAGTGTCTGGGTGTTATTTATCTATCTATCTAAGTATGTATTTACAAAAAAAAAAGTATATAAGTATTAGTATCAGTTGTCTGGTTTCCATAGTACAGGCTCTGCCTAGTTTGGGATTGGATGACCGTGTGTGGAATGTCCCAAGATATTATTATTATTATTACTTATATATATTTTTTTTGTAAATACCCATAACCATACATTAAACATCGTAAAATACATTAAAAAAAATTCATACACGAGTATTGAAACCCTCTCCCTTTTTTAAGTCAGTTAAAAAAGATTTGTGTTTTCATTTGCTCCTCACAATGTCCTCCCCCTGGTCAGTTTCATTCGGTACGGGAAATAGGGTGCGCGTATATTTTGTTTGCGCTTAAATAAATAACCAAAAAAATACAAATTTACTTAAAACCGCGATAAATTAAGTACTCGAAATAAAAGTGAGTTTTTATAATAATAGTTAAAAAAAGTGTCGTAATTTTTTTTACGCTGAGTGAACAAAATTTTAATTGATATTAAGTTATCGTTTG
Organism: Furcula furcula; assembly: GCA_911728495.1. Taxonomy (NCBI): domain Eukaryota; kingdom Metazoa; phylum Arthropoda; class Insecta; order Lepidoptera; family Notodontidae; genus Furcula; species Furcula furcula. The sequence continues at coordinate 7,354,735 of OU452268.1, read as the reverse complement.
GTGAATGGTTAGGAAGTGAGGGATTAATAAAAGAAAGGTAAAGGTTATTTAAAGGATAATAATGGTAAGTATGTAACTTTCTATTGACAATGAGCTTTTATCTTTAGCGTATGGTGCAACATTTATTAATAATAATAATAATATATCTTGGGACAATTCCACACACGGTCATCTGATCCCAAACTAGGCAGAGCCTGTACTATGGAAACGAGACAACTGATACTAATAGTTTGACGGGCCCGTTGGTCTAGTGGTTAGACACCCTGGCTGCTAACCGATGGGTCGTGGGTTCGATTCCCACCAAGTGTCTGGGTGTTATTTATCTATCTATCTAAGTATGTATTTACAAAAAAAAAAGTATATAAGTATTAGTATCAGTTGTCTGGTTTCCATAGTACAGGCTCTGCCTAGTTTGGGATTGGATGACCGTGTGTGGAATGTCCCAAGATATTATTATTATTATTACTTATATATATATTTTTTTGTAAATACCCATAACCATACATTAAACATCGTAAAATACATTAAAAAAAATTCATACACGAGTATTGAAACCCTCTCCCTTTTTTAAGTCAGTTAAAAAAGATTTGTGTTTTCATTTGCTCCTCACAATGTCCTCCCCCTGGTCAGTTTCATTCGGTACGGGAAATAGGGTGCGCGTATATTTTGTTTGCGCTTAAATAAATAACCAAAAAAATACAAATTTACTTAAAACCGCGATAAATTAAGTACGCGAAATAAAAGTGAGTTTTTATAATAATAGTTAAAAAAAGTGTCGTAATTTTTTTTCCTAATATATTTTTAATTCTTTTTTTTTACGCTGAGTGAACTGATACAACATTTTAATTGATATTAAGTTATCGTTTGGTGAATGGTTAGGAAGTGAGGGATTAATAAAAGAAAGGTAAAGGTTATTTAAAGGATAATAATGGTAAGTATGCAACTTTCTATTGTCAATGAGCCTTTATCTTTAGCGTGTGGTGCAACATTTATTAATAATAATAATAATATATCTTGGGACAATTCCACGCACGGTCATCTGATCCCAAACTAGGCAGAGCCTGTACTATGGAAATCAGACTGCTGATACTGAAACTATTTTTTTTTTTTTTATTAACATGTTGTCCCACTGCTGGGCAAAGGTCTCCCCCATACACTTCCACCTACCCCGGTCCATAGTGATATCCGCCCACTCCGTTTCAAAGGCGTTCAAGTTCACTAAAACTTATATACATTTTTTTTGTGAATACATACTTAAATAGATAAAACAACCAGACGCTTGGTGGGAATCGAACCCACAACCTATTGGGTCAGCAGCCAGAGCGTCTAACCATTAGACCAACAGACCCGTCAATTTTTTTTATAACAACGTCAAGTAAATTCAAACTCAAAAATCTTTATTTCAAATAGGCTTAACGCTAGCACTTTTGAATGGTCATTTTTTAAAAGCTACCACTGGATCACAACGCGGCCTCAACTGAGAAGATCCGGCAAGAAACTCAGCGGGCTTGTCATTTTTTCACTTTTTTTTAAACATTGTTTTGTTACAAATGAATCGACAGACACTTGGTGGGAATCGAACCCACGACCCATCGGTTAGCGGACAGGGCGTATAACCACTAGACCAACGGGCCCGTCAAATTTATTTCTATTGCGTTGCAAAGAAATTGTTAAGCAGTAATAGCTCAGTGGGCGCGCGCTCGCCTTAGCAACAAGGTTCGAACCCCGGCTCGCACCACTGATTTCTTTAATTAATCATGTGCGAATCGCCTTTGTGCGATTGTTACTAGCTTTCGGTGAAGGAAATCATCGTGCGGAAACATGCATGTCTGAGAAAGCCTAACTAGCTTTCGAATGACGTGTGAAGTTCGCCAACCCGCACTTGGCCAGCGTGGTGGACTATGGCCTAAGCCCATTCATCTTGAGTGGAGGCCCGTGCTCAACAGTGGGACTAAAAATGTGCTGGTATTATTATTAATTTATTATTTAGAGATAATAACTACTTAGTTGAACTAAACCGGCCTTAGTGAACAAAAATGTTTAATGAAATACGTATGTTAAATACTGTAGTATTTAGAAAGATCTTTTTTTTTCTGTAAAATATAGATAAGACATGTACTTACTACTACAAATAATTATTTCAGATTTTTCCTTCCGCAAACTCAGGAGATGAGGGAGGGGGAATGGTTCTTTTTTTAATTTTTGATTATAAGGCAAAAACTATATGACATAAACCAAAATAAAAATCAATTTTGAAATGTGCAAATAAAGCCCTTTCATATGATAACTCAATATAGAAGTCACACTTTGAAATTTTGAAGCCTCACTTCAACACCCATAAAAAAAAAAATATTTGCGATGAGGTTGCGTAAGTAAGATCTAAGAACTAATCCAAGTTTCAAATCGATAGCATCATTAGTTCCTGAAATCTATAGGTGTAACCGTGTGACAGACAGACGAAGTCTCACCATAAGGGTTCCTTTTAGGTATGGAACCCTCAAAACAAGGTGAGAGTCTCACCAATTAGGCCATCACCGTATTGAAAGTTTAACAATGATGCCACTTCCCTAACTTAAAGGGTAACTTGGAAACATTCTTTAGACAAAATGACGTGAATTTTACGACGATAAATTGGGCATAAGAATTTTCATATTGGATATGAGAGTATCCTTTCACGAGAGAAAAGGCAATAAGTTTACACTTAATTGTGTGGTCTGCAAGCGACCATCCAGGGGCCTTACTACGAACGCTTATATCAGGCCAGTTTAACACGAAAGTGGTCTGTCTTACAAATTTGTACCATGAGCGCCATCGATATAATAATATAAACTAGATAAACATTCACGAACAAAATGACATCAAAAATGTGGTCGCGGAGGTTGCAAACTTATCTGTGCTGGTGGCGGAAACGTGAACTAACGATTTTATAATGATGACTTGTAGTTTGACAGTTTCATATAGACAATAGCGACACTCCTATCGGCAAAAATAAATTTGTCAGGATGTGGCTTGTAAAGAAATAGCGACACAAGGGCGCTATTTCTCGCTACCACTTTTTGAACCGTGACACCAAATCTAGTTTAATATATTATATCGATGATGAGCGCATTAATAACCGTGACAATAATATTGTCACGTGACCACTCACCTGTTTGAGTGACGTAATAGCTGAGTAGAACACAGGTCACTTTTCGTGTTAAACTGCCCTGCTGTAAGAGTTCATGTTAAGCCCCAGGTAGGTACCTATCACTGCAGTGTCAGATATTTTGCCGTCAAGCAGCAGTGTACAAAATTCGAAAATTCATAATTCAAAATTATTTCATTGAAATAGGCTTAACGCTAGCACTTCTAACGGCCATTTTTTTTAAAGCTACCACCGGATCACAACGCGGCCTCAACTGAGAAGATCCGGCAAGAAACTCAGCGGGCTTGTAATTTTTTCTCATTTTTTTTAAAGCTACCACCGGATCACTACGCGACCTCAACTGAGAAGATCCGGCAGGAAACTAAGTGGGCTTGTCATTTTTTCACAATTTTTAAAAGCTACCACCGGATCACTACGCGACCTCAACTGAGAAGATCCGGCAAGAAACTCAGCGGGCTTGTCATTTTTTCTCATTTTTTTTAAAGCTACCACCGGATCACTACGCGACCTCAATTGAGAAGATCCGGCAGGAAACTAAGTGGGCTTGTCATTTTTTCACATTTTTTTTAAAGATACCACCGGATCACAACGCGGCCTCAACTGAGAAGACCCGGCAAGAAACTCAGCGGGCTTGTAATTTTTTAACAATTTTTTAAAAGTTACCACCGGATCACAACGCGACCTCAACTGAGAAGATCCGGCAAGAAACTCAGCGGACTTGTCATTTTTTAACAATTTTTTAAAAGTTACCACCGGATCACAACGCGACCTCAACTGAGAAGATCCGGCAAGAAACTCAGCGGGCTTGTCATTTTTTCAATTTTTTTTTAAACAGTGTTTGTCTTGTTACAATTAGATCAGCATCAGCGACAGTGTGTCCTGCCGTTCAAAAGATCAAATAAAATAAAAAATACGACGAAAATATAACAAACTAGGCGGCCAAAGGGATAGTAGTCGGACCAGTCCCCCGCGCGCAGCACCCGCGCACGTGTTAACTCGAGCAGCAGCCATCACTCCCATATTGAAGGGAAGGGGGTGACCACTCAACCATATTGAAGGGAAGGGGGTGACCCGCCACATAAACTTTGCTGTGTTCCGATGTGAAGGGCACTGTAGCTGGTGAAATTACCAGACACAAGAGTCTTGGTGACGAGCGGCAGTGCAGTGCAGCTATATACTCTTTTTTTGTATTTAAGTGTACTTAAATTATTTGACCAATGTCGTATGTGGCGTATTTCATAATTAGACAAAAAGACGATTTGACGAACTACCAACTTGACCAATATCAAATTTGACGAATTCTCGATTTGACTAATATAAAATTTGACCAATATCGTGTGACCCCTCTTATCTATGATGCAGCTATATCAGGCGTGGGCGAACGTTGTCGATCTTCGTCTGTATAGACCGTGGTGTGGACCACCGCACTTAAAGGAATATCCGGATGTTCAGGCACTTGATCTTTACTTTCTCCGTCACCTTCTCCAGATTGCCGGGCTGCCTTCGGGCTATGTGGCCGAAGAATTCGCTTCGTGCATATTTTTGATAAACACCCACCCATCTCCTCCCATTTGGGTGTCTGTAAGAGGCGACTAAGTGAAATCTAGAAGACGGGCAGCAGCGTCTTTCTATTGGATTACCTACCACCTATACTGCGATCACCAAGACGCCTGCCAAGCGTGGGGATTATGGCAACCCCTCCCTTCTAAGGAGAAGCCTATGTTCAAAGTGTTGTGTCATGAATTGATGATATTATTGAAAGTCGATATTTTTTCTCCAGTCCCAGCTCTTTTAAAGGCCCATTTACACGAAGCAAGTTCCTTGCCTGTTCTATACAATAATATTGAAGCAATAAAAGATAGATAGATAGACAATACTTTATTGTTCCACCATTAAAGAAAAATACAAAAGAAAAACAGTAAAATAGAATGAAACAATGGGCGGCCTTATCACTAAAAGTGATCTCTACCAGGCAACCTTTGGATGGAGAGGAACTATGAACTGCAAGGCGGGGTTGTTTATATAAACCATTATCGTAAAAAGAAAAAAAAACATAACTACATACAATAAAATACGTGACACCAAAATAATATATATATGAGTATAATACATAAATGTTATATTCGATAGAAACACATATAAATAACCAACAATAACACAAATAGCAGCCGGCTAAAAAAAGCCTTGCATTGTCGGAACAACTTGTCACATTCTTGCTCTACTGGGCAAGATTTGCATTCAATTCAATTTTTTAACTAGTATCCGCGTGTAAACAGTTACTTACAATCATTCTTGAAGGTCAAATATTGCGCTTCATTTATTGCGTTCAATTATTGCTCTTGTATGTACAAGAAAATGGAATCTTTTTTTTTTGGGACTGATAGATGCTGTTGGCCGCAGATGGCCATTACAGCTTCACCGGACAATAGAAGGCGAGCGCTTAAAGCTCTCTAGCCTTAACGGCAGAAGTAGCGACGAGCTCTAGGGCACCTCAGGGTTCGGCGCATCCCTGTCCAATAGGACCGTCATGGGGTCAGGAGGGCCGAAAGAAAATGGCATCATGTAAATGAGTCTAATATGGGCCCGTTTATGCGTCGATTAGTCCAGGGTATGTGCAGCATACGTCGCCAATCGTTTGTACTAACTTATTACCACGTGTAACAAGTGTTTGAAGAAACTTTTCTCGCTAATGCTGATCTAGTCGGACCAGCAGTAAGTATTTAAATTTCTTTACGTTTGCATAAAATTTTTGTACTTTATAATTATGAATTTCATTATTAATTATTTTTCATATTGTTTTTTATAAAGACTTGCTCTCAAACGTGTTGTTCGTTAAAATGGTGGACGATAAGCCGACATAATAGGAACAATTTCCAATCTAGCCGGCTAACTAACCCGCGCGCCTATGAATCTAGGGCTGCCACTACGCGGATATTATCTAGGTACAGATTTTTTTTTGGACAGCCTAAATTTGCATACTTTTTAATTATTAAAAAAAAGATGCGTCTTTTTTGTTTTTACCCACTATGGTAGAAAAATATCGAAATAACTTCACTTGACAGTTTCCAGAACAAGCGCAGCGGTGGTCATGGTCACAAGCGTTCGCCGCTTCGCGCATGACCTCATTTGTCCCTTATCACTGCCGTGCGCACGGTGAATACATTTTCTGTAATTTTGTGGCGGGTAATTTAATAACGGCAAAAAAAAATACGGAGATAAAAATTAACCTGTATAATCTTCATGTCATCGACACACAGACTTAATATCCTCCAGATAAAGGTTATCCAGAAAGCAAAGTGATCTACACTCCAAACCAAATAAGCTTGAAGGCGATTACAAATTTATTATACATACATACATTTATTCACGCCTTTTTCCCATAGGGGTAGGCAGAGCCCATGGGCCGCTTTTCGCCCCCGTGAGAAACGAGACGTGATGGGTGGCGAACCACATCGCCGCCATTTTGGTTAATTAAATTATTTTATGATTAACCATTGCGTTCTCACGAATAACGAGGGAAAGGGAAGGATAGGTGGTGTAAAAAGGAAATAGGAAAAGTAGGATATTACCACCCAGGAGGGCAAGGGATGGGACAGTAATAGCTAGGGAAGCCGGGGTCGCATACCCGTATACTATACCACAACTACCGGACAGGTAAGTTGGGATGAGTATCCCATGACTAAACATCAACATCAACTTTATTATGCAGTCATAAAACACCCCCGCTGTATAGGTGACCGTTAACGCGGCAGCAAAAAAAGGTTGGTAATACAAAGTTGTTTTTGCTGACGCGCCTAGTTGTCAATGTATGCGTTATGTAGTTATTGAGCCGCAAACGAACTTGTAATCGCCTCCAAGCTTATTTGGAGTATATAGTATCAAGCTTCTGGAGTCGCTTTTGTTTAAATTAATTTACAATTTCTTAAATTTTTTGGACCGCTCAATTACCACGCAGCCGGCTACTACCATTCTGCCGCCAAGCAGCAGTGTGTAAATATTGCTGTGTTCCGGTGTGAAGGGCACTGTAGCTGGTTAAATTACCGCACTTAATACCTAATATCGCGGAAACGAGGGACATGGGCAGCTGGTTGCTTACCATCAGGCAACGTTCTGCTTGTCGCGATACTGCCCTTTTGACATCGATATAATATATAAACTAGATAAACATTCACGAACAGAATGACATCTAAAATGTGGTCGCGGAGGCTGCAAACTTATCTGTGCTGGTGGCGAAAACGTGAACTAACGGTTTTATAATGATAATGACTTGTAGTTTGACAGTATCATATAGACAGTAGCGACACTCCTATCGGCAAAAATAAATTTGTCAGGATGTGGCTTGTAAAGAAATAGCGACACAAGGGCGCTAATTCTCGCTACCACTTTTTGAACCGTGACACCAAATCTAGTTTATATATTAGTTATATCGATGCCTTTTGACTATTATAAATGGGTGACCATTGGTGGTATTTACTCAGCGTCTCCGTGCTTCGGAGGGCACGTTAAAAGTTTCCCGGTTGTGATCATCTAGACAGCAGTCGTTAAGCCTAAAGCCAGAAACACATTAGGCTGACGTGTCGTGACTCAACGCGTCAGCAGCATGATCGGTTACATACATTTTGTATGTTGAAATGAAACTAATTTTACGGATTATATCGCGGTTTATTCTTGATTTTAATTACCCGACGTTTCGAATACTTTACAGCATTCATGGTCACGGGCGGACTGAGGTGGTAGCTGTCCAAATGTCAAAAAAAGTAAAATTAGTTTCATTTCAATGTGTAGTATTCGCGTAAATATCAGAAATCATTATACATTTTGTATGGTTAGAGACACACTATTATGGCGTGTCGTGGCGCAGTTCGAGCTATCTGATTGGCTGCTGACGCGTTGAGTCACGACACGTCAGCCTAGTGTGCCGGCGGCGTAAGCTTGAATAACTCTGATTGACCAGTAACCACACGAAAAGAAAAACTATTCATACATTAAATGTATGATTAATAAAGAAAAAAAAAAAGTATCCGCAGAGTGACAGCCCTAAGTTGCCTGCGGTTCAATCGCGGCCAAAATTGAAAATTCCACCGATCATAGATGCAACTCGGCGCCGCCGGCACGTCGACCATCGATATTCGATGCACAGGGCTGGGATGTGGGGTGGAACCAACGGACAAATGGTAAACCCATCGATATAATATATAAACTAGATTTGGTGTCACGGTTCAAAAAGTGGTAGTAAAAAATAGCGCCTTTGTGTCGCTATTTCTATACAAGCCACATCCTGACAAATTTATTTTTGCCGATAGGAGTGTCGCTACTGTCTATACATAACATACATCGAATACATAACCTCCTTTTTTATAGTCTGTTAAAAACTGAGACCCACTTTTTACTTGCTCTCCGAAGCACGGACCCGTTTAGTTCAAATGGCGTTAAACGGTCACCCATCTATTTTATGACCTTACCTAACGTTGCTTAACCCGATCGATTACAAAACCTTGATAACAACTCTCAATTAGTGTTCCCTTACCAATATTTATTATAATTATGAAGAAAAATTGATAAAATCGGACCAAGCGTATAACCAAGTACCCATTTTGACTTTAAACCCCTCTCCCAAAGGAACCGTGCTAGATTACGGGATAAAAAGTATCCTATGTTCTACCTCGTAGTAAGATCTCAAATCATGCCAAGTTTCGTTTGAATCCGTTCAGTAGTTTCGGCGTCATGCGCAGCCGTGATACAGACAGACAGACAGACAGACAGACAGACAGACAGACAGACAGACAGACAGACAGACAGACAGACAGACAGACAGACAGACAGACAGACAGACAGACAGACAGACAGACAGACAGACAGACAGACAGACAGACAGACAGACAGACAGACAGACAGACAGACAGACAGACAGACAGACAGACAGACAGACAGACAGACAGACAGACAGACAGACAGACAGACAAAAATTAAAAAAAATACATTTTCGGCCTCAGTATCGGTTATAGAATGCCCTCCAAATATAATTTTCAAAATATGTTCAATGTACAGAATTGGACCTGTTACAGTTTTATTATAAGTATAGATATCGATGGGTAAACCATAATAATTATTAAACATACCAACAGTGCATCACTGGGCACTTTGGTCTGGTAGTTAGACCCTGGCCGTTACCCACTTAATAGTGTGGTGGGATTCCCAACTTGAGTCAGGGTGTTATTTGTCTGTATTTACATCAAAAATGTATAAATAATAATAATACCAGCCTTTGTTTATGTCGCACTGCTGGGCACGGGCCTCCCCTCAAGATGAGGGGGCTTAGGCCATAGTCCACCACGCTGGCCAAGTGCGGGTTGGCGGACTTCACACGTTATTCGAAAACTAGTTAGGCTCTCTCAGACATGCAGTTTATGTTTTCCTTCACCGAAAGCTAGTAACAATCTCCAAAGCTGACCGCGAACCAGGCCGGGATCTAGGGGGGGGGCCAAAATCATAATAAACTCAAACTCAAAAAAATATTTAAAAGCTACCACCGGATCACAACGCGGCCTCAACTGAGAAGATCCGGCAAGAAACTCAGCGGGCTTGTCATTTTATCACTTTTTTTTTAAACAGTTTGTCATGTTATAATTAGATCAGAGCGACAGTGTGTCTTGCCGTTCAAAAGATCAAATAAGACAGAAAAAAATAACAAAATACGACGAAAGTACAACAAACTAAAAAGCCAAAGGGATAGTAATATAAGCTCCACAAAGTGCCTAGCATACGGAAGCCTGGTTGGCTCACCTTCGACTTGTAAGAAAAAGGAACCACACAGGCCCATACCACGAGTGAACTTGTGATGCCGATTTAAGATTTGAGTTTTTTAAAGTAATTTCTCAAACGCTGAAGGGACCCACTATCAAGTTTCTGCCCCGAATCGAAAAAGTCTTAGATCCGGGGCTGCCGCGAACACAAATCTTCCAATCTTTGTTTTCTCATTATATACCTACTTGACTAGCAAATCCTTGTGGCTACGCCAGCTATTTTTTTTTCTTCACCCCATTTAACCCAGTTAGAAGTGGAATTTTCAGAAACCCTTTCTTAGTGGATGCTTACGTCATAAGAAGAACCTACTGTCCAAATTTCAGTATCCTAGGTCCAGCGGTTTAGCCTATGCGTTGATGAATCAGTCAGTCAGTCAGTCAGGACAAGTAATTTTATATGTAAGTATAGATAATATCGTTTATTTTGCAAATGCTATTTAACTAATTGACACTGGCAAAATCATCAATTATTAATAATAATGAGGAAGAAAGTGGAGGAAGTTCTTCTCTCTGGAGCCTTAACCACCGTCTGCTAGGGTACTGTTCCCGCAGCCGGTTGGAAGCGGTTTTTTTATATTTTTAAATGTAAGTACTTGTTTTTATATTTATATTTAAAAATGTAAAAAAAATAGTTAAAAATGAATAAATGGAATAATAATAATAAATATACTTTATTGTACACCAAAAGTTACATGTTAATGGAACAATATGTTGAAGATATCAACGTACAAAGGCGGCCTTATCGCTAAAAAGCAATCTCTTCCAGGCAACCTAACCAGAAAATGAGAGAGAGAAACAATGATAATATTATAATATAATGATAATATGATAATATAATGATAATATGATAATATAATGATAATATGATAATATAATGATAATATGATAATATTATAATTGATGGAAGCCATGATTTTGTAAATGAAGAAGGAAAAGATATGACGTTGACTTAACCCCGCTGCCGTCCTCCTCGGAGTCGCCGCCGTACTCAATGGACGTCCTAGGCCCCACATCCCGAACGTCCAGCGACTTTGAATAGAGAGTTGTGACCTATTTTTTGGGATGCAAAAATGCAAATAACAGCTTACTTCGGGTGAGAATTTTCCATTTATCTGAGGCGTACGCGTCGTCGGAGTTTCGGGAGTGGAACGGATTCGATCAGACCAAAGTGCGTAAGCGACCGTATGGCCTCTTTCCCTCGATGTATTTGTACAAGCGACGTTTTTAATTCCACTCTCTTCATTTCTGACCCCAGTCGCGTATCGTAAATATCGAAACAGACAATTGGCCGTATCTAACGAGTCGGGGTCGTATCGTTGTCGTCACGTGACCGTCGCGTGCGTCTCATTACAGCGATAGATCACGCTCCGATGATTGTGTAATGTGACATTCATTTTTAAAATATTTGGGACAGTCCTTGTAAGGGTCAGGCGGTACCTCACACCAGGACTTTTGATGTTATAAAGCATCCGATTTTATGTTGAGTAACGATTGGTGCAACGAAATGTCACCTAGTGGCTTGGACTCAATGGAGTGGCACGCTAGGAGGCTAATTGAGGGAGACCCTATAGTGGGAAACTATTAAACTAAAGCCTAGAGCACAGACGCATAGTAGTAAGCCTCTCGGTATTCCACAGGATACATTTTGAAGAGTGTGCGCAGAAATTACAAGATTAGAGTCCACCATCCCCTTCTATTATCTGACGATATTTGCTTCATAATTTATTACCTACGTACCTTTCAGCCGCCATGGCAACTGAGTATAGCAACCAGTTGCGAAAAAGGATTTTTTATTCTTACTTGGCTACTGGTTGCGATGAAAGATTATTTTTTCTTAATATGCCACAAGGTTGTGAATTAAGAATCGCTTTACTTCCACCGCAACCAATACAGGTAAGGACTGGAACAGTTTGCTAGGTCAGTTCTCACGCCCTATGTGGTGGCTTCAAGGCAAGAGTGAATATGCTTTTTTATTTTTTAAATAAACCAATCCAGCTCTGTTAAGTGGATATAAAATAGAAGCTAAGAAGTATTTATGACAATGTTTAAATTCAGTCCAGCAAGGTCCTCAAATGAAAGTATTCGATGAGTAGAAGAAAATTTATTAGTGTTCAGAATCTGAGTTTTCAGAAAATTTACATTGATATTTCGCGTTTTTTGCATGCTGTGGCGACCTATAATTAAATTTGCAATTAGTTTTAAGTTCACCAATGTAAAAAATGCAATATATTAGTGCATCGATATACTATACCAACTAGATTAGCTGTCACGAACAAAATGACATCGAAAATGTGGTCGCGGTTACATATACTTACACAACTATACACGTACACGCAAAACAATAATATGTTCATATAAAAAGATAAATTACGTACTATAAAATAAGGTTCAATTAATTGCAGACAATTCGGCACTTACACAGTTTTGGAGCTGAGAGTTGTGTGCTTCCATTGAGTTCCATTGTTTTTGAACGCTTAGACGTACAGTAAGCTAAGGAAAGGTATGGAGTTGCTTACGTTTATTTTTTCCAGAATAACCGTAATATAAAAATATGGTAAGTTACGTATAATGTTATGCTAGCCATAAAAGAAAGCATTACTTTGTACCCAACTTCTCCAGAATGATTGTTATTTCTTTCTAGTAGTATATCTGCATTTATTTGTTACAACATTAAGCTCTCAACGGCCGATGATTCCGATCGCTTAAGCGCTATGACGCGTCGACCGCCAACAGATTAACATGCGTATCAAATGAAGCGAAGACGCTTCATTTGATACGCATGTTGGTCAAGAGAACGACTGGATGAAATAAGACATACATATAAATTCAAAATTCTTTATTATGCATAGACTTAAAATAATTAGGTTTCGTTAGGTACAATTTTACAAAAAGCGTTACAAATGTTACAAAAAGCGTTAAATAATGACAATAGTATTGAAGTCGGTACTAAACATGGCATATTTAACGCTTTCAAGTTTTTATTTTATTTTAAGTCTAATTTATCTACACTGAACATTAATAATTAATCATGTTTAGTGACAATGTATTTGACATTATACTTTATATTTATATTTAATTGACGGGCCCGTTGGTCTAGTGGTTAGACACCCTGGTTGCTAACCGATGGGTCGTGGGTTCGATTCCCACCAAGTGTCTGGGTGTTATTTATCTATTTAAGTATGGATTTACAAAAAAAAATACATAAGTATTAGTATCAGTCGTCTGAAAAAAGAAATGTTAATTACCTTTAAACAAATTTAATTTATTATAAATCTGTCTTTTTGAATCATTTTTTGTCTGAGCGGTTTCTTTTTTACAAACATAATGCAGTCTTACATCGATGAATTTTTCTACAACTAATCTCAGTAAATCAATGTTATGGTTATGCTCATTTTCTCCGACAAAAACATCTTTATTAATATATAATTTTAAAACTGCAACAGATATAAATATTTTGTCATATTTCTTGTGTATATTTTTACCACCACTTAAACGAACACAGTTGCGTATAACGCGTTCAGTGTTCATGCAAATGTCAAATACATCATTTGCACAATAAAATAAGCCATTCATATCTCGTAAATCCACTAGTTTGTGGAACCATAATTTTTCTTTTGCCCATAATTTTCTTTTGCAGTCCTCGCACCTAAGCTTTTTTACTAGACTACTTACCACAAAACCAGAAATGTAACCTACTATTTGGAATACAATTTCCGGAATTGGGTTTTGTTCTAATTTTTGAATGAGTTCGTTGCAATTTATCTGGTATTTATCAAAATTGTGCTGTATAGATTTATTTTTTATGATTTCTATAGCACTTAAATTTTCTTCACATTCATCAAAACGATATCCCGTCGAAGAACTATTAATTTTTTTGAGTGCCGATAATCCTGATAAAATTGGTATTTTTTGTATTGGTACACAATTCCCAGTAAATTTGGAGCCTACTTCCAAATGAGACAGCAGTTTTTTAAAACTGGCTTTAAATTGTCTCGTGTTGGGATTATTATTGTGTCCGCCTTGACTCCTTATGTTTCCGAAAAATAACTCTACATGATCTTGGCTGAGTTTATAGGTCAATAAGAACGGAAGGGCATCAGTTAAAATTAATGTTTCATATAAATATATTAAACTATTAATACATACCAGTAAACCCAACAAGCCAGTATTATTTTGTGTCAAGGCCAATGGAACTTTTTTATTATTAAACACAGTTCTTACTTCAGTGCCAATTTTAACCTTTTTTTTATATACAATACAATACAATTTTTCGCTTCTGATAAAAATGACAATATTAAACCACAGTACCGTTATTCGAAGCTTATAATGAGAGCGGCACTTCCGGTTTCCCGTCATATTTGTTCCTATTGGTCTACTTCACTGTGATTTGATCGGACGTGACGTCATATTGCCAGGCGGGTGGGGGGAGCTGTTGTAAAACACGCTCACTCCATTCGTGTTCATTGGCGTCTTGTTTCCCGTCACGGACACCCGTCCGAGGCTACAATATACAACTGTTTGTGGAATTTAAATCAAATTCTATATCTAAATAATTCCAAAAGTATACAATGTTAAACAACAATATTTGCTACAAATAGTTGAAGCCGAACAAAATGCACGTAAGTACAAAACATTTTTAACGGTGTTTGCCGTTCGTTTTGTTTGTGTGTTCCTAATGAAATGTTTTATACTATTGATAATGAAATGTTTTATACTATTAAATAGTGTGTGGTTTGAATATAGTGCAAGTAAATTGGGCTATGTTGGTCATAAATTTGTAAATCAATTTTCATTTAGCCCACTGACAGTAATTTGTATATTTGAAAACTTTAAAAATTATAATTTAATACTTGTGCTGAATTGATATTTTTATTAATGTTTAATGTGGGTAAGCTTTATGTGCGAGTTTTCTAAGTGGATAAAAAGTAACGGACACATAAACATGTAATATTACAAATTGTAATCTACCTGCAGTTTAAAACATTTGCAGAACTATTTTTGTAGCCAAGTCCTACGATAATATAGTACATCTACCTGCAGTTTTAAGCATTTGCAGAATTATTTTGTAGGCGAGTTCTACGATAATAATACATCTCTTACAGTTAGTTCTAAAGTTTTTTTTTTCAGAATGGATGGTCAATTTACAATAATACAATCGGAACAGTGAAACAGTGACATTAGTTGTACTTGAAGAAAAGGCGCTCAGGCGTTATCAATGTGGTGTGATAATTGGATAAATTCAGTAAACAAGTGAGTTTTGTTAATATATTACTTTTGATTGTGCGGTATCTGTAAGTTCACGTGTGCTGACAAGTAGAACTATACTCATAGGGTAACCTAGGATTGGGAATTAAAAGCCTAGATACAGTACAAATGGAGTATTTAAGTCTTATAATTGTGGCCGCCACCTCAATTTTACAGACAAACCATTTGCGAACATATCTTTTGTTGTATCTAACAAAAAAAAAAAAAAAAAAAAAAATGCTGCTAAAATAGTTTGCAGGCAATGATATTATATACAATATCATTGTATCATTGCTTGCATGACAATATTTCGTAGTCTTCTTGTGTGGGCTATGTAGCTTAATTACTATTATAGTCTGTGAGCAGAAAGGTGGAAATATAACTGTTTCAAAGTTAATTGAAATACAATTACGGTTTTCTTTAAAATCTCTTAAAACTTTTTCAATAAGTTTGTGCGACGCAATATTGAGTATTGAGAAACGTAGAGATGCTATCATATTAACAAATCTGTTTGTCTTGGAGAAATCCAGTGCATGCGTACGCAACGCAGTAACTTTTAGTGTCTAATACACAAAATTCACGTATATATATGGCAAGCCTCGTAAGGTTACAATCAATATAAAGTACTATCTCATGGCACAAGTTGCCATCCATCGTTGCAGGATGGGTGCACAAATCATAAACCTCCCATCTCGGGGGCAGTACATGTACAGTTGCTCGTCGTAAGGCAAGCTCCTGGTTTCCAGATTTAATTCTGATAATCTTGTCAAAGCCTAAAAGTTGTTGGCTGAAGTCTACTTCACCAGAATAGAGTACCATCGCGTGGTACGAGGTCTAATTTCTATTCTCCTTTGCATAACGTTTGCAAATATTATCGCCCACCCTCTCAGGATGGGTACACAAATAATTAACCTGTCGCAGGATGGTATGTAGCATCTCGTGTATGTTGATCATGACCAGGCACCTGATTCAGAATCAATTTTGACTATCTTGTCAGTCTGACCGTTGTTGGGTGACTTCTACTTCACCATCAGCATTAAGTACCATCACGTGGCATATTTTCTAGATTCCATTTTAAATTGCATGGAGTTGCACAAACCACCACCCTCGCAGGGTGGTGCAGGGGCATATATGTATATATATATATAAAAATAATAAACCTCGATCCCGTGATGGTACATATGTATATAAGTAGTTATTTATTTATTTTATTTCTTAATTGCTCATAAAAAGAGCATGTATCCGGTTTTTAAAATAAATTTTGATTTGGAGTGGTTGGCTGAAGTCTATTTCACCATCAGTATATTGTCCTTCGCAAGGACTGCACATTTTATTACTCGCCCTCGCAGGGTGGATACACAAAGATTTAACCTCCCTCGCAGGGACAGTAACATGTATAGCTCGTGGAGAGAGCACGTACAGTGTATCCGGTTTTTAGAATCAATTTTGATTTGTCAATTCGGAAGTGGTTGGCTGAAGTCTATTTCACCATTAGTATACTGTCCTTCGCAAGACCTGCACATTTTATTACTCACCCTCGCAGAGTGGATACACAAAGATTTAACCTCCCTCGCAGGGACAGTAACATGTATAGCTCGTGGAGAGAGCACCTACCTAATTTTCAAAATCAATTTTGGCATTCTTGTCAGTCTGAAAGTTATTTTCGGAAGTCCATTTCATTATAATAATTTGACTGGCCCGTCGTTCTCATAGACACCCTAACTCCTACTCAGTGGTCGTGGGTTCGATTCCCACCAAGTTTCTGTTACTATTTATCGATATAAGTAGGAAGTGCATTCGTATCAGTTGTATGGTTGCCGTTGTGCAGGCTGTATCTGGTTTGGGATCGGATGGCCGTGTGTGGGTTGTCCCAGGATATTATTATTATAAGCATAGTGACATTGACAGGGTATTTTTAGCAATTACGTACCTCCGCAGGGTAACCCAATAAGTAACAGTTCCCTGCAGGAGTGGTAACTGCATATTGCTCTTCGAGAGACTGTTTTTCTGTTAAATTCAGCAGATATATTAAGACATTAACAGTGCGTGTGTGCCTGGCACATCGTCTTATTAATAACCTTTTTCTGAGGAGTTTGTTCTGACTATCACGCACTCACGCGGGGACAGAATACAGAAATTTACCTTTCAGAAGAAGGTTGCAGTTGCTATACAAAATTGCACGTACGTGATTCTATGAATCAATTATATATACATTTCATAACCCTGCCTTGCAGTCACTTCTTGGATCCTAATCATGGTCCATTAATTTTACTGTCTTAAAATATCAGGAGCGTAAACTGCTAATAGTTTATCAAAGTTTTGGATACAACATTTTAAGAAAGTTCTTCAAACAATGATTGGATATGATGTGGGGACAACAAGTCCTTTATTTGAAGACCACCATTACTTTTTCTATACTATATCGCATTTCAAAGTTAAAAGGTATGTAATCTTATAATTGGGACTTCTGGGTATCCATAATGATGGAATCATTCACGAGTTTCTATAACAATATCAAACTCAATTCTGTGGGTGTAACTGGGTGTAAGTAACCAAGTTATGCCAAAATGCATCGCCTGCATTATTAGCTAAAAGTAATGCAGTCCTCATTCACAATTGCGTAGAATTGTACGAACTGTAATTGTTCTAATGAGAATAAAGATTCTTTAACCCCATAATTTAACTTCCGATCAATGTCGGGAGTATGAAAATATAAAGAAAGCAATTGCATTGCAACCAATAGAAATATTAGCAATCCTGCTTACTATCTCTTGTAATTTCGCATTTATTACAAAGTGACAACACAAATTTCCTTTACAGAGGTAAGGGAAACTAGTATGCAGACAGGGGGTGGGACCAACCATTCACAGATGCTTATGAATATTATATTTTTCAATTAGTTCTTCACTACAAATCATCCTCCATGTATGATTATTCGTGTATTCGGTGAACGTATACTTACTCGTATTGGGCTCTGAAGTATTCTAGTATAGATTAAATATATATTTAATCGTATTGGCCCTGAATTATTTCGGAGAGCAGACTCTGTTCTTGAACGAGTTTTGAGTCATCTATTCATATGACACAACTTTTAAAGAGTCCTAGTTTTCGCATACAGACAATATTCTTTCGTTCTGAAACTTAAAAATGTGAGTTTTGGTGATCCAGACTTGACCTTTCAAATCGAACCAAATATTACATTAAAAATTCACGAAGTAGTTTGGAATTATCATGAGCTGGTCTTGTGTACAGGATGTATACGTGTTTAGGTATGTGTATAGATAATGCACCTTATAATAAGCATGTACATTGTTTTGTGGCCTCTTCGATCGGATGTGTCTTACCAATAAAGACGTGTCGTACTTAATACTTTGTCTCATTTAATATCGCGTCCCTACACTTGATTTTCTAAACTAAATTAAAATAACTGGAAATATTGCCACATTTTTTGCTAATTTATAGCGGATTCGAGCATTAATCATAGTTGTTTGGTATTATTATTGCCTAACTCTGACATTGTACAATACTGATTAGTCCAGTTACTTGCTTGTCAATTCTTAGCAACATGTCCTTAAATCGATTTTACTTATTAATCCTTTACTCATCTATTTAGGATATGATTTAGTGAGCAATTTTCAAAGTGGCTTACTTCACATGTAGAACACATACATGCATATATGTATAGCAATGTATATACGATTTAACATTTATAAAAAGACCCTGACTAATGACTAGAGTAATGCCTTAATAGATTTTAGATAAAAATCCCATATAATTTATCTATTACTACACAAAGTGAAGTCTACTCTTCACACTGTTGCTTGCTGGATGCTAAAGATTATCACACTGCATAATAATTAGAGGTAAACATTGTAACATCACCTAGTACTCTGTAAAGCATAGTCGTGTCGTTAATCGGAAGGCCACGTACTGCAAAGTATACAACATCGCAGTACCTGGTGTTGAGTGTTTAAAAACAAATTGTATATGTATTCAGTTATCTTATCTTTATTGATGGGTCAAAAAGACTAAAATCACGAACATAATTTAGCTTATTTAATTACCTATCATGCGTCACAGGCGTAGTGGTTTTTAATAATAGCTAGCACATTGAAATTGGAGATTTTTAATACATTTAACACTGCATTATAAAGACGAAGTCAAAAACACATATAACGAAAAGAAAAAAAAAAGTACTTTTGTACTGGATTGTTTAACAAAACACAATGAATAATTGGCATAATATTGATTTTAATGGTTGATACAGTTCTATTCTCCTCTTCTCTTTTTCTGCTACTCGATTCTTAAAGAAATAATTAGCATATACAAATATCTATATATATATAAGAATGCAATCTATTGAATTTTTATTTAAAATTCATACTTGGATATTTAAAATACATCCGTAAATCACATTGGCGTCATTAATCTACTGATATTACCAGGCGATAACAAACACGTCTCATTATAAGCTTCGAATAACGGTACTGTGGTTTAATAGCAGCGTTTTCCCTGAAAGAAAACGCATATTAAACTACTTACCTTATTCGAAGCTTACTTTTTAAACCTGCCTGGTATTTCTTCGACACAATGAACACGAATGGAGTGAGCGTGTTTTACAACAGCTCCCCCCACCCGCCTGGCAATATGACGTCACGTCCGATCAAATCACAGTGAAGTAGACCAATAGGAACAAATATGACGGGAAACCGGAAGTGCCGCTCTCATTATAAGCTTCGAATAAGGTAAGTAGTTTAATATGCGTTTTCTTTCAGGGAAAACGCTGCTATTTTCTGTGAATTGTTCTTATTCAAGGGTTTTTTGAAACCAAAGTCTTTAAGATTACGTGTATTAAGTATATCAAAAACATTATTAAGTTTCATGATAAAGTTTGCTGTACTCTCGGCCCCTTGGAATGTGGGAATTTTCAAAGCATTTTCACAAAATTCTAAAGCCTTACTAACGCTTCTGCTAAAGAGCTGGGATGCCAGCTTCACATTCATTATATGATTTTTAAAGTTAATATTACTATGTGAAAGTTTATTTGCCAAGTGCAAACTATTTTCTTCCTGCAAGTTGTATAATTCTGTTAAAAATTTCCATTTGACGAATTTATCATCTGCAATATATATAATTTTCTTTGATTCTAACGTATTTCGCATCAATTTTAACATATGACATGCATCTAAAAATATAACAACATTATAGTCAGCAAATGGATGTTTAAAATAAGTTTTTAAATTTTTGTAATCATCCAACTCGCATCCTAAGTTTTTCATCGTTGCAATATTGCTTTTACAACCATCAAATGTCACTGAACGAATTTGAACACCTATTTTATAACATTTTTGCAAGGCAATTTTTATTAAATTGGATTTCATATCTGCCTTGATACTGTCAATAAAGAAATAAGCCAATGGTAATTTCCACGAGTCATTTATAGCAACTAACATGAAAACATAAGCTTGCGTTGCCATTTGGCTATCATCACTATCTAATCCCATATCTACTAAGCCTTCATAACGTTTACCTGTCCATATCTTTTGTCTCCTTATGGACATTTCATCAGCAACCAAAGCACATATAATGGTTTTTCCGCTGGTTTTTGCCTTCTCTTCGAGCCTATTCAAGGTTTCGGTGCAAAATCCAGGTTCCGCGTCAACACTTTGATACCACTGGTATGGGGGCCACCAAGGGTCTGGAATTATTCATTTTATTTTTTATATACATCCCGTTAAACATTTCCGTGACTTCCATATTTTTTGATAAATCTATGAAAACTGAGTCATCAATGGATCTATTACTTTTAAGCATTTTAACTATATTCTTTAAAGTACAATTTCTTTTATTAAGTCGTTTTTTAACTCTCTGCAAATTATGAACCCTGTTTTTAAGTATCTCAATAGTTTTTCGGCTTTCTGCTATTTTTTTTTTCAAATGATGTTTTCTAGGAGAATCATGTAATGGTATAAGGTCTGATAATGAAACTGTTTCAGAAATAATAGATACTAAATCATCCTCAGGAGCATTAAATTGTCTGGTTGCACTCTGAATAGTTGGTGATGGTGTGATCTGCAAAAAATACTAATATAACATCTACTTAAAACTTAGTCTAAATAGTTGAGTCTCTATATAGTTAAGATGTTTTAAAGAATAATGTACATTATTCTTTAAACCAAGTTATTAATAAATACCAATAGCATCAATAAATGCCATAATAAACATTGTCTACGTATTTAATAACTATTCGTATTCATAAGTAAACTGATAATAATATTCCGGAACAATTTATATATGGTCATCTGATCCCAAACTCTTGTATTTAATAAAAAAAATATAGTTATCTACAAACCTGTAATTTTGGAACCGCAGATTTTAACAATCTACGTCTTCGAGTATTACATGAAATATTTGATTCATCAAAATGTAATGAGCAAATTGACGAAAATGCGTGAGGTTTATACAATTCATCTCCTCTTTCTTTAGCGACTATTGAAACCCATTCAGCACATCGAAATGGATTACTAGGGAATCTACAAAAAATGAAACAATAAAAAAACATCAAATAAAAATAATTATTGTGTATCATTGAGACTATTTCTCATTCATCATATTAAACTACTAATTTAGTTAATGTTAAAAAAACCGTTCTTTTAAAAAGTATAGTGATACACATAATATTAATACACGGAGCAACCACGTTCTTGTTGTAAAGTAATAATAATATTTGAGGACACACTGCCGTGTAATCCAAAACTGTCCAGAGTCTGTACTATGGTAACCAGAGACCTAATATAAATACGTATATACTTTTTTGAAAATACATACTTATCTAAATAAATGACACACAGAGAAAAAGTGGCAATCTGAACCACAACCTATTGGATAGAGGCCAGGATGGTTAACCATTAGACCAACGAGTTTTCAAATGATGGTATTGTTAGACTCCAAAACCGATATAAAATAAATTGTGGGTAGGATAGCCGAACGCGCCCAGCGAATGCGTATATAAGTCACTGCTCTAGCGGTACCGCAGTCATTCGTTTCTCAGATCTCGTACAGTGCGGAAGTCTCAGTGAAGTTGCTGCGTCATGGTGATTACAATGTATTCCTGCTGCAGGAGTGTGGTAATAATTCTTCAGTGGTATGTTCAGTTTTCATTTTACTAAGGTGGTCCAGTGACAATGGTTTCTAGACAGATTCTCTTTTTTTAACTAATCTTATTTAGGGTTTCTAATAGTATAATAATACAAACTTACACACATCTCATCACCACTTTTTCTATTTTAATGAAACTCCATGCATTCTTTGTTCGAGAACTACGTAACGCTCGTGTACTGATGTACCAACTTATGTATGCTGGTGGCATAAATGAGAACTAACTTTTTTATTGTGGTAGTGACGTGTAGTTTGACCGTTTTGCATAGACGGTAGTGACACTCTCTATCAGCAAAAATAATTTTGTCAGCCTGTGGCTTGGCATATGGCGAACTACTAGCGGAGAAAATGTCAAATAAATAATTGTTATTTCGGATTTTAGTGATATCTTACTTATATTTTGTATTTAAACTAGTAGTAATAAGATTACTAACCGAAAAAAAGATATTCCACCTGTAATTTTAGTGTTGCGACGAGTATTTGGACAGTTTTTCAACGCGCAATAAGACATTTTGACACGTCTTACGCCAGCTGTTGTCGGCTCGTACTAATTTGAAATAGAGCGATAGCTGTCTCCGTAGCTCTTATTTTCGTGACCACTTTTCGGGTCGTGACAGCAAATCTTGTTTAGATAGTATATCGATGTATTAGTGTGTCTTGTTGGTTGTCCTTAAATAAATAAATAAAAATAAATTATACATCTCAGGTGAACGAAACAATAGCGTGTTCTAAATATACTGTAACGACATCTCAGTTGGTAACTTTGCTAACACACGTAATAATATAAAAATACAGATAATATTATACTGATTATAGATTGACATAGTAACTCATGGTCACCCCACAAATCTATATCTCGTAAGGGAATGATAAATGTAGTACACGCGCCGTGACATCACAGGGCTGGTTTTGGGGTGGGCAAAATGTCGATATTTTTTTTATATTTGAGGGTGCTAAATGTCTACCATGGGAATTTTAAGGAACGGTATACGATTTTAATGAGATTTTTTGTTACTACTAATGTGTGTAACCGATAGTGGTCTAGTGGCTATAGGGCCTAGAGTAGTCTTCTTCCGTGGCGCAGCAGGAAACTGGAGGTCGCTGGTTTACATCCCGACAACTTTGTGTAGTTGTTCCATACTAACTAGGATAATGTAGGCCGATCAACTGCTTGAACGTCCATTGAGTACGGCGGCGACTCCGAGGAGGACGGCGGCGGGGTTGCGACCCCCGTCCCCGTGAGCACCGTGTCAGGTTCCCGGGGGGCTCAAAGGCAAGGCACTGAAGGGCCCCTGGTGCAGATCCCACCGGAGAGCCCTGGGGTCCCCGAGCCCACAGCTCCCGGGGATCTTAGGAAGATTTCCCCCGCGTCAAAAAAAAAAAGGCCGATCAACTGCTTACCATCAGGTGGGCCGCATGCTTGCTTGCTAATCAAAAAAGAATACCATGAAGCTAGGTAGGTAGTATTTCTAAGTTTCCACATATATGGGGCGCTTGTAACCAGGTGTAAACCCTGTTCGTCAAATGATCTGTAGGTTAAGCAACGTCAGGCAAGGTCAGTCTTTAGATGGGTGACCGTTTAGTGGCATTTGAACTGTGCAACTGCGTAAATATTTTAAAAAATAAATGAAATATGTATGTAAAAAAAATAGGTACCGTTCCCCTTTTCTCAGGTAAATTTATCAAAAAAATACAGGTGTTAATTTTATAGGAAAAATCAAATTATGTTTCTCATTTTTATAGTTTGTTAGCAATCATCAGAAAACTTCAACAAACAAACTTACGAAAATATATTGAAGTCGGTGCATAGAACCAGCACCATCTATGCACCGACTTCAATATATTTTGGTTCTTTAATACTTTTAAATTAAGATAATTTTCTTTGAAGTCGATTTTTATTTTTTCTACAAATATGTTATGTCCATTTGTCGTTCACATATCATTTCATTTTTAACCGATTTCATCTTTCTGTCTATTCCATAAGCGACTATATGTCCTTAGGGCTCCCACACATAACTGCGATTGCGATCGAAAATTCATTTGTTTCACGCCGCATCGCATGCATCACATCGCATCGCAGTTATGTCTGGGAGCCCTTAGGTACTATAAATCGATTGTAATCTCACGGGTTTTTGGGCTCCAAGTATGCACTTATTGGACCCTATTGTTAAGCTTGTTATGTTAACAGAGGGGTTCTAAACGCATTACTGGTATATCGACAGTTGGTGAAGAGGCTATGATGGATTAAAAAAATGAGTAAAAAAGATTTTCATTTATTTATAATAATAATTGCAGTCAATCTTTCGCAAGATCAGCCATCTACGCGGGAGATATTATAGTGCACGCGTGCTTGCGTAGACGCAAGTGCACTCTCTCTTCCTTTACTCTCACAATACGATGGGACGGAAGACCGACACGACCGGGGATAGGTTAGCCGCAGGATAGACTTTTTACATTCCCATCCGAAATATGGATCATGCTGCCTGCCTTACAATGGCACCCGCCGCCGGGGGGCGCTTTATTACCCCCCGGCAACCGGTCACGGCGCTCACGGGGACGGGGGTCGCAACCCCGCTGCCGTGCGTCTCGGAGTCGCCGCCGAAGGTACTCCATAGACGACTAAGTCTCTCACACCCGAACGTCCAGCGACTACGAAGGACGTTGCATGGTCCCCGGGAGTTGTGGAGCTCGACCGGGGTATGTGGGATTCTTATCCACTAAAACCCCCGCGACTGTCGCATCGGCACATGGGAGGGGACCCCAGGGCTCTCTGGTGGGATCTGCACCAGGGGCCCCTCAGTGCCTTGCCTTTGAGCCCGCCGCTGGGGGGAGGCGTAATGTAGCCCGGTAGCCCCCCGGGAACCAGTCACGATGCTCACGGGGACGGGGGTCGCAACCCCGCTGCCGTCCTCCACGGAGTCGCCGCCGTACTCAGTACTCAATGGACGTTCTAAGGGCCCACACCTCGAAAGTCCAGCGACTCCGAAGACGCACATGATCCTAATTTAACCCAGATTCAGACCTGGTACCATTTATTAGACAGATTGTCAAACAGACTGGTCCACTAATCTTTTTACAAACTGAAAATTAAAAGTCACCCTACCGAACTGTCGGATTAAAATTCAAATTAGGGGCTCTGTCAAAATCATCCCTTTACACGTCTCTGGGAACATTCATAAAAATCCGTTCCCTAGCTTATCAAGCTAAGATATACAAACAGACGACTGTGGGGACACGGCGATAAGCTTCATAAATTAATGCGGTTAAGTAAGTGCTATTGTGTGAGGATTAGAAATGGATGGGTGGTCGCTTTATTGCTGACGACTGGTATTGTCAGATTGCGAAATGATAATTCTTCAATTGAGTGACAGTAGGACTTGTAAATAACTGTCATCATCAGCCGGAAGACGTCCACTGCTGAACACAGGCCTCCCCCTTCGAACGCCACAATGAACGACAATTGTCTATTTGCATCCACCGGTTATCTGGTCGTCTGTCTAAATAGTGGGAGGCCTACCTACGCTACGACTTCCGCTACGTAGTCGCCATTCGAGAACCTTTCTTCCCCAATTGTTATCGGTCCTCCGAGCGATGTGGCCTGCCCATTGCCATTTCAATTTGCAGATTTTAAGATAAATATAACTCTTAGTTTTCTTAATTCCTGCTTTTTCATAGGGTGTTCAGGTTTGCCCTTGGGTAATAAAAGCACTTAGATTTTCTATTAGAAATATATTATTTGTATATATTAAATCATGACAGTAAGAAGACGACAAACAAAAGGCCCGGTGAGAACTAGCAGTCAAAACACAATTAAAAATATTACACCAAGGAGATAGTAATGTATGTATATACGTCTGTACCTATATTACGCGGTACATCAAATTTTACTTCAACATAGGGCAGTCTACACACGGTCATCCGATCCCAAACCAGGAAGAGCCTGTACTATGGAAACCAGATGACTGATACGAATACTTAATATTCTTTTTTGTAAATACATTCTTTAAAAAGTTAAAACAGGCAGACACTTGGTGGGAATCGAACCCACGATCTATTGGGTAGCGACCAGGGTGTCAAACTAAGTACTAGACCAATAGGCCTGTCGAAAATACCTCAATTGTATATACCTGTTTTGTTTTATTAATGAAATAGCTTCCAATTTATAATAACAGCAATAATAAGCCAAAAGATTAAAATATGCGTGTAAGTACATGTTTTTTTTAAGTTCAATGGTCAACGCCCTCACATGAGGGGGTGAATTCATTTGGAATAATATCTGTTAAGGGGAAGATGCCTACAGTGGCTCAATATTAAATATGTCCTCTGAGTAATTGCATTCCATTGTAATAATAATAAAATTATTAATTATTAAAATTGCTTGTAGAACTAAATACGCAAAAAACAAATTCTTGTCTCGAGCCATAACTTCGTACAATAATGTATTTAGTGATATTGACATTTACGCTGTTTCGAAATCAGCATTTAAATCCCAGATTCTGCAGAAAATGCAGAAAAATATAACCTAACCTATATAACGATTTGGAACAGGTTTAAAAATAGAATATAGGTATATATATATAAATATATATTACATACATACATACTTACATACTCATATATATAATTGTGTTATCATTGTTATTTTTCGTACTGTCTTTAGCTACACTATTCGCTGCTCTTACTTAGTTAATATGTAACTTTATGTATCCTGTTTTGGCTAAGATACTTCATCTTAAATTTTGTACTGTATTTATATTGTGAACAATGCTGTTTGGATACTTAATAAATAAATAAAATAAACATAATTATAACGTCCTCCTGCCCGATACACAGCGATCAATATTACACAAGATCAGCCATCTCCCTCCGCGGGAGATATTATAGTGCACGCGTGCTTGCGTAGACACAAGTGCACTCTCTCTTCCTTTACTCTCACAATCAGATGCAACGGAAGACCACCTTTGTGTGTCCGGTCACCCCCTTCTCTCTAGAATATTATTATAATTAGTTGCTTTTAATAAATGAAAGATAAAATATTAAACAAAAAACCGACTTCAATAAACAGCACATTAATAAACTATTTTGTAAAAAATAAAAATCGACTTCAAACTTAATTATCTAAAAAGCATAAAATAACGAAAATATATTGAAGTCGGTGCTAGCACATCATGTTAACTAAGACTAGCACGAGCTACGAGCTGACACCGACTTCAATATATTTTCGTTATTTTATGCTTTTTAGGTAATTAACTTTGAAGTCGGTTTTTATTTTTTACAAAATAGTTTATTTAACACTTTTTTCTGACTTTTATTTTAACAAATAGTTATCAACACTATCACGCAACTCGAACGTCTACGTTACAGTAACTTACTGAAAACATAAAAAGTCTATATCTCTTAAACTACTGGACCGAATACTCTAATTATTGCAAAAAGAATTTTCGAAATCGGACCTGTAGTTTCTGAGAAATCCGCGGACAAACCTACATAACATACATACATACACTCGTAAAATTTGGGAAATTTGTTTAGAAACCCACATAGACTAACATATGTTAATATTACGCATTTTTATTAATATTACATACATACGCGTCGAATAGAGAACCTTCTTTTTGAAGCCAGTTAAAAAGTATAAAATAATTTAAATGTTATTGAAGTTGGTTTTAGCGTACCTACTACTGTGTATATTTAGCATATAAGTACATATATTAGTCACCGTCGTAAGTATCAAGTACTTAAGTACCTATTTAATTTAAGTTGGGCGCCGACAGTTTATATCGGCATGCGACTACGGCTGTGCGTAACCTGCACATAATGTGTTGATTGGAATTCAGTAAAAAAACTATTTTGAAAAAAATAAAAACCGACTTCAAAGTAAATTATCTAAAAAGCATAAAATAACGAAAATATTATTGAAGTTGGTGTTAGCGCACCTGCTGTGTATATTCTGCACCAACTTCAATAATATTTTCTTTATTTTATGCTTTTTAGATAATTTACTTTGAAGTCGGTTTTTATTTTTTTCAAAATAGTTTATTTAACACTTTTTAGTGACTTATTTTACCAAGATCAGCACTATCACGCAACTCGAACGTCTACATTACAGTAACTTACTGAAAATATAAAAGTTTATATCTCTTAAACTACTGGACCGATTTTGATGAAACTTATACTCTACCCTAAGTTGAAAGATACTCTAACTATTGCAAAAAGAATTTTTGAAATCGGACTTGTAGTTTCTGAGAAATCCGCGGACAAACCTACATACATACATACATACATACATACATACATACACTCGTGAAATTTGGTAAATTCGTTTAGAAGCCCACATAGACTAACATATATGAATATTACGCATTTTTATTAATATTACATACATACGCGTCGAATACAGAACCTCCTTTTTTGAAGTCGGTTAATAAAAATATTTAGCCTATTTTTTTGCATTTTAGGAGTGTTCACCCATAGTCGGATTTTTAACTTAAATTTTTATTTTGAAGTCTATTTAAAAATAACAAAAACATTCGATTTATCGCGTACCACGGTGCTACCCCTTAAATGCCACCCGCTGCGTTTCGAAATCAATCACATTGTGCAATATTGAGGGGATGGTTCCCAAATTATTTATTTATTTGCGGTGGGGGAGATTCCCAACTACATATTATTTTCTTTCGTATTATGGAATGTTAATTATTTTGCGAGCTATAAAAATCTTTATCCAATGTGAAAAATGTATTTTTAAGC
Source organism: Furcula furcula (assembly GCA_911728495.1). NCBI lineage: Eukaryota > Metazoa > Arthropoda > Insecta > Lepidoptera > Notodontidae > Furcula > Furcula furcula. The sequence goes on along the minus strand of OU452268.1, from coordinate 7,325,635 downwards.
TACGGCCAGTGAGCTGTTATCTGGTTACGGCAAGTTTTAGCAACTACATAATATGCTCAAACTTTATTCTAATCGGGAATTAACGCGATTTACCTTATATTTTGGCTTGACGTTTCGGCCGGGTTGCACCAGCCGTGGTCACAAGCAGACTGGTTCAGCGAGACGGCTCCGTGCGCGAGGCAGAAATATCTTCGTCTACCCCCGTTCTTTCACTTGTAACGTTAAGCCCACTACACACTACACTCACAGTATCTGAATATTTAACCGCCGGCAAATAGCGAGGTTTTGTCATTTTGATCACTGGTTCCCAAGCAGCGGATAATCTAAAGCCATCTTCCCGGTTGAAATTTTTATATTTCTTAATTTCAATCGCTTCACGAACAACTCTAGAATAAAAGTGTCGATCGGTGGAAAGGACTTGTGGGCGATGAAACTCAATCCAGTGATTTGTATCCGACTGAAGTCTAAGTATCTTTTTATCTTTTTTTTTTAAATACTACTTCAGAATCATCAGTAGGCGAAAGAGTCCACTGCTGAACAAAGGCGTCCCCCTTAGTAGGGAGGAGCTGCCATAATCCCCACACTTGGCAGGCGTCGTTGGGATCGCAGTAAGATGGTAGGTAATCCAATAGAAAGACGCTAGTTCCCGTCTTCTTGTTTTCCCTTACGGACACCCAACGGGAGGGTGCTATACTTACCGAGACACCCAACGAACTACTACTTACTCGGCCTCAACGCTAATAGGAATATTATTCGTATAATCTGTATTTTAAAAGGGCTGAAATTACAACCCTGCCTGCGCCGCCACAATGAACGACAATTGGCTATTTGCATCCACCGGTTGTCTGGGAATCATACAATGTAGCCAGTCCACCTAGGCCGCGTTCCACTTGGCGCCCACAACGATCACGCTCACGACCGCAGTTTTTCCCGTTCCACTTGCTTGTGAGCGTTACCGTCGTAAACTCAAGTGGAATGAGGTTTGATTTTAGAGCGTTTTGAGCGTGGAGGTAAATATTACAAACGGCAAGTTAATAAGAAGATTTAAGAGGTTAGGTTATAATCTGTGAGCTTTGAAAATAAATTATTGTTTCAATCGATTTATATGGAAAAAAAAAATAGTTATTATAAAGTATAATAATAATATTCTGGGACAATTTCACACATGATCATCTGATCCCAAACTAGGCAGAGCCTGTACTATGGAAACCAGATAACTGATATTAATACTTATATACTTTTTTTTGCAAATACATACTTATATAGATAAATAACATCCAGACGGGAAATTGAACCCACAACCTATCGGGTAGCAGTCAGGGTGTCTAACCACTAGACCAACAGGCCTGTCAAAAAATTTCAAATTTTGTCAATTTAATTTTTTATATTTAATATTAGTAGTGTATTTAATTCATTTACGTTCAAATGTAATTAAAACGTCTTTTGCTGCAGAAACATTCATTTCTACTAAAATATTTCTTTCCGCATAAAATAACGTAAGTTTCACGCGCGCCATCTTCGATACTTTAGAGTTTTGAAAATGCCGCCAATTTTCTCAACGACCACGTCGCCCCACCTTTTGAGATGGGTCGTCGCGAGCTTCGCGTGCGCGTAAGTCATGACGTCATGAGTGACGTTTTCGCCGCGACCACAACGACTGCGGTCGCTAAGTGGAACAACTAAAGGGGCGTTTTGATCGTTGTGGGCCCCAAGTGGAACGCGGCCCTTGTGGGAGGCCTGCCTACGCTACGTCTTCGTGGTCGCTACTCGAGAATCTTTCTTCCCCATCGGTTATCGGTTCTTCGAGCGATGTTGCCTGCCCATTGCCACTTTAACTTGCAGATTCTGAGAGCTATGTCGGGGACCTTGGTTCTTTGGCGAATCTACTCAATACGGATTCTGTCGTGCAAAAAAAAAACTCCGAGCATAGCTCTCTCCAAAGCTCTTTGTGTGACTGAACTTCTCTAAACGGCTAGCAGTTAAGGACCACGTTATTATGATAATCTGTCATTATTATACATCCCTTTTTTCTGTTTTTTTTTTAAATATACTAAGTGCCAAGCAGGCGTGCGGCCCGCCTGATAGTAAGCAGTCACCGCAGCCTATACACGCTAGCAACACCAGAAGAATCACTAGCGCGTTGCCGACCCTTAAGACGTTAGATATTAAGTCTTTGTGTCCGGTAATTTCACCAGCTACAGTGCCCTCCACACCGGAACACAGCAATGTTTACACACTGCTGCTTGACGAAAAAATATCTGACACTGCGGTGGTACCTACCTGGATGGTTCCTTGCACAAGAAACCTACCACTTACTGCCGGTCCCAATATCCTATCGATCCCTAACTATAAGTGAACTTTAACTCTTGGTTGCACTTTGTACTTTCAATTTACTGTATGCAATAATGTACTTTGTGTGGCAATCTTGATAGGGTTGTAGGTCGCAGTAGTAATATCCAAACACTCCAAATAATTCATATAATTAATTTATTCCACGATCACAATTCGACATGTATGCACACGAGCAGGTATCAATCAAAAAGGGGGGGAGGCCACATTGCCAACACATAAAATAAAAATATGTATGTATACAATTTTGTTGGTGTTGCCAACATGCTGCGGCCTAAGAGACTTAAGAAGATACTTAATTAATTATGTAAACATAATGTAATTTGTAAGACATAAATGTACTTAGTTCTAATCTTACTACATACTGTTATAAATGCAACATAGCTTATACTCTTATTGTATTAACACACCTAAATCAGATCCTAACTTTTAATGAATGAAAAGGTTAAACAAATAAATAATAATATAGTTTTCTTAAATAAGTAACTTAAGTAAATATATATTTAATAACAAAAAACAAACGCTTATAACAGTTTTCAAACATAAAACTATTATAATACTTCTAAAACGAATGATAATTATTACTATTATAAACAATAAGTACTTAATATCTAATCACCAATAGGTAACAAACATATGCCTGAAAGAGACCTAGTATAAACCTTGCCATTAGGAGTCGTCACCTCAAAGGCTCGCACCTTTTTATCTCCTCCTGGAAATACTTTTGTAATTCTCGCTACAGGCCAATACAGTGGAGTAGAATTTGGTTCCTTTAGTAGTACAAGCTTACCAACTAGTCTTCCTCCTACACGTACTAAGCCCTCATTGTCAATGAATGGATGCAAAGGTTTTAGAGGACCCTTGACATTATCACCTTTCCGCAGTAAATTCAGTTCCTCATCGAAGAACTGTTCTTGCTCATGCTTAATTAGCAAGGATAGAGCTTGTTCTCGCTCATTTACAGACAAGTAATTTAATTGTATTTTATTATCTGTATGTTTAATGTTGTGACAAAAGCGTAACATGTAAGTACAGCCTTATTAATAAACTATGATTAGCGTCAGAACAACTTTACTCCAAGACTTACGCAAAGATTAGGCAATTATGGTATTAATAAACTAGTAGTAAGGACGGAGTTAACTAATCAAAATGTAGTCCCGGAGTAAAAGTTACTCCGCGGAGCCCCATGGTTTAACGTTTGAGTAAGCATAGATTTGTATTGTATTTCTAACTTCCATTGAGATAATTATATATACTAAACATAACCTAATTGTATAAACCTCGCAATATCGCTTTTGAAGACCTTGAAGACGAGTTTAAATATAAATATAGATTTACACGCTCAACTGCATATTACATTACTGAAATGGTAGAATGATTTGGCTGGAGATGCAGTAGGCTTTATACCACTGGCGCGAGCGGCTCCAGCCGGAGCACATAGCGCGCAAACGCGTCGTTGAGGCATTCCTGCCGCTTCTCGAAGCCTGGATTCAGCGACGGAGTGGACGACTCACCTATAGGCTTACGCAGATAATCACCGGTCACGGTTGTTTCGGTGATTATCTGCATAAGATCGGACGTGAAGCGACGACGAGATGCTTCCACTGCGACCAGTCTGACTCCGCCCAACACACGCTGGAGGCTTGCCCCGCGTGGTCGTTGGAGCGTCGAGACCTGGTCGCAGTCATCGGATCGGACCTCTCCCTGGGCAGCGTAGTGTCGGCTATGCTGTCCGGGGATGCGGCGTGGGGAGCGATGGCCGCCTTCTGCGAGACTGTCATGTCCCAGAAGGAGGCCGCTGAGCGGGAACGCGAACGCGCTGATCCCGCTCGGCGACAAAGGCGCAGGCCGCGTCAAGCGGCCGCCCAACGTCTCGCTCCCCAGCCCTGAGCCCGGGGCTATAAACAATGGGCAACCTTCGGAGTCGCTGGACGCTCGGGGTGTGGGCCCCTTGAGCGTCCATTGAGTACGGCGGCGACTCCGAGGAGGACGGCGGCGGGGTTGCGACCCCCGTCCCCGTGAGCACCGTGACAGGTTCCCGGGGGGCTACAATGCGCCCCCCGGCGGCGGGCTCAAAGGCAAGGCACTGAGGGGCCCCTGGTGCAGATCCCACCGGAGAGCCCTGAGGTCTCCCCTCTCATGTGCCGATGCGACAGCCGCGGGGGTTTTAGTGGGTAAGAATCCCACATACCCGGGTGGAGCCCCACAGCTCCCGGGGATCTTTCGAAGATTTCCCCCGCGTCAAAAAAAAAAAAAAAAAAAGGCTTTATACCACCTCACTTGAAAGTTTTAGCTGCAAAAAGGACTTGGGCTCGTGGAGAGGTAAATAAACTATCTCAATAAACTAAACTATTAGGCTAGTTATGTAGGCTACAGCCGGATGATTCAGAAATAACTTAGAACAGATTTTAAAACTAATTTTTATTAATTTAAATTACATTTTTAATATCTAATTTAAATATGTAGTGACCGCTTCGATGTTAGAAGCTAAGTGAAGAGCCGATTCCGTCGCTATGGGTCCATACAATGGATCTAGTTGTGCGCCATCAGCTGGATTTCGGTACACATGCTGGATGCGTCCATACAATAGCCCTTCTGTTCTTGGATAGGTTGCATTGTCAGCAAGTTTTGCATTACACGCGCCGGCTCGTGCTTGAGGCCCACCGTGGTTTCTGCTCTTACACGCGTTTTTTGAGGTGCACTGTAGTTTCTTGTTAGGGACGGTGTGTAACAGGCTAGATCCCCGGCCTACTTGTTATATACTTTCTTGATTTATAGATAATATTCTGCTAATAAAAAAACACAAATTCTAAAACCACTATCTTGAATTCAACAAGAGAAATACAGAATATTATGATGTAAGAGAAATATAGAATATTATGATGTAAGATAAATATAGAGTGAAAGTTGTGATTGTCAAATAAAAGTGTCAAATATCAAAATTTACCTAACTGCCAGTGTCTTTTTAGTCATTTTGTTCATTTTTTTTACTTTTAATTTCAGTGGGTTGCCATAACATACACCTTAGTCTCAGTGTAAGAATTGTATTGTTAGTCCGAACCTACTTCGTATTTATTAATACCGTTATTAAGACGTAGCTATTCCATGACTAGTCTAGAATTAACTACTTCCGATGTAACTTTGGAGTAAGAGAAAAATAAGCGATTTTTATTAATAAGACAGTTATTTATTAATATCTGAATACCTTTCTAATATGTCTGAGATTTCTTTTTGTTTCAGAGTAAGGAGAACTACGCTAGTAGCGAGTGGTTCGACAACTTCGTGGGATATATCAGCCTTTACCTCAGGTAAGTTTTCTATGATTTTAGACGGTAAGTATTCGCTAAATTTATACTCCCTTTGTTGCAGGAACCGCGGCCCGTTCCACCACATGTCGCACGTGAGAAGCTCTCGTGGGTCCAGACCTCTGCTGATAAAATCTGCAGGATTCTCATCAGTGTTGGTATAACACCAGCGCCATCCTTTGGTCAACTGTTGTACTACCCTTACTCTGTTCGATACATAAGCGTTTAATTTTGTCACGTTAGTTCCGATCCAAGCTAAAGCTATTTGGGAGTCGGAAAATAAAAACACTTCGTCTATATTGAGTTTTATTTTAAGAGTGTCATATACTTTGCTTGTCAATTTTGCCAATAATAAGCTTGCATTTAATTCAAGCCGTGGAACTGTTAGGGCGTTCTTGCAAGGATTAATTCTGGATTTCGAACAGAGTAAAGTAAGTTTTGCATTACCTGTTTTGTCTATGACGCGCAAATACAAGCAAGCCCCATAACCAGTAGAGGTCGAAGCGTCAGCGAACCCCACCAACTGCACGGACACCGCATTCTCGGGTACCTGGATGCTCCTGTTAATTCTGATAGGCTCCATAGCTGCTAAGCTGTTAGCAAATTCTGACCACTCATTTTTTAAATGTTGAGGTGGACTGGCATCCCAGTTTATTTTTTCGCACCACAACTTTTGCATTATGACCTTTGCTTTTACCACTATAGGACTGACAAAACCTAGTGGATCATAAAATCTAGCAATCTGACATAATATTTGTCTTTTAGTTACTGTGGAAGTATTAAAATTGTCTGGACATTTTATGATAAAACTATCCCTTTTAGTATCAATTGTCAAACCAAGCGCTTTAATATTGCAGTTTTCTTTTTGTAGTTCTAAGTCATCTAAATGTCTTTCATGTAAAGGTATATCGGATAACACATTTTCACAATTAGATGACCATTTGTGTAATTCAAAGCCACCCATAGCCAGTAAAGTTATTAGTTGAGTTTTAGCTTGGAGCAATATGTTTAAATCTGAATTAGAATATAAAATATCATCAACATACACACAGTTTTTAATTATAAATGAAGCTAAGGGAAGATTAGATTCTTCTTGGTTTGCAAGCTGGAGAAGACACCGAGTTGCTAGATAGCTAGAGCTTTTTAAGCCATACGTGACAGTATCCAGGCGTATGCATTTTATTGGCTCATTAGGCGCATCCCGCCATAGAATATTTAGTAGGGAAGTGTGTGTAGGATTGAGTAAAACATTCCTGAACATTTTCTTAATGTCGCTATTAAATGTAAAATCACCTATTCTATATAGCAATACAATATCGAAAAGATCTCTCTGGACTGTCGGTCCATTTAGCAAAATGTCATTGAGAGAAACTTTTTTATTTGTTTTCATTGACCCATCGAATACTATTCGCGTGCGCGTAGTCTTGCTACTTTCGTTACGCACCGCGTGATGGGGAAGAAAATATATTGGCTCTTTATCAAAATTAATTGATTGAATATCAACAAAATGAGCATGACCTAGCTCCACATATTGGTGAATAAACTTTTTGTATTCAGCCAATAAATTAATGTCTTTATGCAATTTTTTCTCGAGGTTAAGGAACCTATACAATGCCAAGTTGAAAGAGTCACCCAAAGTTGAATTTATGTCATAAAGAGGCAACTTAAGCGGTAAATCCACTTGAAACTTGTTATCTTTTAATTGAAATGTAGACTGAAAATTATTCTCGACTAACTCATGCTCGGAAACCTTTTCAGTAAAGACCTCGGGAACCTTTTCAGTTTCCCAGAATTTAGAGATAGTATTGTCTACATCACACTTTGTGCATACAAGCGAAACAATTTTATTTACCTCATTTTGTGGTGGCAAACCACCTGCAATGATGTGACCAAATTTAGTGTTGATTATACATGCTCCTACTTGTGAATTGGCCGGGCGAGACGAACACGAGTACTCAGGCTGCGGCGCAGACACGTGACGGTCCGAGGACGCGGCCAAAGCGGACTGCGTCAGCAGCGCACACGCCGGCTCGGAGTCCTGTGACAGTGCTGCCGTCGGTAGTAGAGCCTGGAAGAACACATCCGCAGCTAATAAGATATTTATGGTCGATGGTTTGTAGTATTCTTCGTCGGCAAGCTGGATATTTGGAGGGACCTTTATCGAGCTCGGGTCAATCATTGTTTGGGGTAAATTACATGTGATAGTGTCCACTACGTGACAATTAACCCATGTTTTAAATGGAGACTTTAAAGAGTGAATCTCTATTGGGACAGAGTATTTAATTATATTCTTTGTATTAGTGACACCTATGATGTTTGTATTGTCTCGCACAGGTGTCAATCCCAGTACCTCTATGGCCTTACTGGTTATAAGTGATGCTTGAGATGCAGAGTCCATGATGGCCTTTACGTGCACCTCTCTGCCGTCCTTTGCAAAGAGTTTGATTCGGACTGTTGGAATCAAAACATTATTAGTGATATTATTTGTGCCTGCTAACATGATAACAGGTTCTGGCTTTTCTTCATCCTGATGCATCAGTGAGTGATGCGGCTTTTTGCACTGAATGCACCTAAAATGAAATTTGCATTTTCCAGAATGCATATTCAAACATATTCTGCACAGACCAATTTTTTGTACAAAATTGACTCGTTGTACAGCTGGCAGTAACTTAAAGGTTTGACAGGTATAAGTTTTATGATTAATAGACTTACAATAATAACATCCTCGCTTCTCCCTCGTTGTCACGGTGTGAACTACCTTGGCTGGTTTTTCCTGTGAGGGCTCCACATTCTCCATTGCCAATGCCCGCTTTTCCAAAAACATCATAAACTTATCTACCGTTGGTTCGACCTTGACGTCCCGTTCTAGTTGGTATGAGTGCGCTGTCTGGTTATCTAATTTGCGGGTAAAAATACACATTAGTATAGGATCCCATTCTGAAACCTTCGCATCCATATTTTGGAGGGCGGACAATGTCTGTTTTACAGTAGATATAAACTGCCTAAGGTTGGAGGGGGAAGATTTACTGATCACTGGCAGATCTAGTAAAATAGAGATGTGTTCATTGACTATTTTGTACTTATTATAATATCGGTCATCCAATAATTTAATAGCATTATCAAAACTAGTATCGTTTAGGGGAAGATTTTTTATTAAATCATATGCTTCGTCTTTGAGGAAGGAACGCAAGTAGTGCAGTTTTTGAACCTTGTCCAATGTAGGGTCGTTGTCAATTACAGACTTAAAAAGTTCCTTAAATGTGGTATATTCTGAGTATTTGCCTGTAAATGGTTGAATCTCAATTGTGGGCAATTTTGTGTGCCTTGCTTGTGAGACACTTGTATTTAATTGACTACTCCCTACACGAGAACGTTTGCTTATTTCGTGCTGTATCTTGGATATAACAGAAAAGTATTTACCTTCATATTCCTCAACTTTTTCTTTGTCGTCAGGATTAAGACAAAGAATTTCTTCATTATAACTTTCGTACCTTTTAAATAACTCTATGCCCCTTTCCTTTTTAAGGAGGAGCATTTCCATTGTCATATTTTCTAGCTCCTGAGGCTTTATATCATAAAGACGACTGAGTGCCGTTTTAACATATTTTCTCTTATAGTCTAATTCTTCCATCTTTAACAAAGTCACTAAGTACAGACACTAGGTATTACAACGAATTACTTTTAAAGTCTCTAACACAATTAAAATACTGCTTATAAACAGGGTTGCCAGATGTCTGCTAACTCAATTCGCCTAATTTTGCCTACCGAGTAGCCTAAATCGCCTAATATATTTTTTCTTGGCAAATAGCCTAATTCGTCTAACATTTTGAGCTATAATAAGTATATTTAGCCGAAAAAAGAGAACACACTAAAAAACATGTAACCATGTCTGTCATACAGCGAGTTGAAATGAGTAACTTAAATTGACACAAGCTCGCTTTTTCGAGCTTTTCGGGAACTTTGCAGCTAGTTTAGAACGTATTCGCCGCAAGCTGCAAGTTAACTCAACCGGTTAGTAGGTAGATATTTACGTTTCCGAGGTTTGTGAATACAGAACCTAGATTCGTGACGTCTCATTGCGGCAGTTCTAGGCAAGGATAGGTTTTTTTAAAGACAATCCACGCACGGTCATCTAATCGAAAACTAGGCAGAGCCTGTACTATGGAAACCAGACAACCGATTATAATGCTTACTCACTTTTTTTTTGTATATACATATTATTTATATACAAAAATACCCAGACACTTAATAAACCCACGCCCACGACCTATTGGCTAGCGGCCAGGCTGTCTAACCACTAGACCAACAAGCCTGTCAATTGCATAGAAGATAGCAAGTAGCATGGCAAGAACCTGAGGATTCCGCAGACTTCTTTCCTCAGTGACGAAAGAACGTTAGATGTACATATTACCAGGCCAGGCAGGTAGATGACAGGCCTGTTGCTCTAGTGGTTAGACACCCTGTCTGCTAACCGATGGGTCGTGGGTTCGATTCCCACCAAGTGTCTGGGTGTTATTTATCTATTTAAGTATGTATTTACAAAAAAAAATGTATATAAGTATTAGTATCAGTTGTCTGGTTTCCATAGTACAGGCTCTGCCTAGTTTGGGATCAGATGACCGTGTGTGGATTGTCCTAAGATATTATTAATTACGTTTCGTCGAAGCATACAATTATCAAGAAATTACTACTTTTTAAGGTAATCCTGAAGTAGCCTAAAGCGCCTGTTCCTTTTTTTCTAGGTAGCCTAAATGGCTACTGGTAGCCGATTGGATTTTTTGGTCGCCATTTGACCCCCCAAGGTAGCCTAAATGGCGATAAATCGCCTAATCTGGCAGCCCTGCTTATAAAGTTATAAAAGTAAAAAATAAGACGAACGATACTGTAAATTGTTGAATGATGTAGGTAATTGACCGAAGACGCGCTGGCGCCACTCTGCTGTCTTGTCGCGTCGTCTCTCGCGGCCGCTATTGGAGCAAGCCCGCGCGCCGTAAGCGCGGGAAGTTTGAATTGCCGAATCGATGAGTCCAACGTTATAAATCGCGCGCTGTTAAATGGCAGCGCGAAGATAGCAGATATTTTACAGACGCCTCGACGTGCCTTTTCTTACTTGAATTGTGATTATACGGTGAAATATGTGCCCCTTCGAAATGGTGCTGGAATGCTGGATACTTATTCTGTTCGCACACTGCGCCTTCGCCGCCACACAAAAATGGCGTCCAATGTCCAATTGTTCGTGTAGCTGGTCCACCATCAATTTGCCATTGCACAGGGCGCTGTTCTATTTTTCTTTTCTTCCGCGAAGGACCACTTTCTGTGGCAATCTTGATAGGGTTGTAGGTCGCAGTAGTAATATCCAAACACTCCAAATAATTCATATAATTAATTTATTCCACGATCACAATTCGACATGTATGCACACGAGCAGGTATCAATCAAAAAGGGGGGGAGGCCACATTGCCAACACATAAAATAAAAATATGTATGTATACAATTTTGTTGGTGTTGCCAACACTTTGTATGCAATCATGTCGTAATATTCAAATTATGAACTCAAAACTAGTATTCTAATGACACAATTTATTCACATGCTTCTTTAAAGAAATTAAAAAGTTGTATCTGATCAGACCATATTACATGAGTGCAGATAAGGTATTGTATGAAACTACATATTATAACTGGGTGATAAAACACTCGAGTGATAAACCTCGACTTCGGCTCTGTTTATGAACACACTCGTGCATGTTGTGCAACAATTTCATATACTATTATCAATAATTAATTACTTAATATTAAACAGTAGTGTATTCTATACAGTATTGCCTTGTGTATCTGCTTGCATATTGTATCCATTGCATATTGTTTTTGTCTTTTTTTACCTTTCTCTTAGTGCAAGCCTTGATCTCTTCTCTTCACTAAGTATTGTTACTGTTACCTACTATTAAGCATCTCTTAACTGTGAGTGGGGCCCTGGTGACTTGCAACACAGGAACTTCATGCACCTATCGCAGGCACCAGTCTCTCACAATACAATGTTATTGTAGTTACTGATTTCTAACTTTTAATATGTATTGTGATGAGAAAATAAATGAATTATATTATTATAAGTTAAAATCACCGATCAAGTCATCGATATTCCGCGATAAACCTCCGAAATGGAGCGATAACTCTGACAGACTGTCATTTGAACAACCAACAGTAAACTGCTAATAGGGTAAATGTGGGATAGTTGCCCTAGGGGTATAGTTGCCTCGATTGTAATTTCTCTAGTTTGGCGGATGATCACATGTTATTTTATTTATCTTTCGAGAGACTCTACAACTACCACTAAGTTGACCGTGTTGCATGTCTTTGTGCGATTGCATGGAAAGGCAAGGTGAAATCAAAGTTTTTGCGGGATAGATGGCCTCTTTTTTAGTGGGGCATCTATCCTATACGTAATTTACATAGATTAGGCAATGATCCCCTATATGGGATAGATGCCCCAAAATTTAGAGGTCCGCAAAAATCGCTAATACTCTGGAAATATCAAAGATGATGGTTTTTCCTTTCATAAGTTTGAAGATAATAAATCAAAGTACCTACCCGTATTACAAATAAAGAATTTTGCTTTTTTTCACTGAGAGATATAAAGTAATTTCAAAAAGTGTGGCAACTATCCCACTTTTACCCTATGTTATTATTGAAACGGAAATATGTCATTAAAGCTATCGATGGTAACTATTTTAACTGATAGTAAGGGATCGATAGGATATTGGGACCGGTAGTTAGTCAGCAGTAGTAGTCTATTTGTTTCTTTTTTATTTATAAAGGTGTTTTTTTATTACTTCCAGATGAAGTGTTGTGCAGGCGGGTGCGAGTGTCGCGGCTGACGGTACAATGGAGCTGGCGTGGCTGGTGCTGGCTGCGGTGATCATCGCTGCGCACGCACAGAACAACCGCAGTAAGTTATATTACAATATTGTTAACACAAGCGAGGTCCAATAAGAATATATTACTTAGAAATAGATAGGTAACTCCCACGTCAAAACGTGCCCCCTAACACCAGCGCCTCCAGCGGTGTGATTTGAAACTCTAAATAGCCTCGGGCATTTTAATAAAAAAAAATAGCTAAAACTTTGTAGTATCCGATATAAAGCACGCGGACGTCAATAGTATATGCATAAGTATTATAGGCGTAAAATAAAATAAAACAATAAAGATCTCTTATGGGCTGGGATTCGAACCCGCGCCCCTCATACGGGCTGGGATTCGGGGCCTATTCCCAGTAGTTCTTCATTTAGTTCTACATGTACACCCGCGCACCTTGCTATTCGTAAATGCCACAGACTTCCACGAAACAGGTTTTAAACCTAGTGTGGAAATCACTGTTATAAACTTTAAGGTTGAAATTATTGTAAGTTTTACTTTCGCCCAAGTGTAATAGCTTACTATACCGAATGTGATTTTTGAAGGAATAAATTGATTGATTGATTGTTTGAGTTTATCTGTGAACTCCATGTAATACGTAAGTATTCTGTGAACGTCGATCACTAAACTTTTCGTCAACAGTATAAACTAGTCTAAACTTTAGACTGTTTCATAAACCGCTTTATCGTTGACGATAAGGTCCACTTTGATCACCTGGGTGATTAAAGTGGAACAATTTATTCCACTTTGATCAACTGGGTGATTTAAGTGGAACAATTTATTCCACTTTGATCAACTGGGTGATTTAAGTGGAACAATTTATTCCACTTTGATCAACTGGGTGATTTAAGTGGAACAATTTATTCCACTTTGATCAACTGGGTGATTTAAGTGGAACAATTTATTCCACTTTGATCAACTGGGTGATTTAAGTGGAACAATTTATTCCACTTTGATCACCTGGGTGATTAATAAACCGGTGAATAGACCGACGATAAACGGTATCGTTTCGTCGACGGTAAATGCATGGACGTCCTACCACTAGTTAAAAGTCTTTAGGCTCTGCGGTATTTTGGAAAAACAAATGTATCTACTTACCAAGAACCACCCGTCTGGTGTCCGGGTAAGTATAGCACCCTCCCATCTCCTCCCGTTGTGTGTCCGTAAGAGGCGACCAAGGGAAAACAAGAAGACGGGCAGCAGCGTCTTTCTATTGGATTACCTACCACCTATACTGCAAACCCCAAGACGCCTGCCAAGCGTGGGGATTTTGGTAACCCCTCCCTTCTAAGGTGGAGGCCTTTGTTCAGCAGTGGCAGCAGTCTTTTAGCTACTGATGATGATGATGAACCAAGAACAAGAAAATACACCATAGCCAAAAATGTCTAAAATAACAGACCCTTAAATTTATTTATTTGTCAGAGTTTTATAATCGTTTACACATACACATTATATATCCTATCATTACATATGTATGTTCATTAAGATTATATATCTCTACACATCCCCTTTATAGCAAAACACCATTAAAATCTGCAAACACAGCGCCTCGTCTTCCCGCCGGATGCGATAAATATGGCGGCCCTTCCACCGGAAGTGACAACTCGTTACGTCACTTCCTCGCCTCCAGACGCAAATAATGTTAATTGTTTAATCTCATTTTACTGTGCGTAATAAATAATGCTGAGTTGGTGGCGTGTCAGAAAAGCCTATTATATACGAAAATCAATTTGAATGTTGATGAAAAATCTTAACATATGTTTATTAAAGAATCGGCTTTGTTATCAGCCGGAAGCTCAGAGTAATTAGAATGGAGCTAGTATCGCGTCGATTCCCTGAACAAATTTTTCGTGGCTTTTGCGGGGTGGGGGAGGCGAAGTAAACACACACAGATACAATTTCACGCATACCCACACTATAATAACCTCGCAACACATACAAAAAGATACGCACACAAATAAAGAATGACCTGAACATATGAACAGAATTTGGCAGAGGGGTTAGCGCATCATGATCTCTCCAGTGGTATCTCCTCTAAGGCCGGAAGATGTCTACTCGTGAACAATAGCCTAATAATAGGCTTCGGCCCTGACTGAGCGTCACACCTCGCTCGGTCGGTCCATTTACAGCGCCAACGCATCCATAAACTGTAATGAATTATGGACCCAACTATTACTGCGAACTACTTTTACTAAAAAATAAACTAAATTAATTGAAATGTTATCCAATGATGACAGTAATCACTGATTGTTGTTGTTCCGATGTTTATTTTATTTTCGATTACAATAATATCTACGAGTACAGTAATTATCAGATTGCAAATCATTTTCTATTTTGTTTATTAAGGAATTCTTGTTTTGTTATGATTACTCTTTACTCAAGCAGCCGTTCTTTTGAATTTTTCTAGTAACCTGAGGAAAACGGTATGGATTGTACAGCTACTTATAAGAATTGTTTTAATAATTTTAAGCAATATTTTGTACAATTGTTTGTTTTCCTGAATAAAATAAAATAAAAATAAAACTTAAAGCACTTTATAAAACTTTTAGTGACACTAAATATTTACAATAAAAAATAATAATAAAAAAATCTAACACCTCTGTTTAAAATCAAGCCGACAAGCCGAAGTCATAGAGGTTATATAAGAATAGAGTATGCGTTTGTCTATAGACCCTTTAAATGAATTTTAGCCAGCCTAGGCAGGTTTCTTTCCCAGCCCTGAGCCCGGGGCTATAAACAACGGGCAACCTTCGGAGTCGCTGGACGTTCGGGGTGTGGGCCCTTTGAACGTCCATTGAGTACGGCGGCTACTCCGAGGAGGACGGCGGCGGGGTTGCGACCCCCGTCCCCGTGAGCACCGTGACAGGTTCCCGGGGGGCTATAATGCGCCCCCCGGCGGCGGGCTCAAAGGCAAGGCACTGAGGGGCCCCTGGTGCAGATCCCACCGAAGAGCCCTGGGGTTCCCCCTCTCATGTGCCGATGCGACAGCCGCGGGGGTTTTAGTGGGTAAGAATCCCACATACCTCGGTCGAGCCCCACAGCTCCCGGGGATCTTTGGAAGATCCGCCTCGTCAAAAGAAAAAAAAAACAAAAAAGAAGGGCAGGTTTCTTTAGTCCGTCCTCCAAGAGGCAGGTGAACTATTTAAAGTTATAGATAGATAGATAGATAATCCTTTATTGTTCCACCATTATAGAAAAACACAAAAATACAAAAGAAAAACAGTAAATAGAATGAAACAATGGGCGGCCTTATCACTAAAAGTGATCTCTACCAGGCAACCTTTGGATGGAGAGGAACTATGAACTGCAAGGCGGGGTTGTTTATATAAACCATTATCGTAAAAAGAAAGAAAAAAAAAACATAACTACATATAATAAAATACGTGACAGCAAAATAATATATACACACATCAAAAGTGTCTAGGGATCAACATATATTTTTGCAATAACTTTTCTCCTGATTGATATTAATTAAAATTGTCTTTAAGGATTCATCAAATAAAGTGTTTTCGTTTGTCACAGTAACGATAAACCAAGTCACCTTTGCATTAATAAAGAAATTTGCCATTTTCCTAATAAAGGGATTTTTGACATTTGAACCACTAACACAAAAGTTCGAAAAAAAGACTGAAATAACAGTTTTCTTTAAAATTTTATTGGGTAACTTAAACAATTAATAATCCGTGTTTCTACCGCGAACACTAACAACACAAGAACATCGGTTTGGCATACTCAAAATGAGTTCATCCAAATCACGCTGTGGAATGGCCGCCCATGTTCGTTGCAACAACAAAAAAAGGTCTTCTTGCGACTGGATACCCTCCATATTCGGCAGAGCTCTTCTCTGTAGCATATCCCATGCATGCTCAATCGGGTTCAAGTCTGGCGACTGAGCAGGCCAGGGCAGGACATTGATGTTAGCTGCGGCGAGAGTCTGTCTTACAACTCTTGCGGTGTGCGGTCGTGCATTATCATGCATTAACTGAAATAAGGGACCGATTTGCACTTGTAGAGGAACGATGACGTCTGATACAATCGTCTCAGCATAAATTTGAGCGTTGAGGTTGCCTCTGATCCAAATCAACTCAGTTCTTCCGCCGATCCAAATACCCGCCCATACCATGATGGTTCCACCACTATAAGGATGGACTTCCTGGCAGGATTTTAATCGCTGTTGGCGTCCAGGGGTTCTCCAGTGTCGTATACGTCTTGTATCCGGTCTCATACCAAAACGAGACTCATCAGAAAAGCACACGAAACGCCATTGTTCTTCTGTCCATTTTTTTGCCCAAAAATGCTTGATCCCTAGACACTTTTGATGTGTGTATATTAGTATAATACATAAATGTTATAATAAATGTACTAAATAACCAACAATAATAAATAAATAAATGCAGTCGGCTAATATGAATATAAAATCATTGCTACAAATAAAATGTTTTTAAACGATCTTTAAAGATAGGCAGAGATGGTGCATGTCTAACAGTGACCGGTTATATTGATTGATAAGCAGCTATGTAAGTGAAAAGTAGTGATGTTTGATGTCATAAGCGCAAATGTTGATAAATGCAGCTAACGGTAGAGTACCTATAATCGTGTATGTATATGATATTATGCTTTTCGATATTCTTACTCGTGCCTACGGTTCTTACTTGTAAATAAGCATTCTATAGTACTTGTACTTATACATATTCTAAGACGTAGGTACTAAACAAAAAGATATAGCTGATCTGATAGCTTTAAGTTAAAGTATTAAATATTCTTACTTAGTTAGTATAAATAAGTTAAGTATTTATTTATTTATTTAATTCTTCATGCACACATTTTGTACATAGGCGGACTTAATGCCTTAGGCATTTTCTGCCAGTCTACCTTAGGGTGGTACAGAGAGGGTACAATGTGGGTGCAAAAAAAGAAAGTATAGGAATAGAACAAAAATAAAAATTGAAAGCTAAGATAATAATAATTACAAAAATTTATAACTATAAACTAACTATAGACTAAATATAAAAAAAAAATATCAAGATAAAATAATATAAATATATATATACTTCCAAAAATGATATATATATATAAATAAATACAAAGACTAGTGTTGAAAAGATTTCAAGTGTCTTATCAATATGATCCCGCAATTTTTTTTTTAAAGAAAACAACCTTGTAGCCATCCTAATGTCCCGAGGGAGCTAAGTATTGTGATACCTTGGGTAGCGTTCGTGGGGTCACCTAGGGCTTGCCCCTGAAAACCAGCGCTATGTTGTGGCTTGTTCCTCAACACAGCATTAAGCTGAGTCGGAGCCCTGTTTCACACAGACGACGTGCATAAAATACTGTTATTAAATTATTTGTTCTATCTGTACCTATTCTGTCTGTGTGAAATAAAATTTATTCTATTCTATATACATAGGAGCATAAGCAAAAAACACATAACTCCCTTCTGCGTAAAATAATAATCTCAGCGTCGTATTTATTACGCGCAGAGAAGCATTTGTAGATTAAATAGATAAAAAAGTAGTAAAATAGCCGGTTGTGACGTCACAGGAACATTGCCCCCATTATAAGTATTAATAACATGACAATAAAGATCCATTGTTTGTCTATAATAACAATTTCATAGCTTTTATTAAGCTTTTATTATGGTGACACCATATTATATTAATGGTTACAGTTCGTCTCGTAAAATGTCATCACGACTCGTTAAAAGGGACAGAATGTAAACGGTTTCGCGCTACGCCATGGAGGCTATTGTGGTTTGATGCAAAAGGGAGGATTCTTTGATTTTTTGATCTGCGGTTTTTTTTGGGACTGATATACTTTGTTGGCCGCAGATGGCCATTACAGCTTCACCGGACAATAGGAGGCGAGTGCTTAAAGCGCTCTAGCCTTAACGGCAGAAGTAGCGACGAGCTCAAGGGCACCTCAGGGAGGCACGGCCTCGGCGTGGGCTGTCGCTTAAGAGAGGGCTGAGTTTACCACCGGTTCACAACGCGCCCCCACTGAGAAGAACCGACAAGAAACTCAGTGGGGTGATGCACCGTTGAGGTCGCATGCGTACGACCCTTCGGCCTCGCCGGCGAGACCGGTGTCTAGCGGTTGATGTTGGAATGTTGTATATATACATTTACTTTGAAACTTCGCTTGCGCGATTCAGGATTGTTCGTGTGACTTCATCTTTATTTTGTACTCTCGTTACGTAGTACGTAGCTACATATTAAATTATTATTATGTTATTATGTCAGCCTGTTCTATCCCACTGCTGGGCAAAGGCCTCCCTCCTGTCCCTCCATCTTCCCACTACTGGGCAAAGGCCTTCTTTCCCTCCGTCTTGGTATATTACCCGCCTCTATCGGCTAATCTACAAGGAAGGCATCTAGGTCGTCGCACCGTCATTTTAGTGGTCTGTTGCGAATTCGATTTGCGTCACTGTATCTGGGCTCCAAAATGTCGCTCTGTGGGCCCATTGCTCATCAGATATGCGGCAGATATGACCTGCCCAGTCCCATTTCAGACTTGCAGCTCTTTCTGCTACGTCAGTGATATGTGTTTTGGAGCGCAGTATGGTGTTTTGAACTTGATCCGTCAATTTAACACCCAGCTTACTGCCCTCCATATTTCGTTGGCATACCTTGAGTTTGGATATATACCATATTAAACAAACTAGCTTTTAAATCGTTCAAAGCTGCTATTCCGAAGTTGCAAGGACACGAAAGAATATAATGCCATTTACGTTCACCATCTGCACAAACTCTTGCAAAGAATTATTCAGAACTATTCAATAAAACATAATTGATGAGCCAAGTTATAAACGAATCTGTTCCTCTCGCGTTCGCGAGAGAAAAACTTCCGTGCAAGCGAGAATTAATGATACTATATGCTTTTGACAGATGCAGACATGCGAATACGGAACCCATCCGATTGTAATACACGAGGGATTTTAGTTACAGAAAGAACATTGCTCACCGCCCATACATTTACATCCACAAGTATCTTAAAAAAATCCGAGATTTTTTTGGGACTAATCCTATCACTCATTGTTACTCCTGTAAGCCAGGATCTACAGTGGTCTGCACTGAAGACACCGAGGTTTGACCGTCGACAAGTCTTATTGGAACGCTAAATTGTCATAGAACCTGCAAGAAATTTAATTAAAAAGGTAGATAGGAGGAAATGGAAATACATAAAATTCCACCTTCCTCCTCTGCAAAGCGCGAGACAAACAAGCTCAAAAAGTATTAGTATTAATAAAAGGTTTTATGTTTAGAATATGTATAAGTACAATACAAGTACTATAGAATGCTTACTTTTATGTAAGAACCGGAGTCACGAGAAAGAACATCGAAAAGCATTGATATTATATACACGACAATTGGTACTCTACCATCAGCTGTAATTATCGAAATTTGCGCTTGACACATGAAACCCATCACTACTTGTCACTTACATATCAATATAACTTTAAATAGTTCACCTTCCTCTTGGAGGAAGGACCAAAGGAACCTGCGCAGGCTGCCTACGACTTGTTTAAGGGGACCATGGACAAACGTGTACTCTATTCTTAATAAATAAACTCTATGGTTTTATGTTACCGTCTGCCCAGTAACGTTTATTACAAGATTAAAGTTTTACCTACAATTTAACATGTACAGTGTTTTAAATTTCGCCCATTTTATTTTCTCTTTACGGGTAGTAAAAAGGGATCAGGTATGAGATGGGAATGTTACAAAACAAAGGGACCTTTTAGAGATGTTAACGACACAAATAAAGGTGACCTCACTGCAAGCATTACTGAGTAATCTAATATCAGTATCTAGTAAGATGCGTATGCGTATGCGTATACAGAAGCATTCATTTTAGTTAACCCTCATACATTTTGTTTGTCACCGCAGTAACAACTCAGTGGGCGAACTGCTCTCTTAGAAAATAAGGTGCGCAGTTCGAACCAAGGCTCGCAACTCTGATTTCTTTAATCAGCCTCGGATCTATGGTCAAACCAGAACACTCGCCCCGGGCGGCAGTTTCAGGGGGCCGCTAAAATCGTAATTTCATATGATAAATAAGAATCTTACTCCAAAAAGCGAAAGTCAGTAATAGATATTAAAGAGTACCAATTTATTGAAGGGTTCTTAATGTCCCATTTACGAAAAATGCCAACCATTTTACTACCTATATTTGTGAGTTTTTTTAAGTAATTTATTTCAAACTAGCGTTTATCGCCGGGGCGCCACTTTAGAGGGGCGCCACTATCAAGTTTCTGTCCCGGTTCGAACTAACTTTCGGCGAAGGAAAACATCGTGAGGAACCCTGCATGTCTGAGAAAGCCTAACTAGCTTTTCAATGACGTGTGAAGTCCGTAAACTTGCAATCTATGGCCTAAAGCCCCTTCATCTCGTGAGGGGAGACCCGTGTCCAACAGTGGGACAAACAGACTGGTATATGTCTCATCCGGTTATCAGATGGGTGAAGGTTGATTTTCACCGTCTCCTCTACTGTAGAGGCAATACTGCTTCATCATCATCATCAATAGCCGTAAGACGTTCACAGCTGAACAAAGCCCTCCCCCTTAGAAGGGAGGTATTGCCCTGTTGCCTTGGGGATCGCAGTATATATAGGTGGTAGGTAATTCAATAGAGAGACACTGCTGCCCGTCTTCTTGTTTTCCCTTAGTCGCCTTTTACGGACACCCAACGGGAGGAGATGGGAGGGTACTATTCTTAACCCGACACCTCACGGGTAACACCCCACGGGTAACACCCCACAAGCAGTAGCTTGGTGGCAGAATATATGACAGCTGCAGTTATCCGGACGGCCCCTTGCATATAAGACCTCATCGTCGTCCACTGCCGAACATAGGCTTCCAACATAGGCACCCTTCAAACGCTACAATGAACGACAATTGGCTATTTGCATACACCGGTTACCTGGGACGCACACAATGTCGTCTGTCCACCTAGTGGGAGGCCTGCCTACGCTTTTCGGTTCGTGGTCGCCACTCGAGTACCTTTCTTCCCCTTCAGCTCTCGGTTCTCCGAGCGATGTGGCCTGCCCGTTGCCACGTCAACTTGCATATTCTAAGAGAAGTATAGATATTTCTATATCAATTGCTGATTATTATCGATTGAAGTTAACCGTATAAGTTACAAGGCTACAAGTTTAGCCTCGAGACTACCATCGACCGCTACTTCAAGCTATATCTGTTGAGACGATAATCACACTATATCAGTGATCTTGGTTTTTCAGTGAATCTCCCATTACGGATTCAGTCGCGCAAAGAAACTCCGAGCATAGCTCTCTCCATAGCTCGTTGTGTGACTCTGAGCTTGTCTAAAAGGCCAGCAGTTAGGGAGGGACCATTTCTCAGTACCACTTGAAATACTTACTACATAATGACTAATTTGTTTGTCCACAGATGATGGGCCGCGGTTCCTTTCCCGAGGCCACTCCTTCCGGACAGTAGTCGGGGATACGCTGCTCTTGCCATGTCAAGTACAAAATTTGGGTAAGTCACATGTTGGTTTAAAGACCTTGTGGGAGGTTAAGATTGCCAGAGCAACACTGAGGGGCGCCTTGTGCAGAATCAACATGTGCCGATGCGACAGCCGCGAAGGTTTTGGTGAGCAAGAATGCAACATGCCCCGATAGACTCCCCTCAGGGTCTTGGGAATCTTAACGGGGTTTCTCTCTGAAGGACAAAAAATAAATGGCAGGACACCACTCGTAGGTCGAAGACAAACGGGTTGGGGGCCATGTGCGACCCTTCTAAATGCTCGCTCGATGAGAGCGACTATGTGCAGTATGTGCGTCGTCACCAGCACATTGAGGAAGAGGGCGTGCATTCCTGCTCCCCCGGTAGAGATCTATCGAGCAGCCGGTTCGGGACAAGTTATGACGAGTTCCGAGGTCCCCGAGTCTCTCCATAATTTCGGTGAAAGCCACCAGGGAGTTTTAGTGGATGAAAATCTCAATTAATCCGGTCTCTGCTTCTAAGAACTTTTTGAAGGTCCCTGATATTTTATATAAATGGGGACTAATCCCACAACTCATTCCCACCACTGTGACTGCTGTCAGCCAGGATCTACAGTGGTGACCAGTGAAGACACCGAGGTTTGACCCTCTGCGAGTCCCGGAGAAACGGTATTTTTTTTTGAAACCCGTAACAAATTTATTTAGAAAAGTATATTATGAGGAGTTAGAAAAATATAAATTCCACTTACAAAGCCAATTAAAAATCACGCAGGTCAATATAACCTCAGAATGAAAGATTCTTACAGGCACCGACTAGAGTCAGTCCACCTGTAAGGCACCACGGAAGTTACTAGATTAAAAGGTCCCCGATAAGAAAAAAAAAAGGTAGGTTGTAGCGAGGGATATAGACTCTCGACGTCTATTTAATACGGTGATGACCCCGAGGATGCAACGTCGAGGTTGCTACTCCCATCTCCGTGAGCGTCGTGACATATTCCTGGAGGGCTATTATGCATGCCCAGGCGTCGTGCTTGATGACAAAGCATAGTGATGTACCTGGCGCAGATCACAGGAGGGGCACAGGACCCCGGGTACATTTTTAAGTCTTACTCTGCGAGAAGTACATTGAGAACGTTCAAGAAAAGCCTGACCAGGAGGGAAGTAGGTTCGCCCTATACAAAATTGAATGAATTCACAGGAAAGGATAAGTTCTGGGCGCCTTACTTCGCGAGTAAGTACTCTATTTAATAAATTACTGTTTTGTTGACAGGATCCCTGGTATTGCTATGGAGGCGAGGACCAGCAGTGTTGACGGCAGCAAGTCTGATGGTTACAAGAGACGAACGGTTCCGGCTTGTTGACGGCTATAACTTGCAGATCACGGATGTGGGCCCACAGGTATCATTGATATCCTCCTTGGTGCACCTGTGCCTGCGCAAGCACTTGAGCACTATATTTTTTTTATATAACCTGATGACCAGACAAGCAAGTCGCTCGCCTGATGGTAAGCGTCACGCCTGCCTATAGACAGCTGCATTGCACTGCCGCGCGTAACCCAAAACATTAATTATTAATTTTCTTGTGTCCGTTAATTTCACCAGCTACAGTGTCCCTTCACACCGGAACACAGGAATGTTTAAAAACTGCTGCTTTACGGTAGACACTGCGGTGGTAGCTACCTGGATGGTGCCTTGCACAAGAAGCCTACCACTTATTAAAATATTATTATTAAGAAGAATGTTAAGAGCAGGGTATGGGCAGACCCTCTTGACCCTTGGCTTGGTACTCCACGAAAATCTCAGAGATTATGCAAAGTTAAATAAGTTTGAAAGCTTATTTCGTTTCACCAATACCTGCCCCTTCGTTATTTTTAATTGTGCGATTCAAGAATATTTGATTCACGGTCGAGTGAACCTTTTTAGATTTCAACTTCCGATAGCGTCGTATTAGTGGTTAAATGATTTAGGATTCAATAAAGGGAATCAGTGAGAATCACTACGGTAATAATTCTTCTGTTGATTGGACGATGTGGTTTTAACAAAAAAAAAAATCTATTATGACATGCTAAGTGTTTTAGCAGGCGATGAGGCAAGTAGTTGAAAAAAAAATATTACCGATAGAACTATCTTTATTACTAAGTACCTACGATTAGTTAAGTACGTGGTTACGTGGTCTTTGACTGCTGGCCTTTTAGAGGAGCTCAGAGACAACAGTACGAGCTATGCTTGGAGTTTCTTTGAGTGATAAAAAACGGAATGAGGAGATTCGCCGAACGCCGGCAACGGACAGGCCACATCGCTCGAAGAACCGATAACTGATGGGGAAGAAATGTTCTCGAGTGGCGACCTCGAACCGGATGACGCAGCGTAAACAGGCCTCCCATTAGGTGGGCAGACCTATGTTCAGCAGTGGACATTTTCCAGCTGATGATGACGATTAGCTAGCCCTAGACTACATTAGATATTTAATGTAGTCTGGACTTGACTTAAAGAAAACAATAATAATATCACCAAACTACATGCATCATCATAAAGTCATCATCATCATCAGTAGAAAGACGTCCATTGCTGAATAAAGGCGTCCCTTCAGAAGGGTGAGGTGATATTCCCCACGCGTGGCAGGCGTGTTGGGATCACAGTTAGGGTTGCCAACTTTTTTTGACAAAAAAAAAAGTATAAAATGGTTTGGATAGAAAAAAAATAAAGTATTTGGAAGAAAAAAAGTATTTTTCAAATTTTATATTTTTATTGCTTTAAAAACGTATTTTTGTGTGCTTTTAGCACATGCTATCAATTTTTTGTTATCTTTAAATGTTTCAAAGCTGGTTTGACAATTGATATTTAAATTTAAATAAATAAACAATTCCTTTTTAATTAAATTTATTGACGCTCTATTTCTCTCTTCTCGCCACTTTAGATTCATTGCTGAAAAAACTCTTACTTACTTAACTATTTAACGGTACACTGTGTACCGTTAAATACACACATCAAAAGTGTCTAGGGAGCAACATATATTTTTGCAATAACTTTTCTCCTGATTGATATTAATTAAAATTTTCTTTAAGGATTCATCAAATAAAGTGTTTTCGTTTGTCACAGTAACGATAAACCAAGTCACCTTTGCATTAATAAAGAAATTTGCCATTTTCCTAATAAAGGGATTTTTGACATTTGAACCACTAACACAAAAGTTCGAAAAAAAGACTGAAATAACAGTTTTCTTTAAAATTTTATTGGGTAACTTAAACAATTAATAATCCGTGTTTCTACCGCGAACACTAACAACACAAGAACATCGGTTTGGCATACTCAAAATGAGTTCATCCAAATCACGCTGTGGAATGGCCGCCCATGTTCGTTGCAACAACAAAAAAAGGTCTTCTTGCGACTGGATACCCTCCATATTCGGCAGAGCTCTTCTCTGTAGCATATCCCATGCATGCTCAATCGGGTTCAAGTCTGGCGACTGAGCAGGCCAGGGCAGGACATTGATGTTAGCTGCGGCGAGAGTCTGTCTTACAACTCTTGCGGTGTGCGGTCGTGCATTATCATGCATTAACTGAAATAAGGGACCGATTTGCACTTGTAGAGGAACGATGACGTCTGATACAATCGTCTCAGCATAAATTTGAGCGTTGAGGTTGCCTCTGATCCAAATCAACTCAGTTCTTCCGCCGATCCAAATACCCGCCCATACCATGATGGTTCCACCACTATAAGGATGGACTTCCTGGCAGGATTTTAATCGCTGTTGGCGTCCAGGGGTTCTCCAGTGTCGTATACGTCTTGTATCCGGTCTCATACCAAAACGAGACTCATCAGAAAAGCACACGAAACGCCATTGTTCTTCTGCCCAATTTCTGTGTTCAAGAGCCCATTGATATCGAATCCTACGATTGTGCATTGCTATAGGTGGTACCCGTAGCGGTCTTCGGGAATGAAGGTTCACTTCATGCAAGCGGTTTCTGACTGTTTGGTCGCTAATTAAGTTCCCTGAAGAGTGATGAAGCCTCACGGCTAACATCATGGCAGTTATTGTTGGATCTCTTCGAGTTAAGATTTGAATATATCGGTCTTGTCTCCGTGTGATGCAGCGATACCGTCCTCCATGGCGCTCAGCCACGGTACCAGTGCTTCGGTAACGTGTCCAAAGTCGACTGATAACACTCTGACTTGTATTCAGAGCTAAAGCCACAGTACGTTGCCGGGAACCAGCTTCTATCATTCCCACGGCTCTGAGCATTTCTTCCCTGCTTAAATGACGTCGCCGCTCCATAATAACGTTGGTTTTAATCAGTAGTAGGGAAACAGTAGCACTAATAATGTCTTCAATGAGTTGTATGTTTTTATAGGGAAAATATTGACAGCTGATTTTCATCTTTTACTCGAATTTGATTCACAGTTCCTGATTCAAATTATGAAATGCACCAAAAAGGATCCATATAAATTTATAAAATCATAAATTTATTACAAAGCCACATCTCAATCTCAAGAAATCCGCTTAAAAATGCTTGATCCCTAGACACTTTTGATGTGTGTAGTTAAGTACCCATAATGAGTAGGTATTTTGTTTTACGCATCACAGTAAAGGTTGAAAATAAAGTATTTTCACATACTTTATTTGTATGTAAAAGTATAAAGTATAATTACCAAAAATAAAGTAGGATACGTTATTATAAAGTATGGTTGGCAACCCTAATCACAGTAATCCAATAGAAAGACGCGGCTGCCTTCTGGTTTTCTCATAGTCGTCTTTTATAACACCCAATGATATCGGTGGAAGATATTCTCACCCGGACATCTCAGGGGCTCGCCACATTATCTATATAATAAGTTAGGCTTCTAGTTCTAAACGGGAAAACCTGATCAAAGTAAATAATAATACCAGCCCATGTTTATGTCCCACGGGCCTCCCCTCAAGATGAGCGGGCTTAGGCCATAGTCGTTGGCCAAGTGCGGGTTGGCGGACTTCGCACGTCATTCGAGAAGTAGTTAGACTTTCTCAGACATGCAGGTTTCCTCACGATGTTTTCAAAGTAAAGTTAAACATCAAATAAAAACAAATATTTATTCCTTAAAAATAATTAAAGAAACTAATTTTCTTAAAGCTAATACTAGCTATTTTAATATACATATTATAAACAGTACAAAAAATAAGGAAAAGGTAAATAGAGTTTTAAAATATAAAGACCACTAAATCATAAAAGAACCCCTCAACTTAACCTTTCCGCTAAAATTAAATACACGAAAATGCCGCGAAATAAAGATGGCTGCCGCCAATTGCGCGGGAACGCTGTACAGTCTTGCAACAAATAAAAAATAACGAGGGGATACCACCACAAAGGTTTTATATGTCCATTATCATATTTCTTTCGGCCAATTACCGTTTAGGACGCATTTAGCATTTTCTGACGGCGTGGTGTTGCTTGGGAAAAAATGCTATGCAATTTTTAAGGCTATAAAAACGATTTTAGAGATCATAATTGGGGATTCGTGAATTCGTTGGGCGCGAGAAGATTTCTACTTGTTCCTGATAAGACAATATTATAATTTATTAATTGGATTTTCGACAGAAAATAAATGTCTAGTGTAAGAGAGACAAAGTTTCAATCGATTGGGATTTCCATTTATTCCTTCTATTAATATAGATTATTGCACAATTTAGAAGTACTGCATTCATAGTGCTGTGCGGTCACATTTAAATTCCAAGGCGGGGAAAATGTTATTGTTTTTGCCGTAGTAGTAATCGCTACGGCAAAAACAAGCCTCCTTCAGACTCGCGCCACCGTCCGCGGCACGTATTGATAGATCCCCCAGACCCTATGTCGGCCCTATTGGACCATGACACTGAGCCTGCCCCACCCCGACAACCGTATGCTACACTATCAAACAGACACCGGTCTCGCCGGCAGCCCAAGCCGAGGCCGTGCCTCCCTGAGGTGCCCTTGAGCTCGTCGCTCCCCCCTGCCTTTCTGGCTGGAGCGCATTCCCATGGCCATCTGCGGCCAACAGCGACTGTCCTCCCAAAAAAATAAAACTTTTTTTTTTTTTTTATACAACCAAGGTGGCAAGCAAGCGTGCGGCCCGCCTGATGGTAAGCAGTCACCGCAGCCTATAGACGCTAGCAATACTAGAAGAATCACTAGCGCGTTGCCGACCCTTAAGACATTATATATTAAGTCTTTGTGTCCAGTAATTTCACCAGCTACAGTGCCCTTCACGCCGGAACACAGCAATGCTTACACACTGCTGCTTGGCGGCAGAATATCTGATACTGCGGTGGTACCTACCTGGACGGTTCCTTGCACAAGGAACCTACCACCAACAACAAACAATAACAAAAAAACAATAACATTTTCCCCGCCTTGGAATTTAAACACGGCGCTGAAATGAAATAAATACGGCTCTTTTAATTAGGTCTTTATCTTAGTCCTTTTCCTCCCTTCCTTTTAGGACACCAGCTGAAAACGAACGGGAACCATGCCCTTATACTTCTTCGTTTTGTTGTACGTCGACGGAGAGACAGCTCTTATATTTTTTCTGCTTTCTTTTGCCTTTCGCAAGAAGTTTGATGCTATCTTGTTGTTTTGGTATCTCGTTTGGCATAAAAAATAAGTAGATATCTAAAGACAAGGGTTACAAGTAACATAATAAAAGACATATTTTTTCCCCAACTAGGTAAACAAAGCCTTAACGTGTCCTCTTTTCAACCCCATTAGTTTACCCATGCTTTCAAGTTTATGGTATTATTGGGGTCTACTTATGGGGGTCATTTTAGCGGGGTTTCATAGGTACTCTAGAATATCGTAAATGATATGTGTTACGTAATTTATTTTAGCTGATTTTATATTACATTGTTAGAGTCATATTCTGTGTATTAGGTTGTAGGTTCATTGGGCAAGGAACCGCCACCGCAGTGTCAGATATTCTGCCGCCAAGCAGCAGTGTGTAAACATTGCTGCGTTCCGGTGTGAAGGGCACTGTAGCTGGTAAAATTACCGGACACTAAAGACTGGCCCGTTGGTCTAGTAGTTAGTGACCCTGTCTGCTACCCAACAGGTCGTGGGTTCGATTCCCACCAAGTGTCTGGGTGTTTTATCTATATAAGTATGTATTTACAAAAAAAAAGTATACATGTATCAGTATCAGTTGTCTGGTTTCCATAGTACAGGCTCTGCCTAGTTTGGGATCAGATGACCGTGTGTGAATTGTCCCGGGATATTATTATTATAATATTTAATGCAGCAGTGTGTAAACGGAAGGGCACTATAGCTGTCACAAATGACTTAATATCTAATATCTTAAGGGTCGGCAAAGTGCTGGTGATCCTTCTGGTGTTGCTAGCGTCTATAGGCTGCGGTGACTGCTTACCATCTGGTGGGCTGCATGCTGGTTTGCCACCTTGGCAGTATAAAAAATGTTAAATAATAAGTTATTTGTCAATTACTGGCTACTTAGATGAAAAATATCAGTTTAGTTAACTATTAACCCCAACTACCAATACGCTCTTTTTTTTTTTAAATTGAACCCACTTCAATATCACTGAAAAGTATAAAATAATTTAAATATTATTGAAGTTGGTGTTAGCTTACCGGCTGTGTATATTTGGCACCAACTTCAATAATATTTAAATTATTTTATACTTTTCAGTGATATTGAAGCCGGTTCATTTTTTTTTTTAAAAGAGTTTATTTTAAACTTTTTAGTGATATTTTCATATACAAAGATTGAACCATCGAAGACCGTAAAATGATCTAGGTAGGTTATGATCACATTATCGTCTACATAGTTTTACATAATTCATGTTTCTTCAAAAAAAAATATCCGGTCGTAATGAAATTTGCATGGAATCATCATATTAGTTTACTCTCTCGAATAAAAAAAGAATCATCGAAATCGGTTCATAATTGTCAGAGCAATGTAATGGAGAACATCAGTTTTATGGTTTTTACCAGATAAATTCCTCCTCATCGTTCGTCCTCCAGGAAGTTCTTATCCGGTTGTGATAAATTTCATACAGATTCATTACAGTGGTTTCTTCTTTCGAATAAAAAAAGAATCATTGAAATTGGTAAATATTTGCCGGAGTTATGACCATTTTTGTCCTTAAAAAGCGACATAAAGTCATCTATATAGGCTTTCCTGCAGGTTTCCTGCGCAGTCACCATTCTTGTTTTTTCAGGAACTACTTATTACTAAGCAATAATTTTTTTACGGGACCCAAT
Source organism: Furcula furcula (assembly GCA_911728495.1). Classification (NCBI taxonomy): domain Eukaryota; kingdom Metazoa; phylum Arthropoda; class Insecta; order Lepidoptera; family Notodontidae; genus Furcula; species Furcula furcula. The sequence continues at coordinate 7,295,386 of OU452268.1, read as the reverse complement.
CAATGGATTGAAGAATGGATGGAAGAAAGATTTTTTCAAATCGGTTCATAATTGCCAGTTATGCGCGAACATACAAAAAAAAAAATATATATACAGATGAATTGAGAACCTCCTTCTTTTTTGAAGTCGGTTAAAAAGAAATGTCACCTAATGTACGCGTCCATTGGGACGCGCCGGACGCACCGCAGGCACGGCACGCAACGGATTTTAGTTTGCTTTGTATGATTTTACATAGCGCTGCGTCCATTATCCGCGCCGGCATTTTCCGATGCGGGCCGTCAAAATCATAGAAAGCAGCTAAAATCCGTTGCGTGCCGTGCGTGCGGTGCGTCCGGCGCGGGCCAATGGACGCGTACCTTTACAATACACGACAGATGATAACTTAATTGATATTATAGGTACCACACACACACAGTGGTATCTACACTAAGGATGATAACGCAGTATAAATTTATCAGTATAACGGGTGTAAGGGACATCGTACCGATTTTTTTTTTTGTCAAATAATGTCCGTTACATTACAGAAACCATTTATATGGAAAATGACAAATGACTGACTTATTAATTTTCGAGCATGTAATGAATTATGCGGAATAATATTTATTTCTCAAATTGCATTGCTAATTTTCTAAAATAATAATAATTTATTGCGTATTAATTAATTGCCTATGTTAGGGCCTCCGCCCACTAGCGTTTTCTAGCTGCAACGACTGGCAACTTTGCGACTGCATCGCGTTTTAGCAACTCTTTAGCGACCATTGAGCTACTCCTTGCGCTCGGTCGCTGTATCGGAGTCGCGCGTTTTAGCAACCGCATCAATGCTGCACCGCGTTTTAGCGACTGCTGTCATCGATGCACAGTGGGCCAAAAATAAGGTTCACTAGCTTAATTTTTTTGAAAAATGAAATATATTTTATGTAGTTCAAATACACGGATTTGTTAAAATTACCATAACATCGAATTACTTAGTAATCACAAGTTTTATTTTTAACTTAACAACATTAAATGTTGTAACAACATTCCAAATGTATCAAAATATAATTTGTTTCCCCTTTTTTTTGTGTTTTAATTGTAAAGCTGAATCTTTTTGGTCACGTTACGGTTATGGTAACAAAACCGTCTGAGTTTCAACCTTAACCCTTTTACAAATATCACATGCTGCTATTGCGGTATTATAGATGTCGTTGTTATTATGTTGATATACATATAAGTATGTATAAACTAATACCCAGTAGGTACTTTATAAAAAAACAAGTTCGCTTTGCATCTAAGTCACCAGGATTTGACTAATCCTTCTGAATAATGGTAAAATCGCTTAAGAACTTTGAAATGCAAATACATAATCAAGAAGTTGAATGAAATATAAAAAAAATGATATTATATACTTCACCCAAAACAATTTTCAGGTATTAATTAATTATATAATCTTTACGATAAACAAGCACAATAAGAACAATTTAGACAGAAAAAAAAACTACAAATGCGTAGTTTTTTTTTTATAAAAAGAGAACTTCATCTGCCTTTTAATTAAACCAATGTATTTAATAATAATATTCGTTTATTTCAGACTCTTGATCCATACAAAAAAAATACAAAGACACATTGACAAAAAAAAGGAAGAAACCAAACAGAATAAATAAATAATAACCAAACTAAACAAAAAAAAACAAACATTCCAGTAAAAAAAAGAATTTTAAGCAGCTATTTCACGCCAACGTCTACACATGTTCGTTATAGACCAAGGGTCCGCGATTTCTTTAATAATACCGTTTCTACACTGACCAACCCTGGCCATATATGAAGCAATTCAGCTTCTCTGAATGGTATTGAACGTGTTCAGACGCGCCTCCGTAAACTTGCTAGAGGCACTACAGTACCTATTTAAAACCCATGAGGTGTCTGAAAATGTTATTATATTGTACACGAATACCATCCAATGACCTCCTTTTATAATTTGTCCAGAGTTGGCAAGTGTAGAAGTTTTTACAGTATGATTCAAATAAATGCACTTAAGTTTGAACATTAGCTTTAAAAAAATTGATCTTCTCTCACTTTCTTGGTAATAGATATGTATTAGTCTATCATAATATATTATAATATGTAGTTTATTTTTTATTTTATTATTTTATTTTAAATATATATATATTTTTTTAATCCACTTAATTTATTTATATATCTGCACCTGCCCATAAGAATGTTCTGTCCTGTACCCCAAGGAAGACTGGAAGAGATCGCTTTAGCGATAAGTCCCCCTTGTTGTTCACTGTTTTTAATTGTTTTAATTTCAAATGTATATTTCTTTTGTGTGCAATAAAGAGTATTTGTATTGTATATTATGTACTAGCTTTATCCTGCAGCATCGCTTGCACATATTTAGTTAATATCTTGGGACAATTCACACACGGTCATCTGATTCAAACTAGGCAGAGCCTGTACTATGGAACCAGACAACTGATACTAATACATATATACTTTTTTTTTGTAAGTACATACTTATATAGATAAACACCCAGACACTTGGTGGGAATCGAACCCACGACCTGTTGGGTAGGAGACAGGGTCACTAACCACTAGACCAACGGGCTCGTCATCAGTTAGTACTTAGGTATAGATTGTTTATAGGTTTTAAACAATCAGTAACAACGCATATTGTATAATAATTTCATGCAAGAAAACTTCGTCCTTTACACGTCGTCATTTCATTTTCATCTTATTTTCAATCGGCCTGTATTGTCCAAACCAATAATAAATAACTTCATCATCATCATCATCATCACCAGCCGGAAGACGTCCACTGCTGAACATAGGCCTCCCCCTTCGAACGCCACAATGACCGACAGTTGGCTATTTGCATCCACCGGTTACCTGCGACGCGCACAATGTCGTCTGTCCACCTAGTGGGAGGCCTACCTACGCTGCGTCTTCCGGTTCGTGGTCGCCACTCGAGAACCTTTCTTCCCCAGCGGTTATCGGTTCGCCGAGCGATGTGGCCTGCCCATTGCCACTTCAACTTGCAGATTTTATGAGCTATGTCGGTGACCTTGGTTCTTCGGCGAATCTCCTCATTTCGGATTCTGTCTCGCAAAGAAACTCCGAGCATAGCTCTCTCCATAGCCCGTTGTGTGACTCTGAGCTTATCCAAAAGGCCAACAGTTAGGGACCACGTCTCAGTACCATATGTCATCACTGGCAACACACACTGGTTAAAAACCTTCGTCTTTAGGCACTGCGGTATTTTGGACGAGAAGATTTCGCGTAGTTTCCCGAACGCTGCCCATCCGAGTTGGATTCTTCGGACGACCTCTTTGTCGAAGTTGGACCGACCTACCTGGATAGTTTGTCCTAGGTATACATAGTGGTCAACAACTTCGAGTGTATCGTTCCCAACAATTACCGGTACGGGTGCAACATGGACATTAGACATGATCTTCGTCTTGTCCATGTTCATTTTAAGACCCACCTGTTGGGAAACGCTACTGAGGTCGCTGAGCATCGTATTGAGGTCCTCCAGCGACTCTGTCATAATGACTATATCATCGGCAAAACGAAGGTGAGTGATGTATTCGCCATTGATATTGATGCCGAATCCGTTCCAGTCCAAGAGCTTGAAAACGTCCTCCAATGCGTTTGTGAACAGTTTCGGAGAAATAACGTCTCCCTGTCTCACACCACGCTGCAATGGGATTGGTTTCGTGCTCTCGTCCTGTAGTCGGATCGACATGGTGGCGTTGCTGTACAAACACTTCAACACTTCGATGTACCTATAGTCAATGTGGCACCGCTGGAGAGATTGCAATACTGCCCAGGTCTCGATTGAATCAAAGGCTTTCTCGTAGTCCACAAACGCTAGACATAATGGCCGATTATACTCCTCGGTCTTCTGTATAATCTGGCGGAGCGTATGTATGTGGTCTACGGTGCTAAAGCCTTTTCGGAACCCGGCTTGTTCGGGAGGCTGGAAGTCATCAAACCTGCGTTCGAGACGGTTCGTAATGACTCTCGAAAACAGCTTGTATACATGGCTCAGGAGTGAGATAGGTCTATAATTTTTCAATAAAGTGTTATCACCTTTTTTGAAGAAAAGAACCACCACATTCCTGTGCCATGCTTCTGGCGTTGTACCCTCGAGTAAGACGGAATTAAATAACTTCTGGAGGACTAAAAGTACCGGTTTTCCACCCGCTCTCAGAAGTTCTGATGTGATTCCGTCTTCACCCGGCGCCTTGTTATTCTTGAACTGTTTGAGAGCCATTCTAATCTCGTACAGGCTGATGTCTGGGATGTCCTCAGTGTAGTGTCGGGTTAGTTTGGCTCTGGTGTCCTGAGCTGTTCTATCAATGGGTTCCCGTGTTGAGGTGTATAACTGTCCGTAAAATCTCTCGAGCTCTCTCAATATCTCCGGTTTCGATGAGATGACACTGCCGTCATCGATCCTCAGCTTCGTCATATGGCTACGCCCAATAGACGAATTCTGTGCGAACACTTTAGAGCCTTGGTTCCGCTCAATTGCGTCCTTAATACACGCTGTATTATAGGAACGCAAGTCGTGTCGCATGGATTTCGAGATTCGTCTATTGAGTTCAGCATATTCTGACATATCAGCTGAAGATTGCAGTCTCATCTCAGTCCGGTTTTCCATTAGCTTAATGGTTGTATTGGAGAGCTTTTGAGGTTTTTTACGGCGTGGGGTCTTATAGAACTTGGACCCCACTGCGTGGACAGTTTGCACCAACCCATTGTTTATCTCGTCCGCAGTTTCGCAGTCGGCGAGGCACTGGAAGCGATTATGCAGTTCTTCGGGGTTCTGGATTTGGGCGGATCCTGGACGGAGCGTGGACTTCATCAGACGAAACCTTTCGAGCTTAACATTGATATTCAATGTGCCTCTAACAATACGGTGATCACTCCCGGTTTTCACCCTGCCGATCACGGAGACATCATCGAATATGTGTTTCTTGGTCGTCATGATGAAGTCGATCTCATTTTTGGTTGAACCATCGGGGCTTATCCACGTCCACTTCCTGGATGGTCGCTTCTTGAAGAAGGAGTTCATCGCATAGAGTCCCTCCTTCTCCATGAAGTCGACCAGCCGCTGGCCCCTTTAGTTCCGCTGCCCATACCCATACGACCCCACTCTCAACTCATCGCCATTCCGAGTGCCCACCTTTGCGTCAAAGTATGTTTTGGAGGTATGTATGGCTTCTGCTATCTCCTCATACATAGCCTCTACTATGAAGTAGAGGCTATGTATACGCGCCGACCTCGGCACACCCTGACCATGAGGTCAGGGTGTGCCGAGGTCGGCGCGTATACCTGTATGACCTTCAGCGAATACCGATCGGTTATTCTGAGTATAAGGTACGCTACCCTGCTCGACACACTATCGACCTTTACCACGTTGTTAATAAGGGACTTACGGACGAGAAACCCGACACCACCCTGGGATTTAACCTGGGAATAAATAACTTACTTCGCGCGTTTCGCGTTTCGTCGCATTTAGCAAAGTGTAAAGAAGAGCCCGGAGCTCTTCAGTTTCTAAAGCAAGCGGTTTCCCTGCGCTTCCGAAGCAACAAAGTAAGTTACATAAATGAAAAACGGCCAGTTCATGAAACCTTGATTGAACTGCGGGATAAAATTTTCTCCATTTTCATAACCCATAGTGCATCTTTAAAATCACTTAAAGCTTGCGAAATATTTATTTATTTATTTTATTTAAAAAGTCTTTTCAGTACCTACGTATTGTGGTAATCGAACGCAATGATCTTATATCGTTATGATTATGAATACGGTTGTTTGTATTTAAAAACCACAAGAAATACATTATCAAAAATCTTATGAAAGAGAAGCTTGTTTTAACGCCCACTGTGCGCTGTAACGTGTGAATCCAATACACTGTAACTACGAAAAACTGATTTTGAGAAAATGAGCAAAATAGATTTTTTTAGTTTTTTCAAGATTACTCCAAAATTTTCGTTAGAAAGTTTTTAGTGTTTGCTGCCAATTTAAAAATAATTTTATAAGTTATCCAGCCTGTTAAGTTTTATATATATTTAGAGTATACATAATGAATTATCGTCGATAACTTGTGTCGCTCTAATAGTTGTCAGAAGCTAAGGAAGATATTGTTAAGGCAATACACTGTATCATATAGCTACAGTGTATTGACTTGGGAAAACAGGGCCTAACAGTATATTGGTATGTATAAGTTGGAGAACCATAATACTGCACAGACGTGGCAGTTCTTGATATATTTTGGTATTTTCTATTGAGAATGCTCCATATTTAGATCTTGATTTCAATTAATGCACATTTTTAGAAGTCACTTGTTACTCTTGATAATGTTAAGTTGTCCACTTTAAATTGTCTCTCTTAGCTATCTTTGCCTTTATCTTCTCCTTTCTCTTTGAGTTCGGTTACGGAGGGGGTTGGGAATTATATCATCATGGTCTTCAGTTAAAATTGTTGTTACCTAACATTGAAGTAACTTTGACCAATCCTTGTCCAATAATCACTCGTTTCTTAAACTTTTAAATTGAATCCTGTTCTTTCCCGTCTTGGGAAGAACGCTTGTCATTGTCATTCCTTTTCCCAAACAGCCAAATTTTTCTGTTACAAATTTTAGTCCTATATCTACACTCCTTGTTCTGTTCTGGAAGTCCTGGAAGGTATTTATTGTTTACAAACAAATGACAGACTATTTTACACCTAATTGTCTTTTAGTCCTTAGTTTTAGTAAAAATAAGTGATGTTTGACGCTTGGTTATAGAAAGCAAACAACTGATTATTCTGGTATTATTGGATCTTGGTAGTGACTTCAATTCTGTTTATTTTGACATACTTCTAGGCATTATTTCCTCTCTCTATGTCGCTTTTTCAGCTATCAATTGCTTTGATCATATTCATATCATCGTGGGCGCTCCCAGTCTGTCCGCTTTGAGGAGACATCATCTGTGTGGTGTGAGCTTGAGGCGGGTGTTCCACTGGGTGGCGTAATCACTCCTCTTTTCAGTTTTCATGAATGTTATCGCGAGGGTTTTCTAGCTATCATCTCTATGCATGATCATCCTTAGCTTTATCGGCATGCCAATATTGATAAGCTTCGGTAAGCGATATATACGCTTAATAAATATTTAGATAGCATAAGTCAGTAGGCAAAATCAATTGGCTTGTTAGTGAACTCTACTAATTCTCAGGCTATCATATTTGGTGGCGGATACGTGATGAATCTGGTTGACATTAACTCACTCTCCAGTTTAGTTTTCGATTCCGTACCAATTGCATACTCAAATAAAGTTAAAATTCTTGGAGTTCGCTACTAGCGCGCTCGTCGCGCTAGCCCTTCTACTTTGTTTTGACAAAACACTGTATCTTGCAATCCGCGAAGATTATTTGGACAATGCACTGCATCATCAATTGCCGTGTTTTACTATTTCAGGCCTGTAGTTTTTAGTAAAAACAATGTAATTTGCATTGCAATATCTCAGTATTTTTCATACAAAATAAAAAAAACTATGAATGCTATAACATCAAACAGGTTAAAAGAAATCGAATGAACGTTGTTAATTCAAAACACTGTATCTGAAGTTACAGTGTATTGGATTCACACGGTACCGCTGGTGTGACATGTTTTAACTTAGGGGGGTTACCAACTTTTTCTGGTATTCTAGATTATTTTCGGGGTCGATTTAAGTTACCACTTTTTAAGGAATATTGCTGCTGGTTTTTAATTTCAAAGAAAGCACGTATTGCAAAAATATATATTTCACCTTCTACATGATTTTTAACACAAATCTACATGAATGATTGAATGATAATATTTGCTTCAACACATAGGTTTTTGAAAACTGGTAATTGGATGTAGCCAGTACCGCCTTCACCGTGATTTATATTTTCACTTTATTAGTAAAGCAAGAAGCAGTGCAGCTTTATAAGAGTCCAAAAAGAACCGCCTTCAAAATGCAACTAAAAGGCCTGAAATAATTTCTAAGAATTAGTGGTTTTTACATATACTTTGTTGGACTTGGGCTACAACATATTATAAATACATATTACTATCAAAGACGGCGCCAAACTGGAAAACAGTTAGGTACCTACTGCCCTTGTAAGTATTTGCTAGACGTTAGGCACCGACTTCGATAGTAATATGTATTTATAATATGTTGTAGCACAAGTCCAACAATGTATTATGTATATGTAAAAACCACTAATTCTTAGAATTCTTTTAGTTGCATTTTGAAGGCGGTTCTTTTTTTTTTTAAATATTTTTATTTTAAGGAGTCCGGTCACTGGCTGCAGGCTATGCCATCGTCTCATATTGGTACCTTATTGACCAACACCACACTTAGTCTTGCAGTTTGTTTGCGGGTGGGTGCCAGGACCAACCTTCCTCATCGTTGTCGCTGTGGGGAGTACGTAGATAAATATGGTCACCACGGGCTGTCTTGCTCGCGTAGCGCTGGCCGTATGTCACGCCATGCCGCCCTTAATGATATTATTCGCAGGGGGCTTGTCACTGCCGGTGTCCCTGCCGTACTGGAACCAGTCGGCATTACACGAGATGACGGCAAGAGGCCTGATGGTGTCACTTTAATACCATGGCAACATGGTAAGCCGCTGGTGTGGGATGCGACATGTGTCGACACACTTGCTGCGTCCCACACCCCGGCAACTTGCAGGGCGGCTGGAGGGGCTGCGGCGACCGCTAGTGATGCAAAGCGACGCAGGTATGCAGCTCTAGGTTCGAGCTATATATTTGCGCCCTTTGCGGTGGAGACCATGGGGCCTTGGTCTCATGAGACGCACACTTTGGTAAAAGAAATTTCATCCAAACTTATCGAAGTCTCAGAAGACCGCCGGGCTGGTAGCTTTTTCTGCCAACGTATAAGCTTGGCCATACAAAGGGGTAATGCCGCCAGTCTTTTAGGTACCCTTCCCTCCCAGTGCGGCGACAACTTCGAGGAAGTTTTTTACCTAGTTTAAGTGTACATATTTGTAAATAAACTGTAAATATTTTGTTTAAAAAAAAAATATTTAATTCTTTTTAGTGGTTCCCTTGGTGTATTATTAGGTTAACTTTTAACAACTTATATTTTCTTCTTCTATTTTCTTCTTATACTCGTAGTTCTCGAGAACCATGGACTGCAAGCTCGGTGGGTCTACATTTATTTGTGCCGAGAACCCGTGTCCACCTTCTTGCTCCATTGTCAGACCCTGATCACCATTTTTCTAGCAACTACTCGTCGAGACCTATCCAACGAGTCCAAATTCGGTAGGTCTACGTTTGTTGGTGCCGAGATCCCGTGACGACCTTCTTGCTCCATCATCAGACGCTGATCACCATTTTTCTAGCAACTACTCATCGAGAGCTACCCAACGAGCCCAAACTCGGCGGATCTACGTTTATTGGTGCAGTGATCCCGTGACGACCTTCCTGCTCCATCATCAGACCCTGATCTCCATTTCTCTAGCAATTACTCGTCGAGACCTGTCCAACGAGTCCAAATTCGGTAGATCTACGTTTGTTGGTGCCGAGATACCGTGACGACCTTCCTGCTCCATTATCAGACCTTGATCACCATTGTTCTAGCAACTAGTCGTCGAGAGCTACCCAACGAACCCAAACTCGTGGGTCTATGTTTATTGATGCAGAGATCCCGTGACAACCTTCCTGCTCAACCATCAAACCCTGATCTCCATTTTTCTAGCAACTACTCGTCGAGAACTATCCATCGAGTCCAAATTCGGTAGTTCTACGTTTAGTAGGCACGGCTAGGATAGGATGGATTGTTAATTTTATTACAAAGTTCCGGTGGCCGTCTATGGCCTTCTTCATCAGATCCACTTCACCAAATGATACCTTCTGAATGAAAATGCTTGACTAGTTTCTAAAAATACCAATAACGCTATATGTATGCCTATAATATTTAAGGAGTTCCCTCAGTTACTCATGGTTCCCATCATCAGAACCTGTTTTTGAAAAAAATGGGACCAATCTGGAAGCATATCCTTTCAAATAAAAAAATAATTTTCCAAATCGGTTCGTAAACGACAGAGTTCTGAGGTAACAAACATAAAAAAAAAACATACAACCGAATTGATAACCTCCTCCTTTTTTTTTGAAGTCGGTTAAAAATGTTTCCTCCCTAAATCAAATCAAGTGATCCCCAATTATACTTTATTTTTTTAGCCGTCTTAAAAAAGGAGGTTCTGTATTCGACGCGTATACATATTATAATAATTGACTAATGTTAGACTATATATGGGCATCTAAGCATATGTATATCCGAGTAACCCCTTCGGCTATTGTTAGTCTCCCTTCCCATTACAATTTGTGAAAACGATACTTCTACCTTCCATTTAAGACACAACAAGACATTGACCTTTACTTGTCAAATAACAACCCAAACACGATCTTGTTGTACATGCTACGCGTCTCCACCGAACAGGCAAATCGTTTATGAGCCAAAGTATACACTTTTATAACAAACTGCCACAGGATATCCGAGATCTTCCAATGAAGAAATTTAAACTTTTTGAAGCCAAAAAAGGCTTATTATAAAATCTCGAATTACCTGGAGGATAAAACTGCGTGGGCTTGAACTGCTCAAATCATGTAAGCTTAGAATTTTAAGGCTACCTATACATAATTTGTAAAACTGTTTACACAACTGTTAAAAAAAATTACAAAATAGGACATGCCCGCTGAGTGTCTTCCAAGATCTTCTCAGTAGCGGCCGCGTAAAAATTATTTTTGTGTAAGCCTCCGTGGGACCTATACATAATAAAGTTATTTTGACTTTGACTTTGATACTATTGACCTCATACCCTACATTTTAGAATTAACAGGACATTTAGTATTAATTGACAGCCTATACTAATGACCCGGCTGCGACATATATACATACATATATGTGTGTCTGTGTGTGTATGTATATATGTTTATTCCCATACTTCTCAGAAGCTACAAATCCGATTGCGGTAATTCTTGTTGTAATAGCTTCATCAAAATCAGTTCGGTACTTTAGTATATAATGCATTGTTTTGTTCCTAGTAAAGTCTAGCATAGTTGTTCTAGTTGCGTGGTAGTTTCATGCATTCAGAGCGTTATAATAGGTAAAGTCAATAAAAAGATTAAATAAAATATTTCTAGTATATTAAAATCCGACTTTAACGATATTATTATGATCTAAAAAGTACTATATAACGAAAATGTATTGAAGTCGGTGCTTAACATAACATATTAACTGACATCAGCTTCCCTCGCCGGAGTTTTAAACCTTATAATTATACATTATAATTATACCTACGTATAATATTAAAACGTACCGAAACCCTCAAAATGATTGTAGAAATTGGGTCAAAATTCAATGTTTAGTTTAGATTAAGGAAACAAACAAACAGGAGCGACTATACGTATAACAAGGATAGTGACTGATTTTATATCTAATAAGTACCTAGGTATCTACTTATTTAGATTGTTTTAAATTTCATACACTACAAGCGGCTTTGCACGGTACGAAAAAATATTTCAACGAATAAAATTTTAACAAAATTAATCAAACTCAATATATTTTCCTCGAAGCAAGTTTTTTACACTAAGATCTTAACTACAAGTCGGTTTTAAGATTAATAACATTGCCCATTAATAAATGTTACGTAATCAGAATACAAATAGTTCAATGTATTATGCTCCATTTATTTAGGGAGAAATCCTTAAAGTTGGGAACCCCGGAACTACCAAAGTCGCGGCGACTGGCATCTGTAGTGTGCGTGGTGTAGCGCGCGGTTGCTGCATCCAGCGACAGGAAAGCGTCGAAATCGCTGGTCGCTATCTGCTAGTAGTGTGCGGGGGTTCGCGATCGGCTGCGGTATCAAGCTTCCGAAAAGCAACAGAGTTGCCGAACGCGGATGCAAAAAGTATCGTGTCGGTGGAGGCCCTAAGTACTGTTTTAATGCATAAAGAATAAATAATTAAATAAATTTTCCACAAATAAGTAATTTATTGTTTTTAAATTAAAATTATGCTTTGTTATTATACCAATAATGATATACTAATTTTATTTAAAAAAAAAGATTTTTTTTTTTTGGAAATTCATGAAAAAACCGATGAAAATTTCAACACTAGAGGATCCCTGGTATCGGTTTTCGGTACGATGTCCCTTACGCCCTGTATAATACAATATCCGAAGATTAAAATTTATCTAGAGATTAAAACAACCATGGGGCCTTGGTCTCATGAGACGCACGCTTTGGTAAAAGAAATTTCATCCAAACTTATCGAAGTCTCAGGAGACCGCCGGGCTGGTAGCTTTTTCTGCCAACGTATAAGCTTGGCCATACAAAGGGGTAATGCCGCCAGTCTTTTAGGTACCCTTCCCTCCCAGTGCGGCGACAACTTGGAGGAAGTTTTTTTACCTAGTTTAAGTGTACATATTTGTAAATAAACTGTAAATATTTTGTTTCAATTTATAATATATATTTATTTTAAACAGCCCTATACCCAATAATGATATACTAATTTTATTTAAAAAAAAAGGATTTTTTTTTTTGGAAATTCATGAAAAAACCGATGAAAATTTCAACACTAGACGATCCCTGGTATCGGTTTTCGGTACGATGTCTCTTACACCCTGTATAATACAATATCCGAAGAATAAAATTTATCTAGAGATTAAAACAGCCCTATAGTAAAAATAATAAATTGATTGCATAAATAATGATTTCCTTTTTCTCAGGATGCTGGTGACTACGTCTGTCAGATATCGGACCGCGTGGCCCGGGACCAGGTGCACACAGTTGAAGTGTTAGTGCCTCCGAGCGTCCGAGCCTCGCCTGAGTCAAGACACGCAGCTGCAAGGCGGGGGGGAGGTGTGGTACTAGAGTGCAGAGCGGCTGGCAACCCTGTTCCAACTGTCACTTGGCACAAACTGGTGAGTAATACTGGATTTTCTCAATATAGGCTTGACCTTGATCCTACCTGGTGCTAAGTGTTGATGCATCCTTGGATGGGAGTGCACTAACTTAATATGAATACAAGAAAATTGACTCTGTGTATATTAAATATGGAAAGACTAGTCAAACGCCCTGTTATTTCCGACTTGAGTTAGTAATATTGTAATTACTTGATAAAAAAAAAAATATCATAAAAAATAATTATCATAAAATAATCCATACCATTCGAGGCGGCTGTGGCTTTCTATTGGTAGTAAAATGATCAAAATCGGATTATAAGTTTCAGAGGTTACCCCTCACAAACATACAAATTTGCTTACTTTACCACATTTCAATTTTAGCAGTAGACATATTGTTTGGTGTCACTTTTTTGCAACCGAATATCCGTTTATAACTCAGCGATAGCCCGTTCTGTATTCCACACAGAATGACACCAACACGCGGCTAGGCGAGGGTGCCCAGCTGCAACTGACGCGACTAGAGAGGTCCCACAGTGGCCGGTACGCGTGCACCGTCGAGAACGGCGTGGGTGCACCTCTAGTCGTCGAGTTCCAGTTACAAGTGCTATGTAAGTGTGTATTTTTATGTACGTGGGTGTATATCTTTAGTTTGGCGACTCGACATTACATAGATGGCGTTGTACTAAAAAATGACGCCATATGTGGTATAGCGATGTAGCAAGTACCACCCACAGCAAGACAGATGGCGCTACTGATTTCTGAATCGCGCTAGCGAAGTTTTAACGTGCATAAAGTATACATACAATATCGTCGTTGGGCGTAGGCCCTGACCGAACACAGAGCAGTTGGTGCACTCGCTCGGAGGATATTTCCTGTAGCACCCCTAAACTAGTGCCTGAATGGTGCAGCAGGAACTGCTTGCTTTGCGGGAGGTCGGAAGTTCAAATTCTACAGGAAGCAACTACTATGTGTAGTTATTCCAAACCTTACTGATTAGGACAATTCTGACAGATCATCTGATAATCTGAAAAGTAAATGCGTCGGATGCGAATGTTAAAAGTCGGTGCTGTGCCTAAACTCTGCGCGGTGCTATTTGTTTTTCGTCGATTGTGACTGCACTTGTCTGCGCAAGCACTTCTGTACTATTGTGCACATTTGTCTTACACAGTCGCTGCCACCCACTAAAACCCCCGCGGCTGTCGTATCGGCACATGAGAGGGGACCCAGTTCTCCCCGGTGGGATCTGCACCAGGGGCCCCTCAGTGCCTTGCCGCCAGGGGGGTGCATTGTAGCCCCCCGGGAACCTGTCACGGTGCTCACGGGGACGGGGGTCGCAACCCCGCCGCCGTCCTCCTCGGAATCGCCGCCGTACTCAATGGACGGTCAAAGGGCCCACACCCCGAGCGTCGAGCGACTCCGAAGGTTGCCCGTTGTTTATAGCCCCGGGCTCAGGGCTGGGGAGCGAGACGTTGGGCGGCCGCTTGTGGCGGCCTGCGCCTTCGTCGCCAAGCGGGATCAGCGCGTTCGCGTTCCCGCTCGGCGGCCTCCTTCTGGGACATGACAGTCTCGCAGAAGGCGGCCATCGCTCCCCACGCCGCATCCCCGGACAGCATAGCCGACACTACGCTGCCCAGGGAGAGGTCCGATCCGATGACTGCGACCAGGTCTCGACGCTCCAACGACCAAGCGGGGCAAGCCTCCAGCGTGTGTTGGGCGGAGTCAGACTGGTCGCAGTGGAAGCATCTCGTCGTCGCTTCACGTCCGATCTTATGCAGATAATCACCGAAACAACCGTGTCCGGTGATTATCTGCGTAAGCCTATAGGTGAGTCGTCCGCTCCGTCGCTGTATCCAGGCTTCGAGGTACGGCAGGAATGCCTCAACGACGCGTTTGCGCGCTATGTGCTCCAGCTGGAGCCGCTCGCGCCACGTCGTGAGTGCATTGTGTCGTTCCCGCCGCTTGATGGATTCGAGCGCCACCGGCTCGCTTCCACCTAAGTCAACTGAGACCATAAGGAACGTTTGTTGTCCGTGGTACCACCAGAGATAAATAAGCCAACAACTTTCACAGCCAACCACACCATCATATGTTTACTTTGTAGCACGTCATCTGACATTATTGTGGTACTGTCCTAGATGGCAGTAGATGGTATCTTGGTACCCAATATTTAATTTCTAATTAAGTATATTCTTCATCTTCAGATCCTCCTGAAATAACGGTGGAGAGGTCCTGGGTGCATACCGGCGAGGGTTTCCGTGCTGAACTATTGTGCACCGTACTTGCTGACCCACCAGCAGAAGTAAGTTTCACTTGAACTTCTGAAGCGCGGTCGCCGATGAGGAAGAATTCAGTACCTGTTTATACCTGTCTCTGTCGCTTTTGGATAAATGCATTGTATAAACCAGGTCAATGTACTGCTGTATCTTCCTGCTCGGCGGCTACACTTTTTAAATAATTACAATTACAAAACCCCAATCTTCCTTTCATGATGCGGTAACAGCTCAGTGGGCGAGCGCTTGCCTTGGAAACAAGGTGAATCGAATTCGAATCCCGGCTCTCGCACCTCTGATTTCTTCAATGAATCAATGAATGTGCGAATCGTCTTTGTGCGATTGTTACTAGCTTTCGGTGAAGGAAAACATCGTGAGGAAACCTGCATGTTTGAGAAAGCCTAACTAGCTCTCGAATGACATGTGAAGTCCGCCAACCCGCACTTGGCCAGCGTGGTGGACTATGTTCTAAGCCCCCTCATATTGAGGGGAGGCCCGTGCCCAGCAGTGGGACATAAACAAGGGCTGGTATTATTATTTTATTATATTATAATCTTCCTTTCCTATTAAGAAACCCAGCTATTTCCCTTCTGCGAACACAACATTGTTTGTAAACACTTATACGACTTACACGGGATATTAATAATAACAAAAAGAACGTGAAAATTGAGACCCAACTCTAACTTCAGGATTATTTGGATTTGCGGTTAAAAAACTAGATTTGTAAAGCGCACAACCTTAAAAGCTGCAAATGTACCCATAAGGCTACTCTTTTTTTAAATTATATACTTTGTTACTTACTGGTGGGCTGTCCGGAATAGCACCCACCGATTTCTTCCCGTTCGGTGTCGTAAGAGGCGAACACAAGAAGACGGGCAGTAGCGTCTTTGTATTGGATTACCTACCACCTACGGTGCTGCTTGTCCCCTGCCAAGCGTGGGGATTATGGCAAAATCAACCCCCACCCTTTTAAGGGGAGGCCTGTACTAAGCAATGGGTGCGACGGCTGATGATGATGATGACTGCTACTTTTAAAAATAAAACATTTTTTTACAGGTCACTTGGTACCAAAACTCCTTCCCTCTGAGCGCGTCAGAGAGGGTGACAATGTCAGCCAGAGGAAACAACCACACACTATTGATTGCCAACGTGCAGCCCGAAGACTTTGGCAATTACAGGTATGTATCAGTTCCATAGGTGTTTCGCGGCTAGCGGCTAGCCTCGAGGGCAGCTAGGGCATGTAGGCATGAGCGTGTGTTGTGCGCAGCTGCGTGGCGGACAACAGCCTGGGCCGCGCGCGGCAGCACGTGGAGGTGTCGGGGCGGCTAGCGGCTAGCCTCGAGGGCAGCTAGGGCATGTAGGCATGAGCGTGTGTTGTGCGCAGCTGCGTGGCGGACAACAGCCTGGGCCGCGCGCGGCAGCACGTGGAGGTGTCGGGGCGGCTAGCGGCTAGCCTCGAGGGCAGCTAGGGCATGTAGGCATGAGCGTGTGTTGTGCGCAGCTGCGTGGTGGACAACAGCCTGGGCCGCGCGCGGCAGCACGTGGAGGTGTCGGGGCGGCTAGCGGCTAGCCTCGAGGGCAGCTAGGGCATGTAGGCATGAGCGTGTGTTGTGCGCAGCTGCGTGGCGGACAACAGCCTGGGCCGCGCGCGGCAGCACGTGGAGGTGTCGGGGCGGCTAGCGGCTAGCCTCGAGGGCAGCTAGGGCATGTAGGCATGAGCGTGTGTTGTGCGCAGCTGCGTGGTGGACAACAGCCTGGGCCGCGCGCGGCAGCACGTGGAGGTGTCGGGGCGGCTAGCGGCTAGCCTCGAGGGCAGCTAGGGCATGTAGGCATGAGCGTGTGTTGTGCGCAGCTGCGTGGCGGACAACAGCCTGGGCCGCGCGCGGCAGCACGTGGAGGTGTCGGGGCGGCTAGCGGCTAGCCTCGAGGGCAGCTAGGGCATGTAGGCATGAGCGTGTGTTGTGCGCAGCTGCGTGGCGGACAACAGCCGGGGCCGCGCGCGGCAGCACGTGGAGGTGTCGGGGCGGCTAGCGGCTAGCCTCGAGGGCAGCTAGGGCATGTAGGCATGAGCGTGTGTTGTGCGCAGCTGCGTGGCGGACAACAGCCTGGGCCGCGCGCGGCAGCACGTGGAGGTGTCGGGGCGGCTAGCGGCTAGCCTCGAGGGCAGCTAGGGCATGTAGGCATGAGCGTGTGTTGTGCGCAGCTGCGTGGTGGACAACAGCCTGGGCCGCGCGCGGCAGCACGTGGAGGTGTCGGGGCGGCTAGCGGCTAGCCTCGAGGGCAGCTAGGGCATGTAGGCATGAGCGTGTGTTGTGCGCAGCTGCGTGGCGGACAACAGCCTGGGCCGCGCGCGGCAGCACGTGGAGGTGTCGGGGCGGCTAGCGGCTAGCCTCGAGGGCAGCTAGGGCATGTAGGCATGAGCGTGTGTTGTGCGCAGCTGCGTGGTGGACAACAGCCTGGGCCGCGCGCGGCAGCACGTGGAGGTGTCGGGGCGGCTAGCGGCTAGCCTCGAGGGCAGCTAGGGCATGTAGGCATGAGCGTGTGTTGTGCGCAGCTGCGTGGCGGACAACAGCCTGGGCCGCGCGCGGCAGCACGTGGAGGTGTCGGGGCGGCTAGCGGCTAGCCTCGAGGGCAGCTAGGGCATGTAGGCATGAGCGTGTGTTGTGCGCAGCTGCGTGGCGGACAACAGCCGGGGCCGCGCGCGGCAGCACGTGGAGGTGTCGGGGCGGCTAGCGGCTAGCCTCGAGGGCAGCTAGGGCATGTAGGCATGAGCGTGTGTTGTGCGCAGCTGCGTGGCGGACAACAGCCTGGGCCGCGCGCGGCAGCACGTGGAGGTGTCGGGGCGGCTAGCGGCTAGCCTCGAGGGCAGCTAGGGCATGTAGGCATGAGCGTGTGTTGTGCGCAGCTGCGTGGCGGACAACAGCCTGGGCCGCGCGCGGCAGCACGTGGAGGTGTCGGGGCGGCTAGCGGCTAGCCTCGAGGGCAGCTAGGGCATGTAGGCATGAGCGTGTGTTGTGCGCAGCTGCGTGGCGGACAACAGCCTGGGCCGCGCGCGGCAGCACGTGGAGGTGTCGGGGCGGCTAGCGGCTAGCCTCGAGGGCAGCTAGGGCATGTAGGCATGAGCGTGTGTTGTGCGCAGCTGCGTGGCGGACAACAGCCTGGGCCGCGCGCGGCAGCACGTGGAGGTGTCGGGGCGGCTAGCGGCTAGCCTCGAGGGCAGCTAGGGCATGTAGGCATGAGCGTGTGTTGTGCGCAGCTGCGTGGCGGACAACAGCCTGGGCCGCGCGCGGCAGCACGTGGAGGTGTCGGGGCGGCTAGCGGCTAGCCTCGAGGGCAGCTAGGGCATGTAGGCATGAGCGTGTGTTGTGCGCAGCTGCGTGGCGGACAACAGCCTAGGCCGCGCGCGGCAGCACGTGGAGGTGTCGGGGCGGCTAGCGGCTAGCCTCGAGGGCAGCTAGGGCATGTAGGCATGAGCGTGTGTTGTGCGCAGCTGCGTGGCGGACAACAGCCTGGGCCGCGCGCGGCAGCACGTGGAGGTGTCGGGGCGGCCGGGCGCGGCTCGCTTCACGTCGGCGCCGCTGGCGCGGTCACACACGCGGTACACGCTCGCCTTCGCCGTCGACAGCTACCCGCCGCTTGACGAGCTGCGTCTGCTGTATCGGCAGCTTGCGGTAAGTTTCTTACTGTTTTCTCTAGGTCGTTCCTCCGACTCCGAGGAGGACGGCGGCGGGGTCGCGCCCCTTGTCCCAGCGAGCACCGAGTCTGGTTCCCGGGTCGCTAGAATGCGCCAGCCGCAGGCTCAAGCCTTGGTGTCCCCTCTCATGTACCGATGCGACAGCCGCGGGTGTTTTAGTGGGTAAGAATCTAACATGCGCTGGATGACCCCCACAGGTTCTGAGGAACTTTTGAAAGTCAACAAAAACCCCAAGCAAAGTCCCCCAGCCAACAAAAATGTCGTACGACCCATACGACGTGCTCTAGCAAATTTCCGGCACTGGTAAGACTCTGGCGAGATCCAAACGGAGTACCAAGTCTCTCCACAGCGTGGAGGGGAGATTGTAGGGGGAAAAGGGCGAAGGCCAGGTTATGTAAGATTTTCCGCACCTACAAAGACGCTCCTCGCTAACAACAAAAAAAAAACAACAATTGTAGTTTTTTTTGGGATGATAGACGCTGTGGGCCACAGATGACCATTACAGCTTCACCGGACAATAGGAGGCGAGCGCTTGAAGCACTCTAGCCTTAACGGCAGAAGTAGCGACGAGCTCAAGGGCACCTCAGGGAGGCACGGCCTCGGCTGTCGCTTAAGAGAGTGAGTTTACCACCGGTTCACAACGCGCCCCCACTGAGAAGAACCGGCAAGAAACTCAGTGGGGAACAAATGTAGTAAGCAGGTTGACCACAGTTTCAGATGTTTGCCACCATGCAATGAGTAAATATGCGCCGTATTTCGGTGGGAAAGACACTGTAATTTTAGTTAAATTATCGAGCTAACATTAACGTAAGTACTAACATTTGCTGACATGTATTTTATTATTCTTTAATGTATACCTACATTGGCTAGTGTCAAAAGTTCGGTGGACATCTGAAGCTGGATAGTCACTTAGGTGGCTAAAGATACACAATAGCCCTGCTGGTCAGGTCAGGTGAGACTCATACCAGATATTTTGCAGATCAACGAGACGTTCCAGCAGCCAGGCCGATGGCACGACGTAGCTATACCAGCCCCGGAACCAGCTGGTTCACTCACACATCGAGTGACGCACGAACTGAAATCCTTGCAGCCGGGGGCTGTGTACGAAGCTATCGTACAGGCGAAGAACAGATACGGTTGGAATGAGGTAGGTCACTGTGTCTGAATGTTTGTTATAAGATTATTGAGGGGAGTGATGGCTGCTGCTCGAGTCAACTCGTGCGCGGGTGCTGCTTGGGGAGACTGGTCCGACTACTATCCCTTTGGCCGCCTAGTTTGTTGTAATTTTTTTTTGTTTTCTTCTTTTATCCCTTGCTTTATGTTTCGAATGGCAGGACACACTATCGCTAATGTCGATTCAATTGTAACAAAACAATGTTTATAAAAAAAAAGTGACTAAATGACAAGCCCGCTAAGTTTCTTGCCGGATCTTCTCACTTGAGGCCGCGTTGTGATCCGGTGGTAGCTTTAAAAAAAATGAACATTCAACAGTGCTAGCGTTAAGCCTATTTGAAAATAAAGATTTTTGATTTGATTTGTTGGATTATTATATAACCAAAAATAATAATGTCCTTCTGGCCGATACTGACCACAGTGACCAAGATCAGCCATGCGCTACCCATGTGCTATCTACGCGGAAGCCATCTACTTTCACAATCCGATGGACCGGGGAGAGGTTAGGTGCAGGACCGAGTTTTTACATGTCCATCGGACGCATAGGTCATCTTACTTTTCGGACAAACAGGAGAACGGCCTGTATTGTCCTAGCCAGTAAAGAACAACTACGCAGATTTTGCCCCCCACGGGATTAATCCCGTACCAATCCGTCCCGCACCAAGCACCAAACTGGAGGTCGTGAGTTAAACCCACGACCTCCAGCTTGCAAAACAAGCGGTTTCCCACTACTACAATGGGACGGATTGGTTTTAATGTTAGTAAACCACACCGCATTTAATGGTCCTTCGAGCCGGATTAAGTCGACCGTGTTAATGAAAATGTATTTTCAGGTCAGTGACATCTTCCAATTTCACACGCTTGGCGGTGCGCATTCAGCGCACGCAGACGAACTAACACCAATGTTCGCGTCGGCGTCCCGACAGCAACTGACCACCGCCATCCTCCTCGCCTTATATATACCACACCTAATTTGAAGCTAACCAATCAGCGTTCGGCATTTTTTGACGTTCCATTTTTGAACAGTTTTTTTTTATAATCGTTAAACGATAAGACACCAAGATTTAATAATGATTTATTAGATTTTAAGATTCTTGAAGAGTTGTGGCGGTGTTCAAGGCATTATATAAAGGTAGCCACACACTTTTCTGCGTGGAATTGTGTCCCAAGATAATAACACTTTTATATACAGAGTGTTTTATAAAACCTGTGCGAACGCTGAAGGTATCATTCAGAGTCGCAATACTGTATAATTTTGTTTTTATTATTATTATTATTCAGGGACAACTAAATACACACACTAAGTATATTATTATTATTATATGGACTTACACTACATTGCATTTTTTTTACAATGATTAACTTAACAAAAACTAAGAGCAAGCTTAATTATACATAGGTAACTTCAGCGTACAAAAAGAGCAGCGTCAAAAAAATTGTAAGTGATGTAATAAATTGCATAAAAAGAAAAATTTAAATATAAAGCTTTTGCTGTTTTATTTTAAAGAATAAACAACGCTGTGTTCGCTGATTTGTCCAATTTGTAAGGGGAATATTCCACCCATTGGCCCTGTGAACCACTCTAAGAGGAGATACCACTGGAGAGATCATTTTGCGCTAACCCCTCTGCCAAAGGAGGCGGATATTTCTGGGCCAAGATAATTCTGTGGTCGAAAAAGATGAGATAAGGGTTAAAAAAAGGGCAATTTTTTTCAATATCAATTGGCAAGAAATCAACACATTTATTAATCTTCGAAATGAGATAACTGAGAAATAAGTTTTAATCACAATACAAACATAATCGATTATCGATAGTCAATAAATGTGAATTAGTTAAGTACAAAAATTAGGCTATCTAGGGAGTTAGCCAGGATTAATTTAATCAAACAAATTAAATCCCCATAAAAGGAACCTATTAAATAGTTCTATAACCTACTATTCAAGAAGTTCAAGTCAGATACCTGCCATAGGAAAAAATCTACTCGCATTTAGGAATCGATTAAGTGCTGTGATCGATTCTGTATTTTTAGTCTATGCTGACATCTGATTCTGTCTGACAGTGACAACTCGCGACTGCACGATACTCTATGCTGTGGAATTAATAACTTGATTTGTTTTGGGCATTTTTGTGTTTTGATTGTGTTTCATTGATAATAATCCTTTGTTTGTACAGAGATCATACGCTAAATGTATATTAAAGTGAATTATAAGAAACCAAGCACATAAAAAAGTCAATAACACTCCAAACATCCGCTGATAAAAATGTCCACCATCACTTATTAAAACTCTTATAACTCAGCTCTCAGGTTGCTTACCTCACTGGGATTTTAGTAATGGTTTATTGATGTATTAGCCTACAACTATTACCATTTTCATCTAATTCGATCTTATTTTTACCCAGGCCCTAGATTGTATGAAAGCGTATCTGTTTCCTTTTGTTCATATGTTCAGGTCATTCTTTATTTGTGTGCGTATCTTTTTGAATGTGTTGAGAGTTTATTATAGTGTGGGTATGCGTGAAATTGTATCTGTGTGTGTTTACTTCGCCTCCCGCACCCCGCAAAAGTGCCACGAAAAATTTGTTCGGGGATTTGACGCGATACTAGCTCCATTCTAATTACTCTGAGGTACCACTTTAGTAAGTACTTAAAGTTTAAATAAATAAATATTCATATTTCAGGAAATGCACCACCAATGGAAATATATTACAAGTTTTTTTTTTTTTATAAAATTAATACTTGTATACTGTATTGCGACACCGAAACCCTCAGGGATCGGACATGTGTTTTTTACACTTTGTGTAGTAGTTAGAAATCCTAACTGCTCACCTTAAACGGCATCCGAGCTCGATGGTAGTCAGACTACCATCGAGCCCGGATGCCGAGTATAGTCTGATTCAAGCTCCAGCACATTAGGCTGACGTGTCGTGACTCAACGCGTCAGCAGCCAATCAGATAGCTCGAACTGCGCCACCGCACGCCATAATAGTGTGTCTCTAACCATACAAAATATATGCTACTGATGCCTTGAGTCACGACACGTCAGCCTAATGTGTTTCTGGCATAAAGTGTTAGTGTTGCTATGTTTGTCCAAAAAATATTTTTTAATACCTAAGTACGTCCCTCTAAACCGACTCTGCCTAAACTCATTATTCAAATGCTGATATTTTCTACCGCTCGCATCCGTACGAAATGAATTTATTATTAATAATAATATAGTTAGATAATAGATAAGTGATCTCATGGATTCAAACCACCCGCTTACTCCATACTGCGAAATAAATACCAGAAATATATATCCAGAAAACCTAAATATGAAAAAATTAAGCATTACTCTGCAAGGCCTCAAGATACAATTTGTACTACGATCTCGTGGTACACTGGGATAATTATAATTTATAACATAAGAACGTTCAACATCTTATTCCCCCCGTGACCAATGGGTGCTGGAAAGTATTCGACGCGTCAGATAGTATAAACTATTTAAAAAAAAAACCGACAAAGTAAATTATCTAAAAAGCGTAAAATAACGAAAATATATTGAAGTCGGTGCTAGCACATCATGTTAACTAAGACTAGCACGAGCTGACACCGACTTCAATATATTTTCGTCATTTTATGCTTTTTAAATAATTTACTTAGAAGTCGGTTTTTATTTTATTGAAAAATAGTTTATTTAACACTTTTTAACCGGCTTCAAAAAGAAGGTTCTCTATTCGACGCGTATGTATGTAATATTAATAAAAATACGTAATATTAATATAATATGTTGTCTATGTGGCCTTCTATACAAATTTACCAAATTTTATGAGTGTATGTATGTATGTATGTAGGTTTGTCCGCGGATTTCTCAGAAAATACAGGTCCGATATTGAAAATTCTTTTTGCAATAGTTAGAGTATTTTTCAACTTAGGGTAGAGTACAAGTTTCATCAAAATCGGTTCAGCAGTTTAAGAGATATAAACTTTTTATGTTTTCAGTAAGTTACTGTAACGTAGACGTTCGAGTTGCGTCATAGTGCTGATACCTATTTTTTGTTTGCTAAAATAAAAGTCACTAAAAAGTGTTAAATAAACTATTAAAAAAAAACCGGCTTCAAAGTATAAAAAGCATAAAATAACGAAAATATATTGAAGTCGGTGTCAGCTCGTGCTAGTGTTAGTTAAAATGATGTGCTAGCACCGACTTCAATATATTTTGGTTATTTTATGATTTTTAGATAAATTACTTTGAAGCCGGTTTTTTTTTGTTTAATAGTTTATTAGTGACTTTTATTTTAGCAAAATAGGTATCCGCACTATCACGCAACTCGAACGTCTACGTTACAGTAACTTACTGAAAACATAAAAAGTTTATATGTCTTAAACTACTGGACCGATTTTGATGAAACTTATACTCTACCCTAAGTTGAAAAATACTCTAACTATTGCAAAAAGAATTTTCGAAATCGGACCTGATCGGATCGGACCTTGATAACTAATGACTCGTGTGTCGAGCGGCAGTGCAATGCAGCTGTCTATAGGCAGGTGGGGCGCGCGACCATCTTGCTTATCCTGTCAATAAAAAAAAACATGTAAACAATATAAATAACTGTCTAGTCAGTAATAAAAGAAAATACACCCATCACATCGACTTACCCGGGTTAGCAAAAACTTTCGATATCTGTTCTTTTTTTATACTACCAGCAAGCAAGCGTAATGGCCCGCCTAGCAGTAAGCAGTCACCGCAGCCTATAGGCGCTAGCAACACCAGATGAATCACTAGCGCGTTGCCGACCATTAAGACATTAGATATTAAATCTTGTTGTCCGGTAATATCACCAGCTACAGTGCCCTTCACGCCGGAACACAGCAATGTTTACACACTGCTGCTTGGCGGCAGTATATCTGACACTGCGGTTGTACCTACCTGTACGGTTCCTTGCACAAAGAACCTACCAACTATTGGGGTATTGGGGGTTAACTATTACAATACAATACAATAATGCTTTATTTCTCAAATCAATGATTACAAGATTCAGTTGTGCTAGTGGTCCCCACACTAAGAAATACCTGTCTCGTGGAGACCCGGATCCGTTGACAATTCCGAAGCATTTTGAGACGACAGACTAAAATATTGTATGAGTGTATACATTATTAAGAAAAAAATTTAATTAGACATTATATTGGGGTATAATATCGTAATCAGGCGAACATCTTGCTTGTCTCGTTATTAAGCCGAATAAAAAGCACCTGGTACAAAACCAGGTGCCAAATTTTTGCAGTCCGAGATTTTGCCTTATATATAAGGCAAAATGTCGGACTAAAAAAATTTGGTCTGAGATTAAAACACGCACAGGCAACAACAGTATTAAAGTGATATATATTTCTGGTAACACCGGTGTCTTCGGTATGAACTGAATACTGCTTACTAAGATGACAGCGTGAAAAATAATTAATAATAGTTATTAATTAAGCAATAATTTGTGTTAGTGATATGCTAAAATAGGATAATATTATACTTACATCCAATACGACTTGACATTTCGCTCACTTGAGAACTGTTCTGGCGAAATGCCTAGTTGACTAGTCCTGTTACTTTTTTAATGTTCTTTTAGTGCAATGATTTGAGCAATAGCGATTTTGTGTGACTGGAGACGTGGAGACTGCAGCCATTTTTTTTTGGCGCGGGAATCCTTTAGAAGTTTCTCGGGAGCTATGGGGCTGGACCGGGGGGATGTGGGATTCTTACCCACTAAAAAACCCGCGGCTGTCGCATCGGCACATAAGAAGGGATCCCCGGGCTCTGTGGTGGTATCTGTACCCTGTCCCTCAGTGCCTTGCCTTTGAGTCCGCCGCCGGGCGTGCATTGTAGCCCCCCGGGAACTAGAAACGGTGCCAGTGACGGGGGTCGCAACCCCGCCGTCCTCTTCCGAGTGGAAACTTCAGGCCTAGCACGACTTGTAGTCTTGACTACAGTATCAAACGTGTTAAAAGAAAACGTTTTTAATTAATTAGGTACCTTTTTTGTCGGAGATACAATCTTTAAAACGTTAAGTGTACAATGTGATGCAAACTTAAAGGCTGCCGTGAATTTAGGTTCAAGTCGCTGCGCAGTAACCAATTTAAGGTATCAGCGGGGTGATGCCGAGTTGTCCATTGTCAACTTGACTTTTACATGCGCAAAGACGCAATGCACGAACTTCACAGAACCGCCTATAAATTTGAATCGAACTGTACAGTGTATTGTAGGAGCGAGCGAAGGCTGAATTCAATATCATTGACGCTATGGACACTCTGGTGAGGTCCATAAGAACTGCCCGGACCTCGCCAGAGTCTCTAGCGCAGGACGCTCTCCCTTATGGAAGAGAGGAGCAGACATTCACGTTCGCCCGGCACTCTCGCGGTGCATGCGACGACGCAAGGCCTCGTCCACTTTTGGGTCGCATTCAGTGTTGCCAGATCCGTCCCTGGGCGGCCGTTTCTCGGCCTTTTCAAAACTATGCCGGCGGACGGCGGATGGCGGACTTGACACGTCATTCGAAAGCTAATTAGGATTTCGCAGACATGCAGGTTTCTTCATGATGTTTTCCTTCACCGAAAGCTAGAAACAATCTCACAAAGTCGATTCGCACATGATTCATTAAAGATATGAGAGGTGCGAGCTGGGGTTCCAACCTGTGCACCTTGTTTCCAAGGCAAGCACTCGCCCACTGAGCTGATATTGCTTTTGGAATAATTGGGTACCTACTCGTACAAGTATTTTCTTGTGATAAAACTACTTCTTACTTAAACCTATAAAAAATAGAACTACTAATATTTGGAATTGAAAGTAGTAACTCCTGTTTTTTATTCATTAAGTAAATACAAATAAATATACTAGCGGCCCGGTACGTGCTTCGCTACGCATAAAGTGAAATATTAAAAAATATAAACACAAAGCAATAATTATCGCTGACAATTTGCTTTAATCGAAGCACGTCCAAAATGAAATGCCCGCATGAATGACATAACAACTTGCTTTTACTGTCAACACTGAAAAAAGTTTTAATTCTGAAAAAAGGTGCAATTTGACAGCAAAATCCCCATTTACAAAATGATCCGCCGTTTATTGAATTCATTTGTTACAAAAAATGTGATAATTAAAGAACCGCTCTACCGATTTTGTGCAAACTTCACATAAACCATTTACTAAATAGTCCGAACAAAGCCTAAACATTTGTTTTGTATAGGTGAGCCCGTTCTTGAGTTATAAAATTACAACGAAAAGGGGCATTGATTTTTATAGATATAGATTAAAAAATGGTTCTAAATTATTATTGTTTAAAATAAAAAACTCCAGTCTCCATTCGCACTATCGCTGCTATTGGGTTTTTTTTTTCATTAAATCTAGTATTTGAATAACATAATTTTAGGTGCAATATTAATTTTAATGGAATTCGAAAGCAATATTTGTACACAT
This sequence comes from Furcula furcula, assembly GCA_911728495.1. Taxonomy (NCBI): domain Eukaryota; kingdom Metazoa; phylum Arthropoda; class Insecta; order Lepidoptera; family Notodontidae; genus Furcula; species Furcula furcula. Next base: position 7,267,898 of record OU452268.1, on the reverse strand, counting down.
CACTAGTTTATTTGTAAGAAAATCAAAACATCAATTTTGTTTACACTTATATAATTTAATGTAATTTTTTGCTATTTTTGTGGAACTTAGCTGGTCTGATGGGAATTAAGCTTGATCCTTTTTAATTATGTTAAACCCGTATACAAATTGTCCCACGCACAGTGCCGGATTAGCAATATAGCAGGAGTCAAATGCTGCGGGCCCCGCGCCTTGGGGGCCCCGAACGGCTACATTATACCACTAAACTTTAATACCTAATACAAGTCCAGAGACTTGCGGGAGGCCTCAATATATGATTTGCTACGGGCCCCGCGCTGGCTTAATCTGGCACTGCTAACGCAATGTAATATTTTTAAATATTAATTATATATATATATATTAATAATGTATATGTTCGACGAATATTTTGTGACATTACTTTACTACCAAAGTTTAAACTTTTAACATCGATATACTACTTTAAATATATGACTTTAAGGTATATCGATGACTTTTGATATTTTTTTCTACTATCCACTGTATTAAGTAATTTATATTTTTTTAAATTATATATTTGTTTTGGTTAAATATTTAAATTATTTTTTAATTGTAATAGTAAGTAGGTACTTACCTAATATTTTTGTCGTCGTTGAAATATTCTTTATTTATTAAAAGATAATGAAATAATTAAACAAAAAATAATCGGCCATAACTCTATTTAATGAGAACTTAGATGTAATTTTTTAGAGAAAAGTTACTTTATATCTAAATAAAAAAAATAGTTTGAATGAAAAAAATGTAAAAATTCGGTCGGCTGTAGAAATCGCCTTTTTATTTGTGAAACAAAATACTGAATCCTGTAAGTAGTAAATAAACGTGTAAGTTTATTATATAAACTGGTGTTTTTATTAATATTTTTCCTTCTGTATTTTCTTTTTAGGGTTCCTCTCTCCCTCTCTCTCTCTCTCTCTCCCTCTCTCTTCTTCAGCCTGTTGCCACCCAATGCTGAGTGAAAGCCTCCTCCAATGCATGCCACCCTACCCGATCTTGAGATTTCCTCATCCTGCTTCGTCCGGCTAACATAACAAGGTCGTCAGACCATCTGGCTAGTGGTCTGCGACCCGTGCGCAGTCTCCACTCCAGTATCTTTCTTGCCCATCTCTCGTCTTGTATACGGGACACTTAGTCCCGCCCACTTCCACTTCCTCTTAGCCACGGTTTTGGCTATGTCAGTAAATAAATTTAGTCTTTCTTCGGATTTCCGTATTAGGTACTCACGAAGAGAGATCCCTAACATAGCCCGTTCCGTTTAGGGTTCCATACCTGAATAAATAAATAAATAATAATAGAAGAAGAAGAAGAAAAAACATTTATTTGACATGCACATACAAGATTACATTACATTACAGACATTTACAAACTACGTATACGAAAAACAAAAAAAAAACATATAAGAAAAATGAACACTTAAAATAATGTTAAGTCTAATATCCTGTATGCCATGCCAAAAAGGACACCAACTCCGCATGAGCAGGGTGGAATGCACCCAGCGCTGATTTTCAGTTGGCAACCCTGTTTTTAGTGACTCACGGACGGACGGAATAGCCTTTCTTCGCTGCCCAGATGATCTGTTTACACAATTACATTCACCTTAAGAAACAGCAACCTTCTAGCTTTGGGTCAGGTTGTCCTACGACATAGGCCTCCTCTAACTCTCTCCGTCTATGTCTATCTTTAGCAAACAATCTCCAATGTTTTGACAAGTCGTCTTCCCATGTTTTTATCGGTCAGCCTCTTTTCCTGTTTCTTGGGTACGGTTACGTCCTTAGTCCATTTTTCTACTCTTGTCATCATGTGTCCCGTCCATTTCCATTTTAACTTTTGTATTTTTGATATCACGTCGTCTACTTTTGTCATCCTTCTAATTTTATTTGCTCTCCATCTGTCTTAGTCTAATGATCAGCATGCTTCTCTCCATACTGCTCTGTAAATGTATGCCACATTTACATCTACTTGTATAAAAGGTACCTTTTATGTTTGGATTTCATCTGTCTGTTTATTTTTTTAGGTTACGGACTTACATGCCGTTCATAGCAAATTTAAAAAAATGGAACAGTCGTTCATGGTGGAATTGGAATGCCACAATGAACTACAATTGTATATTTGCATCCACTGTTTACCTGCGACGCGTACAACGTCGAACAGACGTCACAGACGACAGTCCACCTAGTGGGACGCCTGCCTACGTTGCGTCTTCCGGTTCGTGGTCGCCACTCGAGAACCTTTCTTCCCCGGTTATCGGTTCTTCCAGCGATGTGGCCTGCCTGAATAAATGTTCTGGGGATAATAATAATAATATCTTGGGACAATCCACACACGATTCATCATCATCAGCCGGAAGACGTCCACTGCTGAACATAGGCCTTGGGACGCCACAATGAACGACAATTGGCTATTTGCATCCACCGGTTACCTGCGACGCGCACAATGTCGTCTCCACCTTGTGGGAGGCCTACCTACGCTGCGTCTTCCGGTTCGTGATCGCCACTCGAGAACCTTTCTTCCCCAACGGTTATCGGTTCTTCGAGCGATGTGGCCTGCCCATTGCCACTTCAACTTGCAGATTCTGAGAGCTATGTCGGTGACGTTGGTTCTTTGGCGAATCTCCTCATTGCGGATTCTGTCGCGCAAAGAAACTCCGAGCATAGCTCTCTCCATAGCTCGTTGTGACTCTGAGCTTCTAGCCACACACGGTTATCCGAACCTAAACTAGGCAGAGCGGCAGAGAGAGTACTATGGAAACCAGACAACTGATACTAATACTAGTACCTACTTAATTTTTTTTTGTAAATAGATACTTACAGTTAGTAAATAACAGCCAGACACTTGGTGGGAATCGAACCCACGACTCATCGGGTAGCACCAAGGGTGTCTAGCCACTAGACCAGGGGTCTCCAAACTTTTTTGCCCGAGGGCCGGATTGATGGCCTATCTCGCAGAATCTTTACCTTAATTCTTACTAACGATGATTTGGACGGATATTAAAATAAAAACATACTAAAAGAGAAGATAGAAGACTTACTGGGGTAGGTGCAGAGGCGTATTTAATAATTTGGCGCCCCGGGCCATTAGGATTTGCCGCCCCATATATTAGTATGGGAAAAGAAACTAGAATTTAAAATATTACAGATTTACATTTATTTTTCGGTAGACCAAACACGCCAGATCAATCGGGTATACTTTGAGTTTTATGGCATTCACACTCTGCTTCGGGCAGTGCCAGATTAGCCATATAGCAGGAGTCAGCAAATGCTACGGGCCCCCCTGCCGGCGGGCCGGGCGCCTTGAAGGCCCCCCAAACATATAGCAAAAAAAAAAACAAGCACATGTTAATACTATCCACCAATCTATTTCAAATACGTACTTAGTAGTCTATATCAGTCAAATTTTTATTTTTTTTTATTTTCAAGATATTCTAACAGTGACCATTGGCCACATCATAATTAATTATAATGATTTTGCAAGTTGATAACATCATCATCATCACCAGCCGGAAGACTTCCACTGCTGAACGTAGGCCTCCCCCTTGCAACGCCACAATGTACGACAACTGGCTATTCTGGCATTCACCGGTTACCTGCGACGCGCACAATGTCGTCTGTCCACCTAGTGGGAGGCCTACCAATGCTGTTTCTTCCGGTTCCTGGTCGCCACTCGAGAATCTTTCTTCCCCAACGGTTATCGGTTCTTCGAGCGATGTGGCCAGCCCATTGCCACTTCAACTTGCAGATTCTGAGATATATGTCGGTGACCATGGTTTTTTGGCGAATCTCCTCATTGTCGATTCTGTCGCGCAATGAAACTCCGAGCATAGCTCCCTCCATAGCTCGTTATGTGACTCTAAACTTCTCTAATAGACCAGCTTTTAACATGACAATACAATACTTACAGAGGTATATCTAGATGCCTATATTATTTTTAAGTCTGTCCTTTTCAAGGAAATTAAATAGCCTCTAAGCTTCAAACTGTTCGTATAACCCGACCTTTTAGAATAGTTTTCTGTTAATAGTCTATTGGCTACTTTCTTATTAGAAAGTAACGCCCGAGTCTCCGATGCCCAATACGGATTCCGAGAGAGTCAGCCAAATGTGATCCTTCGCGTCAAGGCTCTCTCGGATGAGGCAGTGTCGCAGGGGCGGTGTGTTGGTGTCTCTTGACTTCGCCTAAGATACCACCAGATCCTGCCGAATCCGGGTGGCCCGAGTGATAGTTGCCGTCACCTATACCGGGACAGTATGGCCGATGTCCCTCTATGGCGCGCTAGTGTTGGAGGACACCCTGACTATCAAAACCAAGATCCCGTTGCAATGACCACAGAAGGTCATGGTGGTCTGGGTAATACCTACGCAGATACCGCATAATTTTGTGTGAGGCGTGGGGGTCCTCCTACCTTGGGACTTGGATGCGAAGGTGCTGACCACAGTTTACCAGTAGAACAAAGAAGCGCAAAGCCAGGGCGGAGCACCTCTTCGTAAAGTTCAGCGGTGGCGAAAGGAGGCATAGGACGACGCCCTTTTGTGGTCGCTTGAATGAGTGGTGTAGTCAAGCCATGCCAGCCATAATTGACCATATCGGCGAAAATACGGCACACTCACCTTCCGGCTCGTGCTGGTTTTGTCGGAGCACGTTTGCTTCGGCAGGTACCTTCATAAGACAATCGTAAGGTAAGAGAACCCGAGAAGATTATTATTATTGGTTATGTCTCTCCCACAAGTAAGACGAATTCAACGACATATTATTACTCGCAGTCCATCAAGCCCTTTAGGCTGTAGGCCGTGCCAAAGAAATAGACATACACACATATTTACATACATGTACATACTCTCGAAACACATAACCCACTTCCTGGGGCATTTGGGCAAAAAAGTAATGAAGTGTAGCAAATAAATAGCAAATTTTTGTCTTCTGAGAACGTCTAAATGACCTTACTCTAACAACAAAAACTATGTAAGTCAAGGGCCCCGCGTTCATATTTGCTACGGGCCCCGCGCTGGCTTAATCCGGTACTGGCTTCGGGCATTGTATCCAATTTACACAAAAATGCCTAATTGGCCGTTACCGCGTCACACGAGCTTTTCCATAATTCGCTTAACATTTAGTCGCATTTTGGAATTAATTCCAAATAAGAATGCAAAAAATCTTTTAGAGTTCCAACGAAAAGCAAAGTCCCATTAGGTAGATAGTAGATAAACTTATATTGAAGATTGAAGTCGATTGTCGCTTTATTAATTTTATTGAAAACGCCTGGCGCAGGCGGCGGCGGGGTGACGGTCACCACATGGTCAACAATTAGTCACCAACGCCGTGGCCTGCGCTGCCCCACCGTCTCGCTGGATATGTACAAAAACTACACGCGCAACAACGTTGAAAGTGAAACATCCCGAATTCCCGACTAGTTTTAGTTCCCAAATGAGTTTTAGTTTAAGTTAATCATGTAGGTTTTTTAATCCTTCAATCATATAAAACCAAAAAGAAAGACGCACATGCTAAGCGAGGTGCGGCTCGCGCCGCCCCTCGAAGCCTGCCGCCCCGGGCCATGGCCCCCTTGGCCCTAGGGTAAATACGCCCCTGGGTAGGTGGGGGTTTACTGGGATAAATTATGATATGACAACTATACCAACCACGCACGACAGTTTCGCTGCCGCGCGGGCCGGTTAGGGAGTGCTCACAGGCTGGATTTGGCCCGCGGGCCGTAGTTTGGAGACCCCTGCACTAGACCAACGGGCCCGTCAAATGAGGGAATCTAGTAAGAGTTCTGATAATTTACGAGCTTGATCAAACTGACAGTTTTTTAGGGTTCCATACCTAAAAGGTAAATAAGGAACCCTTATGGTGAGACTTCGTCTGTCTGTCACATCTATATATTTCAGGAACCACTGATGCTATCAATTTGGAGTTCATAGTTTTAGGTCTTATCCAACCTCATCGCAAAAGAAAAAACTATTTTAAAAAAAATATAAACCGACTTCAAAGTAAATTATCTAAAAAGCATAAAATAACGAAAATATTATTGAAGTTGGTGTTAGCGTACCTGCTGTGTATATTCTGCACCAACTTCAATAATATTTTCGTTATTTTATGCTTTTTAGATAATTTACTTTGAAGTCGGTTTATATTTTTTTTAAAATAGTTTATTTAACACTTTTTAGTGACTTATTTTACCAAGATAGGTATCAGCACTATCACGCAACTCGAACGTCTACATTACAGTAACTTACTGAAAACATAAAAAAGTTTATGTCTCTTAAACTACTGGACCGATTTTGATGAAATTTGTACTCTACCCTAAGTTGAAAGATACTCTAACTATTGCAAAAAGAATTTTTGAAATCGGACTTGTAGTTTCTGAGAAATCCGCGGACAAACCTACATACATACATACATACATACATACATACATACATACATACATACATACATACATACACTCGTGAAATTCGGTCAATTCGTTTAGAAGCCCACATAGACTAACATATATGAATATTACGCATTTTTATTAATATTACATACATACGCGTCGAATACAGAACCTCCTTTTTTGAAGTCGGTTAAAAATATATTATTTCTTTTATTTTTTTTATAATGGGGTTCGAAATGGGTCATCAAAATTTCAAAGTGACACTACTATATCGACTGGGGTATCATATGAATGGGCTTCATTTGCACATCTCAAAACAAATTTATATTTTGGTTTGTGTCACGTAGTTTTTGGCTGATAATCAAAAATGTTAAAAAGAAATACCTTATCTCCGAAGTTTATGAAGAGAAAAATCTGAAATAATTATGGGTAATACATGTCTATTTATATTTTACAGGACAAATAAAATTATCTTTCTAAGTAGTACAGCATTTTAGTAAACCTATAAAAAAACCTCGACAAAAAAACTTAGTTTTGCGGTTTGTTTTTTTTAACCGACTTCAAAAAAGGAGGTTCTGTATTCGACGCGTATGTATGTAATATTAATAAAAATACGTAATATTCATATATGTTAGTCTATGTGGGCTTCTAAACGAATTTACCAAATTTCACGAGTGTATGTATGTATGTATGTATGTATGTAGGTTTGTCCACGGATTTCTCAGAAACTACAAGTCCGATTTCGAAAATTCTTTTTGCAATAGTTAGAGTATCTTTCAACTTAGGGTAGAGTACAAATTTCATCAAAATCGGTCCAGTAGTTTACGAGATATAAACTTTTTATGTTTTCAGTAAGTTACTGTAATGTAGACGTTCGAGTTGCGTGATAGTGCTGATACCTATCTTGGTAAACTAAGTCACTAAAAAGTGTTAAATAAACTATTTGAAAAAAATAAAAACCGACTTCAAAGTAAATTATCTAAAAAGCATAAAATAACGAAAATATTATTGAAGTTGGTGCAAAATATACATAGCAGGTACGCTAACACCAACTTCAATAATATTTTCGTTATTTTATGCTTTTTAACCGACTTCAAAAAAGGAGGTTCTGTATTCGACGCGTATGTATGTAATATTAATAGAAATGCGTAATATTCATATATGTTAGTCTATGTGGGCTTCTAAACAAATTTACCAAATTTCACAAGTGTATGTATGTATGTATGTATGTATGTATGTATGTATGTAGGTTTGTCCGCGGATTTCTCAGAAACTACAAGTCCGATTTCGAAAATTCTTTTTGCAATAGTTAGAGTATTTTTCAACTTAGGGTAGAGTACAAGTTTCATCAAAATCGGTCCAGTAGTTTAAGAGATATAAACTTTTTATGTTTTCAGTAAGTTACTGTAATGTAGACGTTCGAGTTGCGTGATAGTGCTGATACCTATCTTGGTAAAATAAGTCACTAAAAAGTGTTAAATAAACTATTTTTAAAAAAATAAAAACCGACTTCAAAGTAAATTATCTAAAAAGCATAAAATAACGAAAATATTATTGAAGTTGGTGCAGAATATACACAGCAGGTACGCTAACACCAACTTCAATAATATTTTCGTTATTTTATGCTTTTTAGATAATTTACTTTTAAGTCGGTTTTTATTTTTTTAAAAATAGTTTTTAGATAATTTACTTTGAAGTCGGTTTTTATTTTTTTTAAAATAGTTTTTATATCTGAAGTGTTACATGAATAGTAAAAAAACTATTTTTAAAAAAATAAAAACCGACTTCAAAGTAAATTATCTAAAAAGCATAAAATAACGAAAATATTATTGAAGTTGGTGTTAGCGTACATGCTGTGTATATTCTGCACCAACTTCAATAATATTTTCGTTATTTTATGCTTTTTAGATAATTTACTTTGAAGTCGGTTTTTATTTTTTTAAAAATAGTTTATTTAACACTTTTTAGTGACTTATTTTACCAAGATAGGTATCAGCACTATCACGCAACTCGAACGTCTACATTACAGTAACTTACTGAAAACATAAAAAGTTTATATCTCTTAAACTACTGGACCGATTTTGATGAAATTTGTACTCTACCCTAAGTTGAAAGTTACTCTAACTATTGCAAAAAGAATTTTTGAAATTGGACTTGTAGTTTCTGAGAAATCCGCGGACAAACCTACATACATACATACATACATACATACATACATACATACATACATACATACATACATACATACAAACACTCGTGAAATTTGGTAAATCCGTTTAGAAGCCCACATAGACTAACATATATGAAAATTACGCATTTTTATTAATATTACATACATACGCGTCGAATACAGAACCTCCTTTTTTGAAGTCGGTTAATTACTTTGAAACGTCCAAAGATGGTATGGAACCCTCGGTGTAGTCCGACTCGCACTTGACCGGTATTTTTCTTATTGTTACGTCTAGTGTGAAATGTATGGAGAAAACATATCAGTGGAAAAAACTGTTTGATCAAGCTCAGCTGCGTCCTTTACAAACCCAAAACACTTGGATAACACTATTATACCCGAGTACCCGATAATTGTATTACTAAAACAATAAATCATTATAACTATACTATTTTCCCGCGATGACGGATTAAAAGGGTTGGAAAATGACCCTTCACGATAATTTATTATAGTTCTTAGGTAAGTATTCTTTTTGTTCAGAAGCGCCTGATGAAATATTATCTGCATGCATAACTTTCTGTTGCGTTTAGCTTTAACGCACTATTACTTTTTTTAACCGGCTTCAAAAAGAAGGTTCTCTATTCGACGCGTATGTATGTAATATTAATAAAAATGCGTAATATTAATATATGTTAGTCTATGTGGGCTTCTAAACAAATTTACCAAATTTTATGAATGTATGTATGTAGGTTTGTCCGCGGATTTCTCAGAAACTACAAGTCCGATTTCGAAAATTCTTTTTACAATAGTTAGAGTATTTTTCAACTTAGGGTAAAGTATAAGTTTCATCAAAATCGGTTCAGTAGTTTAAGAGATATACGCTTTTTATGTTTTTACTAAGTTACTGTAACGTAGACGTTTGAGTTGCGTGATAGTGCTGATACCTACTTTACTAAAATAAAAGTCACTAAAAAGTGTTAAATAAACTATTTTTCAAAAAATAAATACCGACTTCAAAGTAAATTATCTAAAAAGCATAAAATAGTAGTTTCTGAGAAATCCGTGGACAAACCTACATACATACATACACTCATAAAATTTGGTAAATTTGTTTAGAAGCCCACATAGACTAACATATATTAATATTACGCATTTTTATCAATATTACATACATACGCGTCGAATAGAGAACCTTCTTTTTGAAGCCGGTTAAAAAGCATAAAATAACGAAAATACACACATCAAAAGTGTCTAGGGATCAACATATATTTTTGCAATAACTTTTCTCCTGATTGATTTAATTAAAATTTTCTTTAAGGATTCATCAAATAAAGTGTTTTCGTTTGTCACAGTAACGATAAACCAAGTCACCTTTGCATTAATAAAGAAATTTGCCATTTTCCTAATAAAGGGATTTTTGACATTTGAACCACTAACACAAAAGTTCGAAAAAAAGACTGAAATAACAGTTTTCTTTAAAATTTTATTGGGTAACTTAAACAATTAATAATCCGTGTTTCTACCGCGAACACTAACAACACAAGAACATCGGTTTGGCATACTCAAAATGAGTTCATCCAAATCACGCTGTGGAATGGCCGCCCATGTTCGTTGCAACAACAAAAAAAGGTCTTCTTGCGACTGGATACCCTCCATATTCGGCAGAGCTCTTCTCTGTAGCATATCCCATGCATGCTCAATCGGGTTCAAGTCTGGCGACTGAGCAGGCCAGGGCAGGACATTGATGTTAGCTGCGGCGAGAGTCTGTCTTACAACTCTTGCGGTGTGCGGTCGTGCATTATCATGCATTAACTGAAATAAGGGACCGATTTGCACTTGTAGAGGAACGATGACGTCTGATACAATCGTCTCAGCATAAATTTGAGCGTTGAGGTTGCCTCTGATCCAAATCAACTCAGTTCTTCCGCCGATCCAAATACCCGCCCATACCATGATGGTTCCACCACTATAAGGATGGACTTCCTGGCAGGATTTTAATCGCTGTTGGCGTCCAGGGGTTCTCCAGTGTCGTATACGTCTTGTATCCGGTCTCATACCAAAACGAGACTCATCAGAAAAGCACACGAAACGCCATTGTTCTTCTGCCCATTTTTTTGCCCAAAAATGCTTGATCCCTAGACACTTTTGATGTGTGTATATTGAAGTCGGTGTCAGCTGGTGCTAGTGTTAGTTAACATGATGTGCTAGCACCGACTTCAATATATTTTCGTTATTTTATGCTTTTTAGATAATTTACTTTGAAGTCGGTTTTAATTTTTTTTTAAATAGTTTATGGATTATATCATTTCTCACTCAGCACTCAGGTAGTATTTAGGTATAATTTACGTACTAAAAGGTCAGTATTTTTGTCTATTTTTAACTATATTTCAAGCCTTTTATTATATCGATCATTCACTTAGTAGGTAGGTGATCGTTGGTTTTTTAACCGACTTCAAAAAAGGAGGAGGTTCTCAATTCGTCTGTATATATATTTTTTTTTTCTATGTATGTTCGCGCATAACTCTGGCAATTATGAACCGATTTGAAAAAATCTTTCTTCCATCCATTCTTTAATCCGTTAATTGGGTCCCATAAAAAAAATATTGCTTAGTAATAAGTAGTTCCTGAAAAAACAAGAATGGTGACTGCGCACTGAGACCTGCAAGAAAGCCTATATAGATGACGTTTTAGTCGCTCGGACTCGCTCGGTCGGACAAAAATGGTCATAACTCTGGCAAATATTTACCAATTTCAATGATTCTTTTTTTATTCGAAAGAAGAAACCACTGTTTTGAATCTGTATGAATTTTATTACAACCGGATAAGAACTTCCTGGAGGACCATGAACGATGTGGAGGAATTTATCTGGTAAAAACCATAAAACTGATGTTCTCCATTACATTGCTCTGACAATTATGAACCGATTTCGATGATTCTTTTTCTATTCGAGAGAGTAAACTACTATGATGTTTCCATGCAAATTTCATTACGACCGGATATTTTTTTCTGAAGAAACATGAATTATGTAAAACTATGTAGACGATAATGTGATCATAACCTACCTAGATAATTTTACGGTTTTCGATGGTTCAATCTTTATATATAAAAATATCACTAAAATGTTTAAAATAAAATCTTTTTAAAAAAAAATTGAACCGACTTCAAAATCACTGAAAAGTATAAAATAATTTAAATATTATTGAAGTTGGTGCCAAATATACACAGCAGGTACGCTAACACCAACTTCAATAATATTTAAATTATTTTATACTTTTCAGTGATTTTGAAGTCGGTTCAATTTTTTTTTTAAAAGATTTTATATGGATTAATATTATAAAATGTAGCTAATTTAGTATTGCACAAACTTTATTAATTACACTTTTCCTCAATAAACTAGTGCTAACCGCTATCTCTCTTCATGGTAAGTTGTCTGGCAGGTGTAGATAGTTAACACTTCAATAGGCATGATGACTAATTTTGAAAAAATACTCTATATTGTACTTACTGGTCTACTATTGCCGAAAATAATCATATTTTTGTATTAAATTTACAATTAATAGCAATATTTTCAATTTTTAAAATAGAGTTTGAATTTCGTTCCAAAATGATGGCCGGTGCATGGCGACATAATGTGACGTCACCGCGGTGTAAATAAACATCTGTCTAGGTACTTAAATTTCCAGGGCAGCACCGAGGGTTTTTAAAAAGACAACACTTGTTCAATGAACGAACATTTATTTAGAACTGAGCTCTTACAATTAATCTTAGGGCTAAAGCAAATGAATATCGTCAAAACAATTCCTATGTGCGCCCACGCACCGGACGCGAGCGCATAACATTTCTATGTACGCTGACGAATGCTTCGTCAGCGTCGCCCGCCCAGACGCTAGGCGTTTAGCACGCTGTAATTTGTACAGCCTGCATAACGCCTCCCCCCGCAGATTCAAAATTATCCGAGGGGTTGACTGCACTCGGATTATTTTGACGTCTGAAGCGTTTTAAAATATTATACTTATAACCTAAAAATACAAAAATGATTAGAAATAAAACTATATATAACAATACAGTACCGACGCTAACAGTTTTCACATTTAACACATTTTCATCACTTTCTTTTACCTCACTTTCACTCATTTTTAGTAAGTTATTTAACTGTTGAAGATTCGTTAGGTCACTGGTTTCCAGGCTAATTGGTTTTCGCCGTAGTAGAGATTCAGGCAGTGCAATCTGGGGTAGATTAACCATGGGCAATTTCGTATAATCCACAGTACTTGTAAGGACATGATGAGATTTCAGGGTTAGCTCACCAATTTGCATATTGCAGTGGTCATCTAATGTAAGGAGGTAGGTGCCTTTTATTATATCTTTTGAAATTTCATTATTTTCACATATTTTAGAAGTTACGCTTTCAGTTTTGCTGTAGAGGATCCATCGGTCTTTTCCCACTGGCTGTATCAACGGGTCATTAACCTCTACTGGAACCGGTTGGCAGGAGCTGGTGTCATCAGAGAATTTCATCAATGCGGTTATGCAGGTATCTTCTTCCAGAAGCGATGACACGTTCTCGGTACACAAGAACATGGCCTCGTAGAGCTCGCTGCATGGCTGGGAGAGCGATACTGTTTTCGACCCTTTTACTAACAGGTAAGGGTGTTTGGGTATAATCAAGGCAGTTTGGTTGAAAGGAGTGGTGATAGGAATTGGAACAGCTCTATAATAATTATAAATTCCGTCTCTTACTATTGGTACATCTAAAATGAATGTTATTTGAGTTCCTTTGGCAAAAGCTTTAACTTCTACAGATTGCTCTATTTTAACCAAATTATCGTAGGTCACTGGATAAACAAGTTTATTAGATTCTTCTATTGATTTGAGTAATTTTAATAGTTCACTAGAGTTTATAAGGGACTGATGTAACATTTTCAATTTACTGAATGTAATTGATGTTTCAATTTCATTCCATCGTATGTAGAGCAGTTGGAAATTGTGCAAAAATAAATTGTAAATATTAGCAAAAGTGTGTATAGTTAAATTTGTATCCGTTACATCTATTGATTTTGCCATTTTCCATAACTCTTCATCGATATGTATAAAATTATTGTTAGTTGAATTACTAAATTTAATAAGAGATTCTGACATTTCAGAAAGGAGAGTTACTTTCTTTATTAGCGAGTCTTGGCGTGTTTTTATGTGACCAATCATATTGTCGTACTTGATAGCATCGTCATAGTCTAAATTACCACTAATAATCTTAATGATTGACCCTAGAGACTTAAATATTGCCCGTCTAGTTCTGAATGATGGGGCCAACTGCTGAAGTTTTTCTATAGTAGAGTTCATAACGTAATCGGTTTGAAGCTTTACACTAAGCAGCTGAGAGTCAAGGGTCTTATTCTCAAAATAATTATTAACCTGGTCATTAAACATAAAATATCTTTTAATATTAAATTCTAAATCTTCTTTCATAGGGCTTAAATCTAAAGTCTTAATTATACTCCACTTATCATAACTTACTCTAGCTTGACCTTGCTTCACAAGGGATACACCCGGATTCCTATCGATCCTTTGAAGTTGAAGGGCCTGGCTCCTGGTGGTCAGGGCCAGGAGCGCGAGGAGGTATCTGTGAAGGACGTTTAATATCCTTAATAGGCACTTTTGTTTCGCGGGTTTTGATCCTAACAGGACAAGTATTTCTATCAATTGGTCCAATCACTTGAGCCTCTTGATAGCGGGGCTTGTCCTTGCTTCTTCTAGTATTTACGCCCTTTATATAAATAGTATCCTCTTCCTGGACATTAAACGATGTTTCTCCCCCTCGTTTTACCTGTACCTTTTCTTTATTTTCGACTATTTTGTCTGTTAAATATTTATAGAGATATTTCGTGCGCTTCATGTGGTCATTTACTAGCTGTTGAGTATAATTCTTATTAAAGTCTACCGCGAAAGTACTATTAGCATCGGTATGCCCGAAAACAACCTCAAACGGCGTGAGGCCTGTTGCGGAGTGAATTGTTTGATTGTAAGACATGATCGCATATGTCATGATGTTTGCGGCATCTGTTATTTTATATTCATATTTAGCAATACGATATATCTCTATAATAGTAGAGTGAAATCTCTCTATTAGTCCCATAGAGTTGGGATTATGTGGTGTCCCTATATGTAAATCAACTTTATAGAATTGTAGCGTTTCTTTTAATAGAACGTTATTAAATTCAGACCCGGGGTCAGCGCTTATTTTATTTGGGATTCCATAAAATGAAAAGTACTTAATAAGGGCACGAACAACTTCAGGTGTAGAACGATTAGATATTTCAAATGCCTGACCTAACTTACTGACGGCATCGACTACGGTAAGAAAATATTTTCCGTCAATGGAAAATATGTAGATCCATGAATATTTCGGCAAATGGTTTAGTTTGTGTTTGTGTTATCTGTAACTGTGGTTTAAGGGGCTTTCGATCATATTTCATCCTCTTGCAAATATCGCAGGAATTTATTACGGAAGCGACGGTGATGTCCATGTTTTGCCAAAAATAATTCCGCTTTAGTTTCATTAGGGTTTCTTTGATGCCTCTGTGGCAAGTTTTACCACGGTGGTAGGCTAGTATAACTGCGCGCTGTTCCTCTTCGTCCTCTACGTACACGACTCTTTTGGTACATTCGTAAATTTTTACTGTATCCTTTTTAAATAGTTTAATGATAGCGTCCGTGAACTGACTTCTATGCACTTCATCTTCGAAATAAATGAAATGTTTAGTTTTAGGTTTTATATATTCTAAAAGAAATCGTTTGACTAAGTCGGTGTTGTCTACAGGTAAGTGTATCTCAAAAACTTTTTGTTTATCGCGTGATAAATTTTTAACCGCCATTTGATTTCTGTTCCAGGTAATAACGAGAAATTGATTAGGCTTGGTGTCTATGGCTTCATCTAAAATGGGAATACCATTGGTGTCAATATCTTCGGCAGAGTGTATGGTTTCAGTTGGTAAAGAACAAGCAGTGATGGTACTAGAAGATGGAGAGCGAATTGGGAAAGAAGTGGGTGATGGAACCGTTATCGTGTCTGAGGAATCAGATATGACTATAGTATTGTCGTCATTTTCAGTGTTTTCTACGTTAACTTTCATAGATCTATCGTCATTATCAGTCAGTGCGTTCACTTTTATACGTGACAGGGCGTCCGCGTTACTATTCTGTTTACCCTTTTTATAAATTACGTCGTAGTCAAATTCGGCCAGTCTAAGTTTCCATCGGGTAAGTTTGCTGTTAGGTTCTTTAAATGAGTTAAGCCATACTAAAGGGCGGTGATCTGTATATATAGTGAATCTACGTCCATACAGGTACGGACGGAAGTGTTTAGTTGCCCAAACGATGGCCAACATTTCCTTTTCTACAGGGCTGTAGTGTGTTTCCGCATCGTTTAACGTACGGCTTGCAAAGGCAATGGGCTTATCACTGCCGATAGGTCCTTGTGAGAGGACTGCACCTAAGGCAAAATCAGACGCGTCTGTTGTTAAAACGAAAGGCTTGGAAAAATCGGGGAACTGTAGTATGGGAGAATTTACAAGAAGCTCTTTGCACTTTTGAAAGGCATCTATATAAGCTTGCGTAATTTTTACTTTATTTCTTTTCTTAAGACAGAACGTCAGTGGCTGGGTTATTTTAGAAAAATCTTTAATAAATTTTCGGTAGTAGCCGATTAGTCCAAGAAAACTTTTAATTTCAGTCGTTGTCCGGGGAAGTGGAAAGTCAAGGACTGCCTTTATTTTATCGTCGTTGGGTTCTAGGCCGTCTTTAGTGATTTTGTGGCCTAAGTAAAGCACTTCTTTTCTGAGGAATTCACATTTGTCAAGTGTCACTTTAAGATTAGTCTGTCTCAATCGGTCAAAAACTTTTCTGAGTTTGTCTATGTGTTCTTGTAAGCTATTAGAATACACTATAATGTCGTCTAAATATACGAGGCAGTGTATGCCCTGCAAGCCTCTCAACACATTGTCCATTGCGCGTTGAAAAGTTGCAGGCACCGTTTTAAGTCCGAACGGCATTCTCGTAAATTCATAGTGTCCGGACGGGGTGGAGAATGCGGTTTTCGATCTATCGGGGTCATCTACCTCAATTTGGTGGTAGCCACTGGCCAGATCTAGTGTGCTGAAGTAGGTGCACTTCCCTAATTTGTCAAATAAGTCATTGATGTTAGGTAACGGGTACTTGTCATCAGTCGTTATGTCATTCAAACGTCGGTAGTCTATGACCATTCTAAATTTCTGTTCACCAGACGCATCCAGTTTCTTGGGTACCAGATGCACGGGTGCACTCCAGGGTGAGAAAGATTCTTGTATGACATTATCTTTAAGCAATTTGTCAACTTGTTTCTGAACTTCAGAATTCTGTACTGGTGGAAGTCTGTATGGTCGAATGTAAATAGGGTCTTCATTTTTTGTACGAATTTGATGTTTCACCTGATTAGTGAAGGTAAGAGGTAGTTCATCGCAATAGAATATGTCCCTATACTCATGGCAAAGTTTTGTAATGGCTTCTCGTTCTTCAGAGTTTGTATGGTCAAGTCGTAATTTAGTTAAGTTCTTTTTCAATAAGTCATCTATTTCGTAATTATTTAAGTCGCTGGTCAACACATTTATGTGGTTTGTCTTAAAAGTCAGTCTGGTAACAGTCAAGGGCCTAGTAAAGGTCAATGTGACGCTTTCTTGTGAGGCATTTTGAATAACTGTCATGGCGTATGAATCTATACACGTAACTATAGCGCTAGGCATTCGCACATAATTACTGAAGTCTCTAGCATCGAGTATCGCTTCTCCATTATCTAGATCGATGGGTACCCTTACTCTCGTTTCAGATCGCGGTTCGAGAGTGATTTCGTATGACATGTTATATACTATAGGTATTTCTGTATCCCGTGTACGTAAAATTTGGTTTTTCATGTCTATAGTCGCGTCTAGCATTTTTAACAAATCAGAACCAATTAAACCATCATATCGACCGTCAACGTCATACACGTAAAATTTATGTCTAAGTGTGCTACGGAAGATGCTAAGGAGGGGTATGTCTACAACTTCGTTATGTACACTGCGTGCATGGGTACTTATAACTTCGAATGGTTCGTAAAATTTACAATTGGAGAAATATTCATTGGCCTTAACTGGGCTAATGAAGCTTCTGGTACTGCCTGTGTCTATCATAAAGCGTGAATTAATTTCAGGAATAAAAATGTGGGGTAATCTATTGATACCGCTACAATTTATATTTATCACTTCGGTGGGTCGTTCTTCCAGGCCTCTACAGGAAAATCCTCCTGATCGGCAGTATTTTCCGCAATAATGTCTGCATTTTCTAAATAAAAATTGTCACAGTCTGTCTGTTCGTAATTCTGTGAAGAGTAATAGTCAAGTTGTTCGCTATCATACGAGGGATAAGACATTGCTTGGTCCTCCTGAGCCGAATAATAAGCCGTTTCGTCATTGTCAAGTTCATGACATAACATGTTCTGTCTGAGTGGGCGTGCAGTGCGCATGGACACATCCGTATTCTGATGCTGCGGTGTATTCTGTGACGGAATTCCGAATTTAAATTGCTGTCCGAAAGGCCGCATCGGTGCGTTATTAAATTGGGGCTTATAACCTTGTTGGGGCGTTATTCCGAATTTAAAATTATTTGAGTTTTGTGGGTTTCCGAAATTGGGCCTAAAGCCTTGTTGATTCGGTATGCCGAATTTAAAATTCCCTGGTGTTTGACCATGAATATTTTGATTCGGGGTACCAAATCGAGGGTTAAAAGCGGTTGGTCTAAAGTTATTTGTTGGCTGGTTTGGGATTCCAAATTTAAAGTTTTGATTATTAGGTAAAAAGAAGTTCGGTTTATATGGCGTTGCAAATCTAAAACCTCCGGGATTTTGCGGTAAAATAGGTGTGAATTGTTGTATAGGTTTATTATTAATATTAACTCTATTTTTATTTTTGGCATTATACTGATATTGGAAGTTTACCTCCTCCATGACAACACTGAGCGCGGACTCTAAAGTGGTAGAGTTCCGTAATCGTACTATTCGGATTAAGTCCTCTGGCAGGTTATATAAAAACACGTTAAGAGACGCCTTATTATAAATAATCATCTTAGCGGCCTTAACGCCTTCGTCAGTCAAAAGATTGACCTTAGAAAAGAGAGCACTGCGAGTCTGTTGGATTCTATTACAAAATTGCAAGTAGCTTTCGCCAACTCTGATTTTTAAATTATCCAATTCGATCGCGACGCACTCTTCTGTTCGCGGGTCCCCAAAATGTTGAATAAACACAATTTTTAAGTCATCCCACGATGACAAGTCTGCCCTTTCGCTTAATAAAGCGGCAGCTCTACCACATAATCTACTAGTAATACAATGAAAAACATATGCAGATTGCACCGGATTATTTGGCCCGTTAAAATTTCTAAGAATATACTCACACTTTGTAATAAATAAATTTAATATACTCTGGTCACCATCAAATTTAGGAATCAGGCTCAATAAATCCTTTGGTATCATCTGCACAGCGACTGGGTCCGCGGCTTGTGCCATTTTTCAATGTAACTATTTATGTGGTATATAAAAATAAAAAAATATAATTACGTAACGTAATTATTTAATAAATAAATGCACAAAGTAAAATTCTCAATTATAAAATCTCAATTGAATTAATATATTTCTTTTATCTTTATATTAAATTAAATAATTAATATTTTAAACTTAGATATATCACTTAGGGCCTCCGCCCACTAGCGTTTTCTAGCTGCAACGACTGGCAACTTTGCGACTGCATCGCGTTTTAGCAACTCATTAGCGACCATTGAGCTACTCCTTGCGCTCGGTCGCTGAATCGGAGTCGCGCGTTTTAGCAACCGCATCAATGCTGCACCGCGTTTTAGCGACTGCTGTCATCGATGCACAGTGGGCCAAAAATAAGGTTCACTAGCTTAATTTTTTTGAAAAATGAAATATATTTTATGTAGTTCAAATACACGGATTTGTTAAAATTACCATAACATCGAATTACTTAGTAATCACAAGTTTTATTTTTAACTTAACAACATTAAATGTTGTAACAACATTCCAAATGTATCAAAATATAATTTGTTTCCCCTTTTTTTGTGTTTGAATTGTAAAGCTGAATCTTTTTGGTCACGTTACGGTTATGGTAACAAAACCGTCTGAGTTTCAACCTTAACCCTTTTACAAATATCACATGCTGATATTGCGGTATTATAGATGTCGTTGTTATTATGTTGATATAGATATAAGTATGTATAAACTAATACCCAGTAGGTACTTTATAAAAAAACAAGTTCGCTTTGCATCTAAGTCACCAGGATTTGACTAATCCTTCTGAATAATGGTAAAATCGCTTAAGAACTTTGAAATGCAAATACATAATCAAGAAGTTGAATGAAATATAAAAAAAATGATATTATATACTTCACCCAAAACAATTTTCAGGTATTATTTAATTATATAATCTTTACGATAAACAAGCACAATAAGAACAATTTAGACAGAAAAAAAAACTACAAATGCGTAGTTTTTTTTATAAAAAGAGAACTTTATCTGCCTTTTAATTAAACCAATGTATTTAATAATAATATACGTTTATTTCAGACTCTTGATCCATACAAAAAAAATACAAAGACACATTGACAAAAAAAAGGAAGAAACCAAACAGAATAAATAAATAATAACCAAACTAAACAAAAAAAACAGACATTCCAGTAAAAAAAGAATTTTAAGCAGCTATTTCACGCCAACGTCTACACATGTTCGTTATAGACCAACGGTCCGCGATTTCTTTAATAATACCGTTTCTACACTGACCAACCCTGGCCATATATAAAGCAATTCAGCTTCTCTGAATGGCATTGAACGAGACGCGCCTCCGTAAACTTGCTAGAGGCACTACGGTACCTATTTAAAACCCATGAGGTGTCTGAAAATGTTATTATATTGTACACGAATACCATCCAATGACCTCCTTTTATAATTTGTCCAGAGTTGGCAAGTGTAGAAGTTTTTACAGTATGATTCAAATAAATACACTTAAGTTTGAACATTAGCTTTAAAAAAATTGATCTTCTCTCACTTTCTTGGTAATAGATATGTATTAGTCTATCATAATATATTATAATATTATGTAGTTTTTTTTTTTTTTTTTTTTAATATATATATATATTTTTAATCCACTTAATTTATTTATATAACTGCTCCTGCCCATAAGAATGCTCTGTCCTGTACCCCAAGGTTGACTTGAAGAGATCGCTTTAGCGATAAGTCCGCCTTGTTGTTCACTGTTTTTAATTGTTTTAATTTCAAATGTATATTTCTTTTGTGTGCAATAAAGAGTATTTGTATTGTATTGTATTGTATATTATGTACTAGCTTTATCCTGCAGCATCGCTTGCACATATTTAGTTAATATCCTGGGACAATTCACACACGGTCATCTGATTCAAACTAGGCAGAGCCTGTACTATGGAACCAGACAACTGATACTAATACATATATACTTTTTTTTGTAAGTACATACTTATATAGATAAACACCCAGACACTTGGTGGGAATCGAACCCACGACCTGTTGGGTAGGAGACAGGGTTACTAACCACTAGACCAACGGGCCCGTCATCAGTTAGTACTTAGGTATAGATTGTTTATAGGTTTTAAACAGTCAGTAACAACGCATATTGTATAATAATTTCATGCAAGAAAACTTCGTCCTTTACACGTCGTTATTTCATTTTCATCTTATTTTCAATCGGCCTGTATTGTCCAAACCAATAATAAATAACTTACTTCGCGCGTTTCGCGTTTCGTCGCATTTAGCAAAGTGTAAAGAAGAGCCCGGAGCTCTTCAGTTTCTAAAGCAAGCGGTTTTCCTGCGCTTCCGAAGCAACAAAGTAAGTTACAGAAATGAAAAACGGCCAGTTCATGAAACCTTGATTGAACTGCGGGATAAAATTTTCTCCATTTTCATAACCCCTTATTTATTTATTTTTTTTTTTTTTGACGCGGGGGAAATCTTCCAAAGATCTCCGGGAGCTGTGGGGCTCGACCGGGGTATGTGGGATTCTCACCCACTGAAACCCCCGCGGCTGTCGCATCGGCACATGAGAGGGGACCCCAGGGCTCTTCGGTGGGATCTGCACCAGGGGCCCCTCAGTGCCTTGCCTTTGAGCCCGCCGCCGGGGGGCGCATTGTAGCCCCCCGGGAACCTGTCACGGTGCTCACGGGGACGGGGGTCGCAACCCCGCCGCCGTCCTCCTCGGAGTCGCCGCCGTACTCAATGGACGCTCAAAGGGCCCACACCCTGAACGTCCAGCGACTCCGAAGGATTTTCATAACCCCTAGTGCATCTTTAAAATCACTTAAAGCTTGCGAAATATTTATTTATTTATTTTATTTAAAAAGTCTTTTCAGTACCTACGTATTGTGGTAATCGAACGCAATGATCTTATATCGTTATGATTATGAATACGGTTGTTTGTATTTAAAAACCACAAGAAATACATTATCAAAAATCTTATGAAAGAGAAGCTTGTTTTAACGCCCACTGTGCGCTGTAACGTGTGAATCCAATACACTGTAACTACGAAAAACTGATTTTGAGAAAATGAGCAAAATAGATTTTTTTAGTTTTTTCAAGATTACTCCAAAATTTTCGTTAGAAAGTTTTTAGTGTTTGCTGCCAATTTAAAAATAATTTTATAAGTTATCCAGCCTATTAAGTTTTATATATATTTAGAGTATACATAATGAATTATCGTCGATAACTTGTGTTGCTCTAATAGTTGTCAGAAGCTAAGGAAGATATTGTTAAGGCAATACACAGTATCATATAGTTACAGTGTATTGACTTGGGAAAACAGGGCCTAAAAGTGTATTGGTTGGTATAAGTTGGAGAACCATAATACTGCACAGACGTGGCATTCTTGATATATTTTGGTATTTTCTATTGAGAATGCTCCATATTTAGATCTTGATTTCAATTAATGCACATTTTTAGAAGTCACTTGTTACTCTTGATAATGTTAAGTTGTCCACTTTAAATTGTCTCTCTTAGCTATCTTTGCCTTTATCTTCTCCTTTCTCTTTGAGTTCGGTTACTGAGGGGGTTGGGAATTATATCATCATGGTCTTCAGTTAAAATTGTTGTTACCTAACATTGAAGTAACATTGACCAATCCTTGTCCAATAATCACTCGTTTCTTAAACTTTTAAATTGAATCCTGTTCTTTCCCGTCTTGGGAAGAACGCTTGTCATTGTCATTCCTTTTCCCAAACAGCCAAATTTTTCTGTTACAAATTTTAGTCCTATATCTACACTCCTTGTTCTGTTCTGGAAGTCCTGGAAGGTATTTATTGTTTACAAACAAATGACAGACTATTTTACACCTAATTGTCTTTTAGTCCTTAGTTTTAGTAAAAATAAGTGATGTTTGACGCTTGGTTATAGAAAGCAAACAACTGATTATTCTGGTATTATTGGATCTTGGTAGTGACTTCAATTCTGTTTATTTTGACATACTTCTAGGCATTCTTTCCTCTCTCTATGTCGCTTTTTCAGCTATCAATTGCTTTGATCATATTCATATCATCGTGGGCGCTCCCAGTCTGTCCGCTTTGAGGAGACATCATCTGTGTGGTGTGAGCTTGAGGCGGGTGTTCCACTGGGTGGCGTAATCTCTCCTCTTTTCAGTTTTCATGAATGTTATCGCGAGGGTTTTCTAACTATCATCTCTATGCATGATCATCCTTAGCTTTATCGTCATGCCAATATTGATAAGCTTCGGTAAGCGATATATACGCTTAATAAAGATTTAGATAGCATAAGTCAGTGGGCAAAATCAATTGGCTTGTTAGTGAACTCTACTAATTCTCAGGCTATCATATTTGGTGGCGGATACGTGATGAATCTGGTTGACATTAACTCACTCTCCAGTTTAGTTTTCGATTCCGTACCAATTGCATACTCAAATAAAGTTAAAATTCTTAGAGTTCTGTTTGATTATAATATTTCTTGGGAATCTCATGTTGGAGATAGGTATAAGTAAGAAGATCTTTTACTCTTATCAGTCTCACAAGCGTCCCCAAAAATTTCTTCTGCGTCAGACAAAAATCTTTTTTGCTTGATCTTTAGCTCTTTTCGATTATGCTGATGTATGTTTCTAGATGCAACTGAGGAGCTTCTTAATAAACTGGAGCAATTGTAACATTTGTGTATTCATTTCATCTTTGGTCTGCGGAAATATGATCGTGTCGGAATTTCGGGCTCAACTAGAATGTCTGCCAATCCGTCAGCGGCGGAACTGGTACATTTTTTATTTTCTAAATTGTATACTTAACAATCCTTAATCTCCTCTTTATCTTTGTGAGCGTTATTCCTTGCTCGTGTCTTGTGACAAGCCTTGACGTTCCAGTATATCTCTGCATTTTGAAGTTCCTCCTCATTATTATAGTAGCTATAATGTTTTTTTTTACCATGCAAGCAGTGCGGCTATGGAATTCGCTTCCACATTCCTTGCGTAGTAGCTGTAATTTAGTCATATTTAAAAAAACAACATTTCCTCTCCAGATAGATTTATTTTAATATTTAGTGTATTTGTAATACTATATTTATTTTTAAATTTCAGTACGTATTAGTTCATCAGCTCATACTTTCCAGCCACTGCGCCGCCGTCGCTCTCGGCCAGATCGACCAATAATAATTGAAATCGATAGCCCAGCCTCAATCTGATTGGCGCAGCCGCTTCTACTTTGTTTTGACAAAACACTGTATCTTGCAATCCGCGAAGATTATTTGGACAATGCACTGCATCATCAATTGCCGTGTTTTACTATTTCAGGCCTGTAGTTTTTAGTAAAAACAGTGTAATTTGCATTGCAATATCTCAGTATTTTTCATACAAAGTAAAAAAAACTATGAATGCTATAACATCAAACAGGTTAAAAGAAATCGAATGAACGTTGTTAATTCAAAACACTGTATCTGAAGTTACAGTGTATTGGATTCACACGGTACCGCTGGTGTGACATGTTTTGACTTAGGGGGGTTACCAACTTTTTCTGGTATTCTAGATTATTTTTCGGGGTCGATTTAAGTTACCACATTTTAAGGAATATTGCTGCTTTGGTTTTTAATTTCAAAGAAAGCACGTATTGCAAAAATATATATTTCACCTTCTACATGATTTTTAACACAAATCTACATGAATGATTGAATGATAATGTTTGCTTCAACACATAGGTTTTTGAAAACTGGTAATTGGATGTAGCCAGTACCGCCTTCACCGTGATTTATATTTTCACTTTATTAGTAAAGCAAGAAGCAGTGCAGCTTTATAAGAGTCCATGGTAACGTTTAGCATCGTCAATATTTATTATTACACTGAACACATATTGCACGAGTCTCGTTCCGCACCGGGCCGACTACTACTCTTAAAAAATATTTTTTACAAAAAAAAGAACCGCCTTCAAAATGCAACTAAAAGGCCTGAAATAATTTCTAAGAATTAGTGGTTTTTACATATACTTTGTTGGACTTGGGCTACAACATATTATAAATACATATTACTATCAAAGACGGCGCCAAACTGGAAAACAGTTAGGTACCTACTGCCCTTGTAAGTATTTGCTAGACGTTAGGCACCGACTTCGATAGTAATATGTATTTATAATATGTTGTAGCCCAAGTCCAACAATGTATTATGTATATGTAAAAACCACTAATTCTTAGAATTCTTTTAGTTGCATTTTTAAGGCGGTTCTTTTTTTTGTAAAAAATATTTTTATTTTATTCTTTTTAGTGGTTCCCTTGGTGTATTATTAGGTTAACTTTTAAAAGCTTATATTTTATTCTGACAAACAGCCAGTTTAATATTTATTTTAAAAACACCCACTACATAACACAACTATGAACCATCACTAAAATATAAGCTTAAACAAAAATTTTAAAAAATGTAGATGTGATAATATTTTAATAAAACAAACCAATTGCCATAAACCGAAGATATCTAGGTGTTATACTCGTAGTTCTCGAGAACCATGGACTGCAAGCTCGGTGGGTCTACATTTATTTGTGCCGAGAACCCGTGTCCACCTTCTTGCTCCATTGTCAGACCCTGATCACCATTTTTCTAGCAACTACTCGTCGAGACCTATCCAACGAGTCCAAATTCGGTAGGTCTACGTTTGTTGGTGCCGAGATACCGTGACGACCTTCCTGCTCCATTATCAGACCTTGATCACCATTGTTCTAGCAACTAGTCGTCGAGAGCTACCCAACGCACCCAAACTCGTGGGTCGATGTTTATTGGTGCAGAGATCCCGTGACAACCTTCCTGCTCAACCATCAAACCCTGATCTCCATTTTTCTAGGAACTACTCGTCGAGAACTATCCATCGAGTCCAAATTCGGTAGTTCTACGTTTAGTAGGCACGGCTAGGATAGGATGGATTGTTAATTTTATTACAAAGTTCCGGTGGCCGTCTATGGCCTTCTTCATCAGATCCACTTCACCAAATGATACTTTCTGAATGAAAATGCTTGACTAGTTTCTAAAAATACCAAAAACGCTATATGTATGCCTATAATATTTAAGGAGTTCCCTCAGTTACTCATGGTTCCCATCATCAGAACCTGTTTTTGAAAAAATGGGACCAATCTGGAAGTATATCCTTTCAATTAAAAAAATAATTTTCCAAATCGGTTCGTAAACGACAGAGTTCTGAGGTAACAAATATAAAAAAAACATACAACCGAATTGATAACCTCCTCCTTTTTTTTGAAGTCGGTTAAAAATGTTTCCTCCCTAAATCAAATCAAGTGATCCCCAATTATACTTTATTTTTTTAGCCGTCTTAAAAAAGGAGGTTCTGTATTCGACGCGTATACATATTATAATAATTGACATATGTTAGACTATATATGGGCATCTAAGCATATGTATATCCGAGTAACCCCTTCGGCTATTGTTAGTCTCCCTTCCCATTACAATTTGTGAAAACGATACTTCTACCTTCCATTTAAGACACAACAAGACATTGACCTTTACTTGTCAAATAACAACCCAAACACGATCTTGTTGTACATGCTACGCGTCTCCACCGAACAGGCAAATCGTTTATGAGCCAAAGTATACACTTTTATAACAAACTGCCACAGGATATCCGAGAGCTTCCAATGAAGAAATTTAAACTTTTTGAAGCCGATTGTCAAAAAAGGCTTATTATAAAATCTCGATTTACCTGGAGGATAAAACTGCGTGGGCTTGAACTGCTCAAATCATGTAAGCTTAGAATTTTAAGGCTACCTATACATAATTTGTAAAACTGTTTACACAATTGTTAAAAAAAAAATTACAAAATAGGACATGCCCGCTGAGTGTCTTCCAAGATTAACGCGTTTTTTGCATGCTGTGGCGACCTATAATTAAGCTTGCACTTAGTTTTAAGTTCACCAATGTAAAAAATGCAATGTATTAGTGTAAGTCTTGTTGGTTGTCCTTAAATAAATAAAAAAAATAAAAAAAAATAAAAAGATCTTCTCAGTAGCGGCCGCGTAAAAATTATTTTTGTGTAAGCCTCCGTGGGACCTATACATAATAATGTTATTTTGACTTTGACTTTGATACTATTGACCTCATACCCTACATTTTAGAATTAACAGGACATTTAGTATTAATTGACAGCCTATACTAATGACCCGGCTGCGACATATATACATACATATATGTGTGTCTGTGTGTGTGTATGTATATATGTTTATTCCCATACTTCTCAGAAGCTACAAATCCGATTGCGGTAATTCTTGTTGTAATAGCTTCATCAAAATCAGTTCGGTACTTTAGTATATAATGCACTGTTTTGTTCCTAGTAAAGTCTAGCATAGTTGTTCTAGTTGCGTGGTAGTTTCATGCATTCAGAGCGTTATAATAGGTAAAGTCAATAAAAAGATTAAATTAAATATTTCTAGTATATTAAAATCCGACTTTAACGATATTATTATGATCTAAAAAGTACTATATAACGAAAATGTATCGAAGTCGGTGCTTAACATAACATATTAACTGACATCAGCTTCCCTCGCCGGAGTTTTAAACCTTATAATTATACATTATAATTATACCTACGTATAATATTAAAACGTACCGAAACCCTCAAAATGATTGTAGAAATTGGGTCAAAATTCAATGTTTAGTTTAGATTAAGGAAACAAACAAACAGGAGCGACTATACGTATAACACGGATAGTGACTGATTTTATATAATAAGTACCTAGGTACCTATTTATTTAGATTGTTTTAAATTTCATACACTACAAGCGGCTTTGCACGGTACGAAAAAATATTTCAACGAATAAAATTTTTAAAAAATTAATCAAACTCAATATATTTTCCTCGAAGCAAGTTTTTTACACTAAGATCTTAACTACAAGTCGGTTTTAAGATTAATAACATTGCCCATTAATAAATGTTACGTAATCAGAATACAAATAGTTCAATGTATTATGCTCCATTTATTTAGGGAGAAATCCTTAAAGTTGGGAACCCCGGAACTACCAAAGTCGCGGCGACTGGCATCTGTAGTGTGCGTGGTGTAGCGCGCGGTTGCTGCATCCAGCGACCGGAAAGCGTCGAAATCGCTGGTCGCTATCTGCTAGTAGTGTGCGGGGGTTCGCGATCGGCTGCGGTATCAAGCTTCCGAAAAGCAACAGAGTTGCCGAACGCGGATGCAAAAAGTATCGTGTCGGCGGAGGCCCTTAATAATAAATCTCCCAAATTCCGTGCAGAAGTCAAATAACTTTCAACGATTTTAGTTTGAAAATCACTATAGAGTTCGCAATAATTATAGAGCTATACGGATGCAACCACAGGAAATAACTAGGGTGAGATAGGATAGTAAAAAGGTCTACTTACAGTCCACTCGATCCCATGCCTTCGCGTAGAGCTGCAGCAGTATGAACAGGAACCCCCGGAGCCCGGATTTAAGAAATTTGTATTGGTTCGAAGATGCCCAGCACTCGCGCACAGACCTATTTTAGTGTCCTTTAAACGAGAGTTACACTATAGGCATCCTACCGCCGCTGCGCCACTTAAATTTCCAGGGCAGCACCGAGGGTTTTTAAAAAGACAACACTTGTTCAACGAACGAACATTTATTTAGAACTGAGCTCTTACAATTAATCTTAGGGCTAAAGCAAATGAATATCGTCAAAACAATTCCTATGTGCGCCCACGCACCGGACGCGAGCGCATAACATTTCTATGTACGCTGACGAATGCTTCGTCAGCGTCGCCCGCCCAGACGCTAGGCGTTTAGCACGCTGTAATTTGTACAGCCTGCATAACGAGGTATAAAAGTGAGTCATTGTATGTAAGAAAAAGTTGAGATGACAGTTTAACAGTTGTTTATTTACACAGGATTGACGTCATTCACTCTGATCAGCGTTTATAACAAAATGGCGATTAGCTGTATTTGAGTAATTTATATGCTTAAATATCACGGAAATCTCTCTATTATTATGAAAATGAGATGCATTTTTGGAATCAGTGCAATCTGTTCTAATATTTAAAACCACAGATTTATTGATATTGTGTTGCAGTCATCATGCCTATTCATTACGATAGTTCTTTAATCTTTTTTTCCTAAAAAAATCTCGTGTCGCGGTGTTTGTAGTCGCACTCCTCCAAAACGGCTTGACCGATATTTATGATTTTTTTATATACATTTGGTAGGTATGAGAATATGTTGTATACCCAAAACCAGATATAAAGTCATTTTTTGTAATCAAACCGGGTACTTCAAAACAAACCTAAATTTCTTCACCAATACAAGATGAAAACTTTCCATTTATCACCACACACACGTAAAACATCCAACTGATTCAGAAAACTAGTTAAACTACTGAAAATATAATTAAAATCTTAAGATATACGAATAAATAAAATATTTTTGACATGAGAATGCCACAGATAAAATATGTCAATATATAGAACACACACTTTGTCTATGGAAATTAGTGATGTCCAATATTTAAAGATCTAAATCTCGATATTGAATGATTTGAAATTGATCCACAACCAATCATTTTATAAAATAAAAAGTATTATATTAAACTCAGACTAAACTGAGGTAGATTCAACATAAACAGTAGGTCCGCCGTCCCTATTTCAAAGTAAATCGCTACTCTGCCCACGTCTACACGGATTATATTATGTTGATTGTAAGATAATATTTTATATTACGTATTTAATTATTTATTTAAATAAATATCAATAAAATTGAGTGCCGAATATGAAAATGTATGCGGTTTGACAGGTTCCGGGATTTACGCCTTAGTGCTGCCACCTGGTGCACGTCATTTTTGAACACCCTCATTGTGTTATTCATAGTCATTCATTCGTCGCTTCGTATCGATGTCGTACGTACTGAATGCTCTCTGGTGTCTTTTCTTTAACGACTTTGCTTTCGATTTTTGGTTTTGTGTTTGCTTTGTGATTTGGACCGTGTTTTCGATTGGACTGACGACTTATTGCTACGATCTAAGGATTTTGATACTCTCGATTAGATTTCAATTGAAGTGTTTGTGTGTATATAAGGTAAGATTTTATAAGATTATTTTAGTTTAAAGTAATTTAAGTAAATAGAAAAAAAAATTATGATAAAGTAAAAAAAATACATTTATCAATAGAAATATACAACATCGTTTAAAAAAATTCAATTCACATACATGCACTACAGGTTCTTTTTTCCATCCATTTTTTTTACATGTAGTTTTACTAAGTGTTGACGATTAAGTCTCCAAAGCTATTATACATTTGCACTGTCGTGCACTCATTTGTTTCAATGAGCATTATTTTATAAGCTTGAATATTTAATTTATAAATTATGTCAATACTTTTTATTAGTAATTACAACAAGTCAATAAATCCATTTATTTCGTTTGAGTCCAAAATATAAATGGGTAATTACCCAGGTGGAACTCACGAGTGGGTTAAAACCCATTATAAATCAGTTCGTTCCACACACTGGATGGCTTGACAAAATGTATATAGATTTCACTCTGTTGAACCATCCAGTGGGTTGAGCTCAATTGGTGATAATCTTCGGAGTCTCTGCACGTTCAGGGTGTGGGCCCTAAGAGGCCCATAGAGTATGGTAATGACTCCGGCGGGGTTGCGACCCCTATCACCCCACGTCCCCACAGGTACCAGGTACCTTTAAACTTTTTTCCCGTGAGAACAAAATAAAATGGGTGACTTTATTACAAGAATTATAAGTAATCACTAAATGTGTTTTTAGTGCTTGAAGATGAGCGAACCTCGTCCTGGGCCATCTGAACCTACATCGTCAAAAAGGAAGAGACGTAACTCCCCGACAATTTTGAGTAGTCCCATGAAAAAAAGGCCAAGACCTACACAGTTAACTTCCAACGAAAAAAATATTGCAATCAATATTTATAAATTTGTATCGTTATATAATGTTTACACTGTGTTTGTATTATTTTTGTTGTATTTATTTCTATGAGTCATGAATGCCTTAATAAAGTTATACATAATTGTATAATTTAACATGCTTAGCACTAACTTCAATATATTTTCGTTTATTTAATGCTTTTAGATAATTTTCTTTGATATATTTTTTAATTTTTTCTAAAAGTAGTTATATTATTTTTGATATTTTATCCTATTAATAACACATTTCTTTCAGGTCATACAGTAGACTACGTTTGGGTTGACAACTCAATTGAGTGCAATCGTCAAGCATTCCTCAGAGGCCTCTCGACGGGTCTCAAAAATCCAAATAAAGGAAAACGACTAATAATAACCCACGTAGGCAGTGAAGATGGATTTTTGGAAGGAGGCGAATGGATATTTGAAGCTAAAAAATCTGATGGCGACTACCATGGGGAAATGGATGCTCATAATTTTGAAAATTGGTTAGTATTTTGCAGTTTTAGGATAACATCAAATTCTTCGCTGCCATTTTAAAATATATTTGTATTTCCTAATGAACCACGGTGGACCGATTTCCTAATGAACACCGGTGTGGACGGTCTTGTGGATTAGCTTACTGTCATAGTATTCAATACAACACGGAAATAAATAAGGAATATTTTGTAAATTAAATTACATTAACTTAGATTCTTCTTTCGTTCCAGGTTTGGCAAAATTTTAGAAAAAATTGAACCGGGGTCTGTTATAGTGATGGATAATGCGCCTTACCACTCACGAAACATAGAACGTGTGCCAAATATGAGTTGGAAAAAAGCAGATATTAAAGCATGGTTACGAAATAAAAACATTTCGTATGAAGAAAACGAAATAAAAGCTCAAGAATTATTAAAATTTGACAAATTGAATTTTCAAGAAAAAGTAGTAGATAACATGGCGGCTAAGAAAAATGTAACTGTTTTGCGGCTACCACCCTATCACTGTGAACTCAATCCAATTGAATTGATTTGGGCTCAA
Source organism: Furcula furcula (assembly GCA_911728495.1). NCBI lineage: Eukaryota > Metazoa > Arthropoda > Insecta > Lepidoptera > Notodontidae > Furcula > Furcula furcula. The sequence goes on along the minus strand of OU452268.1, from coordinate 7,235,827 downwards.
ATTAAATCATACGTGGGAAGAAACAATAAAATATTCAAAATGGCTGAGGTGAAAACGTTACTTCGCGATGCTTTGGCATTAATTGGAGCAAATGCGTGGAAAAAATGTATAGAACATGTGCAGAAGGAGGAAGACAAAATGTTAAAATTGGATGGCATAATAGATGCAGCAAGTGAAACACCGCGATTTATCATAAATGTAACCGGGACGAGCTCCAGCTCAGAATTTGCTTATTCCTCAGAATAAATGTCTTCAAAATCTCTAGTTTTATGTTTTCATAAAAATCGATTTAAGAGATATAAACTTTTATATTTTTACGCACGCATTTCCATCAGAGTTAGTTTGCAGCTTGTGGCCAAAAAGATGGAAGTTACAAAATGGTTCGCAAAAATCCCAAATGCTATCCTTTGATGTATTATATTCAATCTTCTAGAGAATAAGTAAAATTGTTGTACACTCAAACTAACATTTTAATACTGACGCATTTGTTAATTATTTTGAATTAAAGGGTTTCGAGTTGTTATTTGTTTAAATAAAGGTGAAATTATCAATAAAAATAATTCACAGTAATAATGTATTCTTTTTAATCCTACCGTTGCTGACATAAATATCGATACTGTAATGGATTTATCCTCAGAGTAATTAGAATAGAGCCAGTATCGCGTCGATTCCCCGAACAAATTTTTCGTGGCACTTTTGCGGGGTGCGGGAGGCGAAGTAAACACACACAGATACAATTTCACGCATATCCACACTATAATAAACTCGCAACACATTCAAAAAGATACGCACACAAACAAAGAATGACCTGAACATATGAACAAAATTTGGCAGAGGGGTTAGCGCATCATGCTCTCTCCAGTGGTATCTCCTCTAAGGGATTTATCATACATCTATGATGTGGTCAGATTCACTCGTTCATGAGGCGTCACCTCCCTAATATTGTCGATGGTTGCAATACCGCCATGTTTATTTACTTTTTACGACGGAATACTTGAATTCGAGTATAAAGTATATTTCATACCGCTTTGTTAAGCAACGTTAGGCAACGTTATTACATAGATGGGTGACCGTTTAATCCCATTTGAACTAAGCGTCTTCGTACTTCGGAGGGTTCCCATAATAATATGAAAAAAAAAACGCTTTTAGATGCTCAAAAACGTTTTTTTTATGTAGGAGTAGTAGGTACTGTTGGCCGCAGATAGCCATGACAGTTTCACTGGGTCGCAGTTTCACACGGTTAGTAACCAGCCTCCAACCAAGGTCAAGTCGGAGGGACGTCTTTGCAAATAGTGATGTACAACTGACAACTGGGATCAATCCCACTCTCGGGTATATACCTACTGGAAATATTCCTGCTAAATTTCCAAAGTTCTCGGCAATATTGCCAATACCTGTATTAACCATTTTAAATTATGTTTTTTTTAATTTATTTATTACTAATTATAACGGGTGTAAGGCCGCGCGCACTTTGGACACGAATTTGTATCGTACGTAAACGTATGATCGTGGTCGTACGAATAAGATGCGCACATTGAATACGTTTACGTACGTACGTACCACATTTATGCAAATAAATTGAATTGAATTTTTTCCGGTTATATCGTACCCTGTATCGGGTAATTCTCTTATAACTCGCAGAATGCGGCAGCGTCATCGCTGTCGTAGAAAAATATATCTATCGGTGCATGAAATATATTTAAAAAGACGTGAATTCAGTGAATACCATCATATTATGAAAGATATATAATGACCACATACTGTTTCACGTTCGTAACCCAAATTAATAATTTTTTCTCCATCCACTTTTAATTTTTAACGTACGAACGTGTTTGAAATCCCAACAAGTTCGGATTGTATTTGGACGTCTGAACTACACGTACGTATACGCACGATTAACTCGCACCCAGTCTGCGCGCTCCCATAGTACTTGGAATGTCGGGATCGTTCGTACGTGTTCGTATGTGTCCGCACGAGTAAAATTCGTACGAAAACGTGTCCAAAGTGCGCGCGGCCTTAGGGACATCGTACCGAATTTTTTTTTATAAGATGTCAAATAATGTCCGTTACAACATTACAGAAACCATTTACATATATGGAAAATGACAAATGACTGACTTATTAATTTTCGAGCATGTAATGAATATATGCGGAATAATATTTATTTCTCAAATTACATTGCAAATTTTCTAAAATAATAATAAATTATTGCCTATGAATTAATTGCCTATGTACTGTTTTAGTGCAGAATAAATAAAATAAATAATTAAATAAATTTTCCACAAATAAGTAATTTATTGTTTTTAAATTAAAATTATGCTTTATTATTATACCAATAATATTATACTAATTTTATTTAAAAATGGTGTTTTTTTTTTAAATTCATGAAAATGCCGATGAAAAATTTCAACACTAGAATGTTCAGAATCATGTACTGGATAAATCGAGGTAAATCACACTAGCTTATAACTGAAGACACCCACATTATATCTATCTAATCAATATATATACGACATGCTGGCGGACATGCTGGACATGCTGGTGAACATGCTGGTGGACATGCTGGGCATGCTGGTGGACATGCTGGTGGACATGCTGACGGACATGCTGGACATGCTGGTGGACATGCTGGACATGCTGGCGGACATGCTGGACATGCTGACGGACATGCTGGACATGCTGGTGGACATGCTGGTGGACATGCTGGACATGCTGGTGGACTTGCTGGTGGACATGCTGGTGGACATGCTGGACATGCTGGTGGGCATGCTGGTGGACATCCTGGACATGCTGGTGGGCATGCTGGACATGCTGGTGGACATGCTGGACATGCTGGAGATGCTGCTGGACATGCTGGACATGCTGACGGACATGCTGGACATGCTGGTGGACATGCTGGTGGACATGCTGGTGGACATGCTGGACATGCTGGTGGACTTGCTGGTGGACATGCTGGTGGACATGCTGGACATGCTGGTGGACATGCTGGACATGCTGGTGGACATGCTGGTGGACATGCTGGTGGACATGCTGGTGGACATGCTGGACATGCTGGTGGACATGCTGGTGGACATGCTCGACATGCTGGTGGAAATGCTGGACATGCTGGAGATGCTGATGGACATGCTGGCGGATATGCTGGCGGACATGCTGGCGGATATGCTGGCGGACATGTCTGCGCAAAATGTCTGTCAACATGGCTGCCAAACATGTCTGCACAAAATTGCTTTAGTTTAAGGGCCATTGATGCCGATTCTGTTGTCACACACTAGCATGTTTTATTATTGTTGTCTGTCTATTTGAATATTTCATTACGACGACATGGTTTATAACTGAGTATCGGCAGGTGATGATTGAACGAGGAAATGCAAAGAGGAAGAAAACAAATAAAGACTAATATTATCTTCATTGAATTTGCTACCTACTCGTAGATGATTACAATATTGCAATACATATTGTGGATGACGCAAACAGGCTTTGCTACGTATTTTATGTACTACGTATAAATCTAGTTAATGACTTCAAAGATAGAGTGAATAAAGCTTCTGATAAGCAAGTGTGCTCTATTCGTAGGAAGCTTACCTATACAAGCAAAAAATATGAATTATTTTTATCATAACTAATTTTTGGATGCGTAGGGTGATTGGTGAGACGTGTAGGAAGGTAAGTAAGTAGATCACGCAACTATGGGGAAAGTTCAATTTTTGTTTACCTTGATTGGTAAGTTTTATAACAGTGTATAATATATAATGGTAATCCTTTTGGTAAAAGCTAAGTGAAATATTTTATAATCCAGGCCACAGGAGTAAAAACATTTTTTAATCGTTTTTCGTTATTCAAATCAGTCTTTTGTCTTTCTTTGACAGCCCTCTTGCTTGCTATCATCTTACTACGAGGAAATGAATGATTCATTTTGATAAAAGCCCGACATTTTCAGATTTTTATTTACATATGAAATCATATTATTTCTTCATTGTGAACTCTGAGCTTTGTTTTTTACTAAAGTTACATTTCTAAAGCAAGCAGTTTCCCTGCGCTTCTGAGTACATGCTGGGGGACATGCTGGCGTACATGCTGGGGGACATGCTGACGAACATGCTGGCGGACATGCTGGCGAACATGCTGGGGGACATGCTGGCGAACATGCTGGCGAACATGCTGGGGGATATGCTGGCGAACATGCTAGGGTGTAACAAATTACTTACCTTATAAAATTAATTTAAATAAAACAAACATTCTATAAAGTAAAAAACAAAACTAATGTTGTTTACTTTCTAATTGACATAATATCAATGTCACATTCTAATTGACATATCAAATGTCACTAATTTGACAGCATACGTCACTGTCTTGGGAGACGTATCGATACTGTACCGGTGACTCGATAAAAACAGTATATTATTATCTCGTTAATAGGTACTAACCAAGTATTAGTAAAAAACGTAAAGTGCAACGCAATATGCGTAGTTTCATATTTAAAAAAAAAAAAGTACTCAGTTGGCAACAACTCGGCTTACCTATAAAAGCCCTTGTCATAACCGGAGGTTCCTCTTTGGATCCCCATCACTTGGTGAGTCTAGTGTGTTTTTCTTTCTAAGTGTCCCTAGTACGTAGTATCTCGACCGCGTGGCAATGTGTTTTTCTTCATCTTTTAGCGTCCCTAACCTCATATACCGGTTGCTGCTTGCCGGTTAAATGCTGCTCAGCAAGTGCCTATTAAAATCTCTTAATTTTGCATATGCACGTGGCTCATGCATAGCCCGTGCATTGAACCTACGCCCTGACTGGTATCATCTGCTTAACTTCATCTTTCACCTGGAACCAAGTGCACCATAAGCTCTGCCTGCTACCTTGTCTGCCTCAGCATGATGCTAAGCACTGTGCACGGTTTGTTTCAGGGGTTCCAACGGCGGGGCGTCGTCCTTAGGCGCCACCGCAAAACACTTCCTACGGCGGGGCGTCGTCACTGGACGCCTCCGCACTCGTTCCAATGGCGGGGCGTCGTCTCTGGGCGTCCCCACAACCGCTTGCTGGGGTCACCGCACTTGGGTGACCCACCTGACCTGCTCGCTGGGGGCACGCCGCCCTTGGGCGTCCCCCGGTCTTACTTCCGGCCTGCTACCAGGCCGGACTACCAAACTGCTGCTGGCATGGTGCCTGTCTGGCCCGCTGCTCGGGACCAGGCCGCTTGCACCATGCCCGGTGGACCGCCCGGTCTGAGGCGGCCACCCGTACCTCGTCGTGCCCTGGCCGACTAACCCCAGGTGCATCGTACCACACTTCCAACCACTCGACCACGACCTTTGAGATCTCTTGCTCTGTTTACTATAACTTAATTCAATTAATTCTGTATAATACTAATAACTAAAATAAAATCAAACTATCTTTTGTAATCCTAATGCTGTCATGGCTGGCGAACATGCTGGGGGATATACTGGCGAACATGCTGGGGGACATGCTGGCGAACATGCTGGGGGACATGCTGGCGAACATGCTGGCGGACATGCTGGTGGACATGCTGGCGGTCATGCTGGCGAACATGCTGGTGGACATGCTGGTGGACATGCTGGACATGCTGATGGACATGCTGGTGGACATGCTGGCGAATCTGCTGGGCGACATGCTGGCAGACATGCTGGCGAACATGCTGTCATGGCTGGCGAACATGCTGGGGGATATGCTGGCGAACATGCTGGCGAATATGATGGGGGACATGCTGGCGAACATGCTGGGGGACATGAAAAATGAAATAAAATGCTGGTACATGCTGAACATGCTGGTGGACATGCTGGACATGCTGGTGGACATGCTGGTGGACATGCTGGCGGACATGCTGGACATGCTGGACATGCTGGTGCATGTCTGCCAGCATGTTCGCCAGCATGTTCGCCAGCATATCCCCCAGCATGTTCGCCAGCCATGACAGCATGTCTGCCAGCATGTTTGCCAGCATGTTCGCCAGCATGTCCCCCAGCATGTTCGCCAGCATGTCCCCCAGCATATTCGCCAGCATGTTCGCCAGCATATCCCCCAGCATGTTCGCCAGCCATGACAGCATGTCTGCCAGCATGTTCGCCAGCATGTCTGCCAGCATGTTCGCCAGCATGGCCCCCAGCGTGTTCGCCAGCATGTCTCCCAGCATGTTTGCCAGCATGTTCGCCAGCATGTCCGCCAGCATGTTCGCCAACATGTCTCCCAGCATGTTCGCCAGCATGTCCACCAGCATGTCCACCAGCATGTCCACCAGCATGTTCGCCAGCATTTCCACCAGCATGTCCAGCATGTCCGCCAGCATATCCACCAGCATGTCCAGCAGCATGTTCGCCAGCATGTCCCCCCAGCATGTTCGCCAGCATGTCCCCCATCATGTTCGCCAGCATGTGCACCAGCATGTACGCCAGCATGTTGGCCAGCATGTTCGCCAGCATGTTGGCCAGCATGTTCGCCAGCATGTTGGCCAGCATGTCCACCAGCATGTTTGCCAGCATGTCCGCCAGCATGTCCAGCATGTCCACCAGCATGTTTGCCAGCATGTCTGCCAGCATGTTTTCCAGCATGTTCGCCAGCATGTCCAGCATGTCCGCCAGCGTGTTGGCCAGCATGTTGGCCAGCATGTCCGCCAGCTTGTCCCCCAGCATGTTTGCCAGCATGTCCCCCAGCATGTTCGCCAGCATGTTTGCCAGCATGTCCGCCAGCATGTCCAGCATTTCCGCCAGCATGTTCGCCAGCATGTCTGCCAGCATGTTTTCCAGCATGTCCGCCAGCATGTCCGCCAGCATGTCCACCAGCATGTCTGCCAACATGTTTGCCAGCTTGTCCCCCAGCATGACCCCCAGCATGTTCGCCAGCATGTCCCCCAGCATGATCGCCAGCATGTCTGCCAGCATGTTCGCCAGCATGGCTCCCAGCATGTTCGCCAGCATATTTGCCAGCATGTCTGCCAGCATGTTTGCCAGCATGTCCGCCAGCATGTCCAGCATGTCCGCCAGCATGTCCAGCATGTCCGCCAGCATGTCCACCAGCATGTCTGGCGGTACTGGCTACATCCAATTACCAGTTTTCAAAAACTTATGTGTGAAGTAAACTACGACACTGCTCGGTAACAACTGATTTATTTTCACCTCCACCCTCACATGTTACAATTATGTAAATAATTATTATACTACATCTTCCTCCTTAGAAATAATAAGTCTACTTAATAACTTAACTATTGCACGTGTGTATGTAATCTATACAAAATATTTCGACCGCATACAATCAAGGGTACTTACTAAGAAACAGATCATGAGTAGAGCAAACAATTAATTACATGTGATTGTGTTGCTATGATCCCTGATTACAAGCCGAGATAACTTTAATAAAATTGTAAGGGCGCATAGTAACTTGTATCAAATCATGAACTAGTAAAAATATGTACTTTAAATCTTAGTATGTGTTGGGGATATCCTGTCGTTGACGGTATCCCGGTTGTTGTAGTATGTAGATCACACCAAAACCACTGATTATTGTTTATACGTATTTATTTATAGTTATTGTCTACGGCTATGTTTAGTGTCTGAGTCGCACCTTACGTAATGTTTTTGTAGTTATTGACACATTAGCGCGTGACGGAGGTTGTAGCACGACTGCTCGTCTATATAAAGTAGGTTAATTATTAATTTGCTGTATGAGCATTATTGGCTCGTACATGCTCCCGAGGGAAAGATGAAGGTATGTACTCAGATCACCAAACATGTGTTACAAGTTGAAATATAAGTTATAAGTTAAATGTTAAAAATGTAAAAGTATAAAAATAGTAAAAGTTATAATAAGTAAAAAATATTAAAGGCAAAAAACCACAATAAGCAAATTATAAATTAAAGTTGGAAGTTTGCTCCCGCTGTTGGTCGCGACTGAGGATTCCTCTTCGACCGTCCATATTCTACTTCAGCGTAGGTAGCAATCTCCTCCAGTTCAATATCTTCCATTTTCTCCGAGGTTCTCGGTAAAGTCGTTTTTGCTGTTGGCTTCTTGCTTCTTTTGTTCGAGGAGCAGTATCTTTTGAACTGCCATACAATGATTGTGATGACAATTCCTCCCACCAGCAAAGTACTTATTGTGTAGTTGCCGATGTCGTGGATACTTAACTCGCTGGGTAGAAACTCGCGTTCTTTTTGTGTGGTTATTTTTCGATCTAATAATCTTTGTTCATAAGACAGGTTTAATTTGGGTAGTATAATGTTTGTATTTTTATACATTTCCCACATTCCATCGTTTGGCGAGTCGATAGTCGGCACTTCTAAATTTATACCTACATTAGTTTTGCTGCTAAAAACATTATGCGAGTACATGGTAGCGTCTCTGTATTGAATTACACAGTCCTGACCTAGGGCAAGGAGGCCCGCCTGTTTAATCATTGTTGTTGTAATCTGATTCTCGCATACGATGTGGGTCGGGCACTCGTTGATGCAATTATATAACCATATGTTCGGTCTTTGTAACTTCGTCCATTGGTCAGAGCATTGCCGTGGTGTCCAATCGCAGGTGATGTTTTCATTTTGACTTATCATTTTAGCTACACAGGATGCTGCGGCTCCATGCAAGTTTCTTATCGACGTGTAGGTGTGGCATATAAAGTTATCCGCCATCATTGTTGTACACTGATGAAGATCAGCCTCTTCTATTTGTATATAGGTGTTCTTTGCGAAATTCACTCCAATATACTTTGTAGTTACCGCTATCCCCAGACATTGGTTAGACGCGCGTCGTATAGTGATAGGTATATTTTGATATAATTTATACTCGTCATCACTTGACAACGGTATGTGTAATTCGAAGAGAAGGTATTGTTCGGTCAGCCGGGCTTTGACATAAATAAGTTTGTAAATATTTTGAATATTCGCTTCGTTAATGTTTTCAATCGGTAATGTTAATCTTTTCGATATAATGCCGGCAATGTAATTGAGTTGTTCCGACAGTTGCTCCGGTGTAAATAATTTCATATCGAGATTTCCTCTGTAGATTTCTGACAGTGAATCTAAGAGCATTTGTTGGTTTCTTTTCAGGACAGAGAGCAGTAAGCTTGCCGTCAACGCTCCAGCGTTAACGTCGTTCATAGTTTTCATAATTTGAAACCTGTTGATCAGCATTTCTGTGTTCTGTTTAGTTTCGTTTATATAACTTTGTATTGTTTCCAGCTGCGTTTTCACAAAGTCTTCATTTTTCTGTATGATATTGTTTTCGCCTTCGATGATAAGTGTCTGGTTTCTTATCAGCTGTAATAAATACTGTTCGTTTGTTTTTATATTTTGTATGTCTTGAGCGTATTTTTCGGCAAAATCGCTGTCTAGGACTCCAAAAAGCGTTCGTGCAAGGTTTCCTACGCCATTGACGTAGCCACGTCGCCGTCGTTGCTGATGCTGAGAGAGAAGCAACTTGTTATATTGATCCAACTGGTTCATTTCAAATTTTAGTTGTTGTATAGTTGAGTGGCATGGTTCATTAGGCATTGTAGCGCATGTTTGAGCTAGATGATTAATGAATTTCTCAACTTCGATCGTACTCTGCCAGAACGTTGTCAAGTTGTAGTATACAAGAAGTTTCCATTCATCGTGTATGAGTTGAATTTTTCCGACAGGGTCAAAGTAGATCGGTTGGTTATTAGTTAATCTTGTTATTTTGAAATGTTGCTGGGGTGTCGTTTGCCCACAGGTGAGTGTCGCAAACACTACAAGTAACACCATCAGCAAGCTGTAAACTTTCTTCTTGGTTTTAATAGCTGGTTTAGCATTTTTGTAGTTCTTAGTTTCAAAATTTGTCTTCTGTGCTTCCGTACCCTCACATGCCTCGTTAATAGGTAGTGGGGCTAGTTTAGTTATGGGTCTTTTCAGTACTCCATTTTGCGTCTTGAGTGTGACTACTCGTACTAGATCGTCACTGCCTGGATGCAAGTCCACTACACGGCCCATCGCCCACTTGCCTGGAGGCAGATTGCTTTCCTTTACGAGTACTAGTTGTCCCTTGTGTATATTGTCTTTAGTTTGCTGCCACTTGTTTCGGTTTTGTAATAAGTGAAGATATTCTTTTGACCAGCGATCCCAGTAGTGTCGGCGCATAAGTTCAATGAGTTTCCAGTTGTTTCTGATGTCGATAGATTTTAGTTGTTCAGGTTCATTGAGTGGTAGTCCAAGCGTCGGGCCCCCAGTGAGGAAGTGACCAGGCGTCAGATAATCCAGATCTTCTACATCTTCAGATAACGGGCTTAGTGGCCTGCTGTTCATACATGCTTCGATCTGTGTAAGAAGTGTAGAAAATTGTTCGTAGGTTAGCTTCTGTTGTCCAATAACTCGCTTTAGGTGGTTCTTCATGGAGCGTACTGCAGCTTCCCACAACCCTCCTGCCGATGGCCAGGATGGTGCGTTAAAGTGCCACTCTATTTGCAGGTCATTGATTTCTCTAAAGAACTCTGAAGACAGCATTGTTCTGTATAGTTGGAATTCTTCATTTAATACTTTTGCAGCTCCGACGAAGTTGGTTCCGTTGTCAGAATAAATATGTTTTGGAGTGCCTCTTCTGGCGCACATTCTTTTCAGTGCCGCTATAAACGTTTGCGTTGACAAATCCGAAACGAGTTCAATATGTACTGCTTTTGTGCTCATACATATGAATATGGCTATATAACCCTTGCAGGTCTTTATCCCGCGGCCTTTGTTAATCTTCACTTCCACGTGATCCGTAAAATCAACACCAGTGTGAGAAAACGGCCGTGATGGAGTAATCCTTTCTTTAGGAAGGTTGCCCATCAACTGTTCAGTTTGAATTGTTGCGTAACGACGGCACCGGATGCACTGACGTAGTGTTTTCTTGACGGTTCTATTGCCACTGACGATCCAGTATTTGTTTCTAGTGTGAGCTAGCGTTAATCTTGCTCCACCGTGTAATGTACGCTGATGCGACTTTTCAATGATAAGTTGAGTCAGTCTCCCCTCTCCTGGGATGAGAATGGGGTGCTTAGTTTCTTCTGGCAAATATGAATGTTTAAGACGCCCTCCGATGCGTAGAACTCCGTTAGAGTCCAAATATGGATTGAGTTTCAATATGGTGCTCCTTTTTGGAAGTTTTCCGGTTTTGTTGAGGAATTTTATTTCATTTTCAAAATAATTTCCTTGTATTGATTTGATAATTGTACATAATGCATTGTTTATGTCATCCAAGCTAAGTTCGTTGCACTCATTTGACCTCTGTTTGTTTTGTAATGCATCGGTGAAACGTATTGTCCAACCCATATAGCGCTTTTTGGTAGCCGTTACGAAACAAGTCGACACTTTTGTGTCGACACTGATTGATTCTAGTAACATTTTCTGGTCGCCGAGTCGACTTTGTTCCGTCGCTACGACTAAAAATGGGGAACAGTCGACACAGTAACATTTGGTTTTAAAGTTACGTTGCTGTGTGGTAACATTGTTCTTAGTCTGCGACCACTTCTCAGAAATCATTCGTTCTTTCATGGTTCTTTCATTCACTTTTTGTTTAGCGAAGTGAAGTTTTAAATGGAAAAAATAATAAGAAGAAAAAGTTATCGGCCATCATTGTTTTGTCAACATAAGTTTTTATTACTAAATTACTTGGTTTTTATCGTTCAAATAGAGGTGGGAAAGGAAATTCATTGTGTAATTTGTTGAAATAGTTTGAAATTTATCAACGCGCCATCATATTAATGTAATTTCACCTGTGTAGTACAATGTAAACAATATTTTTACTGACAAATCTTTACATTCCCAGAGCTTGGAAGCTTTTGCTTTAATAGATTTATCTCTTTTAATACTTACTATATATTATGGAACCAAGAATAAAACCATAAAGTTGGTAAATAATTGGATAAAACATTTGTATTTAAAGAAAATATTTAAGTCACAACTGGTCACTAAGTTACGAGACTGTGTCGACATATGTCGACGCAAAATCAGAAGTAGTTATAAAGTTACCGAATTTACAAAATGGTATATTGTTTCCAGCAATTCTCAAACTTTTGCAGGGCATACAAATAAAATGACGACTACAAGCAAATGTGGTGGCAAGTGTGGCAAGTGGTGATCAGGATCTAATCGATTTCTAAATGAATCATCAGTACGCAAAGGCATGTCCGTTCTGGGAAAACCCATATGCTGACCTCTTCTATCGTATTCTCCGATTACTGTACATTTCATGTATCCGTGGTAACTGTTAAACCCCACAGTACCTGAAATAAAAAATATCACGAAATACTTATATATTACATTATTTAAAACGCACCGTACCTCCACTCCGGTACACTACTTATATATTTAATTTTGCATTCACCTTTTATAAAGCACCTCGCAGGTGTATCACATATAAAGCAACGAATTTTGATGGTAACTATTTGCTTTTGAACCAGTAATCTATCATGAAGTAACTTTAAGAGCTAAAAATATGTACTTACTTGGAGGTAGATTTTCTGGAACCATTAATTTGTTTACTTTTCTGTAGGAAGTTGATGTGAGACGTGTGAGTTTCGGATTTTTACTCATTTTTAACCGACTTCAAAAAGTGAGGAGGTTCTCAATTCGTCTGTATATATATATATATTTTTTTTATGTACACACATCAAAAGTGTCTAGGGATCAACATATATTTTTGCAATAACTTTTCTCCTGATTGATATTAATTAAAATTTTCTTTAAGGATTCATCAAATAAAGTGTTTTCGTTTGTCACAGTAACGATAAACCAAGTCACCTTTGCATTAATAAAGAAATTTGCCATTTTCCTAATAAAGGGATTTTTGACATTTGAACCACTAACACAAAAGTTCGAAAAAAAGACTGAAATAACAGTTTTCTTTAAAATTTTATTGGGTAACTTAAACAATTAATAATCCGTGTTTCTACCGCGAACACTAACAACACAAGAACATCGGTTTGGCATACTCAAAATGAGTTCATCCAAATCACGCTGTGGAATGGCCGCCCATGTTCGTTGCAACAACAAAAAAAGGTCTTCTTGCGACTGGATACCCTCCATATTCGGCAGAGCTCTTCTCTGTAGCATATCCCATGCATGCTCAATCGGGTTCAAGTCTGGCGACTGAGCAGGCCAGGGCAGGACATTGATGTTAGCTGCGGCGAGAGTCTGTCTTACAACTCTTGCGGTGTGCGGTCGTGCATTATCATGGATTAACTGAAATAAGGGACCGATTTGCACTTGTAGAGGAACGATGACGTCTGATACAATCGTCTCAGCATAAATTTGAGCGTTGAGGTTGCCTCTGATCCAAATCAACTCAGTTCTTCCGCCGATCCAAATACCCGCTCATACCATGATGGTTCCACCACTATAAGGATGGACTTCCTGGCAGGATTTTAATCGCTGTTGGCGTCCAGGGGTTCTCCAGTGTCGTATACGTCTTGTATCCGGTCTCATACCAAAACGAGACTCATCAGAAAAGCACACGAAACGCCATTGTTCTTCTGCCCAATTTCTGTGTTCAAGAGCCCATTGATATCGAATCCTACGATTGTGCATTGCTATAGGTGGTACCCGTAGCGGTCTTCGGGAATGAAGGTTCACTTCATGCAAGCGGTTTCTGACTGTTTGGTCGCTAATTAAGTTCCCTGAAGAGTGATGAAGCCTCACGGCTAACATCATGGCAGTTATTGTTGGAGCTCTTCGAGTTAAGATTTGAATATATCGGTCTTGTCTCCGTGTGGTGCAGCGATACCGTCCTCCATGGCGCTCAGCCACGGTACCAGTGCTTCGGTAACGTGTCCAAAGTCGACTGATAACACTCTGACTTGTATTCAGAGCTAAAGCCACAGTAAGTGATTTGGATGAACTCATTTTGAGTATGCCAAACCGATGTTCTTGTGTTGTTAGTGTTCGCGGTAGAAACACGGATTATTAATTGTTTAAGTTACCCAATAAAATTTTAAAGAAAACTGTTATTTCAGTCTTTTTTTCGAACTTTTGTGTTAGTGGTTCAAATGTCAAAAATCCCTTTATTAGGAAAATGGCAAATTTCTTTATTAATGCAAAGGTGACTTGGTTTATCGTTACTGTGACAAACGAAAACACTTTATTTGATGAATCCTTAAAGAAAATTTTAATTAATATCAATCAGGAGAAAAGTTATTGCAAAAATATATGTTGATCCCTAGACACTTTTGATGTGTGTATGTTCGCGCATAACTCCGGCAATTATGAACCGATTTGAAAAAATCTTTCTTCCATCCATTCTTCAATCCATTGATTGGGTCCCATTAAAAAATTATTGCTTAGTAATAAGTAGTTCATGAAAAAACAAGTATGGTGACTGCGCACTGAGAGCTGCAAGAAAGCCTATATAGATGACTTTATGTCGCTTTTTAAGGACAAAAATGGTCATAACTCTGGCAAATATTTACCAATTTCAATGATTCTTTTTTTATTCGAAAGAAGAAACCACTGTATTGATGCTGTATGAATTTTATTACAACCGGATAAGAACTTCCTGGAGGACCACGAACAATGTGGAGGAATTTATCTGGTAAAAACCATAAAACTGATGTTCTCCATTACATTGCTCTGACAATTATGAACCGATTTCGATGATTCTTTTTTTATTCGAGAGAGTAAACTACTATGATATTTCCATGCAAATTTCATTACGACCAGATATTTTGTTCTGAAGAAACATGAATTATGTAAAACTATGTAGACGATAATGTGATCATAACCAACCTAGATAATTATACGGTTTTCGATGTTTCAATCTTTATATATGAAAATATCACTAAAAAGTTTAAAATAAAATCTTTTTAAAAAGAAATCGAACCGACTTCAATATCACTGAAAAGTATAAAATAATTTAAATATTATTTAAGTTGGTGCCAAATATACACAGCCGGTAAGCTAACACCAACTTCAATAATATTTAAATTATTTTATACTTTTCAGTGATATTGAAGTCGGTGCGTTTTTTTTTTTTAAAAGATTTTATTAACTACACTTGTAGGAACAGTTTGAAAAACAGTGTCTTATGACGACTTATTTATTTACATTTTAGCAATATATTGTTCAGTAACAATGTCGTAACGTTACAACACTTCGTGTAAGTATATATTTTAAATTACTATTCTGGTAACATAGTTACCACACCGTTACTACACATAAACACATTGCGTTTAAAAATAAGTCGACACAAATGTTTACGTTACGTGTGAACACAAAGACTACACATAGTAACTAAAAATTTTCTGGTCACATTGTGTGGGAACTGTTACCACACATAGAGACCAAACCCCACACAGTAACTATGTTTCGTAACAGTTACGAAACTATGCGACGTGTTACTGCTTTTATGATTCTGTGACCGAAAAGTGCTATATGGGAAGCGAGTATTTTTGTAATACGATCGATGTTGCTATGCCGCTCAAGTAATGAGTTAATTAATTCATTTTTATTTGGTGTAGGTTCCGTAGTGTTTGTCATGTAACAATTTGTTACTAAACATTCGTTCGTTGTATAAGTTTCAGTTTTTGTAAAAGTTTGGTTTTCTTGTTCCTTGAGCCATTGAGGTCCTTCCCACCACAGAGAAAAGTTGACTAGTTTAGATGGTGACAGTCCTCTTGTTGCACAGTCGGCTGGGTTTTCGCTACTCTTCACGTAACTCCAGTTTACTGCAGGCACGATGCTTGTAATCTGTGTAGTTCTGTTTGTGATATACTTTTCGTATTTAGTTTCACTTCCCTGAAGCCATGCTAAGACGACTTTAGAGTCGGTCCAACAAGATATCCGCAGATCGTACTCTGAAAGTATCTTAGTTATTTTTTCTAGAAGTTTCGCTAACAAAACAGCCGCGCATAGTTCCAATCTCGGTATCGTGATTTTCTTTTTCAGTGGTGCCACTTTAGTTTTCGCTGCGAGTAGAGTAGTTTCGTACGCGCCGGTCTGTGATGTAGTTCGGCTGTAGATGACGCATGCGTAGGCTTGCTCGCTCGCGTCACAGAAGGCTTGCAATTCGATCGTTTTATTGTGTTCGTTGCGGATCCATCTTGGTAAACGGATATTGTTTATGTTTGGTAACTCGGACTTAATTTTTATCCATTTCCTTGTTACGTTATCAGGCACATTTTCGTCCCAGCTAATATTTTGGTAGTTTACACACCACAATTCTTGAAAAATTAGTTTAGCTTGGATGGTCATTGGAGCTAACCAACCAAGGGGATCGTATATCTTGCTTATTTCTGATAATAGTCTGCGTTTAGTGTACGCGACTGATATGTTTTTGTCAGGCGTTTCGCTAATGAAATGGAATGCGTCGCTTGCATCATCCCATGCGAGTCCGAGTGTTTTGCTGAACTCTTGTTGCTTAAAATTAAAGTTGTTTGCGTAGCTTTTCTCTTTTTCTTGTAAATCCTGGAGAATGGATGGTTCGTTAGTAGCCCATTTTCTTAAGATGAAACTCCCTGTTTTCAGTAACTCGTAGAGCTCCTGTTGTAGCAATTTTGTTGCTTCGATTGTATGGTGGCCTGTTATGACATCATCCATATAAAAGTCATTTTGTAAAGCTTTCTGGGCTAAGGGGAAAGCGTTGCCTTCATCTTGAGCTAATTGTTTTAGAGTCCGCATTGCCAGGAATGGTGCAACTTTTGTACCGTAAGTTAGGGTACAAAGCTGCATCTCTTGAAGTGGTTCTCTTGAGGATTCTCTCCAAATTATTTTTTGAAGATATTGTTGATCTTGATGAATGAGGATTTGACGGTATATTTTCTCGATGTCCGCCGTTAGAACATATTTATAGCTTCTCCATTTGATGATTAAAGATATTATGTCCTTTTGTAAGTTAGGCCCCTTTTGCATCAAGTCGTTTAGGCTGTAGCCAGAGTCTGTTTTCATTGATGCGTTGAACACTGCCCGAAGCCTAGTTGTGCTTGAGCTTTCCCTTAACACGCCATGGTGTGGAAGGTAAGCTTGAACTTGACTTTCTGTCTTTGTAGCTGGTGTCATGTGACCTAATTCGATGTATTCACGTATGAATTGTTTATACAACTTTGCGAAGTGTTCTTGTCTTGCCATTTTCTTTTCTAAATGAAGAAACTGTGCAACAGCTTGAGGTTTGGAAGTTCCAAGGTTTTGTTCGAAGTCAGTTTTCATAGGCATTTTAACTACGTATCGCCCGTTCTTTAATCGCTCCGTCGTTTCTGTATAATATTTTTCACAGTATTCGTCGTTTGTAGAAAATTCGGGTTCCGAAGGGATTTCTTCTGTCTCCCAGAATTTTGATAAACTGTCTAACTCCATTAGAGTTACTAGGCAGTTAAGTTGCTTTGTAGTACCGCCGCTTAGTATCCAGCCCAACTTGGTTTGTTGCGCTACTGGCGAATTATTGTTGTGTTTGAGTACTCCTTCTAGGATAATCTGCGAGTAGATTGCTGCATCTAGCACTAAATCGATGGGCGCTGAGATGTGAAAGTCCTTATCAGCCAACTTGATGTTATCAAGGTGCGGCCAGGTCTTCGCGTTGATTGTTGAGCTAGGTAGGTTGTTGATAAGTTTCCGCATTACTAGTGCTTCTGTTTGGAATGTATAATCAGAGTGGATAGATTTGCATTCCAGTTTAACCATTCCTTTGCTTGTGCCCATGATAGTGCCAACGCCAGTCACAACCGTGTTGGTTTTGTTCCGTGGTAAGTTCAATCGTTGTGCGGCATTTTCTGTAATCAGTGTTACTTGCGAACCTTGATCGAGTAATGCCCGAAGGATGACGTAATCTCCTTCTCTGTTTTTGACTTTCAGCTGAAGAGTCGTTAAGAGTATCTCTTGTTCACCGTTAATGTGATTCGAAGTTCGCTCAACCGCCGTTGTGGCGGATGACCTTGATTGTTGCCCTTTTAGATTGTCATCATGCAGAAGAGAATGATGTTTTAGGTTACACGTGTAGCATCGCCTCGTTGAGTTGCATTTATTGCCGCCGTGACTAAACAAGCAATTTTTGCATAAGTCCAGTTTCTTTGTTGTTTGGTTACGCAATGCGACATCCATGCTCAAAAATCTAGAGCACTGCCTCAGAGCGTGATCGTTTTTGCAGAGAGGGCATTTTCGGAGTGAAGCATGATAGGTTTTTGTCCAGTTTTCTGAGCTGTTAAAGTTCGTTGACTTGTAATTGTTATAATTTTTATGTTTTATATTCGTTGAATAATTCTGTTTTTGACCGCCTTTTTTTGTTCGCGCCATTTCTAATGACATAAACTTCAACTCTACGAATTCCATAAACTCGTCTAAGTTTGGAAGTTCTCTTGACTGTTTCATACTTTGTATATATTCGCTGTAGGTGACGTCATCCAGTTTTGATGATAGTAAATGCACGATGAGCGGCCCCCATACACGGACGTCTATGTTGAGGTTTTTTAGCGCATTTAAACACTCTTTTGTAGTATCATGCAGCTTTTTCAAGTTAGCTGAGTTCGGTTTATCGATTGATGCTTGATTGAGAAGGGTGTCTATGTATGAGGTGAAAAGCAACCGTTTGTTATCGTAGCGGTGCTGGATAATCTCCAGACATGAGTCATAATTCTCCGCACTTACAGGTAGATGTTTGATTAATTTTTCTGCTTCGCCTCTTAGTTTTGACTTGAGAAACTTCATTTTTTGTGTCTTGTTCAGCGTTGGGTTGTTATGAACCATCTCAAAGAATAAATCTCTAAAAGAAATCCAATTGGTATAAGTTCCGTTGAACTCCGGCAATTCAATCCTTGGCGTTGTTTTTTCATAGTGTGATGTTTCGAAGATTTTTCGATTTAAGTCTTCCTTCAGGGTGTCGTAGACTTGTTCCCAATAGTCGAACTTCACTTCATAATCTTCGTCATTTCCTTGTAAAAGGTAGCTAAGTTCCCAGTGGATCTTATCGATGGATTCCCACTTGGACTGTAGTATATTAAGTTGGTCTTGAAATTGCCATTTTTCCTTCATTTCGTCGAGATTAACTTTCGAGATTGCTCGTTTTAAGGCGTTGAAGTTGCACATCTGATGACGTAATAGCGTAGATAGAAGCTTGTCTGTCTCATCTGCCGTTGGTCGTTGCAAGCTTGAATCAAACTGCGGTTTTCCGGGAGCGTCTGGTGATTTCGATTTTGATATTCCCGAACATCCAGGCTCACTTAATAACTCGTTTTTTCGTTGAGTCATTGATTGTTTTGTTTCGTCGAACATGCTCCTTGTTATGTCGAAAATGTTCTCTTTAAAATAGTCATGATCTCTTTTTGCTGACTCATACTGCATCAGGATCTCATGATTTGTTTGAAATTCATCCCAGAGGGACTGTAGAACTTCTATGCGTTTGTTAAGGTAATCTATGGTTTTTCTACTCACAGAATCCTTTTTGAAGTTACTTTGAAGAGTTTTGATCTTCTCGTAGCTGTTTTGTTGCTTGGATATGAGCTCCAAAAATTGATACTCTCCTTTGGACATTGTTAGTAGTTAGTGGTTGGTGCGTAAGTCTTGTGTTTCACAAGAAGTTGTAGTAGCAGTAGACGTTATCTCCGCTATGTTGTTGTTGCAGCAGTAGACGTTATCCCCGCTGTTGTGCAGTTTGAAACGTAGCAGTAGACGTTATCTCTGCCTTTTGTGAAGTTTGAAAAATAGCAGTGGACGTTATCCCCGCTGTTTTGAAGTTTGAAGACTGGCAGTAGACGTTATCTCCGCCCTTATGTAGTTTGATGAATAGCAGTGGACGTTATCCCCGCTGATTCTTCTTTTCTTGAGCAATAGCAGACGTTATCTCTGCTGGTTTGTTGTTTGAAGATTAGCAGTGGACGTTATCCCTGCTGATCCGTATTTTCTTGAGCAGCAGTAGACGTTATCTCTGCTGTCTGTAGTTTATTTTGTAGCAGTGGACGTTATCCCCGCTGGTTCGTTACTTGCTGGCACTCAGCG
The DNA here is from genome assembly GCA_911728495.1 of Furcula furcula. NCBI lineage: Eukaryota > Metazoa > Arthropoda > Insecta > Lepidoptera > Notodontidae > Furcula > Furcula furcula. Next base: position 7,215,920 of record OU452268.1, on the reverse strand, counting down.
CAGTCTTCCCTCTCTTCGTGATGGGGAAATTCCACACTAAGCACTTCGCAGATATGTCACGAAGAACTCGAAGACGGTCCCCGTGATTCCAATGTCGAAGGACCACGCGATGTTGGGGATATCCTGTCGTTGACGGTATCCCGGTTGTTGTAGTATGTAGATCACACCAAAACCACTGATTATTGTTTATACGTATTTATTTATAGTTATTGTCTACGGCTATGTTTAGTGTCTGAGTCGCACCTTACGTAATGTTTTTGTAGTTATTGACACATTAGCGCGTGACGGAGGTTGTAGCACGACTGCTCGTCTATATAAAGTAGGTTAATTATTAATTTGCTGTATGAGCATTATTGGCTCGTACAGTATGTTTCAACCTTTCCTTGGCTACCCTTGCAGCAGCCCTTTCAGTACAAATTGTTCTTTGTGGGTGCGACATGACCTTATCTTCCCCCACTTCTGAGCATGAATCGTAACTTTCAGGATCTCCAGAAGATTGATGTTCGTGCGCCTCGTGGATGACGTCGTCCTCGCCAGTCACACCTTGAGACGTTGATGGTCTTACTGCCGGCGTTATTTTAATAAGGTGTCTCCGGTTCCTGCGTAACACCTTCCCAGCTTTGTTTTTTACGAAGTAGGAGCGGGGCTGTGGTGCGCGATTCACCACCCGTGCATACCCGTGTCTTCGTGGCCCTTCCAGGGTCACCACTTCGTCGCCCGCCTCCAGTTCTGGAAGCGCACGGGCCCGAGTGTCATACCAATCCTTGCTCCGCGTCTGATTTCGAACCAGGTTTTTATAATCTGCTTCGTTATTCCTTTCTGGTATCAATTTCTTTTCGTGACACGGAAGTCTCGTATTAAGCCTTCGACCCATTAACAATTGCGCAGGACTAGCTACGCCATCTCTCGGCGCCGCCCTGTAATTGAGCAAACTTATATAAAAATCCTCATTGGACCGAGACGATTTCGATAATAGTGACTTTATCGTACGTACAGCACGCTCGCTGCGCCCGTTCGACTGTGGATAGTTCGGCGAAGAAGTCGTATGTGTGAATCCCCACTGCTCCGCAAACGTTTTGAACACTTTCGAAGCGTAAGCGGGACCGTTGTATGTAAATAATTCTTGGGGTATACCGTGTCGGGCGAATTGGTCCTTCATCGCCAAAATTACTCGTTTCGAAGTAATATCAGTTAGCGGGCAAACCTCAACGAAATTAGAGAAATAATCCACTAATATCAAGAAATACTTGTTATTTACTTCAAACAAATCCGAGCCGACCTTCGCCCAGGGCAGGGCGGGTATGCGGTGCGGCACGGCGGGCTCGCGCTGCGGCCGCGGTGCGTGCTCGGCGCACACGCGGCAGCGGCGCACCGCGCGCTCCACGTCGCGCGCCATGCCCGCCCAGAACATCACGTCGCGCGCTCGCCGCTTGCATCTGTCGATGCCGAGATGTCCCTCGTGCACCCTGCTTATCATTTCCGATCTGAGAGCTCTGGGAATGAACACCGAGTCGTTCACTAATATCACTCCATCCACATACTCTATACATTCTCTGTAGCTCCAATGCATGCGGACGCACTCCTTTGCATTATATTTGTTATGAGGCCATCCATTCATTATGTACATGATCAGAGTTTGACATTCGTCATCTTGTTGGGTGTGCCGTTTGATAGTTTTCCGACGATCCTCACTGAATCTTAAATTTTGCACCAGAAAACAGGTCTGATCCTCCAGCTCCTCGGATACCTTACTATTTAAAAGATCAGGGAGCGGAGCCCTCGATAACGTATCCGCTACGAACATGTATTTCCCCGGGGTGTATTGAACTTCGAAGTCATAGCGTTGGACCCGTAGCATCATGCGCTGCAGCCTGGCCGGTACAGAATCCAACGATTTTTTAAAAAGTGACTCCAGCGGCTTGTGGTCGGTTTCCACTAACACATCATTTTTTCCAAATATGTACTGATGAAACCTCTCTAAAGCGAAAACGATCGCCAACATCTCCTTTTCTATCTGGGCGTACCTCTGCTGTGTGTCGGTGAGCGTCATCGAGGCGAACTCGCCGGGTCTGCCGGCCTGCAGCAGCACGGCGCCGAGCGCCTGCGAGCTCGCGTCCACCGAGAGCACGGCGCCGGCGGGCTCGCGCGGCTCGAACAGCGCCAGCACCGGCGCCGAGCACAGCGCGCGCTTGAGCTCGCGCACCACGCATTCCTCGCACTCACCCCAACACCATTCGCTGTCTTTCTTTAACAGATTCCGTAACGGCGCTACTTTTTCCGAGTGATTGGGAATAAACTTACTTACATAATTTACCATCCCCAGAAATCTCTCTAATGATCTACGATCGGATGGACTTGGCATGTCGGTGATCGCTCTCACTTTCGACTCGTCTATTTTCATTCCGTCGGCGCTGAAGGTGTGCCCTAAATAAGTTACCTCTCTGACGCAAAACATACACTTTTCTGAATTGAATTTTATACCGACAGCCTTTGATCTCTCAAGGAGACGCTTAAGACGACTGTCATGAATTTCCTTCGTGGGACCCCAGACAATGACGTCATCGAAAAATGAATCCACGCCATCCAGGCCTTCTAGCAGCTGCCTGACCTTCGCATGGAAAATTTCCGAAGCTGGATTAATACCATATGGTAGACGCAAATACTGATAACGCCCAAAGGGTGTTCCAAAGGTACAAAGGTCTGAACTCCTGTCGTCTAATTGGACCATCCAAAACCCAGATTTGGCATCTAATTTACTGAAATATTGCGCTCCTTTTAGTTTAGTTGCTATTTCTGTTAGAGTTGGTAGTGGGTAATGTTGTCGCTTAATTACTCTATTAAGTGGTCGAGGATCTAAACAGTTACGAAAACTGCCATCTTTTTTTGCTGCAATCACGATGCCGCTGTGGGATGATGAACCTTTCTTAATCACCCCCAATTTCTCCATGCGTATCAATTCCTCCTTAAGTTGGTCGCACACCCCTAGTGGGATTTTCCTGACAGGGCATATGCAAGGGTTTGCGTTATCTTCTATAGGTATAGTGTATGTACCGGGTAATTTTCCCAATCCCTGAAATAATTCTGCATAATTATCCATATTTAGCGAATATACTCTTCTTATTACTCCTAACATTTCTAACGTATATTTTCCCAAAATACTTTCACATTATTGTTCACATATAACGAATTTTAAATTATATTTGACATTTTTATACATCCACTCGATCATGCAAGAACCTATTATAGACAAATAATTACCACAAAATGATCGAGCTCGCGTATTATCTTGTACAATATCGTGAAGTGACAAACCCAATTGCAAATAATTATATTTAGATAATACATTAAGGTCGGAACCCGTATCTAATTTAAAGCAATGATCGATGCCGCTATCACATTAAATGGAGGGTTTCATGCCACTTCGAGACGTTCGCACGAACGGCATCTATACAATCGATCGAAGAAATATAAAACAAGTCATTCTCGTCTTCCTCATACTGACAGTCATCATACACTTCATATACCGCTTTCGACTTACGAGCTGGACACTGAATTTTAAAGTGACCCTTACCGCCGCAAATGAAACACTTAGCTTTACGCGCCGCACAACTATCGCCTCCGTCGCAGTCGACTGAAGCGCAGGCCGGGCACGCTCGCCGCCCGCCGGGCGCGCCGCGCCTGCCAGCCACCGTGCCGCTGCCACCCGCGCCGCTGCGCCAGCCGCCCGAGCTGGCCACGCCGCCGCCGGCCGCTGCGCTGCGTCCGCGCTGCGCATCATGTACTGTATGACCGCGGCGTGAACCGCGGCGCCCGCGCCACACTGAGTTGACCGATGCAGTTTTTTGGGACTCGCTTTTGATCCCTTCTATCTGTTTTTCACTGTCGTTGGATATTTCATTGGCTTGACAAATTTTAATCGCCTTGTCTAGCGTCAGATCTTCTGTCCGTAGCAATCTATCGCGTACCGCGGTGTCTATACCCCCGCATACGATCCGGTCGCGCACTAAACTATCCTCCAGCTGTTCGAATTCGCAACGCTGGCTGAGGAGTTTGAGGGCGGTAACATATCCGTCAATGCTCTCGCCGTCTTCTTGACATCGGGTAAAAAACTTGTATCGAACCATAGTTGTATTTGTTCCAAAATGATGGTAAAATTTTTCAATAACTTTGTTTACATCATCCTTTTGTTCTTCAGAGTCGAATTTGAAAGATATCATATCCTTCCGGACCGATCAGGTTTATGAGCAGACTAGTCTGTACATCACCTGCTTCCTTGTAAACTCCTGATGCTTTCAAAAATACTTGGAACTGGCGTAGCCATTTCCGCCATGCGTCGGCCCGATACGCCGGTCCCCCTTCCAAACATAACTCCGCCGGTGGACGTGCGTGTTCCATTATAATTTATCGTTAACACAATAGATTTTTTGTTGTTATAGATTATTACACAACTCTGATGTCGATAATAGCACGATAATATGTTATTTTAGTTTAATTTCCGCTTCGCTGTCACCATGAAGTAAACTACGACACTGCTCGGTAACAACTGATTTATTTTCACCTCCACCCTCACATGTTACAATATGTAAATAATTATTATACTACAATGTGTACAAGCAAACATTATCATTAATGTAGATTTGTGTTAAAAATCATGTAGAAGGTGAAATACATATTTTTGCAATACGTACTTTCTTTGAAATTAAAAACCAAAACAGTAGTATTCCTTAAAAGTGGTAACTTAAATCGACCCCGAAAATAATCTAGAATACCAGAAAAAGTTGGTAAACCTAAGTCAAAACATGCCACACCAGCGCACTGTGGGCGTTAAAACAAGCTTCTCTTTCATAAGATTTTTGATAATGTATTTCTTGTACAATGCAAAGCTCTGAGTTGACAATGAAGAAATAATATGATTTTATAAGTAAATAAAAATCTGAAAATGTCGGGCTTTTATCAAAATGAATCATTCATTTACTCGTAAGTAGTAAGATGATAGCAAGCAAGAGGGCTGTCAAAGAAAGACAAAAGACTGATTTGAATAACGAAAAACGATTAAAACTTTTTTTTACTCCTGTGGCCTGGATTATAAAATATTTCACTTAGCTTTTACCAAAAGGATTACCATTATATATTATACACTGTTATAAAACTTACCAATTAAGGTAAACAAAAACTGAACTTTCCCCATAGTTGCGTGATCTACTTACCTTCCTACACGTCTCACCAATCACCCTACGCATCCAAAAATTAATTGAGTTATGATAAAAATAATTCATATTTTTTGCTTGTATAGGTAAGCTTCCTACGAATAGAGCACACTTGCTTATCAGAAGCTTTATTCACTCTATCTTTGAAGTCATTAACTAGATTTATACGTAGTTTATAAAAGACGTAGCAAAGCCTGTTTGCGTCATCCACAATACGTATTGCAATATTGTAATCATCTACGAGTAGGTAGCAAATCCAATGAAGATAATCTTAGTCTTTATTTGTTTTCTTCCTCTTTGCATTTTCTCGTTCAATCATCACCTGCCGACACTCAGTTATAAACCATGTCGTCGTAATGAAATATTCAAATAGACAGACAACAATAATTAAACATGCTAGTGTGTGACAACAGAATCGGCATCAATGGCCCTTAAACTAAAGCAATTTTGTGCAGACATGTTGGGCAGCCATGTTGACAGACATTTTGCGCAGACATATCCGCCAGCATGTCCGCCAGCATATCCGCTAGCATGTCCACCAGCATGTCCGCCAGCATGTCCACCAGCATGTCCAGCATGTCCGCCAGCATGTCCAGCATATCCACCAGCATCTCCAGCATGTCCACCAGCATGTCCAGCATGTCCACCAGCATGTCCAGCATGTCCGCCAGCATGTCCAGCATGTCCACCAGCATGTCCAGCATGTCCGCCAGCATGTCCACCAGCATGTCCAGCATGTCCACCAGCATGTCCAGCATGTCCAGCATGTCCACCAGCATGTCCAGCATGTCCACCAGCATGTCCAGCATGTCCGAATGAATAAATATTCATTTCACTCTCTTACTCATAAAATAGCGCGCACACAGAATTTATGTAAAGAAATATCTGCTATTAGTGGAAAATCCCATAATTTTGAAATACTTATATGCTTTATTTCAAATGTATACCTACTCAGGGTAGTTATAATTAAACATACAATTTAGGCTAGATTATTGCGGCCTGCAGGGTAAAGAAGAAGCGACTATGCGGCCGGCAGGGTAAAGCAGAAGCGACTATGTGGCCCAGGGGTAAAAAAGGTTGAGTATTACTGTTAGATAATATCTAATGTATGTCATAATAGGTCGCGCGATAATATGATCGACTGCAAGGTTGCACGTACATTTATTTATTTATTTATCAATGCCCAAGATCATTTTTGTCGAACGAACGCAACGCGACTCGATTATGGGTCAGGTTACTTCAGGTTAGTTGGTCACATTCTGTCGTCTGATATGAAAGATGATTGAAATTGATCGCTGTTTAATGTATTTGTTCTAAACAATACGTAACGAACACGTTAGCGTTTCTTCATTAAGTTTTTATGGGCCGGACGTCTCACTCACGCAATTGGTAATGATTATTTATAAAACGAATACGGTTATTACGGTCACAGTCATCACAGACCAACAGAGAGACTTAGTCGCATCATTCATAAGCGTTCCTTTATTACCTCATATTGTACGGAATCCTAAAAACACAATATACCTATTTAAAAGCAAATAAACAAAACCTTACTTACGAGTAAGGTTTTGTTGAACTTATGAACTAAAAACTTATGAACAAATCAGACTAAAAAGACTCGGAAGCATAGCTTTTTGTAAAAATATTAAAAAACATAAATGTCAATGTCAAGGTTGCAGTGTTACCAAGTTTACCGATTAATTAGGAGATCTACTTAATGAATGTGAATGAAGTATGTATACCGAAATACTGATACTACTAGTGGTGTAAACAGATTTTTAGAAAATTAATAACGGTTTTAGACCAGATTCTAGATTTAAATATGTACTTAAACGATATTTTAAAATATTAATTTAATTTTCTTTCATAAATGTACACTAGTATGTGGTGTGTGTATCTAATGATGTATTCGTGGAAATTTGTTAAATAAAGAAAACTTTACCTAGCATATTTTGCTACTTTACTTGTTTTGTGTTAGGTATTTTTATTAGGTACGTTGTGATACTAATTCATTATTTAATACAAATCTATGTTTACCAATATATATTTTTAATCAAAGTAAGCCGTTATACAGGTAGGATTTAGTTTTGTAACAGAAAAATGTCTGTTTTCTTATCTGACTTTTGGCTTAATATCTGCTGATATTTATAAATTGTTCCTGGCAGCACTGTTTTGCTGTCAAAAAGTACGTAAATTTTCTTGCTGTGTTCATAAAAATATAAAAACATAAATAAAAATGTCTACAATTGCGTTTAAAAGTGAAATTAATAAAGACTTACAAGTCTGCCGATGCTGCTTAGCAACGAAGAGACGGCTGTACTCTATATTTAATGATAAAATTTCAGAAGCTTACTCAAACCTTATTGGGACAGAGGTAATACCTACTTCAAGTATCTTCTATATACTTAAAAGAATAGGTAGCAAAACTGCTAAACTTTAAGCATTTAACATTGACAGGTGGATTTATTAATATATTGGCTCTATTTTTATAGAGAATTTATTATAAAATTCATATTATTTTTCTACAGTGTTTTACTTGTATATATTTTCAGTTGAGGCTGCACTCTCTCACTTGCGGCAAAAATACTGACCATTCAAAATCTAGCGATAACATTATTTGAAATTAAAATAAAATCTTTTTAAAAAAAAATTGAACCGACTTCAATATCACTGAAAAGTATAAAATAATTTAAATATTATTGAAGTTGGTGTTAGCGTACCTGCTGTGTATATTTGGCACCAACTTCAATAATATTTAAATTATTTTATACTTTTCAGTGATATTGAAGTCGGTTCAATTTTTTTTTTAAAAGATTTTATTTTAACCTTTTTAGTGATATTTTCATATATAAAGATTGAACCATCGAAAATCGTAAAATTATCTAGGTAGGTTATGATCACATTATCGTCTACATAGTTTTACATAATTCGTGTTTCTTCAGAAAATAATATCTGGTCGTAATGAAATTTGCATGGAAACATCATAGTAGTTTACTCTCTCGAATAAAAAAAGAATCATCGAAATCGGTTCATAATTGTCAGAGCAATGTAATGGAGAACATCAGTTTTATGGTTTTTACCAGATAAATTCCTCCACATCGTTCATGGTCCTCCAGGAAGTTCTTATCCGGTTGTAATAAGTGGTTTCTTCTTTCGAATAAAAAAAGAATCATTGAAATTGGTAAATATTTGCCAGAGTTATGACCATTTTTGCCCGACCGAGCGAGTCCGAGCGACTAAAACGTCATCTATATAGGCTTTCTTGCAACTCTCAGTGCGCAGTCACCATTCTTGTTTTTTTAGGAACTACTTATTACTAAGCAATAATTTTTTTATGGGACCCAATCAATGGATTGAAGAATGGATGGAAGAAAGATTTTTTCAAATCGGTTAATAATTGCCAGAGTTATGCGCGAACATACATAAAAAAAAAATAAAAAAAAAAAATATATACAGACGAATTGAGAACCTCCTCCTTTTTTGAAGTCGGTTAAAAAAATATATATCATAGTTTGTCTTAGAAGAGATACCAATGGAGGTAGCATGACGTGCTAACCCCTCTGCCAAATTTTTGTTCATATGTTCAGGTTGTTTTATAAAAACTAGTTCACGGGCGATTTTTGTACAGTCCGACTCACGTTCTCATGCAATATACAGCTCCATGAAATTGGTATCTCCTCTAAGTCGTTTGCGTCAAATTTTGATTGAAATTTTGAGTTTATTATACTTTTCAGGTATCAGGTACAGTAACAAATGATGGATTACCACAGTACATCTGCAATTGTTGTACAATTTTGCTGCTGAAGTATATGAAATTTAGGAAGCGTTGTATTGAGACTAGTGGTATATTTCATACTACTAAGAACCGCACAAATATTGTAAGTACATCATAGCCCTAAGTTCCCAGTCGGGGGTCACAACCCCTGGGAGGCATAGATAGACCGCAGGGCATGGGATGATTGACAGTATCAAAATGCCAGTCACTCAACACAAAAATTTGTAAATTCAGACAAAGCTATATTATTGGTACAATGTGAAAGGAGGGTATGAAAAGGAGATTGACCAATTTGGACCAAATGCTGCCCAGGCATGGGAATACTTTTATGTTTTTTTTTTGTATACTTTTATGTCCAAGCCTGGGCAGCATTTGGTCCAACGTCCATACAAAAATGGTCAATCTCCTTTTATAATAAAACGACGTCTTTACGGTTCAAATAGATGTAATAGAACAACTAAAATATTCTTCATAAAAACACATGTCACAGACAAAACAAGGAAATCACATTGTTTGATATACAATGAGTACATATTTCAACACCCCCACTATATCAAACAATTGCTACATGGTTATTATAAAGAATGAGGGACGCGCGCCATACACATACTTGTAAGACCATATCTTTCGGGTTTCTTGCTGATCCTTACAGGTCTAGTTGAACTCGGTACAGTGACATCCTTTGTCGCACTGCCTGAATCTTCGTCTTCATTTGGATCATATAAATCGTCATTTGGTGAATCATATGTATCCGAGGAATCTTGACTAGACGTTAATTGTTCCGTAACTGAGTCTTCTTTTACATTTACTTCTGAGTCTTCTTTTACATTTACTTTTCCTGTCTCAGTAACATCCCCCACTGAATCAAAACTCTGAGCTTTCTCCTCTACTTCAATCATACATTCAGTTTTTGATTCTGGTTCAATAATAATTACGTCTCTACTTGTCAAAATTGTTTTCTTTTCCAGATTATATACTCGATATCCCTTCACGTTTTCTGGATATCCCAACAGGATACATCTTTCCGATTTTTTTTCCCATTTTTTCCGTTTTTCTTTAGCTATGTGTACCATTACTGTACTGCCAAATATTCTAAGATGGCTAATGTCCGGTTTGGTACCCGTCCACACTTCAAAAGGTGTCATGCCGCCTAATGCCGAGGCCACAGTACGATTCTGCAGATATACTGCCGTATTAGTAGCTTCACCCCAAAACTCTTCTCCTAATTTAGCATCAAAGAGTAGGCATCTGGCTTTTTCTACGATAGTGGGGTTGAACCTTTCACACAAACCGTTCTGTTGCGGAGTGTATGGATTGGTCTTTTGGTGAGTAATTCCAAACCTGTTCAAGTAATCATTAAACTCTCGGTTGCAATACTCAAGACCGTTGTCACTCCTTAATACTTTGATTGTCCTCTTTGTTTGATTTTCCACATAGGCTTTAAACTGTTTAAAATACTTCAATGCCTCATTCTTGTGCTTCAGAAAATAAACAAACGCCATACGACTATGATCATCGACAAACAAAATAAAATATCTCGAACCTCCTAGAGAAACATTTTCCATAGGCCCGCAAATATCTGTATGCACTATATCCAGCAAATTATTACTTCTTTGTCCAATGCTTTTAAATGGTAAACGACTCTGCTTACCTTCACAACATACAGAGCATGATGATTTGCTTATGTCTACTTTCTCATTCATGAACATACCTTCCACAGCATTAGTCATCTGCTTCAAATAATCTTTGTTTACATGTCCTAATCTGCGATGCCATGTGACACCTGACACGACTGACGCAGCCAAAATTTCCTGTTGTGCCGTATTTACTTTGTATACTCCATTTATTAACAACGCTGTGGCTACTAACTTGTGTTTCTGATTATAAACATAACAGCCGTCATCAGTGAAGTTCACACTGTTACCTTTCTTGATAAGCTGGCTCACAGAAAGCAGGTTAGTTGTTAAGCTTGGAACACAAAATACGTCTTTAACAACAATATTATAATCGCATTCATCTGTCACTGTCGTAATCTTTACATCGCCAGAACATAATACCGGTACTTTCTCACTATTCGCAACAACAATCTCTTTTTGGTTTTCGTACGAACGATTAGTAACCCAGCTCTCATTCGTTGTTAGGTGTACACTCGCACCCGAATCAATATACCACTCATTGCTGTTGAAAATTCCACTCAGGAACACTGCACTAAATACATTCGACTGTGATTTGCTTTTATGTTTTTCTTTTAAAGATTTATCTTCAATCATATCTGTACACTGATTTCTATAATGACCAAATTTCTTGCAGCATAACATTTGATTGTCTTATTCGACTTTGACAAATTCGAGTTAGACAAATCATTGCTGCTAGTATTACTTTTTCCTGGCATGGCGAAATCAGAACTCCTTTTTCTGTCAATCTTTGAATAACTCGCAAAAGCACTGTCAACTTCATTCGTATGGATATCTGGCGTTTCCATGTCAATCAGCTTACTTTTAATGGTATCTGATGTAATTGGAATGCCTGAATGTTCAATTGCCATAACCATCGGTGAAAAACGATCGGGCAATCCTGCTAGTAAAAGCGAACCAATCCATTCTTCGTCGATTTTAAAACCTGTTCCCTTTAATTTCTGTGCAGTATCTATTATTTGAGTTACATACGACGTCATCGAATTGCAATTTTCGAGCCGTACCGATATTAAATAACGCAGCAAACTTATTTTCCTTGAGAAACCACTGTCATCGAATAAGTTTTTCAGTTTTTCCCATAATTCTTTTGATGACTTGACTTCCTTTACATGGACAAACAATGACGGATCTATAGTCATTATTAATTTTGCTCGAGTTTTTTTGTCATCTGCAGCTCCTATAGCTATCCCCGGTTCTGGCTTAACACAATGTTTCATACCTTCAAGGATTAGGAAATTCTCTGCTGCGAAACTCCACTCACTATAATTCTCTCGTCCTTTCAACTTTGGTACATTTACTAAATAGTTTGCAGCCATTTAGAACACAACTGAATTACCCGAGTACTCGATTACGCAAAATATAATAAAATACCGTCACAACGCGCTGAAAATTATCTTTACATATTTCTGATGAATATTAACGCCCAAGGAATTTAAAAACATGGAAAAAACTAGTGGGGCGCATAACCTATAATAAAACGACGTCTTTACGGTTCAAATAGATGTAATAGAACAACTAAAATATTCTTCATAAAAACACATGTCACAGACAAAACAAGGAAATCACATTGTTTGATATACAATGAGTACATATTTCAACACCTTTCAGCTATGGTCTAGGGGTTGTGATATAAAAATAGGTTGGTAAGCCCTGCTCTATTGTTAACACCACAAACTGTTGCCTTCAATGACACTCAACAGGTGGTGATGGTGCTATTCTTACTAGGAAAACCCCTCTAAGAGGTTATTATCACATATTTAAACTAACCCTATGGTATATAGAGGGGTGGAGACGGTAGGGTCTCCGGTTGGTGATCATTGTTCGAATAATGACAACCGAAACCCCAACAATAAATGGTCAGTATCACCTTCCACTGGAGACCCTACCATCTACACCCCGTTATATATTATTTTTAATTAATTTGTTTCAGTTTACAACAGATAATACAAACCAAATTGACATCTATTCCGACATGCAACAGACAGACACGAAATTGCTTAGCATTTATGATGATAATATTACGTTCAACAATATAACAGAGGAGAATCATACTACTGAGTATGATACATATACTGATGATATCAAATCTGATACATCACCGCCAGAAAATAGAGATGAGAAAATATTTACTGACTTTGTTAAAATTGAGGTTGACGAGCCAGAGAAATTGACAGTAAAATATTCCAATAAAAAAGATAAAGTCAGGAAAAAAGGTAAATATTTCGAGACAAAAGAGAACATGCAAGATTTTGAAGGCGAATATAATGTTGATATTATAATATTGAGCAAAGAGGAACAATTGAAGGATGTCTTAGATAGGAAATTGGGCTTGAACTATTTGCATAGCCCGTATAAATGTGAGTTGTGCTACAAAGGATATATGGATGAAGAAATCTTAAATAAACATATGGTGTCACAGCATGACCCTGTAAGTTAAACATTAATTAGTTCACTCACTCGAAGAACCGATGATGGATAGGCAAGAAAGATTTTCGAGTGGCGACCACGAACTGTAAGGATACAGCCTTAGAATATGTATATATACAAGTACTATAGAATGCTTATTTTCAAGTAAGAACATCGAAAGGCTATCGATATAATATTTAAACTAGATTAGCTGTTACGATCTGAAAAGTGGCACACAGAAATAGCACCCTTGTGTCGCTATTTATTTTCAAGCCACAGGCTGACAAAATTATTTTCGCCGATAGGACTGTCTCTACTGTCTATATGAAACTGTCAAACTACACGTCATTATCATAATAAAACTTTTAGTTCACGTTTCCGCCACCAGGACAGATAAGTTCGCGACCATATTTTAGATGTCATTTTGTTACTGAATGTTTATCTAGTTTATATTATACCGATGCGAAAAGCATAATATCACATACAGGACAATATGTACGCTACCGTCAGCTGTATTTATCGATATTTGCGCTTGTGACAGTTCAAAACCATCGCTACTTGTCACTTACATAACAATATACCTTTTAATAGTTCACCTGCCTCATGAACGCAACTTGCCCAGGCTGCCTACGATTTGTTTAAGACCATAGACAAACCGTACCCTATTCTTAATCTTAATATATAAACTCTATAGACGCATCGGACGGTCACAAGAGACTTAATATTGTAATGTCTTTAGGTTTGCCAACGCGCCATTCGTTCTTTTGCAGAGTCGTGGAGATATTTTCTGTGAACTTTGTAAGTTCCGATACAAAGACAAGAGAGGATTGACTCAACATTTGAAGAGTCATAGACTAAAGTTCACCTGTAGACAATGCAAATACGTCTCCAGGACCACGTGGGTAATTTATTATATACTAGCAATTCCCTGCGGCTGCGCCTGCTATTATACAGGGTGTAAGGGACTATGTACCAAACACTTTTATATAAGATTTCTCATATTGTCCGTTACAACATTACAGAAACCATTTATATGGAAAATGACTACATTGTTAATTTTTGAGCATGTAATGAATACGTGCAGATATTTATTTTTCAAATTACATTGTTAATTTCAATCAAGCCGCCTGCCAAGCGTGGAGATTATGGCAACCCCTCCCTTCTAAGGGAGAGGCCTTTGTTCAGCAGTCGACTTTTTGGCTGCTGATGATTGCTAATTTTGCACAAATAAGTAAGACTTTATAATTATACCGATAATGATGTTATCCTAATATTATTAAAAAAAGGGCACTTTTTTTTTTGAAAATTCATGAAAAAGCCGATGTAAAATTTCAACACTAGCATGTTCAGAATCATGTACTGGTTCCCTGGTATCGGTTTTCGGTACGATGTCCCTTACACCCCGTATATTTCCATACAAAGTTTACCAACCTCTACCGCACCCTCAAAGGTAGTTTTAAAAAAAATCGCAAAACACGTATTTGTTTATTTTATTTAGAGAAACTTTTCAGTAAACAATAGTTTACATGCCCATCCGGCGCATGTATTATCTTACTTTTCAGACGATCTGGTGATTGGCCTTTTTTTTTCTCCGGGGAAACCTTCAAAAGGTCCCGGGAGCTGTAGGGCTCGACTGGGGTATGTAGGATACTTACCCACTAAAAGCCCTCTCATATGCCGATGCCCCAACCCCGCGGCTGTCGCATCGGCATATGAGAGGGGAGTCAGGTCTCTCCGGTGGGATCTGCACCAGGTGCCCCTCAGTGCCTTGCCTGTGAGCCCGCCGCCGGGGGGTGCATTGTAGCCCCCCGGGAACTTGTCACGGTGCTCACGGGGACGGGGGTTGCATCCCCGCCGTCCTCCTCGGAGTCTCCGCCGTACTCAATGGACGTCCTAGGGCCCACACCCCGAACGTCCAGCGACTCCGAAGCAGGTGATCGGCCTGTCCTAACCAATAATAATAATATGAAGCCAAAAAGGTTGTGATTTCAGCAGATTATGTCTGTATGTTTTACCATAGCGCCTAAACTACTAATGCGATTTTGATTAATGCGGTGACAATGTCCCGAATGATATAGACTACTTATTAATTTTTCTTCCGTTCACAGGTTTTTTAAACGGTCCGTTTTCTTTTTTTCTCAGATTCAATGCCAAGGAGCATTATAAAATGCATGGTGGAAGATTACACCGCTGTGAACATTGCGGTAAATGTTACGAGTGAGTTGACGTTTGTATAGATACTTCGAAGGGCCTGTTGATGTTGGTCTAGTGATTTGAAGTCCTCATTCGGAATCGCTGGACGTTCGGGGTGTGGGTTCTAGGACACCCATTAAGTATGGCGGCGGGTACGAGGAGGACGGTGGCGGGGTTGCGACCCCCGTCCCCGTGAGCACCGAGACAGGTTCTCGGGGGGCTATAATGCAATAACAACGTGTTACAAAATACCCCATAACAAATATAATTATTTATCAAAGCCAAAAATGTTGTCAACCCTAGTAAGTTTAGGTCTTTTAAATTTTTAACCGACTTCAAAAAAGGAGGTTCTGTATTCGACGCGTATGTATGTAATATTAATAAAAATGCGTAATATTCATATATGTTAGTCTATGTGGGCTTCTAAACGAATTTACCAAATTTCACGAGTGTATGTATGTATGTATGTATGTATGTATGTATGTATGTAGGTTTGTCCGCGGATTTCTCAGAAACTACAAGTCCGATTTCGAAAATTCTTTTTGCAATAGTTAGAGTATCTTTCAACTTAGGGTAGAGTACAAATTTCATCAAAATCGGTCCAGTAGTTTAAGAGATATAAACTTTTTATGTTTTCAGTAAGTTACTGTAATGTAGACGTTCGAGTTTCGTGATAGTGCTGATACCTATCTTGGTAAAATAAGTCACTAAAAAGTGTTAAATAAACTATTTTAAAAAAAATAAAAACCGACTTCATAGTAAATTATCTAAAAAGCATAAAATAACGGAAATATTATTGAAGTTGGTGCAGAATATACACAGCAGGTACGCTAACACCAACTTCAATAATATTTTCGTTATTTTATGCTTTTTAGATAATTTACTTTGAAGTCGGTTTTTATTTTTTTTAAAATAGTTTATTTGTGTATTAGGTAGACATTTCTACCTAATACATACACATTCTGCGTAGTTTACTTTTTAACCGGCTTCAAAAAGAAGGTTCTCTATTCGACGCGTATGTATGTAATATTGATAAAAATGCGTAATATTAATATATGTTAGTCTATGTGGGCTTCTAAACAAATTTACCAAATTTTATGAGTGTATGTATGTATGTATGTAGGTTTGTCCACGGATTTCTCAGAAACTACAAGTCCGATTTTGAAAATTCTTTTTGCAATAGTTATAGTATTTTTCAACTTAGGGTAGAGTACAAGTTTCATCAAAATCGGTCCAGTAGTTTAAGAGATATAAACTTTTTATGTTTTCAGTAAGTTACTGTAACGTAGACGTTCGAGTTGCGTGATAGTGCTGATACCTATTTTGGTAAAATAAGTCACTAAAAAGTGTTAAATAAACTATTTAAAAAAAAAAACGACTTCAAAGTAAATTATCTAAAAAGCATAAAATAACGAAAATATATTGAAGTCGGTGTCAGCTGGTGCTAGTGTTAGTTAACATGTTGTGCTAGCACCGACTTCAATATATTTTCGTTATTTTATGCTTTTTAGATAATTTACTTTGAAGTCGGTTTTTATTTTTTTTTAAATATTAATTTTACTGATATAGGGTTTGCACATCAGTGACAGCAAGTATTACAATCTTTGTTTTCCAATTTCCCGCAGGAAACTATCGAGTCATCTGTCCCATATGAGGATTCATCATCCGTCTCAATTTGTCTGGTGTGATCTGTGTGGAGAAGCGTTCATAGGTCAGTTTGGGCTCAACGCGCATAAGAAGCGGGCGCATAGAGACGTAAGTGAGACCACGTATACCGGGTGACATTTAAATGACTGTTTAAATTTTTAGAACTGATTATATATACTTAGCGCAAGCTTAATTGAGATAGCATCTCATGGTAAGTGGCTATGGAACCATGGATGGGAGTACAATAGCTTTTTTATTTAGTTAGAGACAAGACAAGCAAGACCTTCGCCGGCGCAAAGCAAGGCCAACGGCCTATAGGCAAATACACAGCTCTTTCGCTCGTCACCCGAGACATTAGTTATCTCTTGTGTCCGGTAATATCACCAGCTACAGTGCCCTTCACACCGGAACACAGCAATGTTTACACACTGCTGCTTGGCGGCAGAATATCTGACACTGCGGTGGTACCTACCTGGACGGTTCCTTCCACAAGGGACCTAGCACCTAGTTAAAAGAGTAATAGTATGTATCTTATAAAATGGTTGCAAAGTACGCGCGTGTTCTAATTTAGATTTCTAACTTTAAACTATCTTGTATAAATGTTATGAACCTTATTTTGTATTTAAGTTTTATTTTTTAAATGATTTTAAGTTTTATATTTATACTACATGCTCACGTTTTAGTGCATGCAACTACTACTATATTTTTGATGCCATTTTGTTCTTGATTATTAATGTTATAAATGGATGGTTTTCCAGCTATCTTTACCATCGCAATGCACAAAATGCGAGAAGCATTTCGTGTCGTCGTCTGCGTTGCGCAACCACGAGCAACAGTTGCGCGACTGTTGCGCAACGCGGCGCCACTGTTGCTCGCTCTGTGGACACAGTTTTGAAGACGCGATGCCGTTAAGAGAACATTTATTGAAAGCTCATAGAAGGATAAAAACTTACAATTGTGAAAAGGTAGGTAAGTGAACTTATTGATTGCTATTTATGCATACAGATTGACTTTTACGGTCACCCATCTAGTGACTGACGTTGCTTAACCAATGATTGTTTACCGAATAATGATTACAACTGGTTATCAGCACCTTAAACGCCGTAGCTTACCTTTTGCGTCAAATAAAGATTATTATAGCTCGCAATATTATTAACATTCTATACCTAATAGGAAAGAATATTGTGATTTTTTAAATTAACTAAATTTCCAGTGCAACAAAGTATTCAAGCGGGAGTCCTTATACAGCGCTCATTATCGCCGAATCCACGTGGAGTCCGATGAAATAGTCTCCAAAAAGAAAGCCAGACCATGGGTTTGCGAGATTTGCGGCAAAACATTACCGGTAAGTCATCACTATAGGCTCTAAAAGTGGTCTAATAATTGTATTGAGCGCAGCGGGAAACCGTTAGCTTTGCAAACCGAAGGTCGCGGGCTTAAATCCCGCTGAGGCAATAACTTGTTAGTTGTCCCTTACTGGAACAATACAGGCCGATCACCTGCACTGCAATTTTGCAAATAGTAATAATACCCTAAGAACTGTCTCACTACAAATAGTAATAATACACCAGAACTACCTCACTACATGAAGTAATAATACACCAGAACTACCTCACTACATGAAGTAATAATATACCAGAACTGCCTCACTACATGAAGTAATAATACACCAGAACTACCTCACTACATGAAGTAATAATACACCAGAACTACCTCACTACATGAAGTAATAATACACCAGAACTACCTCACTACTTGTAGTTATAATACACCAGAACTACCTCACTACACATAGTAATAATATACCAGAACTACCTCACTCACTACAAGTAGTAATAATACACCAGAACTACCTCACTCACTACAAGTAGTAATAATATACCAGAACTACCTCACTCACTACAAGTAGTAATAATACACCAGAACTACCTCACTCACTACAAGTAGTAATAATACACCAGAACTACCTCACTACACATAGTAATAATATACCAGAACTATCTCACTACACATAGTAATAATATACCTGACCTACCTCACTACAAGTAGTAATAATATACTAGAACTTTTTATTTATTATTGTTTTTATATTTCAGAATAAATGCGTATTATTATACCACCAAAGGAACCATACAGGGGAACGACCCTACCACTGCACGCAGTGCCCAAAAAGATTCACCATGAGAAGGTTATTACAGGTGAATTATTTTTATTATACCAACTCTAGTAACGAGACAAGCAAGACATTCGCCTGATGCTGCATTGCACTGCCGCTCGTCACACGAGACATTAGTTATCAAGTCTCTTGTGTCCGGTAATATCACCAGCTACAGTGCCCTTCACATTGCACTGCCGCTCGTCACATGAGACATTAGTTATCAAGTCTCTTGTGTCCGGTAATATCACCAGCTACAGTGCCCTTCACATTGCACTGCCGCTCGTCACAAGAGACATTAGTTATCAAGTCTCTTGTGTCCGGTAATATCACCAGCTACAGTGCCCTTCACATTGCACTGCCGCTCGTCACATGAGACATTAGTTATCAAGTCTCTTGTGTCCGGTAATATCACCAGCTACAGTGCCCTTCACATTGCACTGCCGCTCGTCACATGAGACATTAGTTATCAAGTCTCTTGTGTCCGGTAATATCACCAGCTACAGTGCCCTTCACATTGCACTGCCGCTCGTCACATGAGACATTAGTTATCAAGTCTCTTGTGTCCGGTAATATCACCAGCTACAGTGCCCTTCACATTGCACTGCCGCTCGTCACCTGAGACATTAGTTATCAAGTCTCTTGTGTGCGGTAATATCACCAGCTACAGTGCCCTTCACACCGGAACACAGTTTAGCGAAGCGACGGTGGTAAGGATCCTCCGAACGAGTGAGGTGTGATGCTCGGCCAGGGACGAAGCCTCCGACAATTGTTGTCGGGATGTTGTATATATTCTCCAAATTGGAAAAATTTCGCTTGCGAGATTCAGGATTCAGTGGTGACGCCATCTATCTTGTTGTATGTGATACTACTCGCTTTTCATCGCGTCGCTTGTACCACATGTGGCGCCATCTAGTTATATGGAGCAATGCTTACACACTGCTGCTTGGCGGCAGAATATCTGAGACTGGTATCTACCTGGATGGTCCCTTGCAGCTGTCTATAGGCGAGCGAGTCGCTTACCTTCAAGTGATCTTCTTGCTTGTCAGTCAGTAGGCAGAATATTTTTTTTTCAGTCTCATCTCAGAGTGCACTCGAATGAAAGACCATACGCATGCAAGCAATGCTCGAAGACCTTCAAAGGGTTGTCTGCTCTGAGGGCGCATGAACATGTAAGCAAAAATTCTTTTATCTACACTCATATCGTAATATTCAAATTATGAACTCAAAACTAGTACTCTACTGACACACCTAATTCACATGCCTCATTAAAAAAAAAATGTTTTACGATACATGACTCCTGAACAAAACGATGCCATAAAATAACTTTTTTTCTGTTACAATATATTTAGTAGGCCGCGATGTCATCTAGTAGGCCGCGATCTAATCCAGTAGGCCACGATCACAGAACAAAAATCAGTACAAGTACTATAGAATGCTTAAATGCAAGTAAGAACCGTAGGCACAGGTAAGAACATCAAAATACATAAATATCAGGTACACTACAATAGGTACAATACCGTTAGCTGTATTTATCGACATTTGCGCTTGTGACAGATCAAACCTATTAGTACTTATCACTTACATATCAATATAACTCTTGTAATATAACTTTAAACAGTTCAAAAAACCTGCCTCGTAGAGGAAAATCTGCCTACGCTTTGTTTAATGCGGCCATAGATAAACGCGTACTCTATTCTTAATATATAAACTCTATGGCCACGATACATTCGTCTTTGGTGGGACGCAGTTGTACGCATGCGAATAGGAGTTATTTAAATGAATTGAGCGCCATAATATTATCTGTTTGTAGTTTGGTGGTTTAAAGGAGATTGACCATTTTTGTATGGACGTTGGACCAAATGCCTACCTAAAAACTTATCTTATATGGCTTTTAGGTGCTTTAACTTTGATTTTTGTATAACATAAAAGTTAAAAAAATCGAAACTAACTAACTAACTTAACTTTTATGTTATACAAAAATCAAAGTTAAAGCACCTAAAAGCCATATAAGATAAGTTTTTAGGTAGGCATTTGGTCCAACGTCCATACAAAAATGGTCAATCTCCTTTAAACCACCAAACTACAAACAGATAATATTATGGCGCTCAATTCATTTAAATAACTCCTATTCGCATGCGTACAACTGCGTCCCACCAAAGACGAATGTATCGTGGCCATAGAGTTTATATATTAAGAATAGAGTACGCGTTTATCTATGGCCGTATTAAACAAAGCGTAGGCAGATTTTCCTCTACGAGGCAGGTTTTTTGAACTGTTTAAAGTTACAAGAGTTATATTGATATGTAAGTGATAAGTAGTAATAGGTTTGATCTGTCACAGTTGAACCCCGTGGATGTTTTTTTTTTTAATACCTCTTCATGTAAGGAAAAACATAAAGGTATTCCCATGCCTGGGCATCATTTGGTCCAAATTGGTCGATCTCCTTTGTATTTCATGAGGATCAAGCAAGATCAAGCTGCCCTAGCCCTCTGACTTAACGACTGCTGTCTAGATAGTAACAACCGGCAACAACTTTTAAGTGCCCTCCGAAACTCGAAGGCGTTCAGTTCAAATGCACATTTGTTTTAGGAACAAAAAAAAAATACAAAATGGCGTTTGGCGGCTGCCATATTAATCGTTTTCGAAAAATATATAGCCTATGTCACTCTCACAACTAAGAAGAGATATCAGACACCGGTCTCGCCGGCGAGGCCGAAGGGTCGTACGCATGCGACCTCAACGACGTGCATCACCCCACTGAGTTTCTTGCCGGTTCTTCTCAGTGGGGGCGCGTTGTGAACCGGTGGTAAACTCAGCCCTCTCTTAAGCGACAGCCCAAGCCGAGGCCGTGCCCTTGAGCTCGTGGCTACTTCTGCCGTTAAGGCTAGAGTGCTATAAGCGCTCGCCTCCTACTGTCCGGTGAAGCTGTAATGGCCATCTGCGGAATCTAACGTCATATTATAAGTCACTGTCCATCACCCTGTTAAGGCTGTAGGCCGTGCCAAAGAAATAGACATACAATCTCTCGTAAAACATAGCCCTCCGCCTGCGGCATTCGGGCCAGATAGGAACTAAATACGATAAAAAAAATTGTTCTTCGATTTCTGTGATTACCTGTTTAAATTTTTCTATTTTTTTCCAGATACATTCTGAAGTGACATCGAAAACCATTCAAGCACGTACATAATTATTATTACTCGAATAGGCATGATGACTAATTTTGAAAAAATACTCT
The DNA here is from genome assembly GCA_911728495.1 of Furcula furcula. Taxonomy (NCBI): domain Eukaryota; kingdom Metazoa; phylum Arthropoda; class Insecta; order Lepidoptera; family Notodontidae; genus Furcula; species Furcula furcula. The sequence continues at coordinate 7,193,605 of OU452268.1, read as the reverse complement.
ATAATGTACTTACGGTTCTACTATTGCCGAAAATAATCATATTTTTGTATTAAAATTACAATAAATAGCAATATTTTTAAAAGAGAGTTTGAATTTCGTTCCAAAACGATGGCCGGTGCATGGCGCCATGTTGTGACGTCACTACGGCGGTGTAAATAAACATCTGTCTAGGTATAAAAGTTAAAAGTGAATCATTGTATGAAAGAAAAAGTTGAGATGACAGTTTGACAGTTGTTTATTTACACAGGATTGACGTCATTCACTCTGAGCAGCGTTTATTACAAAATGGCGATTAGCTGTATTTAAGTAATTTATTTGCTTAAATATCACGAAAATCTCTCTATTATTATAAAAATGAGATGCATTTTTGGAATCAGTGCTAATCTGTTCTGCAATCTGTTCTAATATTTAAAACCACAGATTTATTGATATTGTGTTACAGTCATCATGCCTATTGATTTTATATCATTTACATCGATATTATTTAAATACAATTGTCGATAATTCTGACACATCACTGAGTGAAATATATCAATATATTTTTTTAGTACTTATTGCATTTTTATTTAAGCACCTAATCGTATAAAAATGGGAAAACAGCTTTTATCATTTAGGTAAGACTTTTTTATCTGTTGAAGCTAAAGAAAAGTATTAGTAATAATGTAGGGCCAATTTAATAGATCATATTGGACATCTGTACGTTTCTCTGTTCTGTCTGTCATTATTGTTTCTCTTGTCATTATTACAATAAATATGTCTCTCTGTTGATGGCAAAATCACCGACTATAATCGATGGAGGCCATGTTTTTTTTTTCTTAAAAAGTGAAGTGAATGGTAATTGAAAAAAAGCTTTTTAAAAAGTTAAGCTGCACAATTTACAGAACTAATTTCGAAATAAAAACGTTTTATGCCCAGCGTCAAAAAGTATTTTGTTAAATTTTGATCTTGACTTGTCTTTTGGTAGAATTATTAACATTATCTAATAATTCGTCCTTAAAAGTTTCATACAAATTTATTCAGTTAAATAATATTAGGATACTTATAGAATTAGACAATTTTAATTTTCATTCTTATGTATTTACCTACGTTTTGTTACAATCGGGCATTATTTATTGCCATAGTTCTTTTTTGCTCAACGGTATAGTTTTTTAAGCCTTTTTCAAAATGTATAAAATTCTGTTCACCGTAAAAGTGTCATTACCAAATGCAATAAGTCCATCATCATTTTCCTGTGGTTATAAAGTATAACATAAACACTCCGTTGTTGGCAACCGTGTGACCAGATTAAAAATTGATCATTATGCTAGCCGCCATGCCAAATTCTGCTAAACATTTTGAAAAATTGCTAAGATTCTACTACGACCGTTTAACTCGCGAATCGCCTGCGCGGCAAGAAGGGAGCGGGGGCGGGTAACGCTACACACGGATTCAATAATCCAAAGATTTATCTCGAGATAGACATTGTTGGTAAAGAATAAAATAATAAGTATATTTTTTTTAAGAATTTATTTTTAAGTTTTACAAATATTTTATAATAGCTTCATAGGTACAAAATCATAAAACAATAATTAACTCCGTTTAAGAAATATTTAACCACAGATAAAAAATTTATAGGACTATTCGTCACTAATATTCATATCGATTCATGATCTTGTTTTCTGGCTTTAAAAAAGGAATATACATTGTATGCTATTTGTTTAGCTTGCTTGTTAATTTTGTTCGCAAAACTGGAAGATTCGATTGCGATTCATCTTGAGATTTATCTTGGCAGTCGTATACCTTGTGCGTTTATCTTCAAGCGTCCGTAACAAAAACACCAACCGCGCGCTGCGAGCACAGACAGCGCACTGCCGCATTTGACGTAAGCTCTCTGCTCCGCGCACCCCTTTCACCCATCCGCTAACATCTCCCCTCGCTCCCTTCTACCCCCTCAGGCGATTCGCGAGTTAAACGGTCGGCCTATAATTCATGTTTATTACCTACTTTATCCATCGAAAATTAATAAAAACACTAAAATGTATAAAAAAATTAATTTTTTTTTATAAGAGCAGCATAATTTTATAACTGACTGTCCAGAATGTCCAATAATACTTTTTGTAAGTAATTTAAGTATCTTCTAAAACCTATAAAACTAAGACATGTCATGCTTGAACCTTATTTCATATCACAAAAAGCAGTATTTATAACGGGGTTTGTGCAACTATCCAAGTAAAATTCTGCTAAAATAGCACAATTCTGCTAAATCTGGTCACACTGGTTGGCAAAATCATCCGTCGACTATAATCGATGGAGGCCATATTCCTTTTTCTTTTTTTTTCTGACGTATTAATTAGATTTTTTTTACCTAATCATGTCTATTGAGATATTACCTCTAGCCAAAGATATTATGTATAGTAGTGAAAAATCTTAAATCTATGTCCCTAGCTCTATAAGCACATACTAGCAGTTGGGATATAGACAAGCAAAACAAAAGTTTATGATTTTAAACAAAGTATATTTTAGCTATAAAAACTCACTAAAAGGTATATACAATAGCCATTTACAAATAAATTTTAAGTTCTACCCACATTTCATCAGCTTCGGAGTTGAGGTCGTCGACACACTCTGCCGCACTTACAAACGTAAATTAGGGTTAATGATTGTTAATCCAATATCACATATTTACGACACGCCGCCAATTTATACTTTATACTCTTATTATGATTGAGCTATATCTCGTACTTAATAATGTATACTCTCGCGGTCACAAGCGGTGCATCACTTTTAGGACGAAAATCGCTTGCATTAGACGGTCTAAAATGCGCGCGGGCGGGGTAAACGCGCGTTACGTTGTTCAAAGGATTTTGATTGAAAACTGGTACACTAACTAGTACACAATAATAATTATTATTAAATTATTATTAGTCTTGTATAAGTTATGTTTATTTATTCATAGATAACTTCATAAGTTATTTCTTCTCCCTCTAACATTATCTCTGATTCTTCCACTTCCTGTTCATAGAGGTCCACTTCCGTTTTTATGTATTCGACTTCTGGGTCGCGATTTTCGGGCGCCTTAATACTTTTAACTGAAAAAAAAAGTTTCGTTTAATTCACGTTAATAATAACTTCGCTTTGCAAAGTAGGGAAGTGGAATATATGTATTTCCGACTCCTTCTATCTACCTTTTTAATTAAAAGAGATGTTCCATTTTGGGCCACCACTTTGTACACTACATGGAAAAATAGGAAAAACATAGGAGAGTTTCATAAAAATACTTATAAATTAATTTGAAGCAGAGTACAATTGTACATAAATAATTATTTATGGAGTTATTTAGTATGTCCACCCTGTTTTTAGGGCAGCCATGACAGTTGCGTTTGACGTTAGTTTACTGTTTGACAGTTAATGCTATAGGTGACGTTTCGTAATAGATTGTTGACGTGTGGAGTACATAATGTATTTCGGAGTTTTTAGTGATTATTTATGTTTACGGACATTCGTTGACTGCTTCTTTCTTGACCCGCGGATTTACTGTATTGATTATCGCCTGTGATTTGGATTGCATTCCGTCATATAATGTGCTATTTCACAAGTTCAATTGCAGGTAACAGTCAGTTGTTGTCAAAATGACATTTAAGTTACGTATTTCCTTTGTATTATATGCTCTTTGGTGTTGCTCTCCTTGACCAAGATATCTTAAATGTACAATAAAACGAAGCAATATTTAAAAAAGAGAACATTACAAAACAGTTACTATATTGCATAGTTATATATTCATATAGTGTACATGGTGCTGGCCCAGGCTCCATACATTTCTGGAACAACTCCTTTGTTGCGGGTTCCAAGAAAATTTAGTGCTTTTCTGGGACTTGCCGAGAGTCAAACTTTGGTGTCTTCAGTGGTGACCACTGTAGATCCTGGCGTACAGGAATAACAGTGGTGGGAATGAATGGTGGGATTAGTCCCAGTAATAACTTTCTTGTCGTACGATTAGTGGTCAACTTGGTGTCAGAGTTTTCAAGCTGCCCTTAGGCCTCTGACTTAGCTTAACGACTGCTGTCTAGGTGACAATAGCCGGGACCGATTTTTACGTGCGTTCCGAAGCACGGAAACACTCCCTCAATCCCTCACCCATCACCCCCCTCTCGCATCCCCACTCCCTCTCTCCTCTCATGCACCCTTATCTCGTTCTCTATATCCCTCCACCCTCTGTTTTTCTTCCCATCTCTCTCTCCCTCCACGCCGCTCTCTTTCATACCCTCTCTCACTTTTTAACATAGATTAAATTAATGTACCTCGTAAGGTTTAGGCAGCGTTTGCAATGTAAGCTCTTCTTTGAATTTCTCGTGTTTTCTCTACTATTAATAATCATCGATATAATATATAAACTAGATAAACTTTCACGAACAAAATGACATCTAAAATGTGGTCGCGGAGGTTGCAAACTTATCTGTGCTGGTGGCGGAAACGTGAACTAACGATTTTATAATGATAATGACTTGTAGTTTGACAGTTTCATAAAGACAGTAGCGACACTCCTATCGGCAAAAAATAATTTGTCAAGATGTGGCTTGTAAAGAAATAGCGACACAAGGGCGCTATTTCTCGCTACCACTTTTTGAACCGTGACACCAAATCTAGTTTATATATTATATCGATGACTATAATACAGGATGTGGTTTTGCATTTTTTCCATATTTGTAGACCTAACAGTTAAAGATTATATCAATTGATGAAAAAAGATTAATAATTCAGTGGTTAATAATTAAAAGATAATTAATGATTCATGATTAACGTTCAACCAGAATAAGAGCTCTCGAGCGCTCAGAATAGGTCCCAAGGTTGGCAACCGCGCGTGCTCTTGTTTACCTACTTTGCGCGAAGATCAGATCCAGACGGGGTTATTTTATAGTGACCGTTGCACACGGGATTACTTTTCGTACCAAACATAAAAAATATTTAATAATTTTTAAGTCTATCATTTAATGATTGATTTATGTTCTTTAAAAGGTATATATCAACTTCCGTAAATATGGCGAGAATGCAGAACCACATCCCGTATACATCTATACCACCATCGATATAATATATAAACTAGATTTGGTGTCACGGTTCAAAAAGTGTTAGCGAGAAATAGCGCCCTTGTGTCGCTATTTCTTTACAAGCCACATCCTGACAAATTTATTTTTGCCGATAGGAGTGTCGCTACTGTCTATATGAAACTACAAGTCATTATCATTATAAAATCGTTAGTTCACGTTTCCGCCACCAGCACAGATAAGTTTGCAACCTCCGCGACCACATTTTAGATGTCATTTTGTTCGTAAATGTATATCTAGTTTATATAATACTAGCTGACCCGCGCAGCGCCGCCCGCGCTTTTATTACATTTTGCTCCTCTTTCTCTCTCCTCCCTTGATTTTTTTCCCTCTCCATATCTCTCTTATAAGAAAATTTTAATTCTATGCTCTCTCTCTCCCCTCTGTTTCCCCCTCCCGCTTCGGTCCCTGTCACACTCCCCATCTTCCTCTCCCCGTCTTCCTCTCCCCGTTGGCCTCTCTCTATTCTCGGACCTACCCGATATGCACACAAAATTTCATACAAATCGGTTCACCCATCGATGTAATGACCTTGCTTTATGTTGCTTAATCTTAACCTAGCGGTATGAACAACGTTCACAGCTATTTTTTCATTGGTGTAAATATTATAGTGAAGTTTACGTTATATTGGAAAAGGGAGAAATTCATTCTGACAACAATTTATTAATAGTTAATTATTACTCATAAAAAGTAAAGGATAAAAATTGTTTATTGTGGGTTATCCCTAAGAGATAAACGTATACTATCGTAGATTTTTTTGTAGACCTTGTTATGGTGTACAATACTGTAGTACATTAATTTGATCTATCTCGTAGGGTTCAGCCAGCGATTGCAATGTAAGCGCAAAAAAATGTGTTTATTTACGAGATCACATTAGAAACCTCTAAAATAATCAGTGTTTCTCTACTATATTATGCATGTATTATACATAAAAACCTTCCTCTTGAATCACTCTATCTATTAAGAAAAACCGCATCAAAATCCGTTGCGTAGTTTTAAAGATCTAAGCATACATAGGGACAGACAGACAGCGGGAGCGACTTTGTTTTATAATATGTATAGATATCGATGTATACCACTTATAAACCTTCGCCTTGGATCACTATCTAATTACTGAAAACAGCATTAAAATCCGTTGCGTAGTTTAAAAGATTTAAGCGGGAGCGACTTTCTTTTTTTTCTGCCTAGTTTGGGATCAGATGACCGTGTGTGAATTGTCCCGGGATATTATTATTATTATTATAACTATGTAAAGATAAAGATATCCAACCTGCAGCAGTTTCCTCCTTGTCAATAACACTGAATATAGCTTCTCTTAGCCTCTCCCTCTCTTTCGCCTTCATTTTCCTTGTCTTGCTCTTGTATGGCGCGGGCATCTTCAAATGAACCGTGTTCACATGTAACTTCATAGAGTTTGATTGTGTGAAGAATTTGCCGCAACGCGGACACTCGTAGGGTTTAGCTCCTGTGTGGACCTGAAGAGAAATGTATGACAGGTAATGATGTGAAATGTATGATAGTTATAGAGTAGTGTATGGTATAAATGTATGATAGTTGTTATAGTGAAATGTATAAAAGTTATTGATACTTTTGATGTGAAGAGTGTTATAGTTACTGATATGAAACGTTGCATAATAAAGTTAAGTTTTGAATGTAAATAACTGCTGGTGTACTCTGAAATGTATGAAAGTTATACATATGAAATGTAGGATAGCTATTGATATGAAATGCATGATAGTTATTGATATGAAATGTGTGATATTTATTGATATGAAATGTATGATATAGTTATCGATATGAAATGTATGATAGCTATTAATATGAAATGTATGATAGTTATTGATACGAAATGTATAATAGCTATTAATATGAAATGTATGATAGTTATTGATATGAAATGTATGATATAGTTATCAATATGAAATGTATGATAGTTATCGATATAAATGTATGATAGCTATTGATATGAAATGTAATTGGTATGAAATGTATGATAGTTATATGAATCTGGTCCCTTACTGTCTATATAAAGTCGAAGGGCAACATACCCGATTATGACGTAATAACGCCGCTTTATTGCTGAACGCTTTAGGACATAGCGGGCACTGGTAAGGGCGCTCACCGGTGTGAGTGCGAATATGGATCTGAAAAATACAATAATATTATATTGGGCCTGTTGGTTTAGTGATAAGACACCCTAACCGTTACCAAGTAGGCCGTGGGTTCGATCCCCACCAAGAGTCTGGGTGTTATTTAGATACCTTTGTAACCCTATCTCCAAGCGTTATTGATTTCTGCGTTTCCATATATCATTATTATACATTAACAGCCGAAGAAGTCCACTGCTGAACAAAGGCCTCGCCCTTGGAAGGGAGGGGTAGCCATAATCCACACGCTGGTTAAAAACACAACATGGTTTAAGACATTAAAAGAAATTGAAATATTCCGAAGCTACACTGATCTAACAATCGAAATCACCCAAATCTTAACTGGTCATTCATATCACCTTCACTATCTCCATCGCTTTAAAATCACACAGACTAACATCTGTCCGTGTGACTGCTTGATTCAGAACATATACCATATATTGATCCACTGTCCAATATTCGCCAACCTTAGAGGAGACACCACTGGAGAGATCATGATGCGCTAACCCCTCTGCCAAATTTTGTTCATATGGTCAGGTCATTCTTTATTTGTGTGCGTATCTTTTCGAATGTGTTGCGAGTTTATTATAGTGTGGGTATCCGTGAAATTGTATCTGTGTGTGTTTACTTCGCCTCCCGCACCCCGCAAAAGTGCCACGAAAAATTTGTTCGGGGAATCGACGCGATACTAGCTCCATTCTAATTACTCTGAGTCGCCATCTCACGCCTCACCCACACAATCACATGCTCTAATGAAAACACACCATGCAATGACAATACAAAATAGTCAAAAATCCCAGAACGCGCTCATCTCTAATACAATTATAATAGATCCAACCGTTTATTTTCTTTTTGACAGCACCAATAGAACGTAACTGCGTCATGTTACGCAAAAGATCACTTTTAAAAGTTCACTTACAGTGAAGTTCACTTTTAAAAGTTCACTTTAAGTGAACTTTTGCGTAACATGACGCAGTTACGTTCTATTGGTGCTGTCAAAAAGAAAATAAACGGTTGGATCTATTATAATAAACATCATACGTAATCTCAAAGAATCAACAACACCTAGCTCCATTCAACATACACTATCTTATCCTGTATCCAATTGCAGGATGTAAAACTGGATCACTGGATCCTAAAAAAAAAGTCCACACGCTTGGCAGGCGCCTTGGGGATCGCAGTATAAATGTTAGGTATAATCCTCGGCACGTAAGTTTGCTAGATTTTGGCGTAGTGGGGGAAAGTTCGCGCAAGTGCACTTAGTTGCAACAAAACATGGTCAATATAATATATTGCCATTTCATTGCCATATTTTTAGTCATGTCATAGAAATAAGGAAAACAGAGGAATTATTGAAATATAATGAGATGTAATAAATGAAATTCATAAAGTTAAACTTACTTAAGAAATCAAAATCAAAATCAAAATCAAAATATCTTTATTATGCATAGGCCTCACGAGGGCACTTACATATTGTCATTTTTTTAAAAATTACCACCGGATCACAACGCGGCCTCTACTGAGAAGATCCGGCAAGAAACTCAGAGGGCTTGTCATTTTTTAATTCAATTAAGTATAATGTTAACAATAAAAATCGCTTTTACAAAAGATGTCTTAAAATTATAAGCTCGCATGAGTATCACAGTTTAAGCCCACGCAGCTTTATCCTCCAGGTAATCCGAGATTTTATAGTAGCCCTTTTTAGACAACCGGCTTTTAATAGTGCTTTTGAATTTATTAATTGGTAGGTCTCGGATATCCTGTGGCAGTTTATTATAGAAACGTATACCTTGGCCCATGAACGAATTACTAATTCTGTGGAGACGCGTGGAGTGTACAGCAAGATTGTGTTTGTTCCGGGTGTTTACATTATGATGGTCACTATTCTTTGCAAAAGCACTAATGTTTTTCTTTACATACAGCAAATTTTCATAAATATATTGTGATATAACCGTTAGAATATTTATTTCTTTAAATTTTTGTCTAAGTGTATCAGTAGGAGCTAAACTGTAAATAGCTCTCACAGCCCTTTTCTGCAGAATAAAAATGGTGTTGAAATCTGCAGAAGATCCCCACAGTAATATACCATAAGACATAATACTGTGAAAATAACTAAAATAAACAATTCTAGCGGTTTCAACATCTGTGACATGTCTAATTTTCTTAACTGCATAAGCCGCCGAGCTAAGCCTACCCGACAGTTTCTCAATATGTGGGCCCCATTGCAACTTGGCATCAACAGTAATGCCCAAGAATACTGTTGAATTTACAGGGTCCAAAACAGCTCCATTGATATCAACATTGGTTCTCACCTGTCTGACGTTAGGTGTTGTGAATTTAATACATTTTGATTTACTTTCATTTAATTTTAAATTATTAACATTAAACCAATGGACAGCTTTAGATACAACATTGTTCACATCGTCATAATCTTGTAGTCCACGCTTAATTTTAAACAAGAGAGAGGTATCATCCGCGAACAATATAATCTTATGATTGTCCCCTGCAAAGTAGGGTAAGTCATTAACATATATCAAAAATAGAAATGGGCCTAGTATTGAACCCTGTGGTACACCTAAAGTAACCTCAGATCCTACAGATCTCGTTCCGTTAATATCAACCTTCTGAATTCTATTACTCAAATATGAAGTCAGAAGATCGAGAGCTCTGTTCCTGATTCCGTAGTGGTGTAGTTTCCTGACAAGGGTGTCATGTTGTACGCAATCAAACGCCTTGGATAAATCGCAGAATATGCCAAGAGCATCCTGCTTGTCCTCCCAGGCGTCATATATGTTTCTTATCAATTCAACTCCCGCATCTGTAGTAGAACGATTCTTAGTAAAACCAAACTGTTTATCATGAAACAGATCATATTCGTTGAAATGATCTACCATCTGATCAAGCAATAATTTTTCAAAAATTTTACTTAAAGTAGGCAATACCGAAATTGGCCTGAAATTCGTAGGCTCCGTGGTACTACCGGATTTAAACATAGGAATTAATCTACTCTGTTTCATAAGGTCAGGAAACACTCCACTAGAGACACAACTATTGAATACTACAGCTAATTGCGGTGCAATAAGATCAATGACAGATGAGATCATCTGAGTAGATAGACCCCATAAGTCTGCGGTTTTTTTTAAATTTATCTTTTTAAATGTATTTGCAATATCCTTAGCAGTAACGAAGGAGAATTCAAAAGTTGTTCTACATTTTGGTACACTTTGTTGCAATAATAACTCCGCAGAAGTGGATGACGACTTAAGAGTATTTGAAATTTCTAAAGGAATATTAGCAAAAAAATTTTCAAACGCGGTCGCTACATCCTGATCCGCAGTTACATCAGAATCATTAATTTTCAAGTGAAAATCGCGATTACGCACAGTTGTTCTTCCTGTTTCACTATTTATAATGCTCCAAGTTGTCTTAATTTTATTTTCAGAATTTTTAATTTTATTTTTCAAATAAATAGCCTTAGCTAAGGAACAAGTTCGTTTAAAGACCTTAGAGTATGTTTTAACATATTCTTTAAAGAGTGGACAAGAGTTAGAAGATTTTTCATTGTACAATTCATACAGTTTTCTCCGACTCTTAAGAATACCTACAGTCGCCCAATCACTAAATGACACACGATCATTAATTAATAATGTTCTTGGTTTAAATATTTTACTATACTGAGCATCGATAAGGTGGAATAAGGCGTTATACAAAGTGTTTGGGTCATTATGACTGGGCAATGAAGGTAGTTTATCAATCAGGGTGGCTTTAAAATCATTAAGACGGCGTTTAGTTACTGGAACAAACGTAACATTTCTTTGTGATTTATTTGACTTACTAGGAAATAAAGCTAATTGACCACAATGAATATAAAATATATTTAAAAATAAAATATTTGATAAAGTAATTACTGATTTAATGCTTGGCGGCCGGCAGGTTGCAGGATGAAAAGTCGGAATCTACTTAGAGTGATAAAGTAACATTTTCAAAAACTTGTAACAAATACTTAACAAAAACAAACTGAACTATTTTAGTGCACGCAAGTTTACTCGGGAGCGAACGGGACGTAGACGAGTTGCGGGGAGCAAGGCTCGACCGGCTAGCCAATAGTGCGGCCGGACCGACGTTACCTTGTTCCCCGCGTCCCGCTTGATAACCAGAGACCTAAAAAATGACTTCTGCGCATCTAACGAATCTTGCCAAATTACGTGCCGATGGCTGTAATTCAATAGAAAGACGCTGCTGTCTTCTTGTTTTCCCTTACGGACACCCAACGGGAGGAAATGGGAGGGTGCTATTCTTACCCGGACACCCCACGGGTTTATATGTATAATACTGTAAAATGAAGTTACCTGCAGAAATAGAGGCATTGTGAAGCATTTGGTGCATAGAGTACATTTGTACGGTTTTTCACCAGTATGTACCCTCTGATGGTACCTCAGAGCAGCGTTAGACTGAAACAAAACATCATCATCATCAGACATTCTCCTTTCTCTTGGAACGCCACAATGAACGACAATTGGCTATTTGCATCCACCTGTGATGCGCACAATGTCAGTTCACCTAGTGGGCGGCCTGCCTATGCGGAGTCTTCCGGTTCGTGGTCGCCACTTGAGAACCTTTCTTCTCCATCGGTTATCGGTTCTTCGAGCGATGTGGCCTGCCCATTGCCACACAGTATGTGTAACATTGATTCTACAGTACTTAGCCTCATTCTGAGCTCATTAATATAATAATACATATATTGAAAAAAGACAAGCCCGCTGAGTTTTTACCGGATCTTCTCAGTGGAGGCTGAGTTACGATCCGATGGTAGTTTTAAATAAATTATTTAAAAAAAAATAAAAACCGACTTCTAAGTAAATTATCTAAAAAGCATAAAATAACCAAAATATATTGAAGTCGGTGCTAGCACATCATGTTAACTAACACTAGCACGAGCTGACACCGACTTCAATATATTTTCGATATTTTATGCTTTTTAGATAATTTACTTTGAAGTCGGTTTTTTTTTAAATAGTTTATTTATCACTTTTTAGTGACTTATTTTACCAAGGTAGGTATCAGCACTATCACGCCACTCGAATATCTACGTTACGGTAACTTACTGAAAACATAAAAAGTTTATATCTCTTAAACTACTGGACCGATTTTGATGAAACTTGTACTCTACCCTAAGTTGAAATATACTCTAACTATTGCAAAAAGAATTTTCGAAATCGGACTTGTAGTTTCTGAGAAATCCGCGGACAAACCTACATACACTCATAAAATTTGGTAAATTTGTTTAGAAGCCCACATAGACTAAAATATATTAATATTACGCATTTTTATTAATATTACATACATACGCGTCGAACAGAGAACCTTCTTTTTGAAGCCGGTTAAAAAATGACAATATCTATGAACACCCGTGAGAGGCCTATGCATAATAAAGAATTTTGAATTTGACAGTATTCAAAAGTTAGAAATACATTAGGCATTAGACTTACCGGATATCTTTTTCCACACACTTCACACACAATGTTTTTGGTGTTACGTTTTTGTTTCTTTTTAGCAGTTTTCTTGGGTTTATCTAGTTCTGAGGCACTAGGCTCTGATAGTACGGTTATTTTCTGGTCCTCAACCCCAATGGGGTGCGACTGTAGAATTATTTCTTGGTCTTCACTCACATAGGGCTGTGAGTGTGCTACTAATTCCTGGTGTCCAGCCCTGAAGGATTCAGAGTTCAGTAATAATTGATGGTCTTCGGTGATAAAGGGCTGTGAAATAGAATAATCAGATAGTTACATGTGCGGCTTTGGTATTAATAATATCCTAGGACAATACACACATTGCAATCCTCCCAAAAGAACACCATTTCCAACCAAGAATGATTTGTGAGGCTATAGAAATCAAAAAACATCCTTATTTCAATAGAGAAGATGGTTGGGTGTTACCACCAGCTTGGGATCCTGTGATAAATATAATTAAATCCAAAACCAGACAAAACCCTGCACGGCGTCAAGATACTGTAAGCTCTTACTGCGTAGGTCGGATCAACAACAATAATAACCAATAAGGATTGAGGGTACATCAATAACAACAATAACTGAGGGTACACCGAAAATTATGACAGTATAAATAGAGCGCAGGGACGTTCAACATCTCAGTCCGCCCGTGACCATGGGTGCTGCAAAGCATTCGAAACATCGGGAAAATTAAAATAAATCGTGATATAATCCATAAGAATGGATTGATTGCAACGTCTAGTATTCGCTTATACATTAATACACACATGATCATCTGATGACAAATTATAAAGTACCGGATTCCTGATACGTACCTTAACATCAATCTCTGGTTTAACATCCTCCTCATGGTAGATCTCTGTGTAATCATGCTCGCCATATTCATGCTCGACATAGTCATGGTCATCATACTCTGTTTTGATCTCCACGTGAGCATTCTCAAAGTGTTCAATGCAAGACTCTTCTGTACTAAACAATGCTTCGCACTGTAAAAAAGGATTGCTTTTTTAACCGGCTTCAAAAAGAAGGTTCTCTATTCGACGCGTATGTATGTAATATTGATAAAAATGTGTAATATTAATATATGTTAGTCTATGTGGGCTTCTAAACAAATTTACCAAATTTTATGAGTGTATGTATGTATGTAGGTTTGTCCGCCGATTTCTCAGAAACTACAAGTCCGATTTCAAAAATTCTTTTTGCAATAGTTAGAGTATTGTTCAACTTAGGGTAGAGTACAAGTTTCATCAAAATCGGTCTAGTAGTTTAAGAGATATAAACTTTTTATATTTTCAATAAGCTACTGTAACGTAGACGTTCGAGTTGCGTGATAGTGCTGATAAGTACCTATTTTGGTAAAATAAGTCTGTAAAAAGTGTTAAATAAACTATTTAAAAAAAAAAAACCGACTTCAAAGTAAATTATCTAAAAAGCATAAAATAACGAAAATATATTGAAGTCGGTGTCAGCTGGTGATAGTGTTAGTTAACATGATTAGCTAGCAGCGACTTCAATATATTTTCGTTATTTTATGCTTTTTAGATAATATACTTTGAAGTCGGTTTTTATTTTTTTATAAAATAGTTTATTTTTCATATGTTAGTAGTGATCTGTGGTTTCAGAGTTGTTCCAGATGTCTTTAACTCGGCCTATCACCTGCTGTCTAGACATCAACAAAAGCGTACAACACGTAGTTGCTCAACACGTAGGTCACCATTTAAGACAGCAATGGCGTGCTCAGAGGGTAGGCAAAAAATGTATTTGGCTTGTTTAACCTATTTTAAGTATGCCATTTCAAATATCCATAAGCAAGCAAATACTATAGACATATTAATTTGCATTTCAAAACATTAATAAGTTTATTCAGCGGCTCCATACTGACAAAAATACTTTGCCTACCCTAGGATTTCTCTAAGCAATCTGCCACTGACAAGATCAGGCAAGTAACAGAACAGGTTTGTCTTTTTTTCAAACATTCAATATACTTATGTATTTCTTTTTTAGTATTTTACAATAAATATATCTTAAACTATACACTTGTAAGAGTATTGCAGTTAAAGCCCACACAGCTTTATCCTCCTAATATTATCTATAATAGTGTAAATCACTATTTACCCTTAATAATATAAATCACTGCAAACAAACCTAATAAATACAGAAATCAATTTTGATCACTTAGAAGACACAGATTTGCAGGAGTAGGGCCACATAGGCAGGAACCCTGTCCTCACTATGGGAAGAGTAAAACCTTCAAGAAACTGCTTGTGTTAAAAAAATCACTTCACTTTTAAGAAAATGTAAATTGATAATTTTGCCAGCAACACTGTGCCAGGCTGCCAAGATAGGTTTTGATGAATTTGAACATAATAAACATAGGGATAAACTAAACAACACTATATGAAACAAACTTATCATTCTTATGGAGATCAAATATGATTAAAATAGAGGTCAAAACGCAATGAACTTTGGAATTTAATTGTATGAATTGATTGGTCTTTGTAAGAATACATACCAGTACATTATTAAAAGAAATTATTACAGAACTGAAAAATATTTACAATATTGTGTGGGCACAGGTAATCAACAATTTTGAACCCTAACAGATAACAGAAATATATTTTTAATAACACAGAATAAATAGTACAGTAATTATTTTGCAAAATACTCACGATCCCACATTTATATTCTGTGATATCTTTTTTGGGTGCATGTTCAAGCTCCAAGTGGACTTTTAGGTCTTCTTCAGAAGGAAAAGTTTCACCGCACTCACAGATAATGTAATGTATGCTAACGAAGGAACAATAGAACATGTCGTCTTTGTCGTCAGACATATCGGAGATTTTTCTGTGGGATTCTTATTTCATGCACAGATTACGTATTTATAGCTTCTTATGGCGGAGATGATAGAAATTAATTTTCTATGCTGCGGTGGGTGGCCATTTTGATTTTCTATTTTCTGTGCGTGTGTGACACTAAGGTGACACTGTCACGGTGACAGCTTAGTGTTGTCTTTAGATATATAGGCTAGTGGTGTGCGGTATCGATTATTAATAATCAATTATCAAAATAATTGTTTTCAATCGATTATTATTTAGATAATCGATAATACCCCGTGGGGTGTCTGGGTAAGAATAGCACCCACCCATCTCCTCCCGTTGGGTGTCCGTAAGAGGCGACTAAGGGAAATCAAGAAGACGGGCAGCAGCGTCTTTTTATTAGTTTACCTACCACCTATACTGCGATCCCCAAGCCACCTGCCAAACGTGGGGATTATGGCAACCCCTCCCTTCTAAGGGAGAGACCTTTGTTCAGCAGTAGACTTTTCGGCTGCTGATAGATAGATAGATAGATAGAGAACTCTTTATTGCACACCAAAAAGTACAGAAAACAAAGAAGTACAAAGAAAATATACAATGGGCGGTCTTATCGCAAGTTGCGATTTCTTCCAGACAACCTTAGGATGGAAAGGAACGATCAGTTAGCAAAAGAAGGTAGCCAATGGTGTACAGAAAACAAAATAAAATAAAATGAGGAAAAGTTATAAATCTACATGTAATTTAGATAATAATGATGATTGCTGATGATGATGATGAATCGATAATAATCGATAATTGGTATAAAACCATTTAAGTTATGGTAGCCCCTATTTGCTAAGGGAATCCCCGTCACCAGTAAAAAGTTTAGTACCTAATGGGTGGGAAATCGCGAAAATTATGTTTTTATTACTGTTTATTTAGTTTCAAAAGCCCGTTGCGCTTTTTTTAAATATTAAGCCGTAAAATATTACCTCATATAAATCTCCAAAGGACTATCATATCTCCTACTATAATTTAATGTTTAGTTAAATTAAAGTAATTTTTAAATAGGGTTAACATTTATCTATAATTGACATAATAATCTTCTAATGTAACCATCACAAATAAAATATGAAAAAATATTGATTTCGTTGCGTTGTACCACAGAAATGCAATATACTGGTAACAGAGTACACTTTATGCGTGTCAATCCGGTAAATGAATTAACTTCTCATTAATCTAAAGTTCTGTTATTTTTTTTATGTCTCTAAAAGACAATTTGAAGAAATGTTTAATTTCAGACTTGTAATCGAACAAAATCGATTAATAATCGATTAATGATCGATAACATTAGTTCACATAATCGATTAGTCAAGTAATCGAATCGGCACACCACTAATATAAGCCATCATCGATACCCAAGCAATAATATTTACGAATACCGATCTAATTCGACTGATTGCTGATCAAATAGATAATGAAGTTGGTTAACCCGTCTACTCACCATGAAGCTAGTAGGCTACTCACCCATCAACAGACAGCCGATGGGCATCAAACTTATAATAACACTTCGTTTTTGCTGGTAGATATCATTTTACAGTAAAACAATCTAATTCTAGTATCGATTTAGCTGAACTATGTTAGTTGCTTTATTATAGATCTTGCTTTACTAGATCCAACCGTTTATTTTCTTTTTGACAGCACCAATAGAACATAACTGCGTCATGTTACGCAAAAGTTCACTTTTAAATGCGAGGTTTTAAAAATATGACTAGTTTGTTTAATATATATATTTCCAGCAGAGTTTGTTGCAGTGGAGTCACTAGCCACTATCTATTAAATGATAAACTTGAGTAAAATTATAACGACATGTATTTTATTTTACGTCTACAAATCAACAGCGGGTAACTAAGATCGGTAACCAAGGAACTCTATATGTATTAAAAATAAACATCACTACAAAGAGTATTATATACAACACTCCCCCTCACGATGACCTGGGGTCCTAGATACAGGTCTGAGTGACCCCCAGCAGCTTCAGTAGTTTTCATAACCTTGGATGTGGCAAAGCCTTGGTTAAAAGATCTGCCTCCATGTTTTCTGTGTCCTTATATCGGTTACTAACTTCTTCTGGACACAGTCTCTTATAAAGTGTTCTTTTATACTAATATGTTTAGATCTTTTTCCTGTTATCAAATTGTTAGCCAATTTCTGAGCAGCCAAATTATCATTGTAAAGTGGAACAATCTGTTGTGCTACTCCTAAATCCTCCAGCAGATGTTTTAAATATAGAGCTTCCTTTGTCGCCTCTGTCATTGCCATATACTCGGCTTCATCTGTTGACAGAGCCACAACTCTCTGCTTTTTACTTTCATAACTGATTAAGCCTCCACCATATTTAAAAATGTAACCAGTATATGATCGACGATCAACAGTGCATGCCGCCCAATCCGCATCAGCCATGCCTACAAGCGGCATTCCTGTTTTCTTGTATCTTATACCTAAATTCTTCGTTCCTTTTAGGTAACGTATCACTCTTTTGGCAGCTTGCCAGTGACTCTTATCATAGCAGTTATTATACTGACTCAGGTAACTGACAGCGAACATTATATCTGGTCTTGTCGCCACGGCTAAGTACATCAACGATCCAATTAATTTTTGATATGGATAGCTTTCCTTTTCATCTTGATTAGCACTTTTCTCCAACTTTAGTGCTGGCTCCATAGGCGTAGATACGGGCTTACACTCTCCCATGTTGAACTTTTCTATCAAATTTTCTATATAAGTTTCTTGTGACAACATCATCTCTCCCCCTACGTGGGTGAATTGTATGCCCAAGCAGTGATGAAGAGAACCCATATCTCTTAAGTCAAATGCTTTTTCCAGTTTCAACTTTACTTCCTTCAATAATCTTTCTGATTTGTATGCAAGGATCAAATCATCAACATAAATATTAGCAAATAGTTTTTCTCCTCCTTTTTCTAGTATATATAGACAAGGATCCGCTGTAGCATTTCTAAAACCTATTTCTAATAATTTTGTATGTAATTTTAAAAACCATTGCCGTCCTGCCTGTTTCAACCCATATATAGCCTTGTTTAACTGACATATTCCGTTGTTTTTATATTTATTTATATCTTGAAGCATTTCTCTTGCTCTTCTTATCAACTCTTTGTCTTTTCCTTGTGTCATAATAATTTTTAAATATTTATCAAGGTTTTTCGGCTTCTTCATATAAATCTGTTCATCGATATCTCCATTTAGAAAAGCTGTGCAGACATCTAGTTGACTTAACTTCATATTGTTTTCTATTGCATGTGCAATCAATAGTCTTATTGTACTCATTTTTGCTACTGGTGCAAATGTTTCTGTATAATCAATACCTTCTCTTTGGTTGAAACCGCGGGCTACTAGTCGCGCCTTTCGTCTATCTATTTCTCCAATTGCATTGTATTTATATATTAGAATCATTTTATTATCGATCAGATTTTTACTTTCGTTCCTGTGTACAATTTTCCAAGTATTGTTTTTAAGATGAGATTCGATTTCGTTCAATATTGCATCTTCCCATTCATCACTATTCTCATCTATCTCACACAGAAATGATTGCTCAATATGCATCTCATAATCTTTATGCCACTCTGGCGGTTTTCTCTGTCGTTTTTCATTACTTGAAGTAGTCTCTTCAATTTCACGCTGTACACATTTCTTGTCTATCTTCATTGTCTGTTTCATCAGTTTCTGTAGTTGCATCAACGAATATTTCATCAACATTTATTTCTGGTTCTAATGCAGTAATTTCATTACTATTTAAGTCTTCTTTTTCTTCTTCTGGAAGAAATACAACTTCTATTTCATTTTTATCAACCTTTTCTCGGTTTTGTTCTTCATTTGTCTCATTTTCATAGAACATTTTATTCAGTACTTTCACATCTCTACTAATCAATACTTTTCCTGATATCGGATTATAAATCCGATACGCCTTATGATTTTCTGAATATCCTATAAATATACCAACAGTTGCTCTGGCTTCAAATTTTCCGTTTCTTTTCCCTTTTCTCAGTACAAACGCTTTGGTACCAAAAATATGAAAATGCCTTACAGATGGTACTCTATTTACCCATTTTTCGAATGGTGTCGCATTATCAATGCTGCTGCAAGGACTACGGTTTGCCAAGTAATTAGCTGTATAAATGGCTTCAGCCCAAAACTCTTCCTTCATATTGGCATCAATTAACATACATCTAGCTTTATCAAGCAACGTTCTGTTCTTTCTTTCTGCCAAACCATTTTGTTCCGGCGTATATGGTGCAGATAATCTTCTCTTGATTCCATTGTCTTTAAGGTATTTTTATATATTCCGTACCATTGTCACTTTGAAGATGCTTTTGTTTTGTATAACGCTCAGCCTCATTTTTAAATTCTTTAAATCTTGATAGGGCTTCATTGTTTTTCTTCAATGTATATACTCGTGTATATCTTGAATAGTCATCAGTAAAAGTGATGAAGTATTTCGAACCTCCTTTTGATACTTGTCTCATAGGACCACATACATCGGTATGTACTATTTGTAGTTTTTCAGTCGTTCTTACTTCATTTTTATTAATATCAAATGGTAGTTTAGTTGCTTTGCTTTTAGCACATACTTCACAGTCTCTAACCGTGTCATTTTTATTAAAGTTCAAACCTTCCATCTTTTTCTTATCTTGAGCTATTCGCATTTGTCCCTCATTGAGATGAGCTAATTTTCTATGCCATTCTAGCATTTCATTTGCTTCGCAAAAGTTTGCCTTTTCTTTTATGTCTTCGTTGACATAATACAAACCATCTTCTTTTCTTTCTGCTCAACAGTATTTCGCCGTTACGCTTCATAGTTGCGACGTTCTGTTTAAATAAAACTGTTGCACCTTTGTCAGTCATTTTTCCTACTGACATTAGATTTGTAGTCAATGATGGTACATACAAAGCTTCGGTTAATTGTAGATCTGGTCTTCCTTTAATATTGAGCTTTGCCTGACCACGACCTTCAATTTGTGCTGTACAGTTCTCGGAAGCTAACTTCAAAAATTTGCTGTCATTCTTTTCGAGATTTTTAAATCTTTCTAATTCATGTGTCATGTGTGACGTGCATCCGCTGTCAAGGCACCACATACTCACTTTTTCTTTATTATTATTTGTATTCAGGCATGTTTCTTCTGAACATAGGTTTACATTATTTTTATTATCTTGATTCTTCCTTTCTACTTTCGACCAGCATTCACTAGCCTTATGTCCTTTTTTCTTACATATGAAACATTCAACGATATTATACTTCTTATTAAATTTTCTTCCACGCTGTCTACTATATAATGCCTCTTGCTCAACATTCTGTTCTGTGCTTGGTACATTCATATTTTTTCTAGCTTCACTTTCCTCGATAATTTTTATCTTTAAATTATCTGGGTTTGGTAGTTCGTCCCTGGATTCAATTGCAATGCGAAAGTTTTCGAATGATTGAGGTAAACTATAAAGAATCATGATGCTAAGTAGATCTTTGTTAATTATTATGTCCATTTCAGCGAGCTTATCTACAATGGCCATAAATTTATTTAAATGATCAACTATATTTTCATCATCTTTCATTTTCCTTAAAATCAATTCTTTTAATAGGCTTGCCTTTCGTGCAGGTCCTTTACTTTCGTAGATGCCTTCCAGTGCTGCCCAGACATCCTTGCTAGTCTTGCAGTTTTTCACTTGTTTTAATTCACTGGGCGCGATTATCAAAAATAATTCCGCTAACGCCAACCCATCTTTTTCAATATATTTATTTAATTCCTCACCATCGCAAGCAGGCTTTTTTATTTCTTCTGTAACATATTTCCATAAGCCTAATTTTATTAGCAATGCTTTCGCTTGAATGCGCCATGTGTCGTAATTTTCTCTATTTAACGGCTGAATATTTACGTGACTCATTTTTTTATTAAATAACGTTTATAAGGTCCATAACCTTTAGTATATATATTTCCAGCAGAGTTTGTTGCAGTGGAGTCACTAGCCACTATCTATTAAATGATAAACTTGAGTAAAATTATAACGACATGTATTTTATTTTACGTCTACAAATCAACAGCGGGTAACTAAGATCGGTAACCAAGGAACTCTATATGTATTAAAAATAAACATCACTACAAAGAGTATTATATACAACAGTTTGCTCCTTGCTTGATCCCGTATAATTATTAATCATCTTTGACAAATTGAGTCCATAAGTGCAGTAGTTTTTTTATACATTACCTAAAATAACAAACGTTTTTAAACATTTACGTTCTATGGCTATCAACATAGTGATGTTACGATTGAGATATCGATATTGTTTATTAACTATTTTTACACGGGTATAATGTAGCATTCTAATGTAGTATAAATATAGATTGGTATGAAATGATATGAAACAATTATTGTGACTTTTACTTTTATTTATTTATTAATCAAAATCAGATTCATCGTCGCTGTCACTCGAGCTATCGCCGACATTTATAATTAATTGTTGATTCATATTATCTATCGCCACGTGTTTATCTCATCAAATAGAGAATCTGCCATTATAGTTTCTTGTGTTTTTTTAATTACATTTTGCCAGTTTTCCGCAGTTACTTCCACACATGCATTTTTTTAATAAATCAAGCATTTTGTTTGCCGTGAATGGGGGTTTTGTGTTATTTCGAGCGGCGTGTTCTTTTACTTGAGCCCATATTAATTCAATGGCATTGTATTGACAATGATAGGGTGGAAGTCTAAGACCCCAATGACCATGTTCTGCAGCTATTTCGTCGATCACATATTTTTTTTTTTTTTTTAGTCATTTATTCATAATAAAAGAAATGGTTACAAAAAGTTGGTATAAAAATTACAGCGAGAAAAATCAAGGTGATTTATGTATCGCTGCTTCACTCGCTAGAATGTTTAAATTGACAGATAATTAAAGCGATAAGAAATAATTTAGTTAGCTATAGCTAATAATAATAATAATAGTAATATATTACGTAGTAGTAGTACCCACAGACAACCACACACGGATAGCAGCTAGCAATCACCTGTGTGTACAACTGTACTTATTAGACCTTCAGATGTTAGCACAATAGTTACTGCTATTCGTCTGCAGTTGTCTGTAAGATCCCATGTGATAAATACACTGACTTGAGGAACGTTCTACACCTATCCGGTTTACATAGGAGTTCATCAAGCACACTGTGTGGTAATTCGTTAAGCAACATTGGTAATACATATTCCCAATTTCGTTTACCATATGTATTTTTATATGGTGGTAGTACATACCTAGGTAAATATGATAGGTTACGTAAATTAGGCAAACGAGTCGTTGGACGTAATGCAGTTGCATTTTGAAATTCATCACAAATAATGTACATCTTTGTTTTGTTATATATATCTATGATTTTACAATAATTAAATAAGTTAATAATATCATTTCTAAATTTGTTTTTAATATTCTGAGGTACAATCGTTTTTAGCAGTTTTATTTGTAGTTGGAAAATATCATTCAAGTATGTTTTGTACGTTCTACCGTAACTGCTCAGTCCGTATCCTATTACTGAATCTGCCAATGCGTTATATAGCATTCTTAGCGTCTTATAGGGTAATTTAAACTTAAGTAGAGATAAGTTAGATAACACAGCTCTTAATTTATTACATACATAATCAACGTGTGGTCTCCAGCTGAATTTATCGTCTATTATAAGCCCAAGGTACTTATACTGAGATACTGAATCTATTTTTTGACATCTACAATTATTATTCATAAATTCATTAGTAGTTTGATGATGTAGACATTGATGTGAATGCGCTCGTATTGTTGGCTCAAGTATAGACTTATTATGGGAAGAATAATATCGTTTTGGGAAGTGTTTTTTGTTCGTAATATATTTAGTAATTGTACTTTTAGTAAGGAGTTATCAACATTTTCGCCATGTCGTTGAAGCCAGTCAATGATTACTTGTTTTTTGTCGGCCTGGGTCGGCATTTTATCAATTTGGCGTGAGTGATAGGATGCGTTATCCATAATAATGACTGACGGTTCTTCCAATGATTGCACCATTTCCTTAAACCAACTTTCGTAAACCTCAGAATTCATTTCTCGTGGTACTCAACTGTTTTTTTGGATTTAAAGGCCAGCAAAGCATCTGGCATGAATCCTTTCATAGACCCTGCATGGCAAATGATTAGGCGTTCTCCTTTTCCCATCGGCACTGAGCTAGTGGAAGCAGCGGTGTCATCAGTCCAGTTCTTAGACAGTGTTCGCATTCAGCCAAGTTTCGTCAGTGAAAACAACATTTGACCAATCTGCAATTTTTTTGGCTTCGCTCAAAAATTCGCAACGAGCGAAAGCTACGTCGCGACGCTCCATCAATATTTTGCGTTTGTCCGATTTTTTATAAGTAAATCCAATTTCTTTCAAGACCTTTGCCAATGACGATTTTTGGCCTCGGAACAAATCGCATTCACGCAAAGAAGCAACAAGTTTTTTAAGTGTTGGAACTTCTTTACGTAAGTAATAATAGTTATATATATGACGGCGTATAGCGTCTGCGTCAAAGTCACCCGATGTCAACCGATGTCACACGACGTGGTTGGCGTTTTTTCTTTGGCGTACGAAGCTTATTCTCTTGCATGCCGCTTGTTCCGTAGGCTTCGGTAGTAATTTTTGTAACCGTAGGTGCACTAATACCTAACGCGGCCGCAACACGCTCTCGCACTTGCGACAATGTTAAAAGCGGGCCGCCATTTTGATACTCTGCTTCAAAGTAATTACGAAGCTTGATCACCATTTCTCTCGTCTGTCCTTTCAGCACTAATCCTTTCGGCATTTTATAGTTCGAATATAAAACAATACAAAACTCAGCAAACAATGACTAGCAAGGGCGTCTTGTTGCGAGTGACAGATGACAGTGACAAACATAAAATGGCGGTGGACCATTGAGTGTTGCTACCTTGAAAAAATACTACTGCTTACCCATAGACAAAAAATGGGGTAAGTAATAGAACGTTTTAAAAACCCCGCTCTAATATTTAGGAAGGTTATTATTACGTGTCAATGAAACAAAAGTGATAATAGAATGACGTTCTAATACTTACTAGCGCCATTCCTACGACTGTTCTCTTTCCGCACAGACTCGATAGAAAAATGAATCGATATCGTGTCCACTATAATCACTTGGTCACAACACTATAACTGTAAAATTAGATCTGTCAAATAGAAAATAAACGGTTGGATCCATGTTGGATCTATTATAGACATACACGCGCAGGTTTACCTGACAGGTATACCTGTGCAGTTAAACCGTACAAGTATAATTAAGCTCTATAGAGACCATACACGTAACGGTAAACCTGCACAAACTCTCAGTTGAAACCATGGCCCCGACAGCGGCGTATGACCGCGACGCAGTAGTGTTAATAGATTAATAATGATATTAAAACAACGACACCGTGAACAGTGGTGAAAAGCAAACAGGGGGGCAATTCAACTAATTTACAACGGTTAAAGTTTAGCTTCGGTTTAGTAATCGTTAGATTGCAGTTGTCATTCGATAATGACGTAAAAAGTTATTCCACTAGTTGAAATAACAAACTTAAGCTAAACCTTAACTTAACTCCAACCAAAACGCAAACTGAACCATAACAGAACTACAATTGAAACATATCGAAACATTACTGGGTTTCCATACACCTTTATAGCTGAAAATGCTGCATCCAACCAGTGGACAGATTTGAATGCGGTTTTTTTTATTTGAAAGCTAGTATAAGCGAGATGGTTTTTAGCTTAGACTATATAGAATACATTTCTTTTATATGATCTAAGGTTTTTAGCTATACTTCATGAAAATCGGTCCAGCCGTTTGAACACCATCAGCTCTTTTCCGAGTCGAGGTAGGGATATTTCGTATACAATAGATATATTTCATTACTTCTGTTAGTCCGAAAGATCTGAAATTTAGAACATACGAGTATGTAAATCCAATGATATAAACTAAAATGTTAACCGTCAGGGTCTGATGATCAAGAAGAAGGTGGTAACAGGATCTCGGCCCCAATAAACGTAGACCCATCGAGTTTGGGTTCGTTGAATAGGTCCCGACGAGTATTTGCTAGAAAAATGGTGACCAGGGTCTGATGATGGAGCAGGAAGGTGGTCACAGGATTTCTGAACAAATAAACGCAGACCCACCGAATTTGGACTCGTTGGATAGGTCTCGACGAGTAGGTGCTAAAAATATGGTGATCAGGGTCTGATCATGGAGCAGCCTACCCAACGAGTCCAAATTCGATGGGTCTACTTTTATTAGTGCAGAGATTATGTGAACACCTTCATGTTCCATCATCAGACCCTCATCACCATTTTTCTAGCAACTACTCGTCGAGAACTACCCAACGAGCCCAAACTTAGTGGGTCTACGTTTATTGGTGCAGAAATCCTGTGACCACCTTCTTGCTCCATTATCAGACCCTGATCACCGTTTTCTAGCAACGACGCGTCGACTTACCCAAGGAGCCCAAATTCGGTGGGTCTACGTTTATTGGTGCAGAGATCCCGTCACCACCTTGCTGCTCCTTCATCAGACCCTGATCACCATTTTCTAGCAACTACTCGAGACCTATCCAACAAGCTCGAACTTGGTGGGTCTACGTTTATTGCGGCCGAGATACTGTTACCACCTTCTTGCTGATAATCATCAGACCCTGGTAAAGGTTACCATTTTCTTACAGATATAGGCGTCAAACATAAAACACTCCTCGTTTTTGGTCAGGATTAAAAACAAACGAGATAGCTAACATTTTTATACTATAATATTTTTATTAAATTTTTATACTATATTTTAATAGAAAAAGATCACAAAGAAATAAAGTCAGCAAATAAAGATGATTTGATTTGAAAAATAACTAGTTTTGATTTCTTTGTCTCCACAAGCGGGACACCAAATCCTGTTGATAGATATACCCTCGTTGTAATTGATCATTATGTCTTGTCCTTCTTCGTTCCATTGTTGCTAGGCGAGCAGTATTAATGCTGGCATGCTTCTAAATCCTCTTCAGTATAATCTGGCTCCTGATTAGTTTGAAGCACTATGTTATGCAGAACACAACATGCATTAATTATTTTTGCTGCAACTCTAGGCTTGTAGTGCAGCTTTCTATCCACTAATAAACACCTGTAATATAATTATATCATGTATGTATTCTTACAATAAATAATTAATAATAAATTGTTTTTTTTTTTATTTTACTGTAATGTATAATAGTTTGCATACCTAATTCGTCCTTTTAAAATACCAATACACCTCTCCACAACATTCCTCACTGTCATATGCATGTCAGTATAGAATGCTTCAGGAGAGTTGAAAGCAGAATTTAATATTGGGGTCATCAACAGCCATCTCAATGGAAATCCAGAATCACCTGGAAGGAAATATTTTAGCATTTAGAATTTACAACATGCAATCAAAGGTTCAAAACAATGTGTGCAACTAATCTACAAAGTACCTAGTAAATAAAAATCTTCTGCAGAGGTATTGAGTACTCTGTCTAATGCATTTTGTAGTGGGTTGTTGTTCCATGCAGTACTATCATGTGTTGATCCAGGAATCAATGCACATTATCCTAGCATCACAATCACAAATCTGAAACAAACTTCTTTAATTAACTATATACACAAATAACCTACTATACCTATATATTTGTTATAATATCTTCAGTACATATACAGTAAAATATTAATAAAGAACTTACAATTAAGGTACTTAAGGAATGATAACCTTTCCTGCTATAAAATCTTTCTTCATGTTCTGATGGTGGAACTATAGCTACATTTGTGCCATCAATACATCCTAGAACACCAGGCATGCTAAATTTATTATAGAACCTGCAAGCAATATAGCATTAAATTTATTATAGAACCTGCAAATAATATTGCATTAAATTTTTCTTTGACAAAAACTGATAGTTCAGTACTTTAAATTACTAATGTGATCTATAATACATACCTCCTTTTTATATCATCACGGATTTCTTTACAAGAAGGAAAATTCCCATATTTTTTAAATATGTGTGGTAAATTAAGCACCTCTGTTACTTGATGTATAGCCCGAGAAACGGAAGATTGTGATATTGAATGAGACTCTGACCAACTAGTGTCTGGTTTGAGCCTGTCACATAGAATGCTAGTGCCACCAAGATCTAAAAACACATACATTTTGTATCTTTTTGCTTTTATGATTGCTTTTGCCTGTGTTTTACAGGTATTTGTTAGCAATATCCAATATCAAATAAATTTTATTTAATTAATACGTTAAATTCTTACCTTTGTCTCCGTATCAATGCTGTCGGAACGAAGTCGGGCTGGCATATACGGGCTGATCTCCGCAATAAGGGATCTTGCCAGGCTTTTATTTAGTCTGTATTCTTTATCAATTCTCGACCAGTTAAGTTGAAAGCACAGTTGCGAAGTCTCTAAAGAACATTTCTACGTCTAACTCTTCATAAGTCAGCCTCATGGGCAATTTCAATAACGTTCATGTAAAACATAATTTTTAAGTTTGATTAAAAGTTAAACAAACGTGATGGCAGACTTTGAAACAATTTAGTTTCGGTTGAGAAAAAGTCTAGGCACAATAACGTAAGTTCAACCGTTACTTTTGACAGATGGAGCCATACGATTTATTATAATTGCTGCTACTTTTATATTTTTAAAAGATTAAGAATCATTATTTGTCAGCATATTTTTATGTTATACTTATAGATGGCACCAAGTATTCTACCGTTTCCGGCGTACAAATGTTTTATCGTTACAGGGTGACATAATTATGTCAAGGAATAAAATTATTTAAATTTTATCGTGATAATCTTTACACTTAATATACCAAAAACAATGCTCCGACTTGTACATGTTTATAAATTCTTTCATTACTACATTCCGCTTACGAGACGACATATTATATTAGAGCGCCGCGCGTCCTTTCCCTCTAACAGTGGAAACCTGCACAGTTTTGCGGCATACACGCTCAGGTTTACTTGTGCAATTGAACTGTACAGGTATACCTGTCAGGTAAACCTGCGCGTGTATGGCTAGCTTTATACTATTGATCATAGATTTTTACTAAAAATCAAAATCCGATGGTATTTTCGCAATTCATCAACGCGATGTCGAATGATATCATTTCAGTCGATTATTATCAAATATCGATAATGCTCATATTATACCGGAACTTCGGCAGCACTAGTAAAACTGTAGGTAAAGTTGCCAGTACCAATTTACTAAATTCCTTTTAAAATAAAAACCTAATCATAAAAATCCAATTAAAAATACAAATATATCGAAACATCATTCGATATTAGAATAAGCCAAATATTTTTTGTTCAAAATATTCTTAATACACAATCGGCCTCTGCCAGCATTGCTTTCGGTCTATTTTTAAATTATCTGCTGGCAGCACCATTGGTCCCAATCTTTAAGTGTTTTTTTTTGGCGGGAGAAAAAGGCTTAAGGCGGCAACCAACGCCCGCCGGCAACTTTAATTTTCTTGCATAAGTTTTAAATTCGACGATTTCTTTCCTACTAATTTTATATTCCAAATTATTCAGTGCAGCGTGGTGGACTATGGCCTAAGCCCCTTCCTCTTGAGGGGAGGCCCGTGCTCAACAGTGGGACAAAAACAAAGGTCTTAAGCTTAAGGCTAAGTTAATTTTTTTATGATTCATTTAATAAATTTTACAGGATAAATACAAGGAAGGCTCTAAATACTAGCAAAGTTTTATCTAATCATCATAAAACTTCAACAAACAAACTAATTTATGCGGTTTGGTTGGTCTCTTTGCTACCTGAGGCCTTACTGCCGCACTCATAAATGACAATTAACTTTTAGTCCAATTAAGTCATTTTTTGTAATCTATTTATTTTGACTTTCAGCGCCTCTTATGATTATTTTTGACTAATTATTACGAGATTATTGATATATCTACCTACTCTGAGCGTAATTAATAATAATAATATCTTGGGACAATCCACACACGGTCATCCGATCCCAAACTGGGCAGAGCCTGTACTATGGAAACCAGACAACTGATACTAATACTTATATACTTTTTTTTTGTAAATACATACTTAAATAGATAAACTACACCCAGACACTTGGTGGGAATCGAACCCACGACCCATTGCTTTATGGTCAGACACCCTGCCTGCTAACCCACGGTTAGCAGGCAGGGTGTCTGACCATAAAGCAATTTCAAAAAAAGGCTTAATGTCAATTAACTATAATTGACGTTTGTAGGTTCGGCAGTTAGTGTATTCGTGTCCCCACTCACATTAATAGCCTCCAGGTTATTCAAAACCGATTCCTTCGACATGCCGTCAGTGCCCCGTGGTACATACGGAATGTCGACCTACATTCAGACTTCGGTCTAGTCCCTATCCGCAATTTTTTTTAAAAGAAATGTCTGAACATTACTTTCAAAAAGCGTGCGTCCACCCAAACCCGCTAATCGGCGTCGCTATCGACTATATCCCCGACCCCGACCCTGGTCCCACAGATCGTCGAACTACCGTATATCGCCGCCGTCCGCGGCATGTACTGCTTGTACCCGACCCGATGTCGGTCCTCCTGGACAACACCAACACCGACAACAACGTCACGAGTCGTAAACACATCAACACACAGACGCCGGTCTCGCCGGCGGGGCCGAAGGGTCGTACGCATGCGACCTCGACATGCATCCCCTCGCTGAGTTTCTTGCCGGTTCTTCTCAGCGGGGCGGGGGCGCGTTGTGAACCGGTGGTAAACTCACTTTCTCATATAAAACGAATACACTCAGCCCTCTGAGGTGTTAGATGAATATCAAAATATGTAACTTTAAGGTAAGGTTTTTATTATTTACATAAATAGTAGGTACTTTATTTATTTGACAGCTCCAGAGGTGCCTCGGCCATAATAATTTATATAGCCTATGGGCTCCCACACATAACTGCGATGCGATGCGATGCGGCGAGAAACAAATGAACAAGCCCCCCTAGACAATGTAACATTCTACAATCGTTATCGCTAGTAGAAAGTATAAAAATGTATGAGTATGACATATGTCATCGAAAAATCACGTGACAAATTATAGGGAATTGACACCGTTAGCGAATGAAGAAATAGATTCGCTATGAAGCGATTGCATCTTGTCTAGGCCCTCTGGTCCTGCAACTTGTATTGAAAATTCATTTGTTTCTCGCCGCATCGCATCGCATCGCAGTTACTAAGACGAATCTATTCTTAACCTATTCGTGTCCCCACTTTTTTATGTAAGTTGTATGTAGTTTTATTGTTCGTTGAACACAAAACCTATTAGAAAAGAAAGAAAATATATTTTTGACGCTACAGACAATAGGCTAGCTAGATGTTACACTGATGAGGGTTAGATGGCTTAAAAATATATTTTAGTCAGTCATTAAAATTATCAAAAAATATTAGATAAGTACTTACGTATTTTTTCTTTTTAGTCAATATAACAAAAAAAAATGACAAAGTTATTATAATGCGTTGAAATTCCGCGTGACGTCATGCCTGTATACAATTTTTACTGAGGCGTGACGACACGAGCCTCCGAACTCGAACTCACAGAGTACATTTGCTCGAACTCACGAACTTTGATAATCTTTATCTGTGGTATTTTCTATTCCTTTGTTAAATGGGCTGCGGACCAGTTATACCATTGAATTGTACCATTAACGGTATAAATGGTACTAAGTTGACCCATTTATACCTGTAATGGTATAGGTGGTACCTACTAGTTAATACCAGTTATTAGACAATTATTAATGGTATAAATGGTATTTACTTGTCCCATCTATACACCTAATGATATACTTACGTGGGATATATTGATACCATTTATAATACCATTGGAATATACTCGTACCTTTATTGCAATAAAACTACTTTATAGGATTTTGTTCTGTGTTTATTATATTGTAAAATGAAAAAAAAATCTATGACTATTTACAAATGTAACATTTACTCAATACTATCTTAAATTAAAAAAAAAATGTGCGTGCGTGGAGTCCCTCCGCGCACCCACTCACTCACTCACTCACTCACTCACTCACTCACTCACTCACTTAATCACTCACTCACTCACTCACTCATTCACCCACTCACCCACTTACCCACTCACTCACTCACTCAATCACTCACCCACTCACTCACTCACTCACTCACTCACTCACTCACTCACTCACTCACTCACCCACTCACTCACTCACTCACTCACTCACTCACTCACTCACTCACCCACTCACCCACTCACCCACTCACTCACTCACTCAATCACTCACCCACTCACCCACTCACTCACTCACTCACTCACTAACTCACTCACTCACCCACTCACTCACTCACTCTCTCACTCACTCACTCACTCACCCGCTCACTCAATCACTCACTTAATCACTCACTCACTCACTCACTCACTCACCCACTCGCCCACTCACTCAGTGACGGCGTCACATGGGCGCTTTCATAACCTTAACAAATTTACGCCTATAGCCTATCGTTTAACACCTATCACTTAACGCCTATCACCTATCATTTAACGCCTAACGCGTTATGTGATAACATTTTTGGAAGTCGCCTAAGAAGTTTCACTTCAATAATATTCGGACACTCGGCCATCAAATTATAATCTACACTATCTACACTAATATTATAAAGAGGAAAACTTTGTTTGTTTGGTTGTAATGAATAGGCTCAAAAACTACTGGACCGTTTTTAAAAATTCGTTCACCATTCGAAAGCTACATTATCCACGAGTAACATAGGTTAATTTTATTTTGAAAAAAAAAGGGTTCCGTAAGATATTTGGGTTTTTTCGGACACAAGGTGTAAAAAATCAACCAGAAAAGTTACTTATTTTGCGTACGCTGCCTAAACTATAAAAGATAGAACCATAAAATGTTCTAATTAATTGTAGATCTTATAAATATCTACAAAAAAGTCCGCGGCACACGCACGTATCTATGTCGAGTGAGGCCCAACAACCATTTTTTAAATTAAAAATCTTGAATTTTGTTTGGACTACATTTAAACGCATTTATTTTAATGATTTCTGATACTTACGCGAATATTACACATTGAAATGAAACTAATTTTACGGATTATATCGCGGTTTATTTTTGATTTTAATTTCCCGACGTTTCGAATACTTTACAGCATTCATGGTCACGGGCGGACTGAGGTGGTAGCTGTCCATATGTCATAGTTGTCTTAGGGTACCCTCAGGTCTTCTAATTATTATTGTTAGTCCGATCTACGCAGAAAGAGCTTACAGTATCTTGAGGTCTTGCAGTGGAATGCTTGTCTTTGGATTTGACTATGTTTATCACGGGATCCCAAGCTGGTGGTAGCACCCAGCCATCTTCTCTATTGAAATTTGGATGCTTTTTAATTTCAATAGCGTCACGAATCATCCTTGGTAGGTAGCGCTGTTCTTTTGCGAGGATTTGTGGTTTGTCAAATCTAATATAATGACGGGTGCGATCCTGAACATGTTCACAGACTGCAGAAACATCAACAACACAACATCATCACATCATCATATCACACAACATCGACGCTATACGAAGTCTGCAGTCTGTGAACATGTTCAGGATCGCACCCGTCATTATATTAGATTTGACAAACCACAAATCCTCGCAAAAGAACAGCGCTACCTACCAAGGATGATTCGTGAGGCTATTGAAATTAAAAAGCATCCAAATTTCAATAGAGAAGATGGCTGGGTGCTACCACCAGCTTGGGATCCCGTGATAAACATAGTCAAATCCAAAGACAAGCATTCCACTGCAAGACCTCAAGATACTGTAAGCTCTTTCTGCGTAGATCGGACTAACAATAATAATTAGAAGACCTGAGGGTACCCTAAGACAACTATGATATATGGACAGCTACCACCTCAGTCCGCCCGTGACCATGAATGCTGTAAAGTATTCGAAACGTCGGGAAATTAAAATCAAAAATAAACCGCGATATAATCCGTAAAATTAGTTTCATTTCAACGCATTTATTTTACTCATGCTATTAATCCTTATCAAAATAAATTATTTCATCATTAAGTACAGTTTATGTAGATAATATTTGGTCTTTGAATGATTAAAATTGGACATTTGGTTTTGAAGTTATGGCGAAATTAAAATATTACTGCTTATAAATTAAAAGATTTCTGCTGCACGGCCCGTTGCGAAGTGAGCGTCACCAAGGGGTGCGCATGCGGGAGGGGAGTACCCGCGCGGCTCAGACGCGAGTAAAGATAGGTTAATACCGATATTTCTCAAGATTAGGTAATACTAATATATTCGCCTGGCAATATTATAATATTGTAACTAATATATCAGTATCTATATATATATCTATATCTATATCTATATCTATATCTATATCTATATCTATATCTATATCTATATCTATATCTATATCTATACATATTATAAAACAAAGTCGCTCCCGCTGTCTGTCTGTCCCTATGTATGCTTAGATCTTTAAAACTACGCAACGGATTTTGATGCGGTTTTTCTTAGTAGATAGAGTGTTTCTTAAGGAAGATTTATATGTATAATACATGCATAATATAGTAGAGGAACACTGATAATTTTTGAGGTTTCTAATGTGATGTCGTAAATAAGCACATTTTTTTGCGCTTACATTGCAAACGCTGGCTGAACCCTACGAGACAGATCAAAATAATGTACTACAGTATTGTACACCTTAACACGGTCTACAAAAAAGTTTGCGATGGTACTTATATGTTTATCTCTTAGAGATAACCCACAATAACCATTTTTTAACCGACTTCAAAAAAGGAGGAGGTTCTCAATTCGTCTGTATATATATATTTTTTTTTATGTATGTTCGCGCATAACTTTGGCAATTATGAACCGATTTGAAAAAATCTTTCTTCCATCCATTCTTTAATCCGTTAATTGGGTCCCATAAAAAAAATATTGCTTAGTAATAAGAAGTTCCTGAAAAAACAAGAATGGTGACTGCGCACTGAGAGTTGGAGGAAAGCCTATATAGATGACTTTATGGTGCTTTTTAAGGACAAAAATGGTCATAACTCTGGTAAATATTTACCAATTTCAATGATTCTTTTTTTATTCGAAAGAAGAAACCACTGTAATGAACCTGTATGAATTTTATCACAACCGGATAAGAATTTCCTGGAGGACCATGAATGATATGGAGGAATTTATCTGGTAAAAACCATAAAACTGATGTTCTCCTTTACATTTCTCTGACAAATATGAACCGATTTCGATGATTATTTTTTTATTCGAGAGAGTAAACTACTATGATGATTCCATGCAAATTTCATTACGATCGGATAAATTGTTTCTGAGTTTCTGAAGAAACATGAATTATGTAAAAGTATGTAGACGATAATGTGAAATCATAATAATGTCATAACCTACCTAGATCATTTTACCGTCTTCGATGGTTCAATCTTTATGTATGAAAATATCACTAAAAAGTATAAAATAAAATATTTAAAAAAAAAAATTGAACCGACTTCAATAACACTAAAAAGCATAAAATAATTTAAATATTTTTGAAGTTTGTGCCAAATATACACAGCAGGTACGCTAACACCAACTTCAATAATATTTAAATTATTTTATGCTTTTTAGTGTTATTGAAGTCGGTTCAATTTTTTTTAAAAATATTTTATTATCCTTTACTTTTTATGAAAAATAATTAACTATTAATAAATTGTTGTTAGCATGAATTTGTCCCTTCTTCAATATAACATAAACTTCACTAATATATACACCAATGACAAAAAAGCTGTGAATGTTGTTCATACGCTTGGTTAAAGTTAAGCAACATAAGGCTAGGTCATTAAATAGATGGGTGAATCGATTTGTATGAAATTTTGTGTACATATTGGGTAGGTCTGAGAGTAAAATCGTAAAGTATATTTCATGCCGCTAGGTTTAGCAACGTTAGGCAAGGTCATTACATAGATAGGTGACGTGCGGCGGCGACTCCGAGGAGGACGGTGACGGGGTTGCATGCCCCGTCCCCGTGATCATGGTGCCAGGTTCCCGGGGGCTATAATGCGCACTGAGGGGTATTTGGTGCAGATCCCACTGGAGGAGGGCCCAGGTCCCCCCTCTTATATGGTGATGCGACAGCTGCAGGGGTTTAAGTGGGTAAGAATCCCAGGTACCAGATACCATGATTAACGAGGATATTTAGAACGAGAGGAGGGTGCAAGAGAGGAGAGAGAGGGAGAGGGGATTCGAGGAGAGGGTGATGGGGTGAGGGATGGGGGGATTAAGGTAGAAAAAGGGGAGAGTGAGGGGAAGCAAGGTGAGAAAAGAGAGAGGGGGATTTGGTTCAGAGAGGGGACAAAGGGGAGAGGAAGAGGTTGACTGTGACGGGGACCGAAGCGGGAAAGGGGAAAGAGAAAGGAGAGAATTAGAATTAGATTTTTCTTATAAGTGAGAGAGAGATGGAGAGAGAAATAAATCAAGGGAGGGGGGAGAAAAGGGGAGCAAAATGTAATAAAAGCGCGGGCGGAGCTGCGCGAGTCAGCTAGTATAATATATGTGTCTTATATATTTGTAACTGATGGACTAATTAGATTTTTTGAAGTGAAACTTCATATGCGACTTCCAAAAATGTTATCACTTAACGCGTTAGACGTTAAGCGTTAGATGTCAAGCATTAAACGTTAAGTTTAAACGTTAAGCGTTAAATTTGTTAAGGTAATGAAAGCGCTCATGTGACGCGTGACGCCGTCACTGAGTGAGTGAGTGTTTGAGTGAGTGAGTGAGTTAGTCAGTGAGTGAGTGAGTGAGTGAGTGAGCGAGCGAGCGAGTGAGTGACTTGACTTCGTTGAATTCGTTGACTTCAGACGCGGGGAGATGGAATAGAAGGAGACAGAGCGAGAATAAAGTTTCACTTCATCCGCGCGGAGGGACTCCACGCACGCAATTTTTTTTACCCAATCGTCATTGCCATTTTATTTCACATACCTATTAGTAAATTATAGTAGGTGGTAGGTTCCTTGTGCAAGGAATCGCCTTGGACTGTGGTGGTGTGGGTCCTTCCCACACCACCACAGTGTCAAATATTCTGCCGCCAAGCAGCAGTAAACATTGCTGTGTTCCGGCGTGAATGGCACTGTAGCTGGTGAAATTACCGGACACAAAGACTTACTATCTAATGTCTTAAGGCTCGGCAACGCACTAGTGATTCTTCTGGTGTTGCTAGCGTCTATAGTCTGCGGTGACTGCTTACCGTCAGGTGGGTTGCACGCTTGCTTGCCACCTTGGTAGTATAAAAAAATGTAGCAGGTGAAATTACCGGAGAGGTAATTCTTCTGGTGAGTCAGATCAGTCCCAAAAAAAAGCCCATGGACGTTACATGGGCTTTTTTTGGGACTTATAGACGCTGTTGGCCGCAAGCCGAGCGACGAGCTCAAGGGCACCTCAGGGAGGCACGGCCTCGGCTTGGGTTGTCGCTTAATAGAGAGGGCTGATTCTACTACCGGTTCACAACGCGCCCCCACACGAGAAGAACAGGTAAGAAACTCAGTAGGGTGATGCACTGTGGTGATGCACGTCGTTGAGGTCGCATGCGTACGTACGGCCTCGTCGGCAAGACCGGTGTCTGATAGATATACGGTTGTCGGCGGGGAGAGCGTCCATAGGCCAAACGAGCCGCATGCTTGCTTAGCACCTTGGTAGTATAAAAAATAATATACTTACTGTATTTATCTTAATATTTAGAGACACAGACTATTGATTTATCTTATTCATCTTAAAAAATAAACAATAATAAAAAAAGTAATAAAGAATCAAAAAAAGAATTTTATTACATGAGATGGTTTGCTAGGTCCTAGTGCTATACGTAACTTTCTAAAAAGATGGGACAACTAATACATAAGTAATTACTCTTTTTTAACCGATTTCAGAAAGGTTATATTCATATTATAGTCATGTCTGAACAAATCAGGGCATCTGAACAAATGTACCCCTTTCGGCATAAGGAAAGTTTCATCAATCGGTTCAGTAATTTAAGACATTTACTGCCGCACCTACAAACGTCAATTATATTTAACTGTCATTAAGTCATATTTTCTTCTTCTTTTAAAATGAGATGGCTTCCATTATGTGTATTGATGATTCTGCCAACGACAAAGTTTGCGATAACACGGGACGGTGGGTTGACAGTTGATAAAAAGATTTGACAATGGACGGTTAAGTTAGCAAAAATAAGGATGGGTTCAGACAGAGGAATTTAATATATTGATAGATATGTAAGTGCATAATAATATATAAGCTGTGTATAGGAGAATTTCGAATGAGATAACACAGTCGATTATATTTTAATGTTATTTAAGGTTATGAATTTATATAACACTAGCTGACCCACGCAGCTCCGCCTGCGCTATTTTAAAAGCTTTTATTTAACTTGCAATGTATGTATGTATGTAATTTGTTCGGGTGGAATCTTGCAACTCAATTTTCACCCACTTCTACACGTTCAATTCGTTTGAAATTTTGCACATGTGTCAAGGACCGGTGACAATACAATAATATAGTATCATCGAGATGATCTGATGATGGAGCTCGAAGGTGGATAAGGGAACCCTTGGATGGCTACTAGTAAACTCATCGAGTTTAGGCTCATTTTATTCGTCTTAAAGAGTTCTATTCACATATCCTAATAATGAGGACCTGATGATGGAATAGGCATGATGACTAATTTTGAAAAAATACTCTATAATGTACTTACGGGTCTACTATTGCCGAAAATAATCATATTTTTGTATTAAATTTACAATTAAGCAATATTTTCAATTTTTAAAATAGAGTTTGAATTTCGTTCCAAAACGATGGCCGGTGCATGGCGCCATGTTGTGACGTCACTACGGCGGTGTAAATAAACATCTTGTATGAAAGAAAAAGTTGAGATTACAGTTGACAGTTGTTTATTTACACAGTATTGACGTCATTCACTCTGAGCAGCGTTTATTACAAAATGGCGATTAGCTGTATTTAAGTAATTTATTTGCATAAATATCACGAAAATCTCTGTATTATTATGAAAATGAGATGCATTTTTGGAATCAGTGCAATCTGTTCTAATATTTAAAACCACAGATTTATTGGTATTGTGTTACAGTCATCATGCCTATTGGAAGGTAGGTGACGGGACCCTGGAATGGTTACTAGTA
This sequence comes from Furcula furcula, assembly GCA_911728495.1. Classification (NCBI taxonomy): domain Eukaryota; kingdom Metazoa; phylum Arthropoda; class Insecta; order Lepidoptera; family Notodontidae; genus Furcula; species Furcula furcula. The sequence goes on along the minus strand of OU452268.1, from coordinate 7,154,801 downwards.
ATCAAATCGAGTTTAGACTCATTTGATTCATCATAAAAAGTTCTATTCACTTTGCCTAATAATGAGGGCCTGATGATGGAATTGGAAGTTAGGTGACGGAACCCTGGAATGGTTACTGGTAAACACATAGAGTTTTGCCTCATTTGATTCGTTTTAAAGAGTTCTGTTCATTTTTCTTAATAATGTCCTCATTATGATGATCGTGATGATGGAATTGGAAGGTAGGTGACGGAACCCTGGAATCGTTATCAGTAAACACATCGTGTTTAGGCTCATTTGATTCGTCTTAAAGAGTTCTGTTCACTTTGCCTAATAATGAGGACCTGATGCTGGAATTGGAAGATAGGTGACGGGACCCTGGAATGGTTACTAGTAGACAATTGGCTATTTGCATCCACCGGTTACCTGCGACGCGCACAATGTCATCTGTCCACCTAGTGGGAGGCCTGCCTACGCTGCGTCTTCCGGTTCGTGGTCGCCACTCGAGAACCTTTCTTCCCCAACGGTTATCGGTTCTTCGAGCGATGTGGCCTGCCCATTGCCACTTCAACTTGCAGATTCTGAGAGCTATGTCGGTAACCTTAGTTCTTCGGCGAATCTCCACATTTCGGATTAATGGCTCCATGGCTCGATGTGTGACTCTGAACTTTTCTAAAAGGCCAGCCGTTAGAGACCACGTCTCAGTACCATATGTCATCACTGGAAATACACACTGGTTAAAAACCTTCGTCTTCAGGCACTGCGGTATTTCGGACGAGAAGATATCGCGTAGTTTCTCGAACGCTGCCCATCCGAGTTGGATTATTCGGGCGACCTCTTTGTCGAAGTTATCGTAGTGGTTAACAACTTCGAGTGTAGGTTCAATTCTGGGACAATCCACACACGGTCATCTGATACCAAACTAGGCAGAGCCTGTACTATGGAAACCAGACAACTGATACTAATACATATATACTTTTTTTTTGTAAATACATACTTATATAGATAAAACACCCAGACACTTGGTGGGAATCGAACCCACGACCTATTCAGCAGGTAGGGTGTCTAACCACTAGACCAACAGGCCCGCCAACAACTACCGGTACGGGTGTAACATAGACATTAGACATGATCTTCGTCTTGTCCATGTTCATTTTAAGACCCACCTGTTGGGAAACGCTACTGAGGTCGCCGAGCATCGTACTGAGGACGAGGTCCTCCAGCGACTTTGCCATAGTGACTACATCATCGGCAAAACGAAGATGAGTGATGCATTCGCCATTGATGTTGATGCCGAATCCGTACCAGTCCAAGAGCTTGAAAACGTCCTCCAATGCGTTTGTGAACAGTTTCGGAGAAATGTCGTCTCCCTGTCTCACACCTCGCAGCAATGGGATTGGTTTCGTACTCTCGTCCTGTAGTCGGATCGACATGGTGGCGTTGCTGTACGAACACACGTACAAACTTCAACACTTCGATGTACCTATAGTCAATGCGGCACCGCTGGAGGGACTGCAATACTGTCCAGGTCTCGATTGTATCGAAGGCTTCCTCGTAGTCCACAAACGCTAGACATAATGGCCGATTATACTCCTCGGTCTTCTGTATAATCTGGCGGAGCGTATTAATGTGGTCTACAATACTAAAGCCTTTTCGGAACCTGGCTTGTTCGGGAGGCTGGAAGTCATCATACCTGCGCTCGAGACGGTTCGTAAGAGTAATAGAGCCATGGAATGGCTACTAGTAAACCCATCGAGTTTGGGCACATTTGATTTACTTTAAGGAGCTTCTATTCACTTTGCCTATATAAGCGGAATTGATAATAGACTTGGTAAGTGGGTGGGTGACGGGACGAAACCCTGGAACAGCCACTAGTAAACCTAACGAGTTTGGTCGTCGTCAATACTATTATTGCAATTATTCAATAATTTCCAATACTTAGTTAATTATTTATTAGCATAGTAAATTGTAGATTTATATAAACCAACTTTTGCATACCTAATAAGGCAGACCATAGAGGACATAATCAAAATAATAAAAACACCCATGTTAGTTCATGCATACCTATTGTGAAGATAAAGATAAAGATGATTTGATTTGATTTGAGAAACCTATCCAGCAAAAACTAAAAAGTTAAAAATAAATTTAAAGTAAAAAACTTTTTAAAAAACAAGCTTTTATTTAAAAGCGCTAAAAAGAATAAAATAAACTTTTCCTTTAAAACTTTTAATATCTATTTATAACGTCATTACACAATTTATATGATATAAAAGCTTGTCGCGAGATTATAGTACCTACTCGTACTTACATAGTTTGCAAATTTTAAAACTTAAAGTCAATAAAATCTAATTATTAATTTTCTTGTTTATATTCTTATAGGTAAATCTCGCGACAAGCTTTTATATCATATAAATTGTGTAATGACGTTATAAATAGATATTAAAAGTTTTAAAGGAAAAGTTTATTTTATTCTTTTTAGCGCATTTAAATAAGAGCTTGTTTTTTAAAAGTTTTTTACTTTAAATTTATTTACGTTAACTTAACTTTTAATAACAGACATTCGCATCGAATAAATAACCTCCTTTTTTATAGTCGGTTAAAAACTGGGACCCACTTTTTACTTGCTCTCCGAAGCACGGACCCGTTTAGTTCAAATGGCGTTAAACGGTCACCCATCTATTTAATGACCTTACCTAACGTTGCTTAACCCGATCGATTACGAAACCTTGATAACAACTCTCTATGAGTGTTACCTTACTGATATTTATTATATTATAAAGAAAAATTGATAAAATCGGACCAAGCGTATAACCAACTACCCATTTTGACTTTAATACCCTCTCCCAAAAGGACCGTGCTAGATTACGGGATAAAAAGTATCCTATGTCCTACCTCGTAGTAAGATCTCAAATCATGCCAAGTTTCATTTGAATCCATTCAGTAGTTTCGGCGTGATGCTCAGCCGTGATACAGACAGACAGACAGACAAAAATTAAAAAAAATACATTTTCGGCCTCAGTATCGGTTATAGAATGCCCTCCAAATATAATTTTCAAAATATCTTCAATGTACAGAATTGGACCTGTTACAGTTTTATTATAAGTATAGATTTTGGTTAGGTAAGGATTCGGTAGGGTTCATAAATATGGTAGGTTTATAGGGCGAGGGGAAGTCATATTTTGAAAATGGATTATTTCGACATTCGAAGCCAATCAAAAACTTAAAACGCGGATAGTGAGTTAGATAATATATAATAATCTCGTAATTAATACTAAAAGATAATCGTAAAAGACTCGGAGAGGCGAAATAAATAGATTACAAAAAATTACTTAATCGTAATTAAAGTTAATTGATGTCTGTGAGTCCGGCAGATATACTTTTCATGTATTGAGTAAGTTACTTTAGTAACGTGTTAAATTATATCTACTAAAAAATACCTTTAAAGTTTTTAGTAAGAACAATTAAAAAACCGACTTCGAAGAAAATTATGCCAGCACATTATGTTAACTAATATTAGCACCAGCTGGCACCGACTTCAATATATTTTCGTTATTTAATGCTTTTTAGATATTTTTTTTTTCAGTCTAATCATCAGTTTTTATTTTAATCATTTCTGATATTACTCATAAAAATTAAACTAATTTTACGGATTATAAACGCGGTTTATTTTTTATTTTAATTACCCGTATACAACACAAAGTTGTAACAGCTCAGTGGGCGAGCGCCTTGGAAACAAGGTGCGCAGTTTCGAACCCCGGCTAGCACCTCTGATTTCTTTAGTTAATCATTTATTTATTTATTTATTTACTCTTTATTGTACACCCATAAAAATAAAATAAAAAGGACTTGAAGAAATTTGTACAAAGGGCAATCATGTGCGAATCGTGTTTGTGCGATTTTTACTAGCTTTCGGTGAATCGTGAGGAAACCTGAGAAAGCCTAACTAGCTTTCGAATGACGTGTGAAGTCCGCCAACCCGCACTTGGCCAGCGTGGTGGACTATGGCCTAAGGCCCTTCATCTTGAAGGGAGGCCCGTGCCCAGCAGTGGGACATTAACAAGGGCTGGTGTTATATTACTATTTTTTTTTTATAACACAAAGTTTTTGGCTCCCCGCGGAACTAGAACCCGCGATCCAAGTTTGCAAAGGTAGCGGTCTCCCACTGCGCCACGAAGGCTGCTAAAACCATGACGTTATCTTTCTATGTATGACCTCAGTCGTGATCATTGATTGAGTAATGTTTATACTATAGTAACCTATATGTTGCAGACCTCGATCTGTGGCAATGAGGTGAGGCGAACTGGTTTTGTAGTGATGGCCGCACTAGTTATCGATATTGTGTATCGCGAACATACAGACTCACTCCGTGAGTCCCTACTAAATGCGATCCCGAGGCAGGTGACGACGCTGGTTTGAGAGACTTCTTAATAACTAATGTCTTTCACTCCCTCTAAACAATAATAATAATAATAAATACACTTTATTGTACACCAAAAGTTACAAGTAAATTTAACAATACGTTGTCGATATCAATATACAAAGGCGGCCTTATCGCTAAAAAGCAATCTCTTCCAGGCAACCCAACTAGAAAATGAGAGAGAAAAACATAATGGGCAGTTGAAGGTGCACTTCAATAAAAATAAAATTTTATTGTTGAATAGAAGAAGAAAAAGAAAATATATATAATAGTAGTATAATATAAGATAGAAAATATATTTTATAATTACGATTATAAAGAGAGATAGTGTTCTTTAACTAGATATTTAAAACTAGGCAAGGACTTAGCTTTCCTGACTTGGATAGGTAACGCGTTCCACAGTCTGACGGCTTGAACAGCAAAAGATTTGTCATAAAATACTGTGGAATGGTCCGGCATGCTCAACATCAAGTTCTCTGATGATCTCAAGGACCTAGAATGCGTCGCATGAAGAAACTCAAAACGGTTTTTTAGGTAACGTGGAGTAACAGGATTAAAAAAAAATTATAAAGAAGACTAAGAATATGAGAATTCCGGCGAAGTCGAATTGGCAACCACTTGAGCTTAGCGCGAAATTGAGAAACATGATCATATTTACGTAGACCGAATATGAATCTAATGCAAAAGTTTTGAAGTCGCTCAAGTTTATTAAGTTGGTCTTCCCGAAGGTCAAGGAAACTAACATCGGCATAATCAATTATCAGAAGTAACAAGGATTGTGCAAGAGCAATTTTTGCATGAGTTTACAATAGGCATGAAGAAGAAAGAAGAAGAAGAAGAAAACTTTTTATTCGAAGCAAACAGGTTACATACATAGTTCAAAACAAAAGAAAACAGTATAAATAGTAAGCTTATGCATGATGACAAATTTTGAAAAAGAAATCTATAATGTACTTATCTATAAAGTGATTTCTAATGAAGAAAAAAAGTTGAGATGACAGTTTGACAGTTGTTTGTTGATACCGGGATGACGTCATTCACTCTGATCGGTGTTTATTACAAAATGGCTATTAGTTGTATTTTAGTAAATTATTTATTTAATAATCACGAAAATTTATCTATTAATATAGAATTCATTGGTACTGTGTTGCAGTCATCATGCCTATTAGGCTAACTTCGATTGAGTCTGGCGATATATCGACTACCGTGAACACGAGCGTGGTTCTAGAAAATTATAAAAATTGCTTATTCAACTTAAGTAACAAAAATGCTAGATTTGCGATCATCATCATCAGCGACGAAAGAAATCCACTGCTTAACAAAGGTCCTTAGAAGAGAGGGGTTGCTATATTTCCCCACGCTTGGCAGGCGGCTTGGGAATCGCAGTATAGGTGGTTAGCTAGTCCAATAGAAAGACGCTGCTGCATGTCTTCGTGTTTTCGCTTAGTCGCCTTGCCTTACCCAAAGGGTGGGTGCTATACTTTCCCGGACATCCCACGGATAATTATCCTATCCACACAAAATAATATTGTCAATATTCTATAACCCGCCCGACTTTGCTATGCACCTTGCTGGATTGCGATATCACAGTGCCAGGTGCACAGTTAAGTCGCACGGGTTGTAGAATATTGACAATATTATTGACAGTGTGCGGGCTACCTATAATAGGTATGATGACTGCAACACAATACCAATAAATCTGTGATTTTAAATATTAGAACAGATTGCACTGATTCCAAAAATGCATCTCATTTTCATAATAGATTTTCGTGATATTTAAGCAAATAAATTACTCAAATACAGCTTATCGCCATGTAAATAAACAACTGTCAAACTGTCATCTCAACTTTTTCTTTCATTTAATGATTCACTTTTATACCTAGACAGATGTTTATTTACACCTTAGTGACGTCACAAAATGGCGCCATGCACCGGCCATCGTTTTGGAATGAAATTCAAACTCTATTTTAAAAATTGAAAATGTTGCTGTTAATTGAAAATTTTATACAAAAATATTATTATTTTCGGCAATAGTAGACCCGTAAGTACATTATAGAGTATTTTTTCAAAATTAGTCATCATGCCTAATATTTACGGATTATCGATATAGACTTTCACGCGATATCCACATTACTACGGCATTAAGATGTTGGAAACATGCACAGTCAAATCTTATTCGTGTTACATATCGCCCGCTTAAATATTCAATTGTGTTACATGTATTTGAGTACTGGAAAACGTAAGTAGATAATCCATATAAAAATAAGTTCAGTGCGTGGCTGCAATCCGACCTGATGGTAAGCGTTGATGAATTCCTAGATGATATAGTCATCATCATCCTGAAGACGTCCACAGCTGAATATAGAGTTTTTGACGTATATTGTGGCGTTCTAAGAGAGAGGTCTTTGTTCTGCAGTGGATGTCTTTCGGCTCACTATCCACTGGCTGCTGCTGCGTCTTTCGGTTCATGGTCACATGAGAACCTTTCTACCCCATGGGTAGAAAGCGATGTGGCCTACCCTTGCCCTGCAATGACTTCAACTTGCAGATTCTGAGAGCTATCTCGGTAACCCGTGTTCTTTGGCGAATTTCCTAAATCCGGATTCTGTCGCGTCAAGAAACTCTGACCACTTCCGAGCTCTCTTCGTAGCTCGTTGTGTGACCTTGAGCTTCTGAAAGAACATCCGTTAAAGACCACGTCTTACTGCCGCACTCACAGACATCAATTAACTTTAATTACAATGATACAATTTTGTAATCTATTTATTTCGCCTCTCCGAGTCTCTTATGGTTGACGAAATTATTGATATATCTAACTCACTATCCGCGTATTGTATGTATTAATGGGCTTCGAGTGTCGAATTAATCCGATTTAGATCCAAGGTACCACCGCAGTGTCAGAGTGCAGTGTCAGTGTGTGTGTATTCAGCCGCCAAGCAGCAGTGTGTAAACATTGCTGTGTTCCGGCGTGAAGGGCACTGTAGCTGGAGAAATTACCGGACACAAAGACTTAATAACTTAAGTCTTAAGGGTCGGCAGCGCGCTGCTAGCGTGTTGCTAGCGTCTATAGGCTGCGGTGACTGCTTACCATCAGGCAGGCCGCATGCTTGCTTGCCACCTTGGTAGTAATACAAAAAAATAAGTCATCACCGGCAACACACACTGGTTTAAAATCTTCGTCTTCGGGCACTGCGAAAGCAGTAGCGCCCATAGTCCCAGGAACACGTCACAACGGCTATCGAAGTTGTCTGTTGTAATACGACAGTGAAGAGACGTTTGCCTGGTGTTAAGCAACACACCCACCCAACTATATTGCTGGATTGCATTACTAGAAAACGAGAACAGATCCAACATAATATACTTACTTACCTACTTTTAAACTTTCGCGTTCTATTATCAAACTTTATTTTAATCGCGAATTAACGCGATTTACCTACTTTTTATGAGTCTGCTATCCCCTCGCTGAGTTTCTTGCCGGTTCTTCTCAGCGGGGGCGCGTTGTGAACCGGTGGTAAACTCACTTTCTTTAAGTTTCTTTAAGCGGCAGCCCAAGCCGAGGCCGTGCCTCCCTGAGGTGCCCTTGTGCTAGTCGCTACCCAAACCCTTCGGGCTGGAGCGCTTTAAGCGCTCGCCCTCTTGACCGGTGTAGCTGTTCATTGGCCATCTGCGGCCAACAGTACTACAGCTACAAAAAAAAATCGTCTGCTTGTGACCACGGCTGGCTGGTGCAACCCGGATTGCCCAACCTCATCGCATATGAAAACAAAATCTTTTTTTTTTAAATTGAACCGACTTCAATGTCACTGAAAAGTATAAAATAATTTAAATATTATTGAAGTTGGTGCCAAACACAGCCGGTAAGCTAACGCCACATTTTATTTTAAACTTCTTAGTGATATTTTCATACATAAAGATTGAACCATCGAAGACGGTAAAATGATCTAGGTAGGTTAGCTCACATTATCGTCTACATAGTTTTACATAATTCATGTTTCTTAAAAAAAATTATCCGGTCGCAAAGTTTACTCTCTCGAATAAAAAAAGAATCATCGAAATCGGTTCATACACACATCAAAAGTGTCTAGGGATCAACATATATTTTTGCAATAACTTTTCTCCTGATTGATATTAATTAAAATTTTCTTTAAGGATTCATCAAATAAAGTGTTTTCGTTTGTCACAGTAACGATAAACCAAGTCACCTTTGCATTAATAAAGAAATTTGCCATTTTCCTAATAAAGGGATTTTTGACATTTGAACCACTAACACAAAAGTTCGAAAAAAAGACTGAAATAACAGTTTTCTTTAAAATTTTATTGGGTAACTTAAACAATTAATAATCCGTGTTTCTACCGCGAACACTAACAACACAAGAACATCGGTTTGGCATACTCAAAATGAGTTCATCCAAATCACGCTGTGGAATGGCCGCCCATGTTCGTTGCAACAACAAAAAAAGGTCTTCTTGCGACTGGATACCCTCCATATTCGGCAGAGCTCTTCTCTGTAGCATATCCCATGCATGCTCAATCGGGTTCAAGTCTGGCGACTGAGCAGGCCAGGGCAGGACATTGATGTTAGCTGCGGCGAGAGTCTGTCTTACAACTCTTGCGGTGTGCGGTCGTGCATTATCATGCATTAACTGAAATAAGGGACCGATTTGCACTTGTAGAGGAACGATGACGTCTGATACAATCGTCTCAGCATAAATTTGAGCGTTGAGGTTGCCTCCGATCCAAATCAACTCAGTTCTTCCGCCGATCCAAATACCCGCCCATACCATGATGGTTCCACCACTATAAGGATGGACTTCCTGGCAGGATTTTAATCGCTGTTGGCGTCCAGGGGTTCTCCAGTGTCGTATACGTCTTGTATCCGGTCTCATACCAAAACGAGACTCATCAGAAAAGCACACGAAACGCCATTGTTCTTCTGCCCAATTTCTGTGTTCAAGACCCCATTGATATCGAATCCTACGATTGTGCATTGCTATAGGTGGTTCACTTCATGCAAGCGGTTTCTGACTGTTTGGTCGCTAATTAAGTTCCCTGAAGAGTGATGAAGCCTCACGGCTAACATCATGGCAGTTATTGTTGGAGCTCTTCGAGTTAAGATTTGAATATATCGGTCTTGTCTCCGTGTGGTGCAGCGATACCGTCCTCCATGGCGCTCAGCCACGGTACCAGTGCTTCGGTAACGTGTCCAAAGTCGACTGATAACACTCTGACTTGTATTCAGAGCTAAAGCCACAGTACGTTGCCGGGAACCAGCTTCTATCATTCCCACGGCTCTGAGCATTTCTTCCCTGCTTAAATGACGTCGCCGCTCCATAATAACGTTGGTTTTAATCAGTAGTAGGGAAACAGTAGCACTAATAATGTCTTCAATGCGTTGTATGTTTTTATAGGGAAAATATTGACAGCTGATTTTCATCTTTTACTCGAATTTGATTCACAGTTCCTGATTCAAATTATGAAATGCACCAAAAAGGATCCATATAAATTTATAAAATCATAAATTTATTACAAAGCCACATCTCAATCTCAAGAAATCCGCTTAAAAATGCTTGATCCCTAGACACTTTTGATGTGTGTATTTGTCAGAGTAATGTAATGGAGAACATCAGTTTTATGGTTTTTACCAGATAAATTCCTCCACATCGTTCATGGTCCTCCAGGAAGTTCTTATCCGGTTGTGATAATATTCATACAGATTCATTACAGTGGTTTATTCTTTCGAACAAAAAAAGAATCATTGAAATTGGTAAATTTGCCAGAGTTATGGCCATTTTTGTCCTTAAAAAGCGACTAAAACGTCATCTTGGCGTAAATAGGCATTCTTGCAGGTGTCCTGCGCAGTCATCATTTTAGTTTTTTCAGGAACTACTTACTCGTAAGCAATAATTTTTTTATGGGACCCAATCAACGGATTAAAGAATGCATGGAAGCCAGAGTTATGCGCGAACATACATTAAAAAATATATATATATATATATATATATATACAGACGAATTGAGAACCTCCTCCTTTTTTGAAGTCGGTTAAAAAAATATTGTTCCTTTTAGTTTATTTTTTATTTCAAAGTGAGACTACTATATCGAGTGGGGTATCATAAATGAAAGGGACATTTGTACATCTCAAAACAGGTTTTTATTTTGGTCTATGTCACGTAGTTTTTTCCTTATCCGAGGGGAAAATCCGCAATAATTATGGGTAATTTACATGTCTACCTATCTATATTTTACCTACAGGAAAAATAAAATGATCATTCTAAATATTACAGTTTTTTAGTAATCCTAAAAAACCTCGACAAACAAACTTAGCTTTGCGGTTTTTTTTTGCTAGCTGAGTTGTTAAATGAATACTTAGTAAAATTACTTTAATACGTTCAAAGAAGGTATGGAACCCTCAGTGCGCGAGACCGACTCGCACTTGACCGGTATTTTTACTTATAATATCATTGTTTCGTACTGAAAAGGCCAGTCAGTGCACCTGAAAGGTGCCACGTTTGTGAACTGTTTTGGTTAGGTACCATTTTTATAAAAATAAGTTCCGTGAACATTCATCATCATCGTGGTGACAATGGCGTGCACTGAAAGCAGGCAAAAATATCTGGGCGTTGTTTATGCTTTATGCTATTTGTTCGTGTTCCAGCACAAATATCCTTAAATTAACCAATATTACCAACATAACCATTTACATTAAAAAAAATACGTTGATTCATGTTCAAACTAAGATTTTTTTTTAAATTAAGACTGTTTATAGAAATCCTAGGGTAGGCAAAATATTTTTGTCAGTATGGAGCCGCCGAATAAACTTAACTTGTTTTCAAATGCATATTTATATGTCTATAGTATTTGCTTGCATATAGATATTTGAAATGGTATAATAACATACTTAAAATAGGTGAAACCAGCCGAATACATTTTTTTGCCTACCCTCTGTGCACGCCACTGCGTGGTGATGATGATGTTCGTCATCATCATCATCAGCCGAAAGACACTCAAGCACTTTTTGACCTTGACCACCATCCCCTTTCTTTTACCGGACTACCAGGCGCCGGCAGGGTCTCCACCGCTTTGTCGTTGACACTCCAACTTGCCGCACTAAGCGTTTCGCTTCTTCTTTTCTCATGCGCACGGCCAAGCTGTGGAATACCCTCCCGGACGACGTTTTCCCTGATAAATATAACTTGGGTGTATTCAAGTCTAGAGTGAACAGGCATCTCATGGGTAAGCGCGGTCCATCCTAGACCACATCTTCACTTACCATCATGTGAGATTGTGGTCAACCGCAAACCTATTGATTATAAAAAAAGACGTCCACTGCTGGACAAAGGCCTCCTCTTTAGAAGAGAGGGGTTGCCTTAATTGCCACGCTTGGCAGTCGTCTTTGCATTAAACTTTACCCCACTGTCAACCATTGTAATAGAAAATGTGAGTGGACTAGAACTGGTTTTCTTCATTATTTTGATTGTTCTTTCTTAACGAGACCCCTAGTGCTTGGAAATAGGTTCCCAAACATCGATATATAATGTATATCGATGTTCCCAAAGGAATCTCTACAAAAAGTACGCAATCACTTATGATCTTAAGTCAGTTTGTTTATTTTGACAATGTAGAAGGCCAAGGGAATGCAAATCGGTCACTTAATATTCCACATTAATATGTATTGAATTAAATTAATTACTTTATTCGTGAAATCGAATAATTAATTTCCCTCCAAAAATGGCGAAATCCTTCAAAATGACATATTTATGATGCCAGCGTAATAAATAAAAATCTACTAGAAATAAAAACAGAAATTTTATTATTATGCAGATGGAGCCGCCAATGCCAGACACGTCTACCGGAAACGGAAGCAAACAAGAATGTACATCCGGTGTTAGAGTTGTAGTGGTGAGTATTATTCTTGTTTTTTTTTTGCTTGTATTTTAACGCATATCTCCCATATTTTTGACGAAATGTTCATTTATTTAAAATAGTTGTATTCCAGAATTTTGGCCTGATCTGATGTATAGAAACAGAGTTTGAGCGTGAATTGAAATTATGAATACAGAACCTCCTTATTGAAGTCGGTTAAATATATTTTTGTTTATTTATTCAACTTAGTGACAGCACCAGAAGTCTGCCTGACGGTCTGCTACTCTCCTGCCTTTAGGCAGCTACTGCACTATCGCTCGTCAACCGAAATATTATCTAGGTAGTTATAAAGCTCTAGAGCTCGACAATTTCACTACTACAGTGCCCTTTACACCGCAACATGGAAATATTAAAATGAATACAGGGGAGCCACTTGGATGGTCCCTTGCATAAGGGACCTACCTAGTAGTTCTTTAAACAAATTTTCTATTTTCAGATAAATTTACCCGAAGACGAATTGGAAGGCTTCGGATTTAGATTGACGCGGACATTATGGGATCCTTATCCATGGGTAAGTTTAAAATGATTATGACGTTTCTTACTGAATCTACGGTAGCTAAAGGTTTGGTAATTACAACTGGCTATGAGAACCTCATAGCCATCGTTGTATTAAAAAGAAGGTAAACGTATAAAATACCATTTGATTTCACTGGCGAATTCTCGTTTTTATCTGGAACGACACGAGACGGATGAACGAGGAGGAAGCCTATGTCCAATAGTAGACTAATGTAGGCTATTTATGATAATGAATCGGAATGAAGACATCAATAATATTATTTATTTATTAACCTTAGATACAACTACTTCTACAGATTAAACATAATACAGTAGCGTTTATAAATACATTTTACAACAAAAAGCATTTGTAGCTAGCCTTGTAAATTCACTCAGATTACAGTGGACTACCTATATCTGCTTCTGTCGCAATAAGGTTGAGTTGAGAATCGGCGCCTCTTTTAATACCTACTTACCTAAGTGCGTGTGTAGTTCTTCTTGCAGCTCCAACAAACCATTTTTGAGATACTAAAAGTAATGAATGATGATGATCTAGGTTCGTGAAATCACGCCGGGAGGCCGAGCCGATGTGGCAGGTCTGAAGACTGGGGATTGCTTGCTACAAGCGGATGGCAGAGACTTGCTGGGAATGCCGGTAAATAATTCTTCTTTTATTCGTGTCAACGTGAAACGACGTACGTAGAAAGACTGGTCCATCAGATAGATCAATTCGGGGAAGCTTTTCCCGTAGCTAACCGTAGAGTAGACTACCGCAGAAATATAACAAGCGATTGCGAATATAATACACTAGGCTAATGCAATGAAAGCGGGTCTGTAAGAAAAGCAACGAATAACTTTCAGATAGGTATAAAAAAATAAAATGGAGTGTGCTTTAGACCACACGACTGAAGTAAAACTTCCGAAATGACTTAGGCCTCATTTATGTAGACGCGGGGCGTCGCGTGTCGCGTGTGGAGTGGCGTCTTGCGGCGCGTCGGACGTTTTTATTGTTTACGTAGCGGCGGCGGCTGAAGCGGCACGTATCATCGCACGCGTAAACATAGACTTATAGCAATATATGATGCTGTTTATAGAGACGCGGGGCGGGAAGAGTGGCGGTGCCCGCCGCTGCCCCCGCGGCGGGCAACGGCGGTGCAACTCACTTTCTAACATACAATTTTCTTCTAAAAAAAAATCAATCATATCATACTCCATTGCGATGGTGACTACGTCTG